>JAKSZT010053887.1:29847781-30146782 GCA_026826555.1 Tolypeutes matacus
ATTTGACACCTGCTAGGTTAATCCCCAGCAAGGCCAGAAGCACTGCAACTGATATTGCTCGCACAGCCCAGATATTCCTAAGGCCCAGTAAATCTGAGATGGATTCAGCGAAGCCAGTGATGTACATGGCACCTGCAACACACTGAAAGGCAATACTAGGTGGGAAAAGTCAACAAAAGAAGTATCAGAAGCCCAAAGACCCAACCTGCCCAACACTGAGAACTCCACTCTCTGCTGTTAGACACATGCCCCGTCGCCACGGCTCAGCATTTGGGAACCAGCATAGGAAGGAAACAAGCAATTCCTCCTATGGACTCGATCTCGGGCCCCATCTCTGCTCATCTACATCTCTACCAGAAGGGAGAAGGAATTCCAAGCCTAAACCTAGAGAAGACTGCCAATGATAATTAAGATGAAAAAATTACATGAATGCCCCACCACAATCAAGATGGTGGAGTGAGACACTTCAGGGCTCTGTCCCCCCAGAGAAGCTTTGAACAACCAGCAAGAACTCATAGAAACATCTTTCTCACAGCTTCAGAAAATGGTTAAAGGACTGCAGTAACAGGATGAGCACCAAATCAAGAAAAAGGCTACTTAGAAGCGGTAGGAACTTGTGATGCCCTGGCTGGCACCTCCCTCATCCCTCATTGGCTCTGTATGTAGTTGGCCCGTGCCAAGCACAGTAATTCTTGTGCACATACTGGGAGCATGTATATGTGGCCCAATCTGTCTGGTGGTGACCTGAGGGGCTTGTTGTCCCAGAACTTGTCCTGTAAAATGTGGCTCACAGAATTTTCCTACAGATTGCAGTGAAAGAGCAGTCAAGTCATGCTGCCTGGGGCAAGGGATTGCTGGCTGTAGGACATACAGTACAGTGTCCTAGGACTGTGAGGAAAATGTTTCCTACAGAAGAGGAGATATTTGGAACCATGTGAATGGGGGAATTCCTAGGGCCTCATGCACATGCCCAAGACAAGATGCCTGTGCAGAAAGGATCAGGGAGGCCTCCAACTTTGGCCTGGAACTATTCTCTAAACTCATAACATGCATAAGCCCTGAAGGAGAGCTTTCGCACAGGTCAATCTGCAAGGACTGCTAAAGGTGTTTTCCTTTCTCCTTTCTTTCTCTCTCTCTCTCTCTCTGATTTTTGTTTTGTTTTGTTTTGTTTTGTTTTTTTTGTTAGCTCTTGGCATTCAAGGAAAGCTCAGTCATAATACAAGTTTAAAGAAAAGATAACTCAGAGTCTAAAATCTAGCACTAACGCATTAAAATACCAAAGTATCCAGGTTTCAACAAAAGGTTACAAAACATACAAAAAAACAGGAAGTGATGGCCCAGGCAAAGGAGAAGAGTAAAGCATTAGAAACCATCAGTGAGGAGGAACAGACATGAGACATACCAGACAAAGACTTTTGAAAAATGGTCCTAAATATGCTCAAAGAGCTAAAGGAAAACATGGGCAAAGAACCAAAGGAAATCAGGAAAATGACAGATGAACACAAAGAGAATATCAATAGAGATGATGGAAACTATGAAAAGTAACCAAACAGAGCTGAAGATGACAGGAACAGAAACATAAAACTCCCTAGAGGGGCTCAACAGTAGATTGGAGCTGGCAGAAGAAAGAATCAGAAATCCTGAAGATAAGACAAATGAAATAATTCATTCTGAAGAGCAGAAAGAAGAATGAAGAAAAGTGAGCTGAGCCTGAGGAACTTATGGGATACCATCAGGAGTACCAATATATGCATTGTGGGAGTCTCAGAAGAAGAAAGAGAGAAGGGGACAGAGAGAATATTCAAAGAAACAATGGCAGAAAGGTCCCCAAATTTAACAAAAGATATGAATATACACATCTAAGATGCTCAACGAACTCCAAACAGGAAAAACCCAAATAGACCCACCCTATGACATATAATAATCAAACTGTCAAACGCCAAAGATAAACAGAGAGTTCTGAAAGCCACAAGAGAGAAGCAACAAAACATACAAGGGAAATTCACTAAGATTAAGTGCTGATCTCTCATCAGAAACTATAGAGGCAAGAAGGCAGTAGAATGACATATTTAAAGTGCTGAGTGAAAAATTGCCAATGAAGAATTCTACATCTGACGAAATTGTCTTTCAAAAATGAGGAAGAGATTAAGACATTCCCAGAAAACAAAACAAAAGCTGAGGGACTTTGTCACCATTAGACCAGCCCTATAAAAGATGCTACAAGAGTTCTGCAGATTCAAAGGAAATGACAATAGATAATAGAACAAAGCCACATGAAGAAATAAAGATCTCCGGTGGGGTAACAACCCAGATAAATATAAATGCCAGCACAAATGTATTTTTCTTTTTTAACTCCACCTTTTATTTCCTACAAGATCTCAAAAGCAGGGAAGTGGATGTGGCTCAAGTGATTGGGTTCCTGTCTACTATAAAGGAGGTCCAGGGTTTGATTTCCGGGGCCTCCTGGTAAAAAAACAAGCTGGCCCACACAGAAAGCTGGCCTGCGCAGGAGTGCTGGCCTATGCAGGGGTTCTGGCGAAGCAAAATGATGCAACAAAAAGAGACACAGAAGAGAGAATAGGAGATGCAGCAGACCAGGGAGCTGAGGTGGTGCAAGAGATTCAGTGCCTCTCTCTACTCCAGAAGGCCCCAGAATCAGTTCCCGGTGCCGCCTAAAGAGAAGACAAGCAGACACAGAAGAACACACAGAGAGCAGACAGTGAGCACAGAACAATGAGGGGGGAGAGAGAGAAATTATTATTTTTTTAAATCTCAAAGGCAAATGCATAAAATGGAATGATAAATCAATGGTTCTGGACTCATAATGTATAAAAATGTTATTTGCGACAAGAAAAACACACAGGTGGACAGAGGGTATATAAGAACATATTTTGTGTATCCTATTCAAGTTAAGTTTGTATCAGAGCAAATCAGATTTAGTTTGTTAAATTTAAACCCCACAGTAACTACAAAGAAAATATCCAAGAATATGTGAGCTCATAAAGACAGGGGGCAGGAGAATGGGGGAGTTACTATATAATGGGTATGGGGTTTCTGTTTGGGGAGATGGGAAAGTTCAGTAATGAAAGGTGGTGAGGGTACCACAATATTGTGAATGTGATTAATCTCACTGAATGGTGTGCTTGGGAGTGGCTGAGATGGGAAAGTTTGTGTTGTATCTATCCCCACAATTTAAAAAAAGGGGGGGGGAGGGGAACTAAAGAGACAACAGCCATTAAATTCAATACATGTTTCTGGATGGGATCTAGGAAGGGAGGAGAAGGGCTCAAAGAGACATTGGGACATATGAAAAAATTGGAATATAGACTGTAAGCTTTATATCAATGTTAAACTTCTTGAACTGGATACATAAGCAAATATGCTTGTTCTTAGAATGCTTGAAATACCTGGTATTTAGTAGTATAAGCAGTTTGATATTGTTTATGAACTCCAAAAATATATTGGATTATGTTTGTGAACTGGTCTGCCCCTCTGGGCATCTTAGATTGGATTGGATTCAGCGGTTTCACTTTTACTTGATTAAATGATTGAGGCTTTGATTGGGCCACATCAGTAGGATGCTGAGTCCCTGCCCACCAAAGAGGTGGGGAGTCACAGAGAAAATGATAAGATAGAAGAGTTAGTTGGAATTTTTATATTGGAGCCCCGGTGGTAAACACACAGAAGAACACAGAGGAATAGAGACGGCTCATCAAGACAGCAGAGGCCCTGGAAAAGGAGAGAGAGAGAGCCTGATAGCCTACAGCTGACCTTGTGGAGAGAAGGGAGCAGCTGAGCCTGGAGAGAAACAAGCCCTGGGAGAGAGATGAGACTTATCCCAGCCTACAGCTGATATTGGAAGAAGCTGGGACCATAGAACATTAAGAGGAAGAGAAAGCCTGAACCCTTGCAGATACTGGCAGCCATCCTGCTCCAAATGTGGCAACAGACTTTGGTGAGGGTAGTAACTTATGCTTTATGGCCTGGTAACTGTAAGCTTCTACTCCACATAAATACCCTTTATAAAAGCCAACAGATTTCTGGTATTTTGCATCAGCACCCCTTTGGCTGACTAATACAAGGAGCATGGACTCTGAAGCCAGACTACCAATGGCCAAATCCTGCTGCTCCCTCTCACTAGCTGTGTGACTTGGGAACACTGATAATAATACTTACTTCCAAAAGTTATTATGGTCCACTTTGCCTGCACCCAACCCTAGTCAGCAGTCCTCCAGGTACCCAGCATCCAGCAAGACGTGATGTCAGCTGATGGAGCAGACATGGGCAGAGCAATGGTGACTAGGTTTGGGCTGGGGCTATGGCTTCTGGCACTGCTCCTACCCACACAGATTTCTTCATATCAAATAACTGTCGTAACTCTCAAGATATTCCTCCAAATCCAACTAAGGCCACCACCCAGGGAGGTGGCAGTGCCCTAACAGTCTGTAGCCAGCCTCCTCTTGATCTTGCCCTCCCTTTTACATCTCTACTGTTAGGAGACTCAGGCCAAGAAACAGCTATGTTTCTCCATCTCCTGAACCCATTCCAAATGGTGTCCAGACATCCAGTGTGGCAAGGAAAAACACCAGTCTTCATCAAATCTACTGATTCCACACTTTATTTTATTGGTGCAGAAAATGTTGAGAATCTCAAATTTGACTGGTTTGAAGAACATGTGGAGGATTTGATTAGAAGATGAAGGCCAATATTAAATCTGCTGGAATTCCATGTAGAAGATGAAGAGAGATACCATTCAAAATTAATTAAAAGACGTTTTCCTGAAATGTGGCTTAAGAAATACGGACACTGGGAAATAGATGTGGCTCAGGTGGTTGGGTTCCCGTTTACCATATGGAGAAAGGCAAACTGGCCTGCGCGGCGCGGTGAGCTGATGCAGCAAGATGACACAACAGGGAAGTGGCTGTGGCTCAATCAGTTGGGCTCCCGTTTACCATATGGGAGGCCCCGGGTTCGGTTCCTGGGGCCTCCTGGTGAAGGCAGGCCCACCCTCACGGCGTGGTTGGCTGACCCAGCAAGCACAAGCAGCAAGGGGGGGATAAATGAATAAATAAATAAAATCTTAAAAAAAAAAAAAAAAAAGATGACACAACAAAGGGAGACAAGCAGACACAGAAAAACGCGCAGCAAATGGACACAGGGAGCACAAGCAACAAGGCGGGGATAAATAAAAATTTTTAAATAAATCTTTTTTTTTTAAAAAAAAGAAAGAAATATGGACACTTAGAACTTGAGAATAGATTTTATCTTATCTAGAGAGAAAGGAAGAGGTGTGGAATGGAGATCCGTTTTTCATTTGGCTCATTAAATATATAAGACCCTAAAACAATGAGGTAATATAAAAACATCCATGATTCTATATATATGTACATTAGAAGGAACCTCCAGGAATTGCTATAAATCCTCCATGTATTGCTTTACCAGGACTATGTTAGTGCTGAATATACTCTAGATGACGTTTTACATTGTTAAGCTATCACTGTTCTCTTGAGAACTGAAATTTTCTTCTGAGGCTTTGGATTTGACCGTGTATTTGACTTTTTATGTAGTAATTGACAGGGCAATAATATATTGGAATCTACCCCAAATCCAAGAATAAGGAGTAAATTTTTCTTATACACACTTATAAAGTCAAATGGGAGACATTTCCCATCACATTCCCATTCAACAACAGTGCCAGACTCATTTAGCTAAACTGATTCCAAAGAATAGAAGTGCTCAGCTCTATTGAGAGTTGAGAATAGAAGACCTCAACTAATTTCAAATGTTGCTTTTTAATCTCTGCATTTGCTGAATATTTTTTACAATAAAAAATCTGTTTTGAAAGTAAAATTAACAGGTCTTGAAATTTAAAAAGTAAACCTGAAAGAGTGAAAAATAATGAAAAGCAGGTATATGAGAAGTGAAGACTGGGAACTATCCTGTATTAAATTCACAAAAACTTGTATGCTCTTTCTGTAAATACTTTTTTTTTTTTTAACTTTATGAATCAGAATAGCCACATTTGGA
The DNA here is from genome assembly GCA_026826555.1 of Tolypeutes matacus. Lineage (NCBI taxonomy): Eukaryota > Metazoa > Chordata > Mammalia > Cingulata > Chlamyphoridae > Tolypeutes > Tolypeutes matacus. Next base: position 29,853,809 of record JAKSZT010053887.1, read on the forward strand.
ACACTTTCTGTACTGGTTAATATTTTTAGATAGTTAGAACCTAGTCCTAAGCCTAAGGTGGGCTTGGTTCCAGAAAATAAATCTTTTATAACTTCCTCAATGCACAAAAACCTTTTTAAAAATAGACACCCCGTGATGCTTTTTTGTTTGCATGGTCACACACTGAAGCTGAAATCTTCCAGCATCTAATACGGCCATAGTAGTCTTGATAACTGATCTTTTTTTTTCCATCTTTAGAAACCTACACAGGAACAACCAGATCCAATAGATCTCAAGCTACTGTGTATGTGAATGAACACTCCCTTTTGCTTGAGATCCAAATGCTATATTTCTGTTTTGGATTGTATATTGTGTTTGTGAATTTATGCCTTGATTCATAGTAACTTCTCTTGTTATGGAACTGATTTTCGTTGAACACAAAAGCAAAAGAAATGGCTTGAAAGAGCAAAAAAAGCTTAAAAGGTTATTGTGAGGACTAAACGAGATAATTTATACAAAGTCCTAGAATAATATCTGGCTTATAGTTACTATTAAAGCAATAGTAGCTATTATCATTGCCATTTTTAGTTTATTATTATTAGTTAGTGAAGAAAAGAAGAGTATTTAACCATGAATTTCATAAAATACTTTACTCTAATAAAGGTTTTTATAAGTTAAAAAAAGGCAGAAAAATAAATGAACAAAGTATTGAATTTAAGATATCAAAAAAAGATCAATGTAGGTAAAATGAGAGTAGAAAGTGGTATTTAATAAAAGGAAATATGAAATTAATGAAATAGAAGGAAAAAACAATGATACAGAAAAACAAAAGCTGATCCTTAAAAGAGCAATGAAATATAAAAACCCCAAATTAAAAAGAAAACAGATGCGAATATTCTCACTGTCCTGATTTTGTGATAATCAGGGTAGGCTAAACATTTGCTATATTAGAAACCATGCATGTGTCCCCAGACCTAGTTTTTCTCCCTAGGTCTTGTTTTTAGAATGCTGGTGATAAACTAAGCCTGATTTATTATATGACCATACTGTATGGGAAATGACTGTAACTCTAGGTATCTTTGGTCAACCTTAAGAGATATAGCAGGGGGCAGATGTGGCTCAAATGGTTGGGGATCCGTCCTCCACATGGAGGAACCTGGGTTCGATCCCTGGGACTTCCTGGTAAAAATTAAAGAAAAAGAAAAATATAGAAGGTGCGCAGACCACCAGGCCCCATGCACAGGTGCGCCTCCAGGCCCTGCCGAGCCACGCAGCAAGATGGTGACGTAACAGAAGAGTGACACAAAGGGAGAGCCAAGACGAGACATGCCGAAAAACCAGGAACTAAGGTGGTGCGTAGGACGTCTCTCTCCCACATTGGAGTTTCTGAGGATCGAATCCCGGTGAAGACAAGAGGAGAAGGATGAGAAGAGAGGGCAGGAAACAGACACAGAGAATTGCCCAGCGAATGGACACAGAAACAGCAAAAAAAAAAAAAAGGGGGGGGGGTTAAACATGGATAAAAGTAAATAAATAAATAAATAAATAAATCTTTAAAAAAAGAAGAAGAAAACAGAAAATGCAAAAATACATACTGTTAGGAATGAGAAAAGAAATACAACTACACATCAAAAAAGCTTAAAGGAATGAATAGAGAATATGGTGTGCCATAAATTATGGTGATTTCATATTATATGATTTAAGTAGCTACTTAAAAACTATGGGCTAAAGCACTAATCTTGAGGAATGTCTATAACTTATTTTTAAATGAGAAATATACAAAAAGCATTTGAAATTTGTCTCCATGTTTGTAAAACAAGCAACCACCTAAAAAGCCTGTAAATGTGTGTATCTCAGCAGAGGGAAAGGTACAGAGACCACTAGGTGTTTATATTGGTCTCCTCAGGAACCTGGAGTTAACCTTTTTCTTCACATTATCTCTGATGTGTTAGCTGGTTACAATGAACATAATTTTGTAATTTTAAAAAAATTCTAGAGAGTAAAAATGAAAAATGTATTAAAAATACTATTAGGTCTATGCAGAAACTGAATACAGAGTACATAGAGCCCAGAGCACGTGCGCTCAGGAGAGCAGCCCAAGCCAAAGGCTTCCTCCCCACTCCGTTTACCCAGCCAGGGCAGGCTACCGGGGCTCCTCGGTAGAGATGTGGGCAAAGAGTGGTCTAACTGCCAGCCACAAATACTACTCTTCATTGGAAAATATTTCTATAGATTTTTAAAACTATGTAAACATCTCCAGAGTTTATTATATTTCTAAAAAAAATACTTTTATTTCCTCCTAAGGTTTATAATCATAGGCATCCCTTTTCTTTTTTTATTCTCTACAGAGAAACCTCTAATTTGCTGCTGCAAGAGGCAGGGGATATCACCCACCATTTTAAAGACAGTAGGTGATCTATTTTCAGGGTGTGACACTTCCATTATAAGGTAACTATTCTAGTAAAATTGCACTTTCACAATGCCAGGTGTTTTCCCTTTTACCTTGGGTACCTACCTAGAAGACTAGAACTGTTCCCTCACAAACCCTCTCCCCTTCTGGCGCAAAATTCTTGGATTAAGGTTCTAGTTTGGTTGACTGTAGGTCCTGCGTGTGTATCAACTCCCATAATGAAAACCCCAGGTTTATATCAGCCCTATAAGAGCTGTCCCATCCTTCTGCTTAGGCGATTTTGCATTGAGCATTTAAGCCATTAGCAAGTGCTATCAGATATGATGGTGCAGGATGAAACTAGGCATTTGGTGTCCAGGATAAGCAGCCCCAAAGGCCTGAGGACCCAAAAATTGAGTGAAGCAGGGGGTGAGGCCATCATTTCCATCGGCCAGGGGTTCTGACCCCACAGGATGGGACTGCCAGCAAGGCTTCAGAAAGATGAGGGAGGGAAGGGTTTTGGAGGGGGCAGGGCAATGAAAAGTTTGTTAAAGTCATTATTTTAAAATCATTATTTTAAGTGTTTGTATTTTCTAAATTTCAATGCTCTCGTGCAAGAATTGGCAAACTATGGCCTGTGGGCCAAACCTACTTGCTGCCTATTTTCTTAAAGAAAGTTTTCTTGGAACACAGCTATGCCCATATTTTCATGTACTGTCTATAACTACTTTTACACTATAATGGCAGAGTTAAGTAACTGTGACAGAGACATATGACCCATAAAGCCTCAATTACTTACTATATGATCCTTAACAGAAGTTGTTTGTTGACCCCCACTCTGAGGCAAAACCAGGCAATGTATTCTGGCTATCAATACAAATAAATGAATATACATGTGCCCTGAAATGAAGGAGTTAATAAGAACCAGGAAGAGGGAATCTCAGGACCCCCCAACCATATCTTGAAGGAAAAAAAAAGTCTCAAATCAATAACCTTATCTTTCACCTTAAGAAACCAGAAAAAGAAGAGCAAACTAAAACCAAAGCAAGTAGAAGGAAAGAAATAATAGAAATAAATGAAATAGAGATAGGAAAACAACGGAGAAAACTCAACAAAACCAAAAGTTAGATCTTGGCAGACACACCTTTAGGTAATCTGATGTAGAAAAAAGGGGAGAAGACTCAAATTACTAAAATCAGGAATGAGAGAGGAGACATTACTACCAATCTTATAGAAATAAAAGGATTATAAGGGAATACTATGAACAATTGTATGCCAATAAATTAGATAACCTAGTTGAAAAGGACAAATTCCTAGAAACACGCAAATGATCAAAACTGACTCAAAATCCAGAAATACACCCTCACCTATATAGTCAACTGGTTTTTGACAAACCTACCAAGCCCACGCTGATGGGAAAAAAGTCTCTTCAACAAATGGTGTTGGGAGAACTGGATATCTATAACCAAAAGAATGAAAGAGAACCCCTATCTCACCCCCTATACAAGAATCAACTCAAAATGGATCAAAGATCTAAATATAAAAGCCAGGACCATAAAACTACTAGAAGAAAATGTAGGGAAACATCTTCAAGACCTTTTAGTAGGTGGTGGTTTCTTGGACCTCACACCCAAAGCACATGCAACAAAAGAAAAAGTAGATAAATGGGACCTCCTCAAAATTAAACACTTTTGCACCTCACAGGACTTTGTCAGAAGGGTGAAAAGGCAGCCAACTCAATGGCAAAAAATATTTGGAAATCACATATCTGATAAGGGTTTAAAACCAGGATATATAAAGAGATGTTACAACTTAACAATAAAAAGACAAATGACCCAGTTAAAAAATGGGCCAAAGACTTGAACAGAGGAAATACAAATGGCAAAAAAACACATGAAGAAATGCTCAACATCACTCATGATTAGGGAAATGCAAATCAAAACTACAATGCGATATCATTTCACACCTATCAGAATGGCCACTATGAAAAAGACAGAGAACTACAAGTGTTGGAGAGGATGTGGAGAGATAGGAACACTTCTTCACTGTTGGTGGGAATGCAGGATGGTACAACCACTATGGAGGACTGTTTGGCAGTTCCTAAAGAAGTTGAATATAGACTTGCCATGTGACCCTGCAATACCACTACTGGGTATATACCCAGAAGAACTGAGAGCAGTGACACAAACAGACACCTGCACACCGATGTTCATAGCCACATTATTTACCACTGCCAAAAGCGGGAAACAACCCAGGTGTCCATCAACAGATAAATGGATAAACAAACTGTGGTCTATTCACACGATGGAATATTATGCAGCTGTAAGAAGAAATGAAGTCATAAAGCATATGGCAACATGGATGAACCTGGAGGATATTATGTTGAGTGAAGCAAGCCAGACACAAAAGGACAAATACTGTATGAATGCATTACTATGAACCAAATATATTGTGTAATATATTGTTTGATTAAAAAAAAAAAAAATTTACATGTATTCATTACATTTAATTGAGAAATGTATATATTTATTCTTCTGTGTTTACTTTTTAGTTTTTAATTGTTTATGTTTTCAATTATTAAATATACAAAATAAAGTTAAAAAAATAAATAAAGAGCATGCTAAGTTTAAAAAAAAATCAAAGGAAAGTGGTTTTCAAGATATGTCTTTTAAATAATACTTTAATGAATTAAATATTAAATAAGTAAAAATGTTTATGGATGTTCATGCAAAAATCTCTTGGAATTAAAATTCTATAAAGAAAATACAAAACTTTTGAAAGCCATTTACAACATAGACCCTGAGGCATTTTTGGGGTGATGGAATTGTTCTACATGACTTTGCAATGATGGATACAGGCCATGTTAAATTTTACCAAAATTTATAAAAGTGTATGGTCCAGGGAAGCGGCTGTGGCTCAATCAGTAGGGCTCCCGTTTATCATATGGGAGGCCCCGGGTTCGGTTCCCGGGGCCTCCTGGTGAAGGCAAGCCCGCCCACGCGGCGTGGTTAGCTGACCCAGCGAGCACAAGCAGCAAGGGGGGGATAAATGAATAAATAAATAAAATCTTTAAAAAAAAAAAAAAAGTGTATGGTCCAAAATGTAAACCATAATGTATATCGTTGACCATGGTAAGAAGCAATGTTTCAATATTTGTACATTATTTGTAACAAATGTACCATCCATATGTAAAATGTTATCAATAGGGGAAGAAGGAACAGGGGGAGAATTTTGGGTATATGGGAATCCCCTATATTCTGTACATCACTTTTCTGTAGACTAAGACTTCTTTAATGACAAATGGAAAAATAAGACACTGGGGGAATAAACAGAAGAAAATGTCTCTGTATATACAAAACAAAAGATCTTACAGTGATGAAAGATATTTCAATTTTTTTACTTTTTTATTTTTATTATTTATTATTCCAATTTTTAATAAATTTTGTATTTTATTTGTTAAAAAAAAAAAAAACTGACTCAAGAAGAAATGGAAAATCAGAATATGCCTATAACAAGAGATTGAGTTAGTAATCAAAAGTTTCCTACAAAGTAAAGTCCAGGACCAGATGGTTTCACTGATGAATTCTACCAAACGTTTTAAGAATTAATAGCAACCCTTCTAAAACTCTCACAACACATAAAAGAGGTGGGAATACCACAGAACTCATTCTATGAGGCCAGCATTACCCTGATACAAAAACCAGATGAAGGCATTGAAAGAAAACTACAAACCATTAACCCTTATGAATACAGACACAAAAATCCTCCACAAAATACTAGAAAACAAATCCAACAACATGTGACAAGGATTTACAGCAGCCACACCCTGATCCCCAGCTCAGGTCAGCTTCAGATAAGACACAGACATAGAGGCTCAGAGCACAGGGGTTCCAGTGCTTCCTACTCAGGCACAAAAGGAAAGGAGGTGCTGATGCAATGACTTCTCAGGCTGTAGCTGCCAGCACTTAGGAAATATTTGCAAACATCATTCCTTCCAAATCAGCTCAATAACACAGCTCCCTCTCTCCATCCAGAGTCCTTTCTATCACTGCAGCAAGGGTCCTCTGCCTGTGGCGTCTGCTTCAAGAGGCTGCTTGTTGTCTACCAGAGAGGGGGCAAATAGAGGATGTTTGTTTGCCCATCTGGCTTGGCTATAAAACAGCAGAGAAGTGAAACATCAATACACAAATCCCCGGGGTCATAAAGTACACTGATCATTTTTTACTCACCTCTCAAACCACTATGTTTAAAGATCTTTCTCTGGTAAAGGCAAGTGCTTTTTGGCGTGCAAGGGCAATCTGTCTGACTTTCATACATCTGTCCCACACACACACTCACAGCTTTGTGCTATTAGGGAATTGGATGTATTTATGCTGAAATATCCTGCACCTGAGACTTAAAAATAAAACTGGTGCTTTTTCTGAGGAGACTCTTGTACTCTTACTTAGACAAATTCTTTTCTTTTAAATTGTTTTTTCAACCAACCTTTGCACTAACATAAAAGCCTTTTTCAATCCGAGAAATGCTTACAAAGAGCTGCTTCTTAACGTCTGCACTTTGTTTCATCAGCATTAAGTCACTGCCCTGGTGTTCTAGCTAAATAAGCCTTCATATTTCTCTCTAACGCACTGGTTTTCTGAGAGCCTGCGTCCAACCCAATAAAGCTGCCTCTTCACTGGTATTCTTCTCAGGCAGAGCAGCCCACTCAGGGGTTTTCAGCCCCCCTGTGAAGGCCAGGAGCTGTCAAATGCCCCTGAGAGCACCAACACATTTGAAAAGCACCTGCTTCTAAGAAAGTCCTTTGACACAGACAAAATGCCCCCTCTTCAGTGCAGAAGTATCCCAGGGACAAGGCCACCCAGCTGCCACCTGGGCTCCGGCCACTGCTGTGCACATCCCTCCCTAGAAGGGGCAGCAAGCGTGACTACAGGCCCAGCCCCTGCCTCCCTGGTCAAATCAAGAATTCACGAGGGGTGGAGGGAAAGGAGCACTGGACTAAGGAGTCAGGACTCTGGACAGTAGGCTTGGCTCTGCCACTGAGTGCCTCTCAGAGCCCCAGTGTGCTCATCTATAAAATGGGGGCAATTGTCCCCACCCTTCCCTCTCACCAGGTCAAATGAGGAAGTAGATGAGAAGATGCTGGTGAACAGCAAGGCAAAGGAAGAGGGTCACACATGCTGGTGGCCTCAGGGGCGCAGCTCCCAGCCCTGCTCCTCAGCCTGGGCTCACCTGTCCAAACACGTAGAGCAGCCCAATCGTGCCTCCCATCTGCCCACCGAGGACGGAGGAGATCATAGAGTAGACGCCACCGCTGCCAATGCTGCAGTGCTCCCCAACCCCGATGCCAGACAGCACAGTGACAAGGGCCACGAGGACGATGAAGGACACCAGGAAGATGCCCATGAGCACTCCTGTGTTTCCCTGCAGCAGAACAGCCAGGAGCCAGGTCAGGGATCAGGAGCAGAGAGGCCACAGCCCCTCCCAGGAGCGCTGACCTTCCCCCATAGCCATAGGGTCACAGGTGGGATGAAGGCAGTGCCACCAGAGCTAAGGTCTTGGCATTCTAGATGAAAGGCAGAGGCCTCACTCCAAGCACTCAACAGCTTCCCTTCACCTCTAGGATAATGAACGTGCGAGTTCCTGTCTGACCCTCTCCACCTCCCCAGGCCCTCTCATCCCTTTGCCCGTAGCCCTTATCTGTAAAACAGTGATAATAATAATATTATCTTCATAGGTCGTCAGGAAATATTAAATTTTAGGGGGATTAAATACATTTGAAGCACTCTGAAAACCATCTATCATATAATAAGTACTCAGTAAATACTAGCTGCTACTGCTTGTCTGTGGTCATTACTATTCAATGATGATGATGAAGCTTGCACATAGTCTACCTCCTCAATTTCCTCCTGATTAGCCAAATAGACTGGAGTAGAAGAATCTCGGCTCTCTCTAGAAAAAAAGACTGCTAATAGTGATATTGAGGATGTGCACAAAAAGATCAGCGAGTGCCAGATGCCACTCTCCCCCAGTGGGATTGCTCGGTGGTGGTGACATTGCAGAGTCAAGTGCTGAGGCCAGGGGGGGAGGGCCAAGAGGGGCTCAGCAAAGGCCCCACCCACCTACCCCACTGCACCCCTCTCCTCAGCCCCCAGCTGAGGGTGCTGTCAGGCTAGACAAGAGTGAACCCAGCGGACAAGCATGGTGGTTATTATTTTGCTGATTTTATATTTTTATTGAAATTACATATTTGCTGTTGTCGTCCTTTGTTCATGATTTTAAATTGTCTGCATGTGATAAAATATGCTATACCAAAAAAATATCTTTAAGTTTTCATATCAAAACTGCCATTTTAACTTTTTCATATATATATATATATATATATATATTTTTTTTTTTTTTTTTTTTTTTTTTTTTTTTTTGAGGTACTGGGGCCAGGGATTAAACTCAGGACCTTGTGTATGGGAAGGCAGCACTCAACCACTGAGCCCCATCGGCTCCCTGAGTTGGCTTTTTGGTTTGTTTTGCTTGTTGTTTGTTTTTGTTTTTAGGAGGCACCAGGAACTGAACCCAGGACCTCCCATGTGGGAAGCAGGCACTCAACTGCTTAAGCCACATCCATTCCCCAATATTTTATATTTAAAATAATTTTGGCATGAATGCCACTTATTTTAATTTTATGCCATCCCCTAGAAACTCTATCTTAATTTTTGGTATTTCACATTTGCCTTTCTTCATGGATCAGATATGATTTTCAGGTAAAGCTAATGTGAGATCTGTAAAATACAGATCACGTTTATGGCAAAAGGAGGTATTTGTGTGGGAAGCAGGCTCTAAGATGGCCGTAGTGAACCTCTACCTTCTGGTACTGCAGAAGAGATGGTATGTCACTTCGGAGAATAGGATATAAAAAGACTGTGGCTTCTGCCTTGTGTGCTTGCTCTCTCTCACTCTCTCTTAAGGTGCTTGCCCAGGGGGATGCCAGCCACCCTGTCATGAGGGACGAAGGCCTGTCAACAACCTCGTGAGTGATCCTGGAAACAGTTCCTCCCCCTGTCTAGCCTTCAGATGAGACTAATGCCCTGACTGACAGCTTGACTGAATCTCATGAAAGAATTTGAGCCAGAGGCACCCAGCTACGTAGCACCTGGGCTTCTGAACCACAGAAGTGGTAAGATAATACACATTTATTATTGTAAGCAGCTCAGTTTTTGGGTAATCTGTTATGCAGCAATAAATAACTAATAACTTATAGCTTCTCTTTGGGGGATGGAACTGACACTTCTGGGTGGCCAGTCCTCAAAATAACAACAACAACTCACTGAGAGGAGTAAGAGGAGGCCTGTAAAGTCTTGAGTTAAACCAAGTAGGGCTTACCCTTCTCTCCTCCCCCCTTTCCATAACCATTTCCTTTATGAAGCAGGGCTCAGGGAACCAAAGCTGTCACTGACCAGGGCTTCCTCTGCCACAGCTGCCAAGCAGTGGGCCGCCCTTCGGCACAGGTCTGTGGCGTACTAGGTGGTGCCCCTGGGAAGGGGAAGAAACAGGGGTAATCCCTGAAGTCTGAAACTGCCTGCCAGGTTGAGGAGTCTGAGCTGGAGGCTTTGTGTTTTATAAGTTTGGGAGGGGCGTTTAAGGCATGAATTCTAGGCATCCACACCAGAGAGGTTGCTGACACCTGCTCTAAGATTTCCTTGCATTAATAAAAAAAATTTCAGACCCATCCAGGTGCTGTGGCTAAGGCTGAACCCTGAGTGAAGGGCCTGGGCAGGGAGTGGCATGGAGTAGAACAAGAGCTTAGGAAGGTCTGGCCTCACCTGGGCTTCCTGGAGTGGAAAAACCCTTGCACACCCTGATGAAATGGAGCTTTAATCCCCTGAACCTTGCCTATACCTGGAGAGGCCCCTTTTCTTACCCACCCAGTCCGGCATACCCTCCATGGCCTGGCTCAGCCCTGCCTCCCCCAGGAAGCTTTCTTAGACACCTGGGTGACTACAGCACTCACCACCTGTTCCATTCTGAGGGATTTAATGCTGCTTTGAGACCTTTCTTGGATTCTTGATGTGAAATCTACCCACTACGGCTATTAGCTCCCTAAGGGGAGGAAAAGTGTCTTGTATTTTGTGAGTTCCATGGGTGCTTAGCAATACCTAGCACACAATAGGTGCTCACCAATATTTAATCCCTGACTACTTTGCCTTTTGTTCTGAGCAGCCAGTTTAGTTTACGGAAGTCCCAAGGAGAAGGCCCCATGTGAAGGGCTGAGAAACCCTGCTCAGAACATGCATCTACTTGGAAGTGCTTTCTCATAAAACCCTTTGTTCCCTCTGATGCCCACAATCTCATGCAGTGGGTCTGCCTCCAGGTAATCTGTCCCTGAGAGGTAGGCAGTTTGCACCTCTGACCAAGAATCCCTGCACACAGTCCTACCTGCAGGGTCTGGGTAGAAGCAGGGAAAGCAACATGGGCGAGAGCTGGTGCTATGAGGGAGGGCGGAGGACCAGGAGAGCTGGAGGGGGTTACAAACTGGAGGCAAGGTTGCCATTGCTCTGATTTCTCTCATCACCTCTCACCCAACTCAAGATGAGCCCTGACTTTTGTGCTCATAGCTTTCTAGTTAAACCCCTGGTGAGGCTTCCATCCAAGCCACCATCTGAGGCCTAGGCTCCAGGATTCTTATTAAAAGCAATGCTAGGTACTCCATGTGCTTGCTTTTTGTTCCATATTTTGGAGAATCTATGCCTTTGGAATCTGCTGCCTGACCTATGGAATGCCTGAGAGCAACAGAATTCTCCACCTCATGGGCCAAGGAGAAGATCCAGGGCCACCAGCCCATCACTCACCACCAGCCAGCCAGTCCTCAAGAAAAGGACAACCCCAAAAATGTTGATCATGCAGGAGGTGAACACACCATCCCAGGTCCCGAACAGCACCGGCTCCCACACGAACAGCTGGATCTTCCACCAAGGCTGGGGCTGGGCCAGGGCCCCCTGAGGGCAGAGCACACAGAAGTCAGCTCAGTCCATCCATCAGGAGGGCCAGTGAGGGGAGGGGGATGGGAGTGGGACAGGAAGTGGTAGGAAAACTCAGTTTTAAAAATCTTCCCCTTATTGTGCCAGGGCAGGCATGTGCATGCACATACACAAACACACACACACACCCCTCCACACCCAGCCTCAAAGACTGATTCAACAAAAGGATCACTGCTGTCTCCTAATATATCCATAGGTAGCAGAAATTAGTTGTTCAACAAACCCAGTTCCCTCTCCCTCTGGCCACACTGCTAGACTCCCTCTCCCAAGTGACCAAATTCTGGCCAAGGGAATGTTAGGTTGGTGTGATGGATGACACTTCTAGGCCTCATCCATAAAACCACCCACATAAGCCTCTAAACGCCCCTCCACCCCCATCAGCTGGATTTTGATGCTCAGGGCAACCGTGATATGTGGAAGACAGTGGAATATCTGTTAGCTTGGGTCACAGAATGACTGTGTAGAGCAGAAGCCTATCTCACTGGATTCTCCATGAAAAAGAAATGAACTTCCATTGTGTTGAGTCATTTAGATTTGGGGTTTATCTATTTCATGAGATCATGTTACCTTAACCAATACACTCTGTTGCACTTTGATTCCTTGGCTAGTGATTCCAAGAACCTTCCAGCAGCTGGAGGCAAAAGATGCACTTGGTCATGAGGGAAGGTCCAAAGAGGCTTTGCAACGGGAGGCCCTGCAGTTAAAATCCCAGTCCCCTGATTCTGTGATCCCGGAATAGTTACTTAAGATCCTCAAGCCTCGGTTTCTTCTTCTATAAATTCAGAATACCTATCTTGTAAGACTGCAACAATCAGAGAAAGTGTATGGTAAGTGTGCAACAGTGCCTGGAACTTCCCAGGTGTTCAAGAGATGGGAGTTGTTCTTCTTAGTGGTAGACTAGGTGCCGTGGTGGAGAACTGTCCACAATAGGAGAAATTCTCTGAGCAATGAAAGGGGCTTCCTAATGAACTAAGCCCTAACCTTAGTCTCTCTATTATTATAGACCTTTTTCCCTTGAGCCCTTTAGAAGAGCCCTTAACTTTGGCCAAGAGAATGAGTTCAATGATATTTCCAAAAATGTGGGGTGATCATTATTCCTTGCTTTTTAAAATATATATTTAAACTTCCATAATGTAAGATGAATCAAAAGGGTTCACAAAAGTTAAGGAACATCTTCTCATTTATGGAGGGCCCATGAAGCAATCTAACTGCTTTGGGGTTTAGTAAAACTGCAATCAGTAGGTTCCTAAGATGTGCACCGGAAGGACCCAACCTGCACATAGCACAAAGGTGCTCTAAAATTGGGCTTGAAATCCTTATACGTGGTGGGGTTTCCCAGGTTGCACTGAAAATTCCAGAGTAACCCATTATATGGAAGGAGAAGTCCTAATGGCAATTTCAAGTCCTTCTGGGAAGTTACTGAGCTCTAACAGAGGAGGGGAGCGGGGACAGGAAAATAAACCGGCTAGAGACCTCCAGTGCCAGACAGCACCCATGGCTTCCTAGAGGGAAGGCAGTAGCTGGGTGGTTGGGGAACCTGTAGTTTCCTGAAGCCACTGTGAGAATAACCATTAGTAGAAGAGCACAGAAGGATGGACAGGAGCCTGGCAGAATATGAAAAAGATCAGGCAGAGGGAAGAGGGACAGCATCAGTCTGCCATAGAGATGGGCCACCCACAGGCTGAGCACTCTGAAGTTAGTGAATGTATAACACTTGACTTCATATTCTAGGAAAAAATAAGAAAATAATTTTAAAATGTGGGGGAAGCTTTAGCTACAAGGATGGTATTTTCAGTGTTGTCTATAACAGCCTACAAGAACTGGACATAACCTAAATGTTTAACAAAAAGGGATTGTTAAATACGTCATGGTAAAGGATGACCATGCAGATAACAGAATGATGGTCATTGGAAGAGGCAGGTACAAAACAGTATTTATCATATGACCTCATTTTTGTAAAAACATAAACAAAAAATATATGGTATATGTACATAGAGAAAAAATATACAACAAAATGGTAACAGGTATATTTGCTGGTGTTTGATTCACAGATAATTTTAATTCTCTTTTTTGTATTGTATTTTCTAATTTTTTTTTTTTTTTTTTTTTTTAAAGATTTTATTTATTTATTCATTCATTTATCCCCCCCTTGCTGCTTGTGCTCGCTGGGTCAGCCAACCACGCCGCGTGGGCGGGCTTGCCTTCACCAGGAGGCCCCGGGAACCGAACCCGGGGCCTCCATATGGTAAACAGGAGCCCCACTGATTGAGCCACAGCCGCTTCCCTCTAATTTTTTTAACAATGATCTAATTGCCACTCAAGTAGTAAAAATTCATTAAAAATAAAAGCTTGAGAAAATGAACTGGGAACTTTGCCAGAATCGCCAATGCTGCAGTCTGCAAAGAGCTCAGACTGCTCAGGGCAGGGCTTGCCTGCTGCCAGTGCACCTCAATCTTCCAGGCAAGCCTCTCCTGTGAACACAAATGTGGATCTTCTGGTGGAATTTAGAGGGTTCTAAATTTCCAGTCTTGTATCCTTTGTCTAAGAAAGCTTACCTAGATTAAAATTACCTAAATTAGAATCTGATCTGCTGGGACAGCACATTACAGATTTTGGCTGCCATGTGAAAGTGTGCCAAGACATCCCTAATATGCAGGGATAAATCAATCTTGTTAATGCTATTGATCTGTTCTTGGGAATGTCACACATTAAGAGATTTCTTGTATCTGAATCCTTATAAATTAAATCCTTCATATTATTATAGGGCCCAGGGTTTTAAAACTGAATGGTTACTGAGGATTGTTGGAGATGGAGAAGTAGGGAGCTCCAGGAACTCAATCCTTCCACCAAAACAACTATTAAGCAGGCAGAAACTGTCTGAAAAAAACTATTTTGAAATTCCAGAGGCCAGCAGAACACTGTACAACATCCAGGGAAGAGCAGGGGGAAGAGGCTGATAAATTACAGTAAAGAACAGTAAATTGCTCTCTCTGTGCAGGGGCTACTCTTGTGGCACACCACCATAGGATCCATGCCTGGCTAAGTCACTGGTGACAGAAAGGGACATAAAAAGCCTCTTCTCCAAGATCAGGAGTGGATGTGGTCAATCACTGGTCATAGCTTGTGGTTAGTGAATTCAGATCATTGGGGGCTCAGCTCCGAGGGCAGCCATTGTTTCAACCCACCCCAGAAAAAGGCAGTGACAGCCATTGTTTCAACTCTCCCTGGACAGGGGTGGTAGAGACATCAAGATGTGGTGCTTCCTCAGGGTGTAGGGGACAATTAATTGAAGGGCTTCATTTGCTGGGCAGCCCAGGAAAGTTCAGCTATGGGGAGCCATCAGAGCAGATTTTGGCACCCTTCCTGATCCCCTCCCCAGGGCATTTTGGAGCCAGTCTAATCCCTTTCATGGGTCTATGGCCCTGTTTTGGCTGGGAAGGACTGACTTGGGAAAGTCCTCTCTGGTGAGCTTTCTTCCCAGAATGTCCTCCAGGCAAAAGCAACTTGAAACAATGAAAGGACTGTACAAAACTGTAGAGATGGACTTCTAGGACAAAGGTCTGCCAGCTTAAAATATCTGTGGGGAGGGGGGGAAGGGGGTCTGTCTCCTAGGAAACAAAGGGAACAACCAAACTTCTGTAATAGAGGAACTCCAAAACAACTAACAAACAAAAGCCCAGGACAAGACAGAGGTCTAGAAAGACAGAGGAAACCCTGTGCACTGTGTTCACCTTGAGCAGACCTGCCTAAAAGGAGGGCAAAAGCTCAAGAAACTCCCTGTCTTATCACCAGCTGGTTACAAAACAAAGAAATAAATATCTCATAGAATAAACCCCAGAGCTAGCATTATAAAATATTAACATGTACAGTGTGCAACAAAAGAGTACAAGACAAATAAACAGGAAATCATGGCCCATCCAAAGGAAGAGGATACAAATACAGAAAACACCAATGAAGAAGACAAGAATGTGGAGATACCTAACAAATCCTTTTAAAAAATATTAAAAATGCTCAAGGAGGTGAAGGAAAATATAGAGAAAGAACTAAAGGACACCAGAAAAACAATGAATGAGAAATATGAGAGTCTTAGTAAAGAGATAGAAATTTTAAAAAGGAACCAAGCAAAACTACTGGAGTTGAAGACCACAATAACTGAAATGAAAAAAATGTCCAGGAGGTTTTCAAGAGCATAATGGAGCTGGCAGAAGAAAAATATTAGTGAACTTGAAGAAAAGACACTTGAAATGAGTCAGGCTGAGGATTAGAAAAAAAAAAAGAAATATTAAAAGCAGAAATAGCCTAAAACACCTCTAGGACACCATCAAGCACACCAATGTACACATTATGGGAGTCCCAGGAGAAGAAAGAGAGAAAGGGGCAGAAGGAATATTCAAAGAAATAGTGATTGAGAACTTCTCAAACTTAGCAAAAGATGTGAATAAGCACATCTAAGAAGCCCAGAGAACACCAAACAGGATAAACATGAAGAAAAATACACACTGTCATATATTGATCATGCTACTGAATACAAAGGGCAAGGAGAGAGTTCTGAAAACTACAAGTGAAAAGCAATTAGTTACACAAAGAGAGTCCCAATAAGATTGATTGCTGATTTCTCATCAGAAACCATGGAAGTCAGAAGGTAATGGGCTGAAATACTTAAAGTGCTCAAAGAAAACAACTGCCAGCCAAGAATTTTATATCCAGCAAGACTTTCTTTCAAAAATGAGGGAGAAAGTAAGACATTCTCTGAAAAACAAAAGCTGAGGGAGTTCATCACTACCAGTTCTGCCCTACAAGCAATACAAAAGGGAATTCTTCAGACTGAAAGGAAAGGACACAAGATAATAATTCAAGGTGGTATAAATAAATAAAGACCTGTGGTAAAGGTAATCATTTGGGTAATAATAAATGCCTGTATTATTGTAGTGAAGTATAGTAAGCTTCTTACTTCCTACGAGTGCTAAAATGCAAAAGCATTAAAGGTAATGACAAATCCATGTTTTTAGACATACAGAGTACAAAGATACAAGTAGTAACAAATACCAAAAAAAAAAAAAAAAATGGTTGGGGGATAGAGAGGAATAGGAAAAGTATATGTGCGTGCTATTGATGTTAAGTTTGTATCCAACCAAATATGACTGTTACATATTTAGGATGTTAACTTTTAACTCCATGGTAACCACAAGGAAAATAGATGAAAAATATATCCAGATAGAAATGAGAAGACACTTGTTTTAGTTTGCTAGACTAGTTAAAGCAGATACCATGAAATGTAAATTCAAGCTTATAGTTTTAAGGCTGTGAAAATGTCCAAATCAAGGCATCATCAAGACAATGCTTTCTTCTTTAAGATAGGCTGCCTGCTGGTGATCCTGGACTGCTGTGTCACATGGCAAGGCACATGAGGTCAGCTGCTGGTCTCTCCCTTTTCTTCCAGGTTTTATTGATTTCAGCTTCTTGCTTCCATGACTTCTTCTTTCTCTCTATGTATTCATCCTGTTTATAAAGGACTCCAGTAAGAGAATTAAGACCCATCCTAAATGAGGTGGGTCTTACCTTAATTGAAAAAGCCTCATCAAAAGATCCTACAAACAATGGGTCCACATCCATAGGAATTTATTAACTTTAAGAACATGATTTTTTGAGTGCATACAGTTTCAAATCAACTCAGCACTCAAAATGGTACAACACCAAAAAAAAAAAAAAAAAAAAATCAAATAAATGTAAAAGTAGGCATTAATGGAAGTGAGGGGGAAAAAGAGGTATAAGACTTACAAAGACTAAATAGCAAAATGGCAGAAGAAAGTCCCATGTAATCAGTAGTGACTTTAAATGCAAATGGATTAAACCATCTGTCAAAAGGCAGAGACTGGAAGAATGGATTAAAAAAAAAAAAAAAGCGTGACCCAACTGTTTGCTGTTTACAAGATTCATCTTAAATTCAAAGACAAAAGTAGGTTGAAAGTGAAAAGGTGGAAAAAAATATACAAAGCAAGTAGTAACCAAAAGAGAACTGGGGAGGCTATACTAATATCAGATAAAATAGACTATAAGTCAAAAACCGTTTTGAGGGACAAAGATGGTCATAATATAATGATAAGGGGGACAATTCAACAGGAAGATTTAACAATTATAAATATATATGCACCTAAGAGTGGAGCCTCAAAATATATGATGCAAATACTCACAGATTTGAAGGGAGAAATTGATGGTTCTACATTGATAATAGACTTTAATACACCCCTCTCAAAAATGGATTAAACATCTAATCAGAAGACCAATAAGGAAGTACAAGATTTGAATGATGCTAAACCAACTAGACCTAACAGACATATATAGAACACGTTACCCAACAAAAACAGAATATACATTCTTCTCTAGTGGATCATTCTCCAGGATAAACCATATGTTGGGTCACAAAACAAGTCACAATAAATTCAAAAATATTGAAATCATACAATATATACTCTCTGACCATAATGGAATGAAGCTAAATATCAATAATAGAGGGAGGAATGGAAAATTCACAAATTTGTGGCAGCTAAACACCACGTTCTTCTCAAGCAACCAATGGTTAAAAGAAGAAATCAGAAGGAAAATTAGAAAATGTTTTGAGGCAAATGAAAATGAAAATATAACATACCAAAATTTATGGGGTGCAGCAAAGGCAGAGGGAAGTTTATAGCTCTAAATGCTTACATTAAAATTGAAGAACGACTTCAAATCTGAGACCTAACCTCAAAACTGGAAGGAATAGAAAAAGAAGAGCAAACTAAACTTAAAGCAAGCAGAAGGAAGGAAATAACAAGGCTTAGAGCAGAGATAAATGATATAGAAAACAAAAAAACCAATAGAATAAACAAAGCCAAAAGCTGGTTTTATCAAAAGATCAATAAAATTGACATACTTTT
Organism: Tolypeutes matacus; assembly: GCA_026826555.1. Classification (NCBI taxonomy): domain Eukaryota; kingdom Metazoa; phylum Chordata; class Mammalia; order Cingulata; family Chlamyphoridae; genus Tolypeutes; species Tolypeutes matacus. The sequence continues at coordinate 29,872,120 of JAKSZT010053887.1, forward strand.
AGCTAGACTGACAAAGAAAGGGAGAGGATACAAATAACGAAAATCAGAAATGAAAGGTGGGGGGCATTACAATCAAACCCACTGAAATAAAAAGGACTATAAAAGGATACTATGAACAACTGTACGCCAATAAATTAGATAACCTGGATGAAATAAACAAATTCCAAGAAATACACGAACTACCTACATTGAGTCAAGAAGAAATAGAAGATCTCAACACACCAATTACTAGTCAAGAGATTGAAACAATAATCAAAATCCTCGGGAAGTGGATGTAGTTCAAGTGGTTGAGCACCTGCTTCCCACGTACAAGGTCCCAAGTTCATTCCCCAGTACCTCCTAAAAACAAAAAACAAACAAACAAAAACCACCTCTTTGGGGGAGCAGATGTAGTTCAGTGGTTGAGCACCTGCTTTCCATGTAGGAGGTCCTGGGTTCAATCCCCAGTACCTCCTGAAAAAAAAAAAAAAAAAAAAAAATCCTCCCAACAAAGAAAAGCCCAGGGCCAGATGGATTCACAGGCAAAACCTACCAAATGTTTCAAGAAGACTTAACTGCAATTCTGCTCAAACTTCAAAATAATTGAAGAGGGGGAACACTACCTAATTCATTCTATGAAGCCAACATCACCCTCATACCAAAACCAGATAAAGATTTCACAAGAAAGGAAAACTACAGACCAACATCTCTTATGAATATAGATGCAAAAATCCCCAACAAAATACAAGCAAATCAAATGCAACAGCATATTAAAAGAATTATATACCATGACTAAATTGCATTTATCCCTGGTATGTAAGGTTGGTTCAACAAAAGAAAAACAATTAATGTAACACACCACATTAACAGAATGAAGGGAAAAACACACACACACACAATCATCTCAATTGATGCAGAAAAGGCATTTGACAAAATCTAGCACTGCTTCATGATAAAAACAAAAAACAAAAAATAAAAATGCTTAGAACAATAGAAGAAAACATCCTCAACATGATAAAGGACATATATGAAAAGCCCACAGCAAACATCATACTTAATAGTGAAAGACTGAAAGCTTTCCCTCTAAGATCAGGAACAAGACAAGGATGCCTACTGTTACCACTGTTATTCAACATTGCACTGGAAGTTTCTGCCAGAGCAATTTCACATGAAAGAGAAATGAAAGGCATCTAAGTTGGAAAAGAAGAACTAAAACTCTCCCTGTTTCCAAATGATATGATCCTATACACAGAAAATCTTGACAAATTGATAACAAAGCTACTAGAGCTAATAAATGAATTCAGTAAAGTGTTGGGGCACAAGATCAATACCCCAAAATTGGCAGTTTTCCTATAAACAAGCAAAGAACAATTGGAAGAAAAACTCAAGAAAAAATTCCACTCACAATAGCAACTAAAAGAATCAAATATCTAGGAATACATCTAACCAAGAATATAAAGGGATTAGAAGACTACAAAACATTGCTTAAAAAAATCAAAGAAGACCTAAAAAAATTAAAAAGACATTCCATGTTCACAGATTTGAAGACTAAATATCAAAATTCCAAAAACCTTCTTTGAAGAAATGGAAATAAGTAGTCCTCTAAATTCAGGACAGGGGTAAGTTATGGTCTGATTACAGACCTCTTCCTCCTTGGGCAAAGGTGGCAGAGGAATCTTAAAAACACTAAACTTCCACAAAACAGTTAAAGGGCTGCATTAACTGAGAAAGTGAAGGATCAAGAAAATACAGGTTCAAAAGCCATAGGAGTTCCTGGTGCTTTTGCCGGCCTCTCTGCAACTCCCTCCATGACGCAGGATGGAGCCAGCTTTCACCCCCATTGTGGGTCCCTGGCCCTATTCCAGAGGGAGCAATTCCAGAGGGAGCAAAGTGGTCCCTTTGTGCATACTGGGGTGCATGTATGTCAGTGCCAATCCATTGGGTAGAAATATGAGAGACTGATTTCTACCCAATGGGAATGTGTCTTGGACTTGCCCTTCCAGAGTTTATTCCGAGAGCACAGAAGCAGCTTGCAGACAGCTGGAAGAGTTTGAGAAACAATGAAGTTTAAGGCACCTGGAAAAATGGACTAAATACATTCAGTCACTCAAGATAGCACTCAGGAGGGGGAGAAGGTCTATTTCAAATGGAGTAGAGGGGGCATTCACTCAAACTCCTGAAAATCATAAATGGGGAATTCCTAAGGCCTCTACAATCACAAGCCCAGAAAAAGAAGTAGGCCCCATGGCTCCAGCTCCATGTAGGCTCAGATAAGACAGAAAGGACCATGCACTTCTCATTTGCCTTGGACTGATCTTCTTTATAGGAGGGTTAAGCTATGAAGGAAACCACCAGTCAAAGCAAAGCCAATTTGCAAAGAGTGTAAAAATGCTTTTTGCTTTGGTTTGTTTTGATTAGCTCCTCGTATTTAAGAAAATCTCTGGGAAGCGGCTGTGGCTCAATCAGTGGGGCTCCCATTTACCATATGGGAGGCCCCGGGTTCGGTTCCTGGGGCCTCCTGGTGAAGGTAAGCCTGCCCGCACGGCGTGGTTGGCTGACCCAGAGAGCACAAGCAGCAAGGGGGGGATAAATGAATAAATAAATAAAATCTTTAAAAAAAAAAAAGAAAATCTCTGTCATATCACTAGCTAGATACAAACTTAAGGAACAGACAGCACAGGTACTAATCCCAGAATTAAAATATGAAAAATTTACAGTGTACAACAAAAAATGACAAGACAAACAAAGAAACAGGAAATGATGGCCAATCCAAAGGAACAAGATAAAAATCCAGAACCATCAATGAAGAGAATCTTAGTTTAGATTTATCAGACAGAGGCTTCAAAAAATGATCCTGTTGGAGTAGGCAGGCAGGGCTCAACTCTCTAAAAAAAATGACAGATAAAGGGCAAAAATCTGTCTGAGGGACCTGCTTTGGGGGTCAGCAGACCAGGACAGTGCTGTACAATGCCCAGGAGAGTGAGGGACAGAGAGACAAGAACCTAAAATGAAAACTGTGAGTTACTAACCCCCTACAGTGACCAGAACAGCACCCATACCCCATCCTCAAAGTGATCAGCCTGGATAAAACCCATGGCTCACTGCAGCCAACTGCGAGGGGTACAGATGTTTTGCTCCATGGGAAGAGGGAAGGTGTGGCAGAGGGTGGAGAGTGATTTCGTTTCAGTGAATTTGGCCAGCAGAGCCTGCTTTGAGTCTTGGTTCTGACCAGACCAGAAGCGCAGGAAAGATGGGGGGTGAAAGAGACATTTCCATGGAAAGGTTCACTGATGAGCACTATCTGCTGGCCGGCCAGGAAACTGGAAGAAGAAAAACTCCTACCAGTCTGGTTAAAAGTCTCTCTTAACCAGAACCACTGGGAGAAAATATGCACCCCATTAGTGAGTCCCTGGCCTGGTTTTGATAACTTAAGCTGGGTAATTTTAAAAACTCAGAATAAGTTGAACCAAAAATCAAAGAAGAGCTGTGAAAAAAACCACTAGGCAAGAGCAAGAAATTGACTATCAGAGTAAATTCACCATCACATTCAGATGCCTAGAAATCAGCAAAAAATTACAAGACATACTAGTAAACAGGAAGAGATGGCCCAGCCAAAAGAACAAACCAAATATCCTGATGAGATACAGGATTTTAGGAAAGTAATCAATAATAATCACATAAATTAATTCAAAGAGTTGAAGGATAATATGATTAAAAGAGATAAAGAATATTAAGAAGGTACTGGGTGAGCATAAAGAACTATCTGAAAGCCTGCAAAGAAAAGTAACAGACCTTATGGGAATGAAAGACACAATGGATGAAATTAAAAATACATTATAGGCTTATAAGAGCAGATTTGAAGTGATCAAAGGCAGAATTAGTGATAATGAGGACAGAACATTGGAACTTGAAAAGATAGGTGAACAGAAAGAGAAAAGAATGGGGAAAAAATGGAACAGGGTCTCAGGGAATTAAATGACAATGCAAAAATGCACAAACGTACACATTAATGGTCCCAGAAGGAGGAGAATGGAAAAGAGGCAGAAAGAATATCTGAGGAAATAATGACCAAAAACTTCCCAACTCATATGAAAGGCATAAATATCAATATCCAAGAAGGACAATGCTCCCCAAACAGAATAAATCCGAATAGACCTACCCTGAGACACCTACTACTCAGAATGACAAATATCAGAGATAAAGAGAGGATTCTGAAAGCAGCAAGAGAAAAGCAAAGCATCACATATAAGGAAATCTCAATAAGATTAAGTGCCAACCTCTCATCAGAAATCATGGAGGTGAGAAGAAAGTGTTATGATGTATTTCAGGTACTGAAAGAGAAAAACTGCCAGTCAAGAATTCTGTATTCGGCAAAACTGTCCTTTAAATAATGAGAGTGAGTTTAAAGTCTTCACACTCAAACAAAAACTGGGAGAATATATCACCAAAAAACCACAATTATAAAAGATACTAAAGGAAGTGCTGCAAGCTGAAAGGAAAAAACAAGGGGAAGAGACTTGGAGAAAAGTGTAGAAATGAAGATTATTAGGAAGGGTAAATTAAAGGGTAAAAAGAAAGACAATAATGTGATATGACAACAGAACGCTAAAGGACAAAATGGATGAAGTAATGCCTTTACAGTAATAACTTTGAATGTTAATGGCATGAACTCCCCAATCAAAAGACATAGACTGATAAAATGGATTAAAAAAATGTGAGGTATCTATATGCTGTCTACAAGAGACTCACTTCAGACATAAGGACACAACCAGGTTAAAAGTGAAAGGTTGGGAAGCAGATGTGGCTCAAGTGATTGGGCTCCTGTCTACCATATGGGAGGCCCCAAGTTCGATTCCCGGGGCCTCCTGGTGAAGGCAAGCTGGCCTGTGCCCAAGGAAAGCTGACGGCCTGTGCCCACAGAGAGCTAGTGCAGCAAAATGACACAACAAAGGAAGACAAGCAGACACAGAAAAATGAGCAGCGAATGGATACAGAGAGCATACAGCAAGCATAAGTGGCAAGAGCGGGGGAGAATAAATAAATAAAATAAATCTTTTTTTTTAAAAAGTGAAATGTTGGGGAGTGGATGTGACTCAAGTGGTTGAGTACCTGCTCCCCACATGGGAGGTCCCGGGTTTGTTTCCCGTTGCTTCCTGAAAAAATAAAAACAAACAATAAACAAAACAAATGAAAAAAACAACTTAGTGGAGCTGATATGGCTCAGTGCTTAAGCGCCAGCTTCCCACATATGAGGTCCTGAGTTCATTCCACAGCCCCCGATACCTAAAAAAAAAAAAAAAGTGAAAGGTGAAAAAGATATTCTACACAAATACTAACCAAAAAAGAGATGGAAAAGCGATACTAATATCAGACAAAATAGATTTTAAATACAAAACTGTTATAAGGGATGAAGAAGGTCATTATATATTAATAAAAGGAACAATTCACCAAGAAGAAATAATTATAATAAATATTTATGCAACTAACCTGGGTGCCCCAAGATACATGAGGCACACACTAGCAAAACTGAAGGGAGAAATGGACATCTCTACAATAAGAGGTGGAGACTTCAATACACCACTCTCAGCAATGGATAGAATATCTGGACAGAGGATAAACAAAGAAACAGAGAGCTTGATAATATGATAAATAAACAAGACCTGGGGGCGGATGTGGCTCAAATGGTTGGGCGTCCGTCTGCCAAATGGAGGGACCTGGGTTCGATCCCCGGGACCTCCGGTAAAATAAAATATATATATAGAGAGAGAAGGCGCATGGGCTGCCAGGCTCTGTGTGCTGCTGAGCCATCGGGCCCCGGGAGCCATGCAGCAGGATGATGACGTAACAGGGGAGAGACAAGACGAGATGCTCCAAAAGTTGCAGAAGCCAGGAGCCGTGGTGGCGCAGGCGGCAGAATAACTGTCTCCTGCATCGGAAGTCTTCAGGATCGAATCCTGTTGAAGACTGGAGGATGAGAAGAGATGGCAGGAAACAGACACAGAGAATTGCTCAGCGAATGGACACAAAACAGCAAATGGGGAAGGGGGTGTTGGTTAAAATGGATAAAATAAATAAATAAATCTTTAAAAAATAAAAAAAAAAGTAAACAAGACCTAAGAGACATTTATAAGCATTATACCCCAAAACAACAGGATATAGATTCTTTTCAAGTGCTCATGGATCCTTCTCCAGGATAGACCATATGTTGGTAACAAGACAGGTCTTGATAAATTTTAAAAGGTTGAAATCATACAAAAACACTTTCTCTGATCATAATGGAATGAAGTTGGAAATAAATAACGGATGGAAAAAGACAAAATTCATAAATATATGGAGATTAAACAACTAAATTATGGCAGTTTAGAAGTATTTTATAAATGCCAAAAATAGAAAGATTATGTTTGTGGGCTGGTCCAATCCTGTGGGTGTGCACAATCTTTACAATTGGACTATGTCAGCGAGGCGTGACTCAGGTTGTGTCTCTGCCCTCTTGCTAGGTCTGATTTAAAAAAAAAAGACTCATTGGAAGAGAGAGCTTTACTGGTTTTGATGCTGCCATGTAACAGACAGGGGAGGCTCAAGAAGATGAGGCCCCAGGGAGAGATAAACCATTTGCCTTATAGCTTGCAAATGAAATTGGGAAGAAAGCAGAGCAGCCAAGTCTAATAGGCCAAGCAAGAGGCAAGCCCTATGTTTGGTTTCCCTCAGCTGAGCTCCAGGAGATGGTACAGCCTGGAGGGGAAGGCAATGACCAGGCAGAGATGGCCCGCCATCTTGCTTCAACAGGTGGCATGGCAGCTGACTTGAGTAAGAAAGCACCTCTTATAGTGCCTTGAGTTGGACTTTTCACAGCCTTGGAACTGTACAAGTATGTACCCTTTATAATAGACAATATATTTCTGGTACCTTGCATCGGCAGCCTTTTGGCAAACTGAAACAACACTCTTAACTAATCAGTGGTTTAAAGAAGAAACTGCAATAAAATTCAGTAAATATGAAAATGAAAATACTAAAGATCAAAACCTATGGGCACAGCAAAGGCAGTGTGGACAATGAAATTTATAGCTCTCAATCTTACATTAAAAGAAAAGAAAGAGCTAAAATCAAAGACCTAACTGCAGGGAAGCGGCTGTGGCTCAATCAGTAGGGCTCCCGTTTACCATATGGGAGGCCCCGGGTTCAGTTCCCGGGGCCTCCTGGTAAAGGCAAGCCTGCCCGCACGGCATGGTTGGCTGACCCAGCGAGCACAAGCAGCAAGGGGGGAGGATAAATGAATAAATAAATAAAATCTTAAAAAAAAAAAAAAGACCTAACTGCACAACTGAAGGAACTAGAAAAAAGAAAAGACAGAACAGATTGACCAATGGAATTGAACTGAGAACTCAGAAATAGATCCTTACATCTACGGTGAAGTGATTTTTGGCAAGGCTGTCAAGCCCACCCAACTGTACCAGAACAGTCTATTCAACAAATGGTGTTGGGAGAACTGGATATCCATATCCAAAGAAAGAAAGAGGACCCCTATCTCACACCTTATACAAAAAGTAACTCAAAATGGATCAAAGAGAGAGTGTGTGTGGCTCAAGCAGTTGAGTGCCTGCTTCCCACATGAGAGGTCCTGGGTTCGGTCCCTGATGCCTCCTAAAAATAAAATCAAACAAAAAAATGGATCAAGGACCTAAGTATAAAAGCTACAACCATAAAATTCCTAGAAGAAAATGCAGGGAAACATCTTCAAGATCTTGTGGTAGGCGGTAGTTTCTTAAACCTTACACCCAAAGTGCAAGCAACAAATGAAAAAATAGATAAATGGTACTTCCTCAAAATTAAACACTTTTGTGCTTCAAAAGACTTTATCAAGAAAGTAAAACGGTAGCATACTCAATGGGAAAAAATATTTGGAAACCACATATCTGATAAGAGTTGATATCCATGTTACATAAAGAGATCATACAAATCAATGATAAAAAGACAAGCAATCCATTTAAAAATGGGCAAAAGACACAAATATACTTTTCTCCAACAAGGAATTACAAATGGCCAAAAAGCACATGAAAAAATGCTCAATATCATTAGCTATTAGGGAAATGCAGATCAAATCTACAATGAGATATCATTTCACACCTTATGGAAAGACCATTATTAAAAAAACAGAAAACTACAAGTGCTGGAAAAGATGTAGAGAAGCAGGAACACTCACTATTGGTGGGAATGTAGAATGGTGTAACCTCTGTGGAAGAGAGTTTGGCAGTACTACAAGAAGCTGAATATAGAACTGCCATATGACCCAGCAATCCCGATACTAGGGTTATATTCAGAAGAACTGAAAACAAGGACGTGAACTGACATTTGCACACTGATGTTCATAGCAGCATTATTCACAATTGCTAAAACACGGAAACAACCCAAGTGTCCATCAACTGATGAATGGATAAACAAAATGTGGATAACATTTGGAATATCATTCAGCTGTAAGAAGAAATGAAATTGGGATGCATATGACAATGTGGATGAAACTTGAGGATATTATGCTGCATGAAATAAGCCAGACACAAAAGGACAAATATTGTATGGTCTCCCTAATATGAACTAAATATGATGAGTAAATGCATGGAAGCAAATGCTAGAGTATAGGTTACTAGGAAATAGAATGTGGGTTGAGAATGGGAACTGACGCTTAATGTATGTAGTATTATTAGGAAGGTTAAATGTAAAAGTGTGGAAAAGAATAGAGATGAGAGCAACACATTATAGTAAGTATAACTAACACTGCTGATTTATAAGCATGATTGTTGCTGAAAGGGGTAGTCTATGGACATAAATGTCAACTGAAAGGAAATTAGACAATAATCTTGGGAATGTATAGCATAGTGATTTCAGTGGTGGATTAAGATTGTGGCTAATAGTATAAATATAAGAATGCTCTTCTTTTACAAAGTGCTAAGAATATGGTGATACATGGGAAAATTACAACTAATGTAACATATGGACAATAGTTAACAGTAATATTGTAATATTTTGCAGCAATGAAAAGAAGATATTATTTCAATACTAAGAGACAACAATGGGAGGATATGAAGGGTATGGAATTTTTCCTTTTGGAGTAATGAAAACGTTCTAAAATTGACTGGGGTGATGACAGCATAACTCTGTAATGAAAATGAGAGCCACTGAGTATACACTTTGAATGGATTATACAAAGCATGGGACTGTATAACACAGGGAATCCAGTGGTGGATGATGGACTGTGGTTAACAGGACAAATATGAAAATATTTTCTCATGAATGATGACAAATATATAATACTAATACAGGGTGTTAATTGGGTGGGTTGGGGAAAATGTACACCAAATGTAAAATATGGGCTATAGTTAGTAGTAATATTTTGATGATGTTCTTTTATAGTTTGTAACAAATGTTTCACAACAATGCAAGGCATTGGTAGTGGGGAAATGTACGGGAACCTTGTATGATGATATACATGTTTGTTTTGTAAATTCACAAATTTTTCTATACACTTATTATTTATGTATGTTCATGTATGAATGATATACTACAATAAAATTTTATTTAAAATTATATTCAATATGCTCAAGGAGATAAAGGAAATCACAGGAAAGAACTAAAGAATATAAGGAAAACAATGAATGAACAAAATAGGAATTTAACTCCAGAAAAATACTGTAGTTGAAGAATACAATAAATGAATTGAAAAATTTCCTAGACGGTTTCAACAGCAGATTGGAGGTGACAGAAGAAAGAATCAATGAACTCAAAGACAAGACAACTGAACTGAAATGGTTCAGGCTGAGAAGCAAAAAGAAAAATGAATAAAAATGAATGAACAAAGCTTAAGAGACCTTGATTTTTATACAATCAAGCATAATAATATATGAATTATGGGAGTCCCAAAAGGAGAGGAAAGAGAGAAAGGAGCAAAAGGAATATTCAAAGAAATATTGGGAGGCAGAAAATCTCCCAAATTTAATGAAAGACATGAATATGCACTTTCAAGAACCCAAGGAACCCAAACACTAAACACATAGTAATCAAATTATCCAATGTAAAAGACTAGGAAAAAGTTCTAAAAACTGGTAAAGTAATGAATTATATACAAAGGAATTCCAATAAGCTTAAATGCTGATTTCTTATCAGAAACACTGGAGGCAAGAAATCATAGAAATGAAATATCTAAAGTGCTGAAAGAAAAAAATTGTCAACCAAGAATATTGTCTCTGGCAAAACTTTCTTTAAAAAATGAGGGAGGTATTAAGACATTCCCAAACAAAAGCTGAGGGAGTTCATTACCACTAGACCTTCCCTGCAAGAAATGCTGAAGGGAGTTCTTCAGACTGAAAAGAAAAGACACTAGACAGTGGACCAAAGCAGCATAAAGAAATAAAGACCTCTAGTGAAGATAGCTATATGGATAATTATAAATGCCAGTACTAATGTATTATATTTTTGTTATGTAACTCCACTTCTTACTTCTTACAGATGCTAAAATGCAAATGCATAAAAAGTAATGATAAATCTATGGTTTTGGACACACAATGTATACAGATATAATTTGTACAAATACAAATGAAAGTTTCTTTGCAGAAATGGAAAAGCCAATCATCAAATTCATATGGAAGAGTAAAAAGCCCCAAATAGGAAAGAATATCTTGAAAAAGAAGAATGAAGTTGGAGGTCTCACACTTTCTGATCTTAAACTTATTACAAAGCCATGGCAATCAAAACAGCATGGTACTGACAGAAGGACAAAAATATAAACCAATAGAATCAAACTGAGAGTTCAGAAATCAGCCCTCATTTTTATGGCCAACTGATTTCTGAAAAGGGGGTAAAAGATCACTCAACTGGGAAAGAATAGTCTCTTCAAAAAATGGTGCTGGGAAAACTGCGTCTCCATTTGCAAAAGAATAAAGGTGGGTATATTACCTCACACCATATGCAAAAACCAACTCAGATTTGATCAAAGACCTAAATATAAGAGCCAGAGCTATAAAACTCCTGGAATAAAATGTAGAGGACCTTGTGTTAGTGGTTTCTTAGACTTTTAACACAAAGAACAAGGAATAAAAGGAAAAAATCGATTAATGGGACCTCATCAAAATGAAAATCTTTGGTGCACCAAAGGATTTGATCATGGAAGTAAAAAGACAACCTACACAATGGAAGAAAATATTTGGAAACCACATATTCAATAAAGGTTTAATATCAGAATATATAAAGAAATCCTACAACTCAACAATACAAAGACAAAAATGAACACATGAAAAGATGCTCAACCTCATTAGCCATTAGGGAAACGCAAAACAAAACCACAATGAGACACCATTTCACACCCAATAGACTACTACTAATAAAAAAATAAAACTTAAAATTACAAGTGCTGGAGAGGATGTGGAAAAATAGGAACACTCATTCATTATTGTTGGGAATGTAAAACAGTGCAGCCCCTGTAGAACATAGTTTGGCAGTTCCTCAGAAAGTTAAGTATAGAATTACCATATGACCGAGCAATCTCATTCCTAGGTATATACTCAAAAGACTTGAATGCAGGGTCTCAAACAGATATTTGCACACCAATGTTCATAGCGGCAATATTCACAATTGCCAAAAATGGAAGCAACCCAAATGTCCATCAACCGATGAATAGATAAATAAAATATGGTACATACAACAATGAAATATTATTCAGCCGTAAACAGGAATGAAGTTCTGATATATGCAATAACTTGGATGAAACTTGAAGACATCATATTGAGTAAAATAAGTAACATAAAAGGACAAATATTATATGATCTCACTGATATGAAATAATTAGAATAAGCAAATGAATAGAAGTAAGAAACTAGAATATATTTTACCAGGGGCCAGGGTGGGGTAGAGAATGGGAAGTTTTAATGCTCTTTAATTGTAAAGAGTTGTTATTTGGATTGATGAAAAAGTTTGGGTAATGGATAGTGGTAATTATAGTACAACATTGTGAACGTAATTAACAGCCCTGAATTCCATATTTGAATGTGCTTTCAAGAGGAAATTTTAGGGTGTCTATATGTTATTAGGATAAAAATTTTTTAAACATAGGACTATACAACCCAAACAGTAAATCCTACTGTAAATGATGGACTATAATTTATAGTACAACTATAAAAGTGTTCTTTCATGAATTGTAAAAAATATACCACTCTAGTGCAATGTGTTAATAATAGGGTGGTAAACAAAAAGAAAAAAAATAAAAATGAGAAAAAAAACAAAAAAGTAAATAAAATAAAAAATAAAAGAAGAAATAAAAAGAACATTAACAAAATAATAGGGTAGTACATGGGAATTCTGTATTCTAAGCATGATTGTTCTGTAAACCTATCACTTTTCTAATAAAGAAGAAAAGAACAAAGGCACTCATAATACACTCAAAAGACCTTATAGAAATCCTAAAACAATCTTCAACAAAACCAGCAGCAACTCATGCCATGGACTTCTCTACCATACAGTTTAGTAATTTGCCTAAATTCAGACATCAGTAGAGTCTTCCAATACCTTCAAATTACTACAGCAGTGATTAGTGAATCTCATCTGGTTAGCATGGGTAAGGAGGGGAAGTACCTAAGAATCACTGTGGGCAATGAGTCTGTGACAAATGAGAGTATCTTATTTATAAATGCAGTGCAAAGGCAGAAAAATAAAGAGCACAGAAAGAAAAAAAAAAACACAACTAAAGTCCAGAATCACTGGGCATGGCTCCTGTGAGGTCAAGAATAACTGACGCACCCTCAATCCAGTACCAAAGAATAAGGCAAATATCAGAAGGAGAAGATGCCAGCCAGCTCTTCTTCCTCCCTTTTGAATCATATACTCACACATCAAGAAAGGGCCTCAAGAAATCATCAAGGGCATCAATTAAGCACATGGGAAATATGGGCCAGAGGACAATTTGGTGACTCCTATCAGGTCCCCAACTGTGGAGTCCTGAATGTCGGCTGGAACTTCTTTTACTTACATATATTTCCATTCATCCGTCGTCCACAAACTGCAAATGAGGAAACTTCTGAAGGTCAATAAATAAGAGAACAGTTGTGGCTCAGAGCTAAGACCCTGCCAACCTATGCTTGTCCTTGAACAAACGGTACCAAGGGACCTGTTTGGTTAACGTAGGATTGTTTTCCATGATCCCAATCTCAAAATTCAGGACATGCCCCAACTTCCTGCCTTTACTTGTGTTCAACTTCCTATCATGCCTTGTTACAGACCTATTATTTTTCAGAAACAGTAGTGACAACAGCAACCAACAGCAACACAAAGAGCAATAATTTAGAGAGTGCTTTCAGCTTCCACATCAATTCTCTCCTTCGATCCCCACAAGACCTCTGTGAGGCAGGCAGGCTGAGGGTCTCTGCTTACGGCTGAGAGAAGATACAAGAGTGCCCCAAGTCCCACAGCTGGAGCCTGAATCTAACACTCCAGATGTAAAATCCTTACTTTCCCTTGTACCATGCATACCTAAAGGTTACTTGCCCTCTTCTCCCTAAATTTAAGTCTTTTGGGTTTTATATTCTAACCTTCAGGACTTTGGTTAATTGTGAATACATCTGCCTTACCTACAAAACACACTTTGTGATTTTAGGATCTTCATCCCTCTTTCACTTCACCCTGCATATTTCCACTCTGAAGGCTGTTTTGTTTATATGTTTTTTTACCCGATAGCCTACGGAAAGCCTTTCATTACCTTGATTTCACTGGACTAACAAATCAGCCCTAAAGATATTTTACAGATCAAGTAGAAACTTCAGGAAAATCTTTACCCTGAGAATGAAAATATAAATGGTTTGAAATAGGTTTGGTGACTAAGCCATAGCAGCTTATTTAGGGATGTTTAGGGCTTAGTGTCTAATTTTTTCTTTAACCAATTGACAAAAGAATGTAACAATGTCTTCCCACAGATTTTACATCAGAGACAGACAGGACGAGTCTGGTTTTGACGCCAAAGTCGCAATCCTAAAGTTCTTAAAAAAGAGAGAGAGAGACACACACACTACATAAGCCCAGTGAAAGAGAGAGAGAAGGAAAGGAGAAGAAGAAATAAAAGCATAGAGAAAGGGAAAGAGGATGAGAAAGAGAACCCTAAAATAAAATGGCTACAAGTAATAGAGAAGCACCAAGGGCTATTTCCCAGGCCTCCCTGCAGTGACCCACTGTCGACCAGGCATCAACACAGAAGCACCAGCTTGGGTGGCCCCTCCTGCTCACTCTCTCCTTCTCCATCACCTTCTCCAGCCCCACCACTTGCCGGATGCCCCTCAGCCTTTTACCACGGCCCCATAGTCAACATTTTGGCAAGAGAACTGGCTAGACAGCTCAAACCAACTAACTAGCATGGTGACTACTTAAACCATGGAAAATTCCACACCAAACGGAGGGAAGCTGCCTACTCCACAACCCTACCTCCCGCTCTGTCCTGCCACAGCTCTCTCCAATTCTTTTCTCTCCTGCTCAGACCAGCTCAGGGCAGAGCCCCAAGTCTGCAGTATAAACAGACATTCATTAGGAGGACAGAATGTTAGCTTCCCCCACCCCAGGAAGTGGTTTTCTTGGGGCTTTCTACCTAACCCCCTCCTCTATGGGAGGGTAATCACCTTTCATCTCAAATATGTCCCTCCCGCAAAGTCCATGGGTCCAAAGACTCTCCCAGTTATTTATGTTGCCTGGTGGAGGTGGGGTGGGGGCAAGAGTGGGGAAGAACAGGTGGGGTAACATTTGGTGAGAGAGGGGCCAGTTCTAGGGTATCTTGTTAAGTCCCAGGAGAGAGTTCTGGTCCCAATTGTTGGTAGCTCTCTGTAAAACTTTTTTGTCCTTAGTCACCAATTCTGAAATAACAGGATTCCCATTCAACATACATAGACATAACAAGTTGAGGGGAAAGGGAGGTGGCAATGTATGCTATGCCTTGTATGGGTCTACTGGGAAGGAGAGAGAGGGACTGAAGAAGAGGATAAAAATGAGTGAGGAGAGGAGCAGATGTGGCTCAGGCAGTTGAGCGCCTGCTTCCCACATGGGAGGTCCCAGGTTTGGTTCCCGATGCCTCCTAGAGACAAAACAACAATAACAACAACAATAAACAGACAAAAAAAAAAAAAAAAAACAGTGCAGGGGGGCTGTTGTGGCTCAGTGGTTGAGCACCGGCTTCCCACATATGAGGCCCCAGGTTCAATCTCTGGCCTCAGTACCTCAAAAAAAAAAAAAAAAGAGTGAGGAACTATTTAGCCCCTCAGAAAGAACACCATGAAACATGCTCAAGGACAGGGTTCTTTTCTCCCCTGGAGACCTTCAACTTGGCAGGGACAAGTCTGACAGGTTCCAGGGGCACAGCAAGTCAGGACACAGGAAGTAGAGCCTGCTCCCAGGGTAATGACACCTTTGCACTACTCATCTCAGAGCTACATACACCCTTTTCCTCTCCCAAGGTCCCAGGACACAGGAGACAGGCCCTTGTCCCTCCAGACCCAGGGGCCTGTACCACCAACTGGAAATACCAACCATGGCCTGGCCAGTGTTTTTAGTTCAGAGGGGTTGTCATTCACCTACAAATAGAAAATCCCTAAACTTAATCAAGGGGCCTGGACAGGCAGGGAAATTGTTCTTGAAACTTGCCCAGAGTAGGAAGTATTCTGCTTCCTGCACCCAGCAAGCTGAGCTGAGTAAGAGAGAGAAAAGCTCTGCCAGAGGCAATGAAATAAGCTCATGCCCAGGAGCTTTTTGCCTGAAACTTCTTGCCAGCCCCACCAGGCCTTAATGAACACATCTGAAATGTGAGATGACACCTTTTTGCTTTTGGCAGCTGGAGGAAAAGGGAGCAGGTAAGAAGCTCTGCTTCTGCCCACTTGGGTCAGGAATGGATCAAAGCAAGACACGGCCTGCCCTTTCCTCCTGAAGTGCACCCACGGAGACTTGTTCTACTTGGATTATACAAACATGAGCCAGCAGTTTGCTTCCTGAAAGTTCATTATTTAATTATTAATTAAACCCCAGAGAACTGTGATCCAGTGGGTAGCCTGGGCGGCCACATTCCTTTCCTTGGGCTCTAAACTGGTCCCACATGCTGGGGCTCAGTGACGGTGAGCTGGGCAGGAAGGGGGTCCAGGGACAGCACGGACATGGGCTCCGTGAGGCCAGAGTCCACCTGTGGTACCTGTGTAAAACGCAGATATCTACACACCTGCATCATGGGGTTTTTGTAAAGTTTAGATGAGATGAATTGTGTGAAAGCTTTTTGTATACATGAAGAACAACACACAATTTTAAATGTGGGGAAGTATTTCTTCAGGGAAATTGTGAGGAAGTGAAAAGAAAGAGCTCTTATTGACTGTGCATTTTCTCTTTTACCCCAATTATCTCATTTTTAAGGTGGAATCCTTGCTCTACAGTTCAGCCCTGAAAGCTGCCTCTCTAACCCCAGTGAAAGCGTTGGGGACACCAACTCCTGCCATGCTGCACTAGGAGATAAAGAATGAACAAGCACTCCAGTGAACTCTGCTCTGCCACTCTAATCGATATTGGAAATGAACATGGTTCTAGAGTAGAGGAGGCCAGGATCCAGAAGGGGTGGTCAAAGTCTGGTTTCCCTGGATTAGAATCTGGGCAGCACCCTTGGTCAATATTGATTTAGCCATTCCTAGAAATGTGGCATCTTTGTGGCAGTATTTGTTGCTTCTGCCACAGAACTAACTCAAAAGCCAGTGGCTGGGGGGTGGCTGTGGCTCAATCAGTGGGGCTCCCGTTTGCCATATGGGGGGCCCCGGGTTCGGTTCCCGGGGCCTCCTGGTGGGGGCGGGCCCGCCCGCACGGCGTGGTTGGCTGACCCAGCAAGCGCAAGCAGCAGGGGCGGGGATAAATGAATAATAAAAAAAAAAAAGCCAGTGGCTAAATACAGTCACTCCTGCATGTTTCATTTGTGTTTTTCTTTTCCTAATATTTGTCCAAGGCTGGGATTCTCTGAAAGGCAAAACATGGTCAGCAAGAACCTCAAACACTGTGAAAACATTGATACTGATGTGAAATCCCTGCTCACTTCTGCCTCCCAGGACCATACAGAAGCTCCTTCCCCACAAAGCAGTCACTTCCAGCCTCAGGACTCAGAACCCAAAGATACAAATGCTCTATGCACCTAACACCATCCCACAAACTACAAAACCCTGCAGCAGCAATGGCCACCTACATGAGAACTTCCCAGCTCTGCCCAACGTCCTTGGCAAAAGGGTAGGACTCAGGCTGCCATAGGAAATCCACCTGGATATAATACACAAAGGAGAGCAACATAGACCCTAATACCCTTTCCCTAAATAGCAGTTAATAATCAATTCAAGAGGTTTATTCTTCTAGGTGCATAAGTGGATCAGCCAATATTCCATCCCTTTAAAATGCTTATGTAGACAATACTACCCAAAGCAATGTACAGATTCAATGCAACCCCAGAGATTTGTTTTTTTCTTCTTCCAGAAATAGAAAAACACATCCTAAAATTCATGTAGAATTTCAAGGGACCCCAATTAGCCAAAACAATATTGAAAAAGAACAACATTGAAGGAATCACATTCCTGATTTCAAAACTTATTTACCACAAAGCTACAGTAATCAAAACAGTGTGGTACTGGCATAAGGATAGACATAGAGAACAATAGAATAGAACAGAGTCTAGAAATAAATCCTCACATATTTGGTCCACTGATTTTCAACAAGGGTACCAAGACCATACAATGTGGAAAGCACAGTCTTTTCAACATATGGTGCTGGGTAAACTGGACATCCACATATAAAATAATGAAACTGGACCCTTACCTTATACCATATACAAAAAAATTAACTTAAAATAGATTAAAGACCTAAATTTAACAGCTAGAAGTATAAAACTCTTAGGAGAAAGCATAGTGGGGGATCTTCATGACCTTAGACTTGGTGATGGTGTTTTAAGCATGACACCAAATGCAGCAGCACCAAAAGAAAAAATAGTTAAGTAAGACTTCATCAAAATAAACTGCTGTATGTCAAAAGACACTATTGAGAGAATGAAAACACATCCCATAAAATGGGAGGAAAGAGTTGCAAATCACATATTTAACAAGGGATTAAGATCCAGAAGATATAAAGAAGTCTTACAGAAGTGGATGTGACTCAAGGGATTGGGCTCCCATCTACCATATAGGAGGTCCAGGGTTTGATTCCCGGGGCCTCCTGGTGAAGGCAAGCTGGCCCATGAGGCGAGCTGGCCCAAGCGGAGAGCTGGCGCAGCAAGATGATGCAAAAAAAATTAAAAAGAAGTCTTACAACTCAACAACAAAACAACCACATTAAAACATGGGCAAAGCACTTAGCTATTTCTCCAAAGAAGATATACAAATGGCCAATAAACACATAAAAATATGCTGGTCATTAGAAAAGTGTAAAACCAAAACCACAAGGAAATACCACTTCAACTACTTCACACCCACTAGGATGGCTATTATCAAACAACTGGATAATAACAAGTGATGGTGACAATGTGAGAAACCGGAATACTCATGCCTTGCTGGTGGGAATGTAAAATGTGGCAACCACTAGGGAAAACAGTTTGGTGGTTCCTCAAAAGATTAAATATAGAGTTAATGTGTGACCCTGCAATCTCACTTCTAGATATACACCCCCCCAAATTGAAACCAGGGTCTGAAACAGATACTTGTACACCAAAGTTAATAGTACCATTATTCACAATAGCCATGGTGGAAACAATCAAATTCCATCAACAGATGAAACAATAAACAAAATGTTGTATAGCTATACAACGGAATATTATTCAGCAGTAGAAAGGAATGAAGTTCTGATACATTCGACAACATGGATGAACTCTGTTATCATTATTAACACTTATGCTAAGTGAAATAAACCAGACACAAAAGGACAACTATTGTATAATCCCACTCATAGGAAGCTTCTAGAATAAGCAAATTCACAGAGACAGAAAGTCTCTGACTGATTCTACCAGGAATCATCAATGGATATTAAAGACAGGGTGTCAGAGATTGACGAGGAACTGGCTATTTACATATTCTCAAAGTATCCCCAACAAATTACTTATTAATTACAAGGGGTTCTTTCCCGTGTTCGCTTCCGAGATGACAAAGAAAAGAAGGCACAACGGTCGTGCCAAAAAGGGCCGCGGCCACGTGCAGCCTATTTGCTGCACAAACTGCGCCCGCTGCGTGCCCAACGATAAGGCCATTAAGAAGTTCGTCATTCGAAATATAGTAGAGGCCGCAGCCGTCAGGGACATTTCCCAAGCAAGTGTTTTCGACGCTTATGTGCTTACTAAGCTGTATGTGAAACTACATTACTGCGTGAGTTGTGCTATTCACAGCAAGGTTGTCAGAAACGGTTCTCGTGGGGCCTGGAGGACCGAACACCTCCACCCGGATTTAGACCTGCAGGTGCTGCTCCACGACCTCCGCCAAAGCCTATGTAAGGTGCTGAGTTCTTAAAGACTGAAGAAATACTACTTTCTGGAGAAAAAAAAAATGAAATGGAAATTTTAAAAAATTACAAGGGGAAAGCTTGTAACTTTACAGTGGGATAACCTCAAGGACACCTACTAACTGTGTAATCAAAGTTAAGATTACCAATAATAGGACAAACAGAAATCACGTACCACCTAATATGATGCCAGAATACAAAACCTAAATCTAATCATGAGGAATCATGTCCCAAACTAGGGACATGAGGGACATTCTACAAAATAACTGGCTTGAGTACTTCAAAAAATGTCAAGATCATAAAAGACAAAAAAAGGCTGTTCCAGAGTAAAGAAGACTGGAGACATTATAATTAAATGCAAAGCATGATTCTGGATTGGACCCTGAACCACACACACACAAAACGCTATAGGATATTAGTGTGAAAACTGGCAACATTTCAATATGGGAGTGTGGATTAAATAATAGGATGCATCAATGTTAAATTTCCTGATCCTTACAAATATACTGTGGTTAGGAAAAAGAAAATTCTTGTTCTTAGGAAATACACTCTGAAGTATTTATGTATAAAAGATATGCCTCTGCAAATACCTTTCAAATGGTTTAAGAATAAATGGCAGGATCATCCTACCCACCATATCCATGGGATAAAATCCCTCTCTCACTTGGAGTTGGAGTGGACATCACCATCCCAGTCGCCTCTGGATTGGGGGAAGAACTATGGACTAGAGTGGACTTGATGGTATTCTTGCTCACATATGGTGATTCTTGCAATGCAAGAAATTATAACAATGAGGTGGAGCCAGTGGCCACTTGACAGTTTTTGGGTAGGGAGGGGATGAGCAGTTGAAATACAGTGGCTTCTTTGGGAGTTGGAGGTTGTCCTGAGTACTGTTGTGGCAATGGATGTAGGCCATTTTAAATCAGCACACACCACTCAGAACTGAGTGGGAGAGAGTGTGGTCTACAGTGTGAACTGTGGTCTATGGTTGGTGGCAAGGCTCCAGGATGTGTAAGTTCATTGAGGTTGGTGGGCCACACTTGTGGGAGATGTTTGTGTGGGATGTGGTGGGAGGTGTGGGAGGTGGGCAACATGGGAATCCCAGTGGGTTCCGTGTAATATTTTGGGTAATCTAAGCACCTCTTAAAATATATGTATATATATATATATAAATAACATTTTTGTAAGCAAATACACATATATGCACATATATTTATATATCATTATGCAAATGTTTGTATGTATTGTGAGAATTTTGATTTTTACCCATAATAAAAAAAAAAAAAAGAAAAAAAAAAACAAAAACAAAAACAAAAACAAAATAAAATAAAATAAATTGCCTAAAAAAAAAAAAAAAAAAAAAGAATAAATAGAGAGAAAGAGAGATGAAGGAACAAGAAGGGAAAGCAAATGATAAAGATTAACAACTGGTGAATCAAGTAAGAGCATATGGGGGTTCTTCATACTTTCAACTTTTTTTGAGTATGAAATTTTACCAAAATTTAAATTTAAAAATAAATATTAACTTTAATAAAAGTGTTTTGTTTTTGTTTTTTTTTTTTTTGGGGGGGGGGAGAAGAAGTCCAGATACTTTTAGGGGAAAAAAGGGGGCCCAGATCAAGATGGCAGAGTAAGAAGCTTCAGGGCACCACTCCCCCACAGAAGCAAGAATTGGCAGAAATACCTTTCTGAAAGCTCCAAAAATAGTTCAAGGTTTGCAGTAACAGGGCAAGAGCCAAATCAAGAAAAAGGCAACTTAAAAAGTGGTAAGTTTTGAATTTATATCAAGTTTCATCCCATGTAAAAAACCATTTTTTCCCCACAGATAGTTTTTTGCGTTGAGGGTGTAAAGGAAAGCAGAATGTTTGATCATGATTTTTGCTTCAGTGACTTTAGGACAAATTAAAATCCTAAACTCTGGAAAGGAAAAAAAAAGTGGTAGAATCTCATGGCACACTGGTTGGCCCTTCCTCTATTCTCTCACAGCTAGAAGCAGAGCCAGCCCACATTCCCAGTATAGGTCTCTGGTCTCAGTTCCGGAAGGAGATGAGTAGCTCTTGTACACATACTGTCTGGCTCAGTCTGTCTGGTAGCAGCCTCGGGGTCTGAACCAGGACACTGGGGTCTCCTACAAGCCATGCTGCTTGAAGCAAGAGATTTCTGGTTGTAGGGCTACAGTGCAAGACCTAGGGCTGTGAGACCTAGGGGACAGGGGACAGTTATATCTCTGTAAACAAGGGAATTCCTAGGGCCACTTGTGCATGCCCAAGACAAGAGGCATGCACAGAAAGGATCAGAGAGGCCCCTTGGCCTGGAGCTATTCTCTAAACTCAGTAAGGATAAGCCCTGAAGGAGAGCATTTGCACAGGTCAATCTGCAAAGACCAGGAAAGGTGTTTTCTTTTTCTCCTCTTCCTTTTGCTCCTCCTCCTTTCTCTCCTTCCTCCTCTTTTGTTACTTCCTGGCACTCAAGAAAAGCTCAGTCATAACACTAGCTAGATGCATGCTTAAGGCACAGACACCTCAGAATCACAGACCAATACTGTGACATATTATAATCAAACTACTGAATGCCAAAGATAAAGAAAGAATTCTGAAAGCCACAAGCAAGAAGCAGCGTATCACATGCAAGGGAGCCTCAACAAGATTTAATGCCAGTTTCTCATTGGAAACCATAGGGCAAGAAGGTAGTAGGATGACCTACTTAAAGGGCTGGATGCAAAATATTGAGAGCCAATAATTCTATATCTGGTAAACCTCTCTTTCAAAAATAAGGGAAAGATGAAGACATTACCAGATAAACAAAAACTGAGGGAGTCTGTCATCACTAGACCAGCCCTATAAGAGATGCTGAAGGGAAGTGGATGTGGCTCAAGTGGTTGGGTTCCCGTCTACCATATGGGATGCCCCGGGTTCGATTCCCAGGGCCTCGTGGTGAAGGCAAGCTGGCCCTCACAGCACAGAGAGCTAGCGCAGCAAGATGACGTAACAAAGGGAGACAAGCAGACACAGAAAAACACGCAGCAAATGGACACAGCAAGCACAAGTGGCAGGAGGAGATAAATAAAATAAATCTTTAATAAAAAAAAAAAAGATGCTGAAGAGATTTTTCTAGGTTGAAAGGAAATTTCAACTGACAATAGAGCGAAGCTGCATGAAGAAATAAAGATCTTTGGTAAGAGTAACGACACAGGTAACTATAAAGGCCAGTACTACTGTATTTTTGGTTTGTAACTCCACTTTTTACTTCCTACAGGATCTAAAAGGCAAATGCATAAATGCAACGATAGATCAGTAGTTTGAGACTCATAATGTATAAACATGCAGTGTATTAGTCAGCCAGAGGGGTGCTGATGCAAAATACCAGAATATGGTTGGTTTCCATAAGGGTATTTATTTGGGGTAGAAGTCCACAGTTACCAGGCCATAAAGCGTAAGTTTCTTCCCTCACCAAAGTACATTGCCACGTGTTGGAGTAAGGCAGCTGCCAATGTTTGCCAGGGTTCAGGCTTCTTGGGTTCCTCTCTTCCCAGGGCTCATTTCTCTCTGGGCTTAGCTCCTCTGTTTCCTCCACAAGGTCAGCTGTAGACTATGAGGCTCTCTAGGCTTTGCCTCTCTCCACAAGGCCAGCTGTGAACTGTCAGGCAAATGGCTCGTCTCTTTTCCTGGAGCCTTCTCTCCTTCCTCACAACCAAGGTCCTCTGTGTGCTTACTCCCCTGGGTTCCAGCATTAACACTCCAACATCAAAACTACTCCAACTCGGTCCTTTGCCATGTCCTTTTATCTTTGAGACCCCACCCACCACGGGGTGGGGTTCAACGCCCTAATCATAACTTAATCATGCCCAGATTAACTGACCGGTTTACAAGCATAATCCAATATCTATTTTTGGAATTCATAACTATATCAAACTGCCAAACTGCTACATGTAGTTTGCAACAAGAACTACATAAAGGTGGGGTATGGAGAGGAACAGGAACATAGTTTATATATGCTATTAAAATTAAGTTGGTATTGAAGCAAATGAGATTATTATATATCTCTTACATTAAATTTAAGCCCCTTGGTTAGCTACAAAGAAAATTATGGAGAATATGCAAGCTCATAAAGGCAGAAAATAAGAGTACAGGTTTCTCTATTTTCCTGCCACCGGCGGGCAGGGCAAATGTGGGATTAGAGCATAATGCTTGTAGGGTTTCTGTTTGGGGGAGAAGGGAAAGTTTTAGTAATGGAAAGTGTTGAGGGTATGGCAATATTGTGAATGTGATTAATGCCCCCGAATGGTTTGCTTGGGAGAGGTTGAGATGAGAAAGTTTTTGTTGAATGTATGTTCCCACAATTAAAAAAAAACAAAAGATAGAATAACTAAACAGACAATGACAGTTCCTGGATGGGGATCTAACAAGGGAAAGAAAAAAGCTCAAAAGGAAATTATTGGGACATATTCAAAATTGGAATATAGACTATAAGCTTTATATCAAGTTAAATTTCTTAAACTTGATCATTGCCTGTAAGGTGGCTACATAAGTCAATATCCTTGCTCTTAGGCAATGTACATGGCACTATTAAGTGTGCAAGGAGCAGGATATATACAACCTACACTCAAGTGTTCAGAAAATGGATTAACAGATAGATAAATGGATAAATAGATGGGTGGGATGATAGATTGATGGACAGACAGGGATACATCAAGTATGGCAAATCTGAAAATTGGTGGATCTGGGTATCTAGGGAGATAGAGGTAAGTTGGGGTTCTCTGCATGGGGTTTGTATTATTTTGTGTCTGTTCTGTAAGTTCCAAAGTATTTCAAAATAAAAATTAAAAAAAATAACATAGTTTCTTTACTCTTGTACCAACATGGAACAGGTACTTACTAAATTAGTTGACTGAATGGATGAAATGTGCTTCAGAAAGTGACATTAGACATCTCTTTTAAGATGGCAGAATAAGCACTTTCCTACTTCCAAAATTACCATGGAAATGACTCAAAAAATGTGTTTTTTTTTGTTTGTTTGTTTGTTTGTTTTTAGTATAAAACTATAATTATAATTAGAAGGGGGAAAAATGAGTGCCAGCAAATAAGACATTTGGAGGAATTCCTGCAAATAACACGGAAGGCAGAGAAAAAGCAAAGAGCAGCACAGGGCAGCTGAGGCAATAGCTGTCTTCCCAAAAGCACCTGAGAGGCTCCATGTTCAAAGCCAGATAGCCACGGGGGCAAGAATGGGCATTTGGAAATCACTGGTTACAATGTTATCTTGAAGGCTTTATAATGTATATATAAGTAATATATATGATACAATATAAAAGAGTGGGGGAGGGGAGTAAATGGACCAATGTGGTTGTAAAGTCCCTGCATTTTACTTGAAGCAGTACAGTATTAACTCTAAATAAATTGTGGAAAGTTTAAAATGTATATTTAATACATAGAGCAGCAGTTTTCAATCTTTTTGGCCTCAGAGCCCCTTTATATCCTTAAAAACTATTGAGGACCCCAAAGAGCTTCTGTTTCTGTTGATTATACCAATTAATATTTACCATATTAGAAATTTAAAGGGAGATATTTATAAATATTTATGTATTTATTCATTTAAAAATAACATTAATAAACCTATTACCTGCTAACAGAGATGACATATTTCCATGAAAAATAACTATATTCCAAAACAAAAGCAAATTTAGTGAAAAAAAAAGTCATTGTTATATATTTTTGCAAATCTTCTTAATGTTTAGCTTGATAGAAGACAACTAGATTCTCATGTCTACTTCTGTACTCAATCTCTTGCAAAATGTTGTTTTTGAAGTACATGAAAAAATTCCAGCCTCCCACAGTAAAACAGTAAGAAAAAGAAAGAGTAGTTTACTACTGCTAATCCATATAGGAAAAAAATTAGTCACCCAAAAGATAAAAAGAATCACAAAAAAAAGAGTGACATCGGATATAAGAAACACCAGTAGCAGCTGCGTAAGACCCAGAAGAATCAAAGAAAATTAGAAAGAAATTAAGAACTTGTTGTTTAGAAGATTCTCCTTCAAGAAGCAAAGCTTCAATGACTTAAAATCATGCAATGACATCACTTGGCTATTTAGCTAAATACACACACACAATCTTATTATTGTAATGCTGTTTATTGTTTTAATCAACTGTGACAAGTATAAAAATGTTCCTGCTTAACAACGTAAAAATAATAATCAACAAAAAATTTTAATGAAATGAGAGTGATGGAAAGAAGAGTATGTGTGTCAATGTCCTATTTTTTAATATCAGGAAGCAGTAGATAAACTAATAGTAAACTGATAACTTCACCAAGAAATTGAAGTATAAATATATTGTTTAAAGTTATAAGAATAACCACTAGAGGAAACAAACAAACAAAAAAAACCCCAGAAACCATAGTAAAGGCTGCCTCTGGAGAAGAGGGGAAGAAAACTTCTTTTATTTTTTATCAATCTGTACTGTTTGCATTTTTTAAAAATTGCATGCATATATTATTTTTATGATAAAAAATATTAACTTATTTTTTACTTAAAGAAAAATTACTACATTATTAGAAATATTTTAAAAATAGAATGGGGGGGTGTGGTTTGCTGACCTAGAATTATTAATCCTGCTTAGAGCTGTGCTTCATTTTACATAGTGGATGGATTCACAAAAAAAGGACTGTGGTTTGAATAACATTTTAAATGTATTGAAAATAACTGAATACTTAAAGGCTTTTTGTAAAAATTAATGCCTAGCTTAAAATCTGTGTATCTTTTAAAAAGAAATTATAATTTGTTTTTCATTTGGTGTTGTTCTTTAATGATAAATACCTAAAATAAAAAGAGAAAGCAACTCAAAATGAGTCATCGTTTTGCATTGTCTTTTTAAGTTAAATTCTGTGAATACTGGGATTCATGTTACAAGTTTATCATCTAGATCAGACATAACTATCTGGCTTCGTGAGATTTGTTAGGCCACCACAGCTTCAATTTAATCAGTAAACATCTGAAGTCTGTAACTGATGACAGGGACAGTGGCTGTGACCCAGCAGCTATCTGGAGGTTAGGAAAAGCACATCAGAGAATTTTTACATAGACCACCGCTATATTTTTTTATTTCTTTATGCCTGCTCATATGGAGAGAGAGAAAACAAAACAAAACAAAACAAAACAAACACCAAAAAAATAAAAAAAGGAAAGGTAAATTGAGATTCTCCTGAGAAGTGACCATGTTAAAGAATTAACCTATTAGAAACACATCAAATCCTGAATAAGCACTAGCTGTAAAGGCTTCTCACACCAAAGTATTCTAAAGCACATCCCATCATTATAACCACCACAGTCTTTTGATTAATATATTAAAACTCAGGAGGAAAATAAACAATTTTAAGAAACAAATTAAACTGTACTTTTACAGTGACTGAAGAGCAAAAAGAGATACTGTCATACTTGGGTATGTGTATTTCTTTAAATCTTACTATAATTTGATATTATTTTATGACTACAGAGCTAGCTAGTGTTTAAACTGTCCTCCTGAAGAAAAGGTAGGAAATGAATGGAAAAGTAAGCTAAAACTGCTATCCACTCCTATAGGAAGCCAGGACGTTCAATCCCATCAGACCAGAGTCCAAGCACCACCTAGTGACACTGTATTCAAATTACAAGAATAGTATTTCAGTCATTGAGGATTCTCCTTGCAAACCCTACTCCATTAAACGATGACAAAGATTGCATTTTTTCCTATATCTGGCCTTGGATGAAATGTAGCCTAAGGCAGTAAGAAGTTTTGAAGTCACCTAGGCCATCTATTTGCATTAGGCAGAACCTCATCTAATTCATTTCAGTGAAGAATCACTTCAATTCCACTTTCTAGGACACCTTCATTGAGGAAATGTCCCTTTCTACTGTACAAAAATATGCAGAATTTTTTGCTCAGTTATTTTCAGGTTAAGCAACAAACATGGCTAGAAAATGGACAAGGGAGAAAAGGTAGGAGAGAATGGAGGTACCCACATGAACTGCCTCAGACACATCTCGATCCTGGGACCAATCTCTGTTGTTTCTTTTCTTCTCTCCTATGGTTCCCAGGACCACAAGTCTCTTTTATTCTGCTGCCTCCAAAAAGTTGGTCTGTCCAGGAACCAGAGACAAAGGTAGCTTAATTTCAAGACCCTTCATTTTCATTGGGTCCCTTCCAAAGCCTCTACCTAATTTTGTATTTGGAATTTGTACTCTCTTTCTTAAATAAAGCTCTTCCCCCAAATTGTATAAGCTTAATCCTGGGTCTGGGTCTGCCTCTTCCTCTGCCAGGGAGGGAGAGAGAGGACTCAGATCACGACTCTACAAGCCTCAGATATGAGTCCTGCTCTTCCATTCAAACATTCTGGACCCTGGTTTCCTTATCTACAGAAGGACAGGTTAATGAGAAGGGTTGAGTTCTCTTTTCCTTTCTCCTCAGAGGCATTCATTTCTGTATATACTAATAAAGCAATAGTTATTGCCTAGCATGTGGCTGCCAAGGCTCATTTTGCATATTGACTTTTCAAAAATGCTAAAACACTTCTGAAAAATGCATAATAAAAATACAAGTCTGTTCTTGACTGTGCAGTGGCTAATGAGGATGCAGAAAATAAGAGCAAAGCTCTTTCAGTGAAGCCTAACACCAACGTTCAAAATTACATTATAACCAAAAGATTAGATGCATTGAGACCTAGAGCTTTGTCAATAGCCTTGGTTGCAGTCTGGCTCTGCCACTCTTCACATGTCTTTGGGCAAGTCATTCAACATCTCTGGGTTCTTTTCCTGACATGCTAAGCAAGGGGACAGGGCCAGAGGATCTCCAAGGACTCCTCTGTCTCTTAACTCGTTTGGTTCCATCTGCTGCTCCTGCTGGTGCTATCTCCCTGTTCACCACTGCCCCAAAATTTGACCAGACACTATTGCCTACTCTTACCATATCAAGTTTTTATAGCTGAATAATATTCCTTTATATGGATATACCATGTTTCATTTATCCATATAAACATATTGAGGTAAGCAACTAAACTGAGTAGGAGAAGATGGGGAAAGAGCAAGGAAAGAGATAAGAGAGAAGAGAAAGAGAGGGACAGGAAGACAGTGCAGATCAGGAACAGGGTCAGAGGCGGGTCACACCCTGGAAACCAAGGGGGCCTCAGATACCTGTAGATACCTCCAACCACAATTGGGCCGTAGTTCTGATGGGGCATCTGCTCTTTGCATCTACACTGGGCTTTTTTTCTAGGGTGATTAACTCAGACCAGCCAGACTTTAGCACACACACTTTGTAGAACAGGATCCTAAAGGACCCACTCTTGTTGGATGGAGGAGAAAGAGTATGTATGAGTCAGCTGCCAGTCTGCTACTTTTGGTGACTTGTACCCATGCCATAGTGTGACAACTTCCTTTTAGACCATCCAATCCTGGGAGAAGGAAGACAAAGACTCGGATTAGCTGGAAGCATTCCATATTCCAAAGGAATTGAGAGACCCAAAGGAACTGAGAGATTTATGTTCTTTCATTATTTGCTTTAATAGCTCTAGTAGTAGCAGGGGATACTGGCAAGAAGAGACAAAAATACCTGTTAAACTGAATTGAATTTTCTCCCTATTCCCAAAACTAGAAGCATTTGATTCTGCTGGACTTCAAACAACATGCCTACTTGTTTTCTCTTCCTGTCTCAGGCTACCTGATTTTTCCTACCAACTTAATCTTCCTGAAACACCATGTTTATTGCAGTTTTTTTCTGTCCAATACCTGGCAAGACAAGCAATGACTCTAAGCTCCTTAGCTCTCCATTCACTTCCCTCTGGCACAAGCTGTTTCTTAGCGTTCTGGTTCCATGTTCCACAAACAACCCAGTCCCCTGGGTTTCAATTTGAGGTTTCCTTCATTCAATCATTGAACATGCATTTTATTCCCTGCTCACCATATCATAGGCACTGGGCCAGACCCTACTACAAATGGCATCTCATTTTAAGCTCATAAAAACCCTGAATATCAGGTATGCTCTCCCATCTCAGTTAGTGGAAAGAATAACTTGCCAATGGCCCAGCACAGCTAGTAGCACAGTGAGAAACTGAAACCCAGGTTCCTATGTTCAAGTCCACCACCAAACCACACCACAAGACTCACACCTGCCAGAAGTTCAGCATATCTTCAAAACCTCACACACATCCCATATCAAAAAGTCAAACCAATTAAAAAATGGGCAAAGGACTTAGACATTTCTCCAAAGAAGATATACAAATGGACAACAAGCACATGAAAAGAGGTTTAAAATCATTAGTTATTAGGGCAATTAAAATCAAAACCACAGTGAGGTACTATTTAACACATAACAGGACAGCTATTATTAAAAAGATGGACAATACCAAGTGTTGGTGAAGTTGTGGAAAAATTGAAACTTTTGTACATTGCTGGTGGGAGTGTAAAAGGGTGTAGCCACTGTGGAAAACTGTTTGGTGGTTCTTTAAAAAGTTAAACATAGAATTATGTCAAAATAATTGTTTAAAAAGTTAAACATAGAATTATGTCCCTTTTCCCTCTTTGTCCCTTGCCAGGACATCTCAGATTCCTATCATTTATGTCCTAGGTCACCAGAGAGCCAGAAAGTTTCAGGCTTAAAAGGATTTTACTGAATATCTAGATTCCTAGACCATCATTTGGGCACCAATTTCGTAGATACAAATTTAAGACACGGTCTGTGCTCTTCAAAAACACAGAATCAAGTCAGGGAGAGCAAATGAATTTAATAAATGAACACCAAGTGCATGATCCTGGCAGGAAGTACTCAGGAGCACTAATTCTTCAAGGCAGTTTCAACCCCCAATCTTTTTTTTTTTTTTTTTTAATTTTCCTGGCTGGTTGGCAGGTAGGGGGTTTGTGCCCTAGGCTTTCCTCCTGTCCTGTAAAACTGAGAAGCCACATAACACTATGCTCCCAGGGAAATGTTTATCTCAAATGCTACTCAGTTCTAATGTCTGCTCCAATGATTATTTATTAAATGGGTGGAAGGTGAGATCATATTTATTATATATGTCCTGGTAGGTGGTAGATGAGTAAAGGCCCAGATGTGTTTTGTTTAGCAAACACAGTGTTAGGCACAGAGAAGGGGCATGATTTCCTTTGGCCACAGGCCCCACCACTCCCAGTGGTCTCAGAGCAGGCCACAGCACAATTATGTTACCTGTCTAGCACCTGATAGCATCATTCATTTTTTTGAAAAAAACTTTTTATTATGAAAATTCCCAAGCATAGGCACAAGACAATATAATGGGCTCTCAAGTATGAATCACCCGCTTCAATAACCATAAACATTTTGCCATGTTTTTTCATCTATTCCCCAACCTGCTCCCCCCACACTTTTTTGCTGGAATTTTTAAAGCAAATCCCAGACATCATGGTATTTCTTTTTTTTTTTTTTTTTTTAGTGAGAAGGTGATTTATTTATTTTTTTAATTTTTTTTTTAACATTTGCAAAATGATATATAAATATATATGCATATATGTGTATTTGCTTACAAAAATGTTATTTATATATATATATACATATATTTTAAGAGGTGCTTAGATTACCCAAAATATTACACGGAACCCACTGGGATTCCCATGTTGCCCACCTCCCACACCTCCCACCACATCCCACACAAACATCTCCCACAGTGTGGCCCACCACCCTCAATGAACTTACACATCCTGGAACCTTGCCACCAACCATAGACCACAGTTCTCACTGTAGACCACACTCTCTCCCACTCAGTTCTGAGTGGTGTGTGCTGATTTAAAATGGCCTACATCCGTTGCCACAACAGTACTCAGGACAACCTCCAACTCCCAAAGAAGTCCCTGTATTTCAACTGCTCATCCCCTCCCTACCCCAAAAGTGTCAAGTGGCCACTGGCTCCACCTCATTGTTATAATTTCTTGCATTGCTAGAATCACCATATTTGAACAAGAGAATACCATCAAGTCCACTCTAGTCCATAGTTGAGAAGGTGATTTATTGAGAGCGCACAAGCAAGGAACTGGGGGAATCTTCCCCAAACCAGTTCAAAGTGAGAATGGGAATTAGGGTTTTTATAGGCAAAGAAAAGGGGGTAGGGGTTGAGGATCAAGTGATGACCAAATGATGCATTCTTGCCATGTTGGTGATGATGCTGGATTTTTCAAAGGATCTTGTGAAGGGGGATGTAGGCAAATTTCTCAGTCCTCTGTTATCTCAAGTATGCCAGACTCCTGCTTGTTTTCCCAGTTTCAGAGATTTAGTGATTAAAGTTTATAGGTGGATATTGTTGTGTGAGCAGCTGACCACTCAAAGGATCAAACGTTTTGTTTCTGAAGAAATTATAGATTTACTGGGCTATAAGGTGTTTTTTGTTTGTTTGTTTGTTTGTTTGTTTGTTTGTTTGTTTAGGGACCAGAGCCAGGGATTGAACCTTGGACCTCATATGTGGGAAGCCAGCACTCAACCACTGAGCCAAAGAGGCTCCCATAAGGAGTTCTTGATGCCATTGCATGGTTTTGCTTTGAGATGTTGTCTTATTCCTGTAAGCAGAACCTTAAATACTTCAACGTGGATTTCAAAAAAAAAGAGGACATTTTATTACATAACCATAATGCAATTATCATGCCTAACAAAATTAACAATAATTCTTATCATTTAACACCCAGTTTATATTAAAATTTCTACAATTATCTAAAAAAAAAGTCTTTTTACAGTTGTTTGAATCAGGATCCAAACAAGGTCCACTTGATATATACTCTAATTATGTCTCTAGTCTCTTTTAATCTCTAACAATCTGCCTCCTGCTGTCCCCCTCCCCAAACACACTCCTTGTCATGCCATTGGCCAGAAGAAATTAGGTCAATGTCCCATATTCTGTTTTTGGTCATGGAATCATTCTGGATTTGTGACTCCTGCCTTAGGTCTTCTGCCTGACTTTATTTACCAACTGGCCCTTCTGATAATTTACGCCATATTCTAGGGACCAAATACATACTCCTCACCTTATTTTTATTATTAGCTAACATTTAGTGAATGCTTACTATGGGACAAGCACTATACTAAATTTTTATAGGAATTATTGCTTTTAATCTTCTTAATTCTCTAGGATAGGTTCTATTATTATAGCCATTTTATAAGTGAGGAAACAGAGGCTTAAAGAGGTTAAGTAACTTCCCTTAAGCAACAAAATATTGGAGCCAGGCAGCACATTACCAGTGACCCTAAATTATTAACCCTTATATCTACAGCCCCTTCTCAGCTGGTCCACTTATTACTGACCAGCCCCCACACATGCATGGGCACACACATACAAACACACACATACACACAGATATCCCATCAGGTTTTGAGATTATTAAAGCTAAGCCACAAATCCATTCATCTGCCTCTCTACCTAGCCCACAAGCATCTCCACTCTGACCAAATTTCCTGAAAGCTACCTTCCAGTCACAGTGGCCAAGAGAAGAGCAGGTCTGAACTGGGTTTGGCGTGACAGCCACCAGCCTGTCTTCCCATTGGGTACTGCCTACTTAATCCTGTGTTCTCAGGCCGAAAAGCTCTTAGCAGAATTCCTGACCCCTAAGGCTGGAGTAAACGTAGAAAAAGGCTCATAGGAAACTATCTGCCTTCACTATATGTTCCCTTTCTATCAATACCTAAAGACCAAATGCAAATGGCAGCTTCCCAACCCCTAGCCAGGCCTGTTCAGTTTAGAATAGCCAGTGTTGATTGAGCATCTGCTATATGCTGGACACTACACCAAGTATGAGGATACAGAAATGAATACAACATGTTACTGAACTTAAGGAGATTAAAAGAAATAGCCTGTTTCAATACTACATGGTAAGTACAGTGATAGAAGATACTGCAGGAGCAAGAGAAGCTGGGCGAGATGATGAGGGCCTAGGGGCCAACATAAGGAGTTTGGGCTCAATTCTGAAGACAGTGAGAAGCCACTGAAGGACTTTAAGCAAAGCAGTCAAATGCACAGATTTATGCTTTGGAAAAATTATTGCAGTAGCAATATGGAAAAAGAAAGAAGTTAGGAGGGTATGAAGAATCCATTCAAGACATGGTGCCCTAGATAAGGCAGTGCAGGAGAAAGACAGAAGAAGGAACGGATTTCAAATATGTTTAGAGAGTAAATACCAAAGGTCAGACTTCCCATGTGGTAGGCGGGAGCTCAGTCACCTGAGCCACATCCACTTCTCCATCCTTCACATTTTGTCAGCCCTCTCTTAGGGCTCTTAATGGCAATTTATCTTGCACTGTGGTCGTTTGTTCACTTGATCGGTCAACCGATATTTATTGTCCACATAAATGTCAGGCACATTTAAATTAGGTACTGGGAGGGTTCCTTCCAATGACAAATCAGTCAGAGTGATAAATATCAGCAAAGACCAACTGCAGGGGAAAGAGACAAGCACAGAGACTGGGCAATGGTGTGGGTTGGGTGAGAGGTAAGGAGCAAAGAGGAGGGGTACAAGGAACCAAGCTAGAAACTCAAGCTGGGGCAGACTTCGGGGGGCCTAAGCTAAGGGGTTTGGATGTTTGGTGGTTGATGTGGGGAGCCACTGAAGGTTTTAATTAGGGGAGAAAGGATCAGAGTTGAGCCTTAATAGATCCCTCTCACAGAAATGAACCAGGAGCATCTTATTTAGCTCTTCCTTTGGCTTTTCTGGGCACAAGGACTTCGCATTTTCCATCTCGGTATCTTTTTCATGGCCAAGACAGTGCCTGATAGCTAGGAAGTAGTTCACAAATATAAGTTGAGCATGTAAACACTCATGTACAATCTTGTACACCCAACAGAAACACATGGGAAGTATGTCAAGAGACTGGTCAGACTAAATACATGTGAGACTCAGACAAATCAAGGAGTCTAAGGGTCCTGGATCACAGTAAGAGTGTGACCATGAGATTTTGGATTTTGGGGGATTTTCTTGCCAATGTACCCACAATCCTTGAAGATAGTCTCATCTGTTTCTTTTTGAAAATATATTAATTTTTAATTTCTTTAAAAGTGTAATGGCAATATTAAATCACTTTTTTTTATAATTTTATTTTTTATTTTTTAAAAAGATACTTAGATTACATAAATGTTACACAAAAACTGTAGGGATTCCCATATGCCCCACCTCCCACTCCTCCCACAACCTCCCACATAAACATCTTTCATTAGAGTGACACATCACCTGCAATAGATATACACATCCTGGGGCTTTGCCACTAAGCATGGACCACAGTTCACATTGTAGACCACACTCTCCCCCACACAGTTCTGCATGTTATGTGATGATATAAAATGGCCTATCTCTGTCATTGCAATGTCACTCAGGACAATTCCCCAGTCCCGAAAAAGCTCCTGTATTACAACTGTTTTTCCCCTCTCCCTGCCCCCAGAGCCTCCAGTGGCCACTGGCTCCACATTAATGTTGTAATTACTTCCATTGCTTGAATCACAATATGTCTATAACAGAATACCAGTAAGTCCACTCTAGCCCATAGCTCTTCCCCCAATCCTGAGGAGTCCGGGATGGTGATGTCCACTCAAATCACATTTTAAAAGCACAATTTACATACACTCTGTGTGGCCATGGGCTTTTTCACACAGGAGTGAAAAGCTCTGGGCAAGGACTCTGAAGTATCTTGGAGGAGCTCTTAAGAGTGTCCAGTCCAGTCTCTCATTTCTAAGCAGCTCGAATACTTCAAGGGCCAGGTTTGAGGACTTAAGTACCCAGAGGGGCAGAGGTACAACCCTGCGCCATCCCGGAGAGGGGTGCAGTACCCCTGGCACCTACCACCTGCCAGCCAGCATGTGGCATTTTTCACATGCACCTGCATACAGGAAGAGGGTGCCACTCGCCAGTTAGGACCCCATGCTTGGACTCCGTCCTCACCACCCCTGCCCTGGGCTCAGGACACTCAAGTTCTGGATCCTTGTAGCCATTTGGCAGTTTGATGTAATTATGAATTCCAAATATATATGCTGGATCATGCTTTTAAACTGGTCTGTTAATCTGGGCATGATTAAGTTATGAATAGGGCGTTGACTGGGCAACGTCAATAAGGCATTGAGCCCCACCCCTTTGTGGGTAGGGTCTTCAAGATAAAAGACCTGGCAAAGGACAGTGTTGGAGAAGTTTTGATGTTGGAGTCTTGAGCTGGAGCCCCGGGAAGTAAGAGACCTTGGTCGTGAGGATAGAGACAAGCCATTGGCCTGATAGGCTACAGCTGGCCTTGTGGAGAGACGCAAAGCTAGAGAGCCTCATGGTCTACAACTGATCTTGTGGAGGAAACAGAGGAGCTAAGCCTGGAGAGAAATGCAGCCCCGGGAAGAGAGGAACCCAAGAAGCCTGAACCCTGGCAAACATTGGCAGCTGTCTTGCTCCAACACGTGGCAATGGACT
Source organism: Tolypeutes matacus (assembly GCA_026826555.1). Taxonomy (NCBI): domain Eukaryota; kingdom Metazoa; phylum Chordata; class Mammalia; order Cingulata; family Chlamyphoridae; genus Tolypeutes; species Tolypeutes matacus. The sequence continues at coordinate 29,908,022 of JAKSZT010053887.1, forward strand.
TTGGTGAGGGAAGAAACTTACGCTTTATGGCCTGGTAACTGTGGACTTCTACCCCAAATAAATACCCCTTATAAAAAACCAACCAATCTCTGGTATTTTGCATCAGCACCCCTTTGGCTGACTAATACAATCCTGCTCTCTCGTTATTGTGTGAGGCCTTGAGTTGGTTCTCTCCTCTCTTGGGGAGCTCATTCCCACTGTTATAATGCCAGGAAACACTCCTGTCCCTCTCTACAAAGCATATGAATTCCGTGGGACAGTGAAAACTTCAAGGTTGAGTGATCATCGATGGCAAAGACCCTAGGTGCAGTAGTTCCTGATAAATACCTGATAACGTGTTTGTTTGTTTTTTTAAACTGATTCCTAAGGGGTCAAATGTCTATTTCTGGGGAGTCACTTCACTTCCATACCTTACTATAATTAATGAACACAATAAAAGGATAAAAGAAAAAGCAAAATTAAAAAACCCTGCAGCCATCAGGGAATCCAAAAATCCAGTTGGCTTCCGTATATGAGTTTTTCGGAAATAATACCTTCTTATATTGGTTTACTTCAATACTAAAAAGAGTTTATGTTATCTGAGTCTTCACTCTGACTGCTCATGGAAGACCTCTCCTGGTTGGCGGGTGGGGTGGAGGGGTGACCAAGATTCAAAATCCACTACAAATATTGCCAAAGAAGATTTTCTGCACACAGATGTTTAAGAATTGGCTATAATATTTTCTTGATGAAACTGGAATACCAAAATAAACTTCTGGGGTAATTATTTTTAAAATAGTTCACTGCAATGTTTCCCATTGCTCACAGGCCCCCATAACACCCAGGCCTACCTGCTGGGCTTCCTGGTGGAAGAGTTCCTGCACTTGAGCCGTCTGTGCCATTCTCATGAAAATGTGGGTCCTGGTGGTCTGGGCAGGAAGCCACTCTGGAAGGTAAACATCATCCTGGGTCAGGCTGGCTCCTCCTTCCCTCTCTCCTCACTTTCCATCCTCCCTCTATACCAGACAAGGCCCTGGTTGAGGAAGGGACCTTCTCCTACTTCACCTGGAAACTCATCCCCCTCCACACACACACCTCTTCAAAACCTGTAGCAGTTTGATATTGTTAATGAATTCTAAAAATAGATATCAGATTATGTTTGTTATCTAGTCTTTTCCTCTGAGCATATTATTTTGCATTGGATTCAGAAATTTCACTTTTACTTGATTAAATTGTGATTAAGGCTTTGATTGGGCCATGTCAGTAGGATGTTGAGTCCCTGCCCCCATGGCAGAGGGGGAGTTTGGAGTTTTAATGCTGGAGCCCCAGGAAGTAAATACACAGAGAAGCAGATATGTGAAGAAAGAGAAGAGGCTCTATTAGACATGGAAGAAGCCCCAGGAAGAGAGACAAGCTGTTTGCCTGACAGTAACAGCTGGCCTTGTAGAGACAGCAGAGCAGCTGAGCCCGGAGAGAAACAAGCCCTGGGAGAGAGACAAGACTTATACTAGTCTATGGCTGATACTGGAAGAAGTTGGGATCACAGAGCCTTAAGAGGAAGAGAAAGGCTGAACTGGTAGATGCCAGCAGCCATCTTGCTCCAACACGTGGCAACAGACTTTAGTGAGGGAAGTAACTTATGCTTTATGGCCCAGTAACTGTAAAGTTCTACCCCAAATAAATACCCTTTATAAAAGCCAACAGATTTCTGGTACTTTGCATCAACATCTCTTTGGCTGACTAATACAAACCCAAATAGATTCCATTCATCTTTTAGACCTCAAATCTTGCTCTCTAAAGCCATAGCCACCCCCAGCTCTCCTTCTTCCCTGAGCTTCTTCAATGTTTGTGGTCAGAGTCACTCAGCCACCCCACACTTGAGAATACAGTTTCACACTCCTCTCCCATCCTTGTTTGCCTCAGGAACACCTTACAAACCTTAGTCTAGGCCAAGCACACGTGATAGTTCACTACTTAAAGGTAGAACTGGGTCTCTCTGGTCAGCAGGCCTATACGATTGGCCCAAGAACAGAGTGGAAAAGGGGGGATTAGGGGGATGTCTTGGGGTCCAGAAAGGGGTAGGTGATGAAGGGTGGGTGAAAAGAAGAGGATGTCAAAGCATCAATATCAGGACTGGGACCTCATCCCACCAGCGGAGCCTTCATTGGGGCAGGAGCCTTGTTCCTGCTCTGTGTGCCCCTCTCCCCAGGGTAGTAATGGGACTTAGACAGTGCTCATTACATTTTGGGAAGAGGAAAAGGGGGTGTGACAGTTTGAATTTGGTGAATCCCAAAAAGAGATTGTGTTTTTATAACTTATTCATTGCTGTGGGTATGAGGCCCCTTGATTGCATTCGATTCTGTTACAAGACCTTGATTGGATCACCTGATTAGATCAATTTTGATTGGACCAGGGAGGAGTGACTCACGTTGGGTCTCCACCCTCTTGCTGGGTCTTATATAAAGGGAGACGCAGAGAAGAGACACACAGGGAAAAGAAGCACCCATTTTGGTCTGGCCATGTGGGAGAGAGGACTGCAAGACAGAGAAGCCCCTAGAGGCTGAGAGAGGGCACTGAAAATGCCTACCCCTCTCCCCCAAGCTGGGCCCACAGAGCAGCTCAAGACTGAGAAGACAAGCCCTGCCATATGCCTGATGGTCCACAGCTGAACCCCATGAGATGGTGAGCCTTGGGGGGAAGGCAGGGACCCTAGCATAAATCACCTGCCATCTTGCTTCACCACAGGGCAGGACACCAGGGTCACCACTAGCTGACTGGTGAGAAAGCATCTCTGATGGTACCTTGATTTGGACATTTCATGGCCTTGGAACTGCAAGCTTTTACCCTAATACAGTTTCCATTGTAAAAGCCAGCACATTTCTGGTACTTTGCATGGGGAGCCCTTTGGCAAACTAAGTTGGGGGGATGAAAGAAGGGAGAAGGATATAGAGTTTTCATATAAGAAAAATAGGACCAATGAAATAAAATAGGAGCCAGCAATGGAAGGAATGGAAAAGCCCGCTGAAGAGTATTCAAAGAAAAAGAGTTGGGGAAACAGGACCAGGCGAGTGGAAGAAGCAATGTTAGCTTAGCCAGAAGCTAGGCAGACTGCAGGAACTTGGGCTGTGGTCCTGCCAAAAAACCTGGTGGCAGGTAGGGTGCGAGAGGGACCCGAGTGATTGTCCCACCGGCTGCCCACGCGCAGATGAGCCGCTCCTGACAGGTGCACAGCTTGGCCTCGAACCTCCCCCGGCCCCTCGGCTCCCCTCGACCTACTAGCAAAGGACCCGGATACTTATGCCCACCCTTCTTCACCCGCGGAGACCTGCTCCCCTAGCCGGAGCCCCGACTCCTCAGCGCCTCGGTCCGCGCTGGGACCCCGGGCCCCTTGAGCACCTACACCTACACATCGGCGCAGCCTACTCCTCCTCCAGACACGGGGCACCCCCACATCAAGTCCTCGGTAACCCCCAGGGAGAGCCCACGAGCCCTTCTCGGGGCCGAGCACTGAGGCGCGTGTGTGTCTGAGCGTCCTTGTGCAGGCGCGAGCGTGTACGCAAGGGATTTGCAGAGGAGGAGGGAGGATCTCCCTGAGCAGGGGACAAAGATGACCCCAAACTTGTCCCCTTTACTAGAGCACAGAACACCCCTGGGGGGAGGCGCTGCCCCCGAGACCACCCTCTTCACCCCCACCCACCAATCCCGTCTGTCCTCACCTGCTCTGGGGACAGCGAGCTGTAGGGCCGCCCCGCCCCGCCCAGCCGCCACGTGGCTGACAGCGTTTCCGCGGCGCCGGATCCCAGCTGTCCAGCTGGCTGCCGCCGGGACTCTGGCACCCCAGCAACGCCAGCACCCCCGAACCTCCCGGAGGCTCGGGGCCAGGTGGAGAGAGAGTGGGCTGCAGAGACTTCCGCTCCCCAAAGGTCGGGTCTACATACCTTGCGCTGCCTGACAGGGATCCGCTTTCCCAGGCAGCACTCCCAGGTCTAGGTGCAGGAAGAGGGAATCTTAATTAGGGGTGAGGGTGGGGTGGGGGCAGATATACCCAAGCCCACTGACTTGACTTGACCAGCCACCGCCGGCTGCTACCACCCCCAACCAGTTCAGTGCAACCAGCTGAGGTGCCGGTCCCTGGAATTAGGGGGACAGAGACACGATCCTATCCACCGCAACTCAGTCTAAGGAATTGGTGTCGAACACTGCACAAGTGAGGGCAAAGGCTGGGGTGCGGCAAAGCCCTGCGACTCCCCGACGGGTCCCTCAGCCCCGTGGACAGGTGCAGAAGCTTGGACAGGAGACCATGAACCTGCGCGACAGGGAGTGCCGCCGACTCCCCGATCTGGTGACCCCCAAACACGTAAGGAAAGGAATTCTTCCTTGACAATGAAGTGCGCCCCCCACCCCTCCCCCCCACCCTTCAGCAAAACCCGGAACCGTGCAAAAAAAAGCTAAATTAATATACAGAGAGATTAAATTTTCTCCATCTCCAAACTGGCATCTTTTCTAAACTTTAAATAACTAGCCAGGCTTCCCATGTGGACTTCTGAGAAACAGGAGGGTAGCTCGGAGTACTTCCCACATCAAGAGCCTTTGTGTGAATATCCCTAAAAATAGAGGTTGTTCTTTTAAAAACAAAAGGGAAGACAAAGCCATGGGAGCACTGACAGAGCCCCAACCTCTCTCTTATGCTCCAGCAAAGTTTTTAATAACCCATCTTTGCAAGAGGAGAAAACCTCAGAACAAATTACAGATTAACCATTTGTAAATGAAAGTAGATAGGTGGACAGATGATATGGTCATATTATTGAAATCCACTATATATCCATATATTCATCTTTATGGTCAGAGTCATCTTTATTATTCACTTTTGGGTCACACATGACTTTTTTTTTTTAAACATCAAACTGGTTTCCTGTTTGCTCTCACCTTCTGGTGAGCCTTCTTCTAAGCATCAGTGTGAACTTTGAAGAATCCACATTCAATTCCATATCTGCCTGAGCTACAAACATTAAAAACAGAAGTCCACCCTCTTCATATCTACCTAGTTCCTGCCACTCATTTTCTAAACAAACAAGAAGCTCTCTTCAGGCTTATAAGCATCCTCTAAACCAAGGTATAAATGTGTGGTTTCTTTTTTTATTTTCAGGCTAGATAGAAACCTGCTCATTTGCAAAAAAAAAAAAAAAAAAAAGTATCCTACTTAATATAAATGTATCTATAACAGTGACACTAACTTAAAAAAAAAAAACAATTGTGTTGAAAAAGTGACTGTATATCCTTCGAACAATTCCATTTTTAAGATATTACCCTATATGACTATATATAAGGATGTTCATTGCATCACTAATTTGTAAAAGTTAAAAAAAAAAAAAGAGAAACAGAACCACCTAAATGCCCATAAAATAGAAGACTGGTTAAGTAAGTTATGATATAGGCATACTATGAAAACCAGCTTTAGAAAGAACTAGGTCTTTTTATATGTACTAACATGGAACTCTGTTCATCACATAATGAGTAAAAACAGCAAGATGTAGAATAATGTATATAGTATATATTTTAAAGCAGCATATGTATATAATTTGCCTAGAAAAATACATATTCATCTGTTAACAGTGGTTTCCTAGGGAATGGTATTGAGATAGTGAAAAAGTGGGAGAAGAAACCCACTTTGATGCATATAATTTTACAATGAGCACATATTACTTTTCTAATCTGAAAAAAAATGTGTAAGAAATTTTAAAAAGGCAATGAGTGGCAGATTGTATTTTCTAAAGATGGCTGCACTTATATATCCGGTCCATATCTCTTCCTACAATAAGATGTTGACATTCCTCCAAAAGAGATAGGGTATATGTTCCCTTCCCTTGAACCTGGTGGACCTTTTAAATTGCCACAACCAATAGAAGAAATGGAAGAAATGATGCTGCTTGACTTCCTGGGTTAGGTCATAAAGTTAATAGGGTATCATCCGGCTTTCTCTCTCTCAAGGTGCTCACCCTTGGCACCCAGCCACCACGTTGTGAGGAAGCCCAGGCCATAGGGAGAGGCCACATGTGAGCATTCCAGCCAAAAGCCAGCATCAATCAACCACCAGACATGTGAGTGAACAAGCCTTCACTTCAAATGATTCCAGTCCCGGCCTTAGATTCTTCCAACTGAGCTCCCAGACATTGTAGAGCAAAGTCAAACTATCTTTTCTGGGTTCTCTCTGAACTTCTGACTTACAGAAGTCATGAGAGACAATAAGTGGTTGTTGTTTTAAGTCACTAAGTTTTGCAGTTATTTGTTATGTAGCAATAGAAAGCTAATATACAGTGCATTCAACCAAGGTAACATTTCATTCATTTCATTTGAAGTTCAAGCTCAAGTCGAAGCACACAATAGTGGGGGTGTTGCTTTGTGGGTCTTACCTGGCTCAGCCTCAGACAGAAGCTCCTTCACTTCCTTTCCTTCCAGTGGTTGATGCCGAAAATTGCCTTCTGTGTTAAGGCTGGAAAGAAAACCATGTCTTGAAAGATTACCTCAGCTGACAGAAGGATCAGTGGAGGGATCAGAGCTTGGACAGTCACCCAAAATTGAAATGTGAAAATGGTTGAAAACATTAAATCGTGATGTAATAGATATATATACAAAAACACATCTCACAGCCTTGAATCTAGAACCAATGAGACAGAAATGCCTCAAGAGATGAGTCATCTAGTCTGGGTGGTCCTCTACCATGGCCGAACTTTAAAATCACCTAAGGTGGTTTCACAAAACACCAGTGTGCTGGCCCTACTCCTAAAGACTCCGATTGAATTGGAATCTGTAAGCAACTCAGGTGATTCTAATGTGTAGCTAAGGTTGAAAACCATGGTATTTCAATAGTTGTTTTTTGTTTAACCTCTCCAAAACATCTGAGAGACAGAATATATACCTATATCGTGTCAACAGTGGTGCCTTACTCCAGTTTTAATTTTCAGTGACAAAAAGGGGGTGTGAAAGATATCACTGAAGAGCATAGTTGTATATATATATGTATATATAAAACTTTTTCATTGGTCATTTTGATGCACCTCCCTGGGGCATGCCTGCCTGTTTTTTGAAATATACGAATTCCACACACTGAGATTCAGAAAGGTTGACAAGCTCTGAGCGTGGAGCCAGGATTTGAACCTAGGTCTGGTTCCACTACCAGGCTTTCTTTTTAACACAATGTAGCCTCTTTAATCCAAGTGAAGAGATAAGATTAAAAAAGGTTTTCCCTCTTCCTGTATTTTCAAACGCATTTCCAAGAGTCTAAAGTTTGAGACTCCCAGATCCAAGAAGGAAGTTATCAGAGGCTTGCCAGGCATTACTGGGAGTTGGGAGGGGGCAACTGTGAGATCCAAACCTGACTGAGGTACAAGTCCCTCACACAGCCTGAGATCTCCTAGTTCCCAAAGAAGAAAGGGTAGGATCCTAGGGAGACACATCTCTTGCTCTGGCTTCACTGGGTAGAAATAAGTGGGGAGGCGCCACCACTACCCTGCTGTCAGGTATCCCCAGCTCCTGTTGAGCAGGTTTCTCCTCCAGGATATAAGCAATTTGTTGACTCTGGCGTTCTGCCCTCTGACAAGAGAAAGGCAGTCTCTCTTCTATCAGCCACCTGGCATCTGGCACAAGCTAGGATCTGGTGGGAATATGAGAAAACATGAGATGCAGAGGCACCTGATGAACAAGATCCAGTATATTTTATGGAAGATAGTCACAGCCTTACTGGACAGTGGTAACAATGGAATCAGCATTCAGCATTTTCTTACATACAGAAGACCCAATGACAGGTCTTCGAGAGTCTAGATGGGAGAAGTCAGGTCTGAATTTGAGTCCTGGTTTTCCCTTCTCACTGTGTGACTTCGTCCAAGTTCTTCAATGTGTCTGAATCTGTTTCCTCATGTAACATGGAGCTAATGATAAAGACTTGTTAAAGTCTACCTGTTGAAGCTATTATTCTAGAATTTGCTACAGATTGGAATCCAGAAGCTATCTTTCCTTCCATTTTGAAAATCACATGACAGTTTACATGGTCCCTCTGCTGTTACCCAGAGCCTCAGATTCCTAGGTAGTGCTTCCTGTGTGGCACCTGCAAGCTCTGTCTCTGGGTGTAACTCATGCAGCCTAGATGCTCTATTTTAAACACATCAAGTTATCTGTTGAGCACCAAGCACTGTGCCCAACAATGGGGAGCAAGGCAACTCTGGACACTTAGGGAGGACAATCAAATTCTCACAATAAGAAACATCATTATAAACAGCCATCTATGCTGTACAGGGTGGTATGAGACTCTGAAATGGGAATGGGAGGGGAGAGGGTAGTTATGAGCTAATCAGGAAGATAAGGATAAGCTTTTCTGAGAAGTGGCCACTGGGGCTGAAATCTGAAGGAGTTAATAGAAACAGAGTGTACAGAGGATTATGCCTTTGTGGTAAGAAGGGAGCATGACCAAGTATGAAGCTGAAAGTGGGTCCAGTAGCTAAAATACAGAGAGAATGAAAGGCTTATTGTGGGATGAGCTGGGCAGGGGATGGACCCTGCAGGGCCAAAGTAAGTGTAGTGTTTCCATACATGGCAAATGGGAAGTTTCTGAAATTTTCATATGGTTGTTACCTGGAGAAAAAACTGGAAGCCATCAAGAGTGGATATGTAGGGAAGCGGATGTGGCTCAAGCGACTGGGCTCCCATCTACCATATAGGAGGTCCAGGGTTCGATTCCCGGGGCTTCCTGGTGAAGGCAAGCTGGCCCATGTGGAGCTGGCGCAGCAAGATGACACAACAAAAAAAGACACAGAAGAGACAATAAGAGATGCAGCAGACCAGGGAGCTGAGGTGGCGCGAGATTGGGCGCCTCTCCCACTCTGGAAAGTCCTGGGATCAGTTCCTGGGGCCGCTTAAAGAGAAGACAAGCAGACACAGAACACACAGCAAATGGACATGGAGAGCAGACAATGGGGGTGGGGGGAATAAATAAATAAAACTTCTAAAAAAAAAAATGGATGTGGAAACTTGCAGGAGCCCAGGCAAGAGCTGGGGGCAGCTTGGGCTGTGTGGTGGAAAAGGAAAGGCGGGATCTCCAAGGATTTAAGAAATATTTACAAGCCATGCCCCTCCATGAGTTGCAATTGGATCGATCAGAACATTTATCGAACCATATCCAGCAGTGGGAAAGATTATTTTTCATTAATAGGGCACACATATGGACATGGCTCTTTTCTTTCTTTCTGTACAACTAGAGTGGGAAAAGGGCTGGGGCCTACTTGCCTGGTAATGGAGGCCTGGTCATATTGCTCTTTAATCACTCATCTCAAATATTAAGTGTCATATTTCTCTGGTCAGCCAGAGAGTAGTAAGATGCCAAAGGAAGAGAAATGGCTCTAGAGGCCATCAGTCTAGGCCACACACTTCAGTCCATTTCTAAACCAAGGTTTGGGAAACTTGCACTTAAGAGGGTACCTTTATTTCCCATTAGCCATTGACTCTTGTGTGTGTCTCCTTTAGGAATCTGTTTGGATGGTTGTGGTCAAATGCAGAATTCTGGCATTTTTGTGTTCCTGATCACAGTATCATCTTAATGACATCAAATCTCCGCCATCATTTCTAATACATTCAAACAGCACTCCAAATGCCTTTTACTCCATAACATTGTTCATTCATTTCTACTTATGTGTGAGGCACTCTTCTATGTTGTGAACAAAGCCTTACAAACTAATCCAAAAGTCCCAAACGTTTTCCTGATGAACAATTAGTTTTGAATATTCCTCAAAGATTATTATTAAAAAGCATATAAAAGAAATCTAGCTTGCATGAGGCAGGGGATCACATATTATCAGTCATTTACATTTGGTGCGTATCTGCTACTGCAAATAATCATTCAGGAGGAAGAAACACAAGAAGGTAGAGAAATGGTGAGGGAAAAATAAGTGTTAAGAGAAGAAAGTGAGAAAGCCCATTAACTCCATGCAGATATGCATTCATTCCTCCAGCCTGGTGAAGCTGGCTCCAACATTCCAACCTTACTGTCCATAAATAACTTTTGCTTCTGCCTTATGGACCAGACAGATTCCTGCTCATCATTAACCAACAACTTGGGATTGAGAATGTGAGGAAACTTCACCTTGAAATACTCTTTTTATTTTTGCAAGATGCTATGTCTGTTTTTTTTGTTTTTGCTTCTTGCTTATCTATTGGCTGTCTGACTTTCTCATTTATTATAATATACATCAGGGTTGTTTAGACTTTCTCCAGAATGTCCCATCCCTTTCTGGGTCTCTGTTAATGGGATCATAAGATATATTTATTGAGCATTTTCAATTCTGTGTTCTTGAAGTTTAGGGTATATTCTTCATAATACCCTACACTCCATTCTTTGGTGACCTCAAATTTTAAGTAATCACTTCCTTACAAAATTCCTATTCCACATCACTTACTAATTATTCCTTGCTGATTAATTAAATCCAGAGATAGACCCTCTTATCTTTTTCAACCTTTTGAAAGACAATACTGTCAGCAAACCAGGAATTTATCACATGCTCTGCTTTACATGGAATGAGGCTTTCAACAGTCATCCAAATCTGCTCTATCTTGCCTTTGTGCCAGTTTTAAAACATGAACTAGGAAATGTGCATTACAGTTTACAAATGATCTCAAATGACTTGGTATCCATAGCAACTCTCCGAATCTTAACCCCATTTTTACAGATGAAAACACCAAGGCTTCAGGAAGAATAAGTGACTTGAACTAGATTACAAAGATAGATCAAGATAAAACCACGACTTAAGAGTCTCCTTAGTGGGTATGGGTAAAATATACTAAATGTATACTATGCCATAGTTAGTGGCAATATTCTGATGATGTTTTTCCATAATCTGTAACAAATGTTCCACAATAATGTAAGGTGTTGGTGGAGGGGTGTTGTATGGGAATTCTGCATATTATACATGATTGTTTTGTAAACTCACTTTCCTAACAAAAAATATTCTTTTTAAAAAAGTCTCCTGACTTCTTTTCACTGCTCCCAAGCTGTCTATGCAGCCCGTAGAATATTACCAAACTACAATCATCTTCAACAAAAACCATGCAGTCAATTCAAAACTGTCCCAAGCAGGACTGGTTATACATCTTTGGAATATTTTCCTAAAATATACATATTTTTACTTATATATTACAATCCATTACAGTAGACTGTGTGTGTGAATATTTCCCCCAAAACTTTGTGTGTCCTCATCTGCTCTGGACCAGGCAAGGGCCAGGCTCAGCAAACTGCACCCCGTACCCTTAGATAAGGTATCTACTGTGAGACCGAGCCTAAGTTCAGTTGTTCTGCAATGTTTGCTGTGTGTACTCTTTCTGCCTTTTTAACTTTGTGCTTTAGCAGTCAGTCATAAACTCAAACCTTCACTTTATCACTGACAAAACTTGTGTAATAGTCCTATAACTCCTGTAACAAAACAAGGGAAGAACACCATATTGGAGGTTAAAAGCGCAAGTTTCACAGTGACGCAAACACATTAAAAGGAAATGGTCAAGGAAAAGAGGGTATCAGATAACTAGGGCCAACTGCAAGTTATTTGACATGAAGAGTATTAAAAACATCATAGTTTGGGAGGGATGATAAGTAGTCTATGACTTCAAGAAATTAAAAAATATCAATACCTTTCTATGAATGAAGACTGTGCTGGAATGACTGGTTAGCATTGGTTCTCCTATTTTCCTACTTCCAGGAAAGCATACTCCAGCACCCATATCCAATAACCCAATGGGGTTAGTCCATTAGAGTATTTTTACCCTAGGGTTTGTGAAACTCCATAGAACATTAACCTACCAATCCTGTAACAGGTCAGTTCCTTCTGAACAAAGTCTACTATTTCACTATCTCATCTCCACAGTCCAGTCTTGAATCCCATCTATATGTTTTGTATTTGCAGTAGGGAGTGAATTTTTTTAAATTTCCACTTTATTAGTCTGTATAAATTTTCTATCAAACGCAATCAATTTATTACAATTTTATTTTCTAGAAAACTATCCTAAAATGGAGGAATAATAGTACCTAAACCAGTTTGTTGAGAAATGAGATACAAATTACTAAGCACAGCACCAAACACATCTTAACACTCGATGTTCGCTTTAATAATCTAAATGCAATACTGCATCCTGCAATTGATACCACTATAAATACCTTTCAGATGTTCAAATAAATTAAAGATGCTAGTAACCTCAATCATCTATTATTTGCATCTAGCACAATACCTGCTAACAAAGGATGACCATGCTGAATGAATACAGAGGTCAAAGAACTATGCCTCAGGAAGTAATTCAAATTAATGGAAAATACAATTACTATTACTGGTAATCCCCCTTCACCACCATGAAACAGGCATCATAGATTTCAGAATCTTATTAAGAATGGGAGAATTAAGAAAGTTACAACTCTAAAAGTTCATCTGTGAAAGTGGGTAAATATGCAAAGGCTCAAGTGTTTTCTTTTACAATTTGTCAGTTTCTAAACTTGAATTTTCCTTGTTTGAAAATGTCATTCTTATTTACTGTTTCACGTTTCACATCACAGCTTTTACACATATGCATATACATCTGCATGTGTGGGAACAAAATGTTTTACTACAAATGTCTAATTGAAAATGACAATTATGAGGTCTAAGTTTTAGCTTTAGCTCACATCGAAAATGACAATTATGAGGTCTAAGTTTTAGCTTTAGCTCACAAACTTTTTGGCTCTGTTTCTTTATCCATCAAATAGATTTAACATCATTTATTCTGATTCTTTATTGGGTTCACAGAGGGAAAAAACAAAAAAACAACCCAGAACCACCATGGAAAAAAATTAAAATTCTACCCAAACATATAATCATAAAAGTTTTCACTTATTTTGTGAATGATAAATTGGCAAGCAAGACTCAATGACAAATTAATTCAAGTGACTTAATTTTTTTCTTGCAAAATCTTCTCATTGAGAAGGTGGTAGACATATCATGTGGGTTATCTCTCCACCCCTCTCCACTATTTCTTATCATTCAAGAAAAACTGGGATTAAGAAAGTAGTACTACTATCAGTAGTATTATTATGTACGATTGGTTAAAGCACCATGATATTAAGGCCAAGGTCCTAGGATTGATCTCTGCATGGACCAACGAGTTGAAATTTGTTAACACAGACCCAGACTGCTCTCCTAACTGCAAACATCTTTTTCACAGTGCATGTTGCTGTCACAGGAAAGAGGACCGACAAGGTGGTAGATGCTTGAAAACACATCTATCCCTACTAATGAAAACAAAACAAAATAAAAACAAAAAACCAAATCCCAAGAATGCACCCTACTGATGGTGGGTTAACAATTTTATCTGTAAAGAAAGAATCACATATATTTTTAAGTCTGTTAAACATATTACAAGCCTAAAATATTCAACAATGGCAACATGACTCTTGATTTTAGATCTAATAAATAAAATAATATTCCACACAAGGCTGCAGTAAAGTTCTTAATGATTGTTAATCAATTTGTGTGATGAACTGTTCATCTGACACAGAGCTCCTTTTCTCTTTGCTATCTACCCACCATGGATTTTGCATATTTACCATTAGTTATTTTGTTCAGAATGTGAAAAATACAGCTAGAAAATTATTCAAAAAACTGTATTCCGTATTTTTTATTTTTCAAACAGCGAGTGTCCACATTTAAAATGCAGAATTTGCAAGTATAAATTAGTCTAATAATTCAATTAAAAATAAAGCAAAACAACTTCCCTTAGTATCACAATACATAAAATGATATTATAAACTCCAAATGGCAAGGTTAACTATATGAAAACTATAATGCCAGAAGCCATGAAACTCATTGAACTCTTAATGGATAAGTCAGTTTAAAGAACATTTCCATGTTTCAGGACTATGCATGAAACAAGCTTTCATTGTATTAGAAAGGCTTCGCAATTCATTCCATTCATGGCATAATATGGGATTCAAGCAAGATTTTATTTTACAATGACAATAAAAATTCATTTAAACAACAACAAAAATTCCTCCTAACTGTTTAAAAACAATTCTATTTGGAAGGCAAAATATATTTTTAAAATATATTGACTTACCAAATTTCAATTGTCAGGCTGCTGACTATTGATGTTAAAGTTTTTATTTAAAAATATCACAAATATCTTTTTATTTAACAGTGAAAATTTCAATTTGATAAGTTTCATTGCAAAGCAATTTTCTCCTGAGTAGATTTTGAAATTTAATGCTCATATTTTGGGGGGAAGAGGGAAAGGAAAGACCCACTCTGCAGAACTGATATTAAGTTTGCAGTTGATTCTTTCACATTGATTTCCTAGGGGATTGAAGAAACAATCTGCTGTCACGTTCCCAAGACACACATGCCTCTCTTTCCCTTGTAAATTTGCTCTGGCATTTTATAAATTCTCAGTATCCATAAAATATTTCCACTTAGTTACCCATTCAAGCACAGCAATCCAACTCATTCAGTTCTATACAACAGCATCTATATTATGTACAAGTTTAATTTCAATAGGAAATAGAAAATAAAAATTTACAGTGATTGGGAAAGGGTCAGAAAATGGGATAGGAAAAGTAATACTGTATCATTGGAGTATCTTATTGTCCTACCAGTTTCAATGACAGGGTTTTTCCTTTATTATCTGAAATACAAAGAAGGCCTAGAGGATCCCAGGAAAATAACACTATATATCAGAAAATTCAACGTGCTCCATCATAAGGATTTCCATGACACATTTAATTTCTTCTGTACAATTTTTATAAACCTTTTTTTTTTTTTTTTTTTGCTTCTCAAAATCATCAGTTTTCCAGATTAAATTCAGTACTACACGGTATGCCCTTAAAATAAAATGAGGTTACCTGCTTTATTTGGATACCAAGTTCCCTTCCAGACAGCATTAAAATAAAGACAAGTAAGACTACACAGATAAAATCCAGTATAATTCAAATCCAACAATGAAAAATTTCCCCATATTGTTGCAAAATTCTTTCTACGGAAATGCTTTGCTACAATAATAAAAAGCATACATTACATATAAAAGATACCAGTGTACTAAAAAGTGACAGAAGTGGACTAGCAAATCCTTCAAAGCACATTATATAAATGACTAGCATTTAAAAACATTTCTCCTATAAAATGTAGATCATATACATTTATAAATTGGCGGTTTATTTCTAAAGCAGTGATGTGTATGTTCAAATAGTTAGCTGTCCTGTACAGTATAATATCTACTGAATTCAAACTACAATAGGTTTGTCTTTCTTTGAATTGAAGTTGAATAAATTCATCTCATCAGCTGAGAAATCAAGCTTGAAAAATAAGTATCTAAAAAACAAAGTAGAAAGTTTACAGTTATTGAAATGTAGCTATGAAATACGAAGAGAACTATCTAATTCACAATGGAGCTGAAGTCACCTCAAAACTTATGGGCTTGAATCTAAAACAGAAACAAATATTAAAATCCAAAGCAAACCACAAGGTTAGGTAGCAGTACAGAAGCAGGGGGAAAAAAACAAAAAACAAAACACCACACCCCTTCCTTCAATGTGATGGGCACTAAGTTTTGCGTTCTTCCTCCATCTTGCAGAAGAGTGGTAAGGCCATTCAATGCTTAGTGAAAAGTGAGTACAGATGAAGTCAGATTTAGCCTGTCTCCCCTGCAACTTCAATTATGCTGTGTAAACAGTGTTACGTTCCAATAGGAGGAACAATGGAATTTGCTTATAAAAACTGATTAAAGATAATCATTTAAATGAAATAAGGATAATTAATAACTCTGAAACGTTTTTAGAACTTTCCTGATGCTACTTGTAAAGTTAGCACTGCTATGTATTATTGCTTACATACAGTACAACATCATATGCCTTCTAACATAAAGCAGTACTGTGATTTGTTTGTACATATTTACAGATTCTTAAAAACTAGCTGTAAAAACATTACATACTTCAGACAATACAAATTAGCACATTGGTACTCACTTCAAAACAAATGGAATGCATAACATTAATAATAAACATCATAAAGGAAGACTCACATAAAAGTCCTTGATTGTCAAGACACGTTTATATATAAACTCTAACTGTGCAGAATTAAAGATTCAATCATAGGTACATCCTTATTTGATGAACCATATTTACAGCATGGTATTGCATAAAAAAATAAAATAATGTTTACAGGGTTTTACTTTTTTATCCATTGGATTAAAGAAAGCAACAAACATAACAAAGAAATGTTTGTCTGCTTTAGTTTGTTTCCTACCAAAGTTTAAGTGAAAAAAGGAAACATAAGGTTTTTATTTGCAGAATATAGCAAAAACAACTGGAAAATTATTTCCCTGAAATAAAGCAATCTGAAACTGAAAAAGTTTAAATTAAATTGCAGACAAAAATTCTCCCATTGACTATAATAGTGCTTCTTCAAGTAAATATGCAGTGAAAAACAGTTATAGTTTAAAATTTTCTAAGTCTAAAGAAACGTAGTACAACAGTAATGCCTACTTTTTAAGTTTCCCGGCTTTTTTTTTTTTTTAAACAGCCCTTTAAAAACCCAAATGAATAAAACGAAAGTGGCAAAAGATCTAACCTAGCTGACATTTTGCAAGTTTCTCTCACCTGTGGAAATGAAAGCCTACCCTGAGCACAAGGCTCTTCTGCCCCTCAAAAGATAAAATTACCCAACTACTGATCATCCTCAGCCAGGGTGAAAAAGATGGATTTCTTTTTTATCAAGTAGAAAGTGTGCATGTAGATCTGAAGAATTTAAGAGCCACTCGAATATTCTTAACCAAATGAAATAATATGCACCAAGAATTTAAGTAAAAAAAAACAAAACAAAGAAAACAACCTTCTAGAAGATGTTCAAGAGATAATACCTCATCTAAAGTGATCTGTTTCCAATCTTCAAACATGAGACTAGGACCTAAATGAAAAAGCACACCTTACTCAAGTTGATCAAAAGTTTAAGAGTATAAGGGCATGTTTTTATACAGCAATTTGCTCAATGACAGAAATGAGAAACACAATTTGCAGAATGGTATCTCAGATCCTCAAATTACAATTCAAAGCAGCACACAAGGCTACTTGTTTTCTCTATTAATCCTAAACAGAAATTAAATAACTTTCTGAACCAAACTGTGGAAACTCAAACCAATAAGACATTTATCGTAATAATGATAATACCAGGTAACTCTAGTAGGCATTTATAATTTCACATTAAGAGAGTGATGACTGTACTTAAAATGGTAAGTCAATAATTTATGCTGCTACTATCAGTTATCTTAAAAATGCTTATAACCTGGTAGAAAAGTCTGCCATTATGTAGATTTAAAGAAATGTGTTGAAGACAGGAATGCAACACCTGAATTTCTCCTTGCATAACTACCACTTTCCAAGGCCTTCCTTCCTAAGCTTACCCTAACTGCTCAGCAATAGTCACATTCTAAAAACTGTGCTGGTTATGTTGAAACAAACGAAAGATTTTATACTGTACCAAGAACTATATCAAGTTCTCAATGGAACATTTTTGATCTGATGTGGGGTGGGGTGGGGGATCAACCCAGGAAATAAATGGCTGCTATCATCAAAAGTACCTGAAAAAACTACAAATAACTATCTAGGGTGAGCACAGTTTCATTTTTAAGATCTCACCTGAATGAAGCCTTTTTGCAATTACGTGATGCATGACACAACATACCTCAATCTTAATAGTGGCAGAACTTAAATATGTACTTCAAGGAAGTCTAGTTTCTTCCAAAATTTGGCAGCAAAGAAAGCTGTCATATGGGAAAACTAGTATTCCAAGCAAAGCTTAATAACCAAAATGTGGAGGAAACCACATTAAAAATAATTAAGATCCCTTATCATAAAACACCAGTATACTCAAAATAAATGTGAAGGATGTTAAGTAAGGGTGGATATTTCTTTGTTCTCTTTCTTTATGAGAACAGTCTCAGGATAACATTAAATAAAAGAAAAAATAATTTAAACAGACAACACGTTCATGTTGAAGTAAAGACTAGAGATCTATAGGGCCAATATAAAGGTTAGAATGGAAATTAACAACAATAAAGTTTCATCTTCCAAGGTTATTAAAATTTTAGATTATCACTGTGATATATCAGTATGTGCCCTGTGACAAAGACGGTGGAAATTTTAAATAAGAAAACTAAAAAACTAGAACAAATTAATGAGGATAACAGAGTCAATATAACTAATGTTATTTTTCAAAAATCAAAACTGCCCAATGTGTAACTCAAACCATCATTCTTCAGAAAAGTGTGTGTTCATATATATATGTATATATATACATATACATATAATCACTATTTATTGTACCATGCTATATTATTTTAAGACAAAGTATTAAAAAAAAAAAAAAACATTCATGGTATAAGGATAAAGTCTGTAGTTTATTTAAGATTTTGAAATGCAACAAAAAGTTTCCAATCACTCATCTAGCTGAAAAAGAAACTGTAGTTACTAGGATCAGTAAACACTTTTGGTTTGTAAATTGTAATGAGCAGTGTCATTTAAAAGTAACTTAAGATAAAATAAGCAATTAAAATGCCCATTCTTTAGTTTCTCTGGATACTGTCTATCAAGATTCTAGAAAGAGAAGGATTAAACCGGGTTTTATAGCTCCAAAGGTACCCCAATTTCCTTTTATTGCCCGAAATTAAAATATTCAATTATGAGATGATTATGACACAACCATTATCAAACCTAAATACCTAATTTTTTTTCACGTTGAGAAATAAAAAATACCAAATAGATTCTAAGTGCTCTATGTTAAATGAGTATATATGTAAAGTAAAATACAATTAAGCTTTAAAACGTGGAATATACATTTTGTGTAAGCATTATGTTCTTGGGAATGTAATCTACAGAATTATTTTCTTACTAAAACTTCAAACCTTGATACCTGCACATGAAAAATCATAAAAAATATCTAGATACAACTGTACAAAGAAACTGACACTGATATGCATACTTCCAGAGAGAAGTAAATGCTTCAACAGTTTTGTATTTTGGTAAAAGTTTTGAAAGTATGCATATTTTTTAAGTACTTAGGCTTTTAAATAGTGGGGTCTTAGACTATCAGATTTTTATTACTTTTTTCCTTAAAAAAAAAAAAAAAAAAAAGTCAATATAATGCAAAATGAAATTCAAGGGTATATGGCATATCATTCTTTTTAAAAGGTGGTTTTTTTGATTTTCTTTTTTTCCCCCTATAGGACACACTAATTTAAGCCATAATCTCTTGACATTTAAACTTTTAAGTTCACTCTGTCTGTAAAATATACTCAGATTCCCTGCTGAAGTGCAATGACTATGCTGAAAAACTTAGAAACAGTATGAGTAAATTTCACACAATTACTAATCTCCTAAGAATGTACAATGGTATCAGTTAGGAAACAATTGTGCGCAAATCTTTTTTTTTTTTCCTTTTTAACTTGGTGTAGGTAGAATAGCAAGTTTCTGATCTAAAACAAGTAACGCATTGCTTCTATAAAGGTGACAACAGGTAAGGCAGTTCAAAGAATGCTGACTAACCAAACAAAATGCAGTTATTAGATTATCTTGCTATTCATATCAGCTTAACATGTTATAACGCATTACTCTTAAATCTGTACAGCACTCTATCTTATAAAGAGTAACCCAACTCTTGTTTAATCTGTTCTAAAGTGCCAGTATTATATACACAATTTTTTTTAGCCAAAAGTCTGGCCAGTTGTGGCATCAGGTGAAGATGTCATCCCAGCTCTATTATCATTTACATTCACCAAAGGAAATTCTGGAAATTCAGCACTTGTCCCTGGTCCCCGAAGGTTCACCTGTCCATTGGCAGTGCTAAATTGAGTAGCTATTCCAGCTCTTGATCCATGATATGGAGCACGGAAAGGCTGTTCAAAGGAGCTCATTTGGTAAGCTTGGTGGACAGGCTGAGCTTCAGCTTTCTTCTGAGAAGTCACTTGATCCAAAAAGTCCTGTGTTGATGTAGCAGAAGCATGGTTTGTCTCATCACCTGAAAAGGGAAATGAGTGTTGTGAATCACCAACTATTAGTCCAAAGTGAGACTTATCTGGAGTTGTTCTTAGTGGAGAATTCATTCCTGATCGAAAGCTATTGATGGGCATGGCTGCATAGACTTGCTTGTCTATGGAAGAGAATGCTGGCTGATTTGGAAGGGTCTGGTTATCAGTCACAAAGTTAAGGCTTGGGCTATTCAAATAGGCATCATTTTGGCTAGTTCTGTCCAAAGCCTGCTGTAGAAACTTTGAGTATTCCTGCAACATGTTGGCTTTATCTGATGAGGATGCTTGGGAGCTTGATCCAACATTCTCTGACTGGGTGACCTCAGGTACTTCTGAAGAATTTATTGATATACTAGAAGTCACCTCAGTGTCAGCAACACTGAAAGATATCTCATGCTGTCCATTAGCTTTATGGGAATAATGATCCAAAAGAGTCTGCAGTACCTCATCTGGAATAACATTTTTGTCATGATTACTCTTAATCTCCACATTCAGTGCCTGTGAATCTAATATGGATGCTGTGGTACTTTCATCAATGACACTAGCCACAGCTGCTTGTGTTACAGAAGGCTGAGATGCTATGGTACCCACATTCAGTGCATACTCCCTACTGTTGTTACTTGCTGCTTGAAGATACCGCTTCTTTTTCAAAAATTGCATGGCATCATCATAATTAGTACTACTATGCACTGGTTTACTGGGCCCTTCTTGCAAATTATCAACCTGATCAATGTCAGCATTGCCTTCTGAGTCCAGTAAAGCTTGTTTATCCACAAGTTCAAAAGCATACTTTGAAACTTTGCTCTCTTCATATGTAGATAGAGGAGAAATTGTTTGATTTTGCTCCAGGGGCTGTTTCAGACTTCTCTTACTATTAATTTTTTTAAGAACCAACTTAGGTGGGTGTATTTCTCCTGATGCATCTTCTAAATGCGACCCCCCAACCGAAGAATGTGGCATTTCAACAGCATATTCTGCTACCATATACTCATCTTTTACTTTAGTACTTGAAGAATATAGAGGCAAGTAATCATTTTTGTCTTTCTTCATGTCAGATTTATCCATAGCACTTTCTTTGTCCATCCCAGCTGATTTTTTCTCAGTTTTCTGCCTTTTCTTTTTTGGCAGTGAGTTATCTTTTGGTGATGTAGAAAAGCCAGAATCTTCCTCAGATGTCAGAAGGCCACCTTTGATGGCACACCTGTTTAGTTTCTTGTCATGATTTTCATGGCACATACGTTTATGTTTCAATACACGATCTGTTCTGGAAAAATACTGTCAAATTCAGAGGGCAGTAGTGGGGTTTTTTGGTTTGTTTATTTGGTCAACCAAGAAAAGAAAAAAAGAAAGAAAGAAATTAATATAAAAATAGATGTAACTATAATAACATAAGCATTTACAAACTAATTTTCTGAGTCAATTTTCTATTACAAATCTAATAAATGGCAGTTGAGAAGTTCTTCAAATAATTCTAGTAGTAAATAACATTTTCTTATTTCTTTGAATTATTTTATAATTTAATTTAGGATGAAAGAATTTCAAATCACCTCTTACCTGTAAACAGTATTCACACTGGTAAGGTTTTTCTCCACTATGAGTTCTCTTATGTCTTTCCATGTGATATTTTTGAATGAATCGCATACCACATTCATCACAGCGAAATGGTTTTTCACCTAGTACATGATATAGAAATTTAAAACAAACAAATATTGTGAAATGATGACTTGCTTTCCCATAATAATCTCTAAAATAAATGGCTTTTGAAATGAGAAAAAAAAAAAAGGGTAAGACCCCTCCATACTAAATATTTCCTTCAATTTATCTATTATATTTTATCAAAAGGACTGTCAACAGCAATAAATGAAAGAAACTAAAAATAAAAAAAATAAAATAAAAAACAAACAAACAGGGCTGTCATATGCCATTGGAAAGAAAAAGCTGAAAGAAGGCAAACAATTTCCCTGCCTTTCTGTTCTGTGTGTATATAACATAATTTTTTCACAGAGACTGAGAGTACCAGGAATTTATGGCAATATGAACACTGTTTCAGTAGAGTAGCTGCTGTCTCTAATATCTTTTTCAATCATACAAAATAATATTTTAGAAAATTCTTTGAAAAAAGAAAATTTTTACCTATACATAGTCCAGCATGATTTTTGGGTATACCTTTCCAATTTTTTATTTCTTTTAAAAAATACTTGTGGGTAAAGGAAATTTGAATCTTAGGAAAATATCTTAAAAATCTAATTTACTAAGATATTATAAAAAGATCTTAAATTAGGTTAAATTTCAAAAGTAAGGTTCATTTATATTGATTTTTTTAATCTGCGCAAACTAGCATGTCTCATGTCCTTTTGGAAATGAATTAAACGGAGTGATGTTAATTGGACATACTTCAGATTTTTTTTTTCATCCCCTAAGGACTTCTTAGCTATAAGGAATGATTATTATGGAGATCTAAAACAGTTTTTATTGATAAAAGCATGGTCTAAGTACAGAAGGGTGTGACAAGAAGTTATCTTGACTAATTCTTGTTTGAGAAACTTTTTCTGTTTACCTTTTCATATTTTCAACATTTTACTGAATACTTTCCCTCTACCTATATACTGTAGGAGGTTTAATGAATAAAGATACACTACTTGTCTTCAAAGAGTTTACAACATATTCAAGAAGACAAGATGTACACCTTATTTAAAAACAAAAAACAAACTAAGAAAACAAAATCCAGCTCTGGTTTACCTTTACAATTTTTTACATCCCATTTTCCTTCTTAATCCTTTCTTCAGCCAAAGCAAAATACCTACCATCTCATACTTTTCTACTTCTCTGCCTTGATTCATTCTGCTCCTTCAGTCAGGAATGTCCACTTCTGTATGTTTAGATACTACATTCCCTTCAAGACCCAACCCATCTCCTCTGGGATACTTTGTTCTATTCCCCCAGGAGGAAGATAGCTTCGTTTTCTTTAAATTTCCACAGAATTTCATCTGTACCTATACGGTACTTATTACTTTAAAATCAATTATTCTGTACATCTCTACTCTTCTACCAGATTACATTTCTGTAGGTATAGACTCTGTGCCTAATTTATCTTTATGTAGCTCAAGGTACTAAAGTATCTTGTGCAATTTTAGTGCCAAATTAATGGCATAATGATGATTATTACAGGATACTAGTGGGAAAAAGTTGGTATGATTTGGAAAAGTTGGAATCCAAACTAGGTAGCACCTGGAGAGACTGTGTGTGATTAAAGCCAGAGACAGAACATTTTGGAGGAGAGGGGAAAAAACAGAACTAAGGGTTCAAAATACTATAAGGTATCCAGGAGAAATGGTGCCTAAGAAGATAATTTAATTTGGCAACAAGTAAATTATTTGAAACTTTCAAGACTGCAACTTTGGTAATTTCTATAAAGTTATCAAATTTGGGGACTAAGAGATTTTCCAGTGGCTTTCAAACTGCATTCTCGGGGGTTCCATGGGAGGGGGCTGGTGGGTTTCAAAAGACTCTAAGCTTGCCACCCACAACTGAGTACAGAATAGCTCCACCTTTGTATACTGGAGCTCAGGCTACAATTTCTTTTGAACCAAGGTTCAGAGTGACAAAGATATCTTAACTAATTTAGACCGATTCATTCATTTTACAGGGAATAAATACTGAAGTAAAGAAATGTTAAGGGGCTTGGGCAAGGAACCTGGGTAGAAGAACTTGATGTCTTTTGGGCATCTAGTTCTTATTTCTCTGTTGTAACACACTGCTTAAATAGGCAAGGAATAAGGGGTTAAAAAGTGAATGGGAAATAAAAGCAGCAGAAGCTGGGGGAATAGCCCACTTATTAAGGAAAACTGTGAAGTGAAAGAAATTATGAAAAAGAAGGGAAGCAATAGTTAGGAGGCAATCCATTCAAGATAATGTTAAGGATGAGGAGGCTGAAATGTTTGAAGGCAGAGAGGGAGGAGCTAAGGAAGGTGAGAAACTGAATATGAATATTGCAATGAAATTGAAATGGAATAGTGTGGTAAACAATCAAAAGAACAAGATCCCAGAGAAACAAGAGTGAGAAGGGAACAAGAGTACAGGTTAATAACTTTGGAAAAAAGCAGAAAGTATCAGTGCAGAGATTGAGGATCACAGAGTTTATTGAATGACAGAAATTAAAGTCTTTTATCAAAAGTGAGAAAGGATGAAAAAGAAAATTAGGGAATAGATTACAATTCAATTAATTCTGCATGATATTCATAGACTGGAAGACTTTGTTAAGGTGACAATACTCCCAAATTGATCTACAGATTCAATGCAGAAGTTGACAACCTAATCCTAAAATTTATATGGAATGCAGGGGAACAAAACAATCTTGAAAAAGAACAAGAGAACTCATATATCCCAATTTCAAATCTTACTATAAAGCTAAAGTAATTAAGATAATGTGGTAATGGCATATAGTAGACATATTATCAAGGAACAGAACTGAGAGTCCAGAAATGAACCTTTACATTTATGGCAAACTGATTTTCAAGTGCCAAGACAATTCAACGGGAGGAAAAAAAACGGTCTTCTCAACAAATGGTGCTAGGACAATTTTGTATCTACATACAGAAGAAGTAGTTAGACCCCTACATCTCATATCATATACAAAATTTAACTCAAACTGGACCATAGAAGTAAAGTTTTAAAACTCCAAGGAAAAAAAATAGAAGTAAATCTTCATGAACTTGGATTATGCAATGGTTTCTTACATATGACACCAAAAGCACAAGCAACCAAAAAAAAAAAAAAAAGATAAACTGGACTTCATCAAAATTTAAAAATTTTGTGTTTCAAAGGACAGAATCATGGAAGTGAAAAAACAGCCCAGAGAATGTGAGAAAATATTTCCAAATCATGTATCTGATAAAGGGCTTATATCTAGAATATAAGGAACTCTTACAACTCGACAGTAAGATCAATGACCCATTTAAAAATAGGCAAATGATCTGAATAGACATTTCTCCAAAGAAGATACACAAATGGCCAATCAGCACATGAAAAGATGCTGAGCATCACTGTCATTATGAAAATGTAAATCAAAAGCACAAGGAGATACCATTTCACATATTTCATACCAAGATGCTAAAAGAAAAAGAAAAAACAACAATAACAACAAAAAAAAACAAGTGTTTGCAAGATGCAGAGAAACTGAAACTCTCATACATGGTTGCTGGGATTGTAAAATGGTACAAGCACTTTGGAAAACAGTTTGACAGATCCTCAAAATATTTAACATAGAGTTACCATATGTTTCAGTAAATCTATTGCTAGATATATACCCAAGAGAACTGAAAATATATGTCCATACAAAAATCCATAACGAAAGTTCAAAGCATCATTATTCAAAATAGCCAAAAAACTAAAACAACCCAAATGTCAATCAATAATAATACATGGAATAATATTCAACCATAAGTAGGAGTGACGTAACGATATATGCTACAACACGGATTAACACTAAAAACATTATGCTAAACAAAAGAAGTTAATCACTTATATGCAATGTTCAGAATACGCAAAAATCCACAGAGACAGAAAGTAGATTAATGGTTGCCAGGATCTGGGGGAGATGGGAAGAAGGGGAGTGACTGCTAATGGGTACCAGTTTTCTTCTTGGGGGTCATGAAAATATTCTAAAATTAGATAGTGGTGATTGCTGCACAGTTCTACGCATTTACTGAAAACTACTGAAATGTATACTTTATAGGGATGAATTTTTTGATGTGTGAATTATATCTCGATGCAGTTAAAATTAAGAAAAACATCACATGATAACACAATTGACAGCACACGAAAGTGAATGAGAAATGATGCCTGCCCTCAAGGAGCTCACAATGAAACCCAAAATAAATTAACTGGAGAAAATGCATGTTTAAATTATCTGCTACGTTCTAATAAATGATCCAGAATTAATAGCTTAAACATTTAATGAAAAGCAATATTAAGAAATTGTCTTTGGCATAGAAGTACTAGAAACATTAAGGCCTTATTAGCAATTTGTACACAACTGTCCCTATGTTGCTAAAAGCATCCTTCTTCCAGCCTCCCAAACTACATAGAATAATTATGATTAAGTTAGCCAAAGATGAATACAAACATAAATTCACCCTCCAAAGTATTTATTATTTTTGATTACTCACTTTTCTATTCTTTGCTCTCCTTTAGTATGTATTTCCTACTTTTTAAAAACTCTATCACCTTCATACCTTCTCTCTCTCCTATTCTTTTATCCCTTCTACTTCCCTTTCTATTTTACACAGCTTTTGTCTTTTTAGGATCCCTTTTTGTTGTAGATTCAATAATGAATACATAGGTTTTTAAAAAATTCAAACATTATAAAAAGGTAAAGGGTGAAAATTCTTCCCCCTACCACCTTTGTGTCCTCCCAACATAGGTAAAGACATTTATTCATTTGTGTGGTATTTCTTTCCAGACTTTCTTAATGCAAGCACACAAGCAAAAAAATACTCCCCCACCCCCTTTCTTATACACAGATAGCACATTTTATTCATGTGCTTCCTCTTGTTTTCTTCAGTTAACAATTAATCTTGGAGATCCTGGTCAGTAGAAAGCAAGCTACCTCATTCTTTCTGGTAATATCTGAGTATATTCATTGATGGATAGATATGCACACTATAATTTATTTAGCCTATTGTTTCCAGTCATTTGCTATTATAAAGAATGTTGTAGGGAAGCGGCTGTGGCTCAATCAGTAGGGCTCCCGTTTACCATATGGGAGGCCTGGGTTCGGTTCCCCGGGCCTCCTGGTGAAGGCAAGCCCACCCACACGGCGTGGTTGGCTGACCCAGAGAGCACAAGCAGCAAGGGGGGGAAAATGAATAAATAAATAAAATCTAAAAAAAAAAAAAAAAAAAGAATGTTGTAATGGGTAACTTTGTAAATATATTAATTTATACATTTGCAGGTACAGACCTAGGATAAATCAAAAGAAACAGAATTTCTGGTCAAATATGCTGCCAAAATGGTTTCCACAGTAGATGTTATCAGTCCTAATCCTTACCAGCCATGTATGAGTGACTTTTCCCAATAACCTTGCCATATACTACAATGTTGTCAATTTTTTTTATGCTTCTATATCTAAAAGGTGGGGAAAATATTTCACTTCATCTTCTGTGAATGGTTCATTCATATCTTTCATCCATTTTTCTAATGAGTTGCTGTTTTTTTCTTGTTGATTTATAAGAGCATTATTAAAGAAACTGGGCTTTTGTTTGTAATAGGTTCCAGCTTCCTTGCCTCCTACCTTGTTTGGCTGCTAGGGTTTTACATTTTTATGTACTTAAATTTATCAATATTTTATGACAAATAGATTTTTTTTTAGGAGGTACCAGAGATTGAACGCAGGACCTGGTACATGGTTAGCAGTGGTCAACCACTGAGCTATACCCACTCCCTGACCATTAGACTTTGAGAGCTATTTAGAAAGGACTTCCCCACTCCAATTTGCCCATATTTTCATTAGTACATTTATAGTATCATTTTTTACATTAAATCTCTGATACATACGGAGTTCATTCTGATGTAAAATATGAGGTATGGCTAAAACCTTATTTTTCCAGATGGCTACCCAGTTTTCCCAGTACCATTTATTGAAGTTTGCCTGTTCTTGATCAAGTTTCCTTATCACAATCATCGTAATCACTTTCATGTGTCTGTTTCTAGACTCCTATTTTACTATTCTGACTATTCATAAGACAGAACCAAAATGTTTTCATTATTAAGACTTCATAGTATATTTTATCACCTGGTAAGGCTAATCCTCCATATTGTTCTTTTCCTTTGGTCTTCTGGTTGTCTTCTTTTTCCACTTTCCATATAAACTTCAGAATTAGCTTGTCTAGTATTTAAGGGGAAGGGAGGCCTTAAATATTTATGTTCCCTTACGGAAAAGTTCTATCTTTATGATGGTGAGTCTTCTCACTGTGGAAAAGGATATGTGCCTGCCTTCCCATTAGATCAAGTTTCCTTTTTGTGTCCTCAGTAGAATGCTAATGATTCCTCATATGGGATTTTCCATAGCTTGTTACATTTATTCCTAGGTATTTTATCTTTTTTGTTGTTGATATTGCAAAGTGGGTGTTTTCTTCCATTATATCTTCTGTGTGTGCATGTTATGAATGTATATATATATATGTCTAAAGGGTATTGTTTTCTGCTATCTTAATGAATTCTCATTTGTAGTAATTCTTCAGTTAGAACTCTCTAAGATTTTCCAAGTTTACAATCACATTGTCCACAAAAATGATTTTTATACCTATAATTTTTTTCTCTAGCCTAGTTTTGCTAGGCTACTTTCAAGCACTATATTAAATAGTAGTAGAGGGGAGCAGCGGTAGCTCAAGTGGCTGAACACCTGCTTTCCATTATGAGGTCCCAGGTTTGATTCACAGTGCCTCCTAAAAACAAACAAACAAACAAACAAACAAACGAAAAAACCAACTCTCATTGGGGAATGGATGCAGCTCAGTGGTTGAGCACCTGCTTCAAATGTACAAGGTCCTAGGTTCAATCCCTGGTACCTCCTAAATTAAAAAAGTAATAGAGATAGTGGGCTCTATATCTTGTTCCTGACTTTGGTACTTTGTATGTTTTCTATTCTTGAATGAAAATGAAAATAAAATGACTGATACATATTTCTCTAAGAAAAATAAAAACACTTAAATGAAATTTCTTTTGGAGAAGACCCCTTTATTATTTTCTCCTTGAGAGCCAGAGCCCCTGCACTGGAAAAGGAAGACAACCTATACAGCAGTCACATGATTTTAAGACTGACAGGAAAAGCACCAAGAAGTTTGTAAATGTTTTTACATTCAGGAAAGCAGGAACACAGATAAAACAATCACAAGGTATCTCACTAATGCCCATTACCTAAAGGCCCTGGAGTTTCTCTTCTAACAGTTCCTTTGAGACCACACTTTTTCTCCACTGTGATATTTCTTCCTGGTAACTCTGACACTGCACACACTCAGCTGTTTACAGGTAAGACTCTTACTATAATAGGTAGGTAACTACTAGGGTAAATTATATCAAGAAAGTTATAAGGCCATAAGTTTTATGCATAAACTAGCTCACTGTGTCTTAACATATTAATCTGATTTTTGCCAGTTTCAACTAACCCTCTTCTCCCTCGACAGACCATTCCAATCTGGTTTCTGCATTTATAACCCTATCAAAATGGTTGATACTCACGAATGACCTTCATTCACCAAATACAACCAAAACTTTTCAATTATCTTAAGACAGCATCAACTGAAGCAATCCTTTCCTTCTTATTGAAATTTGCTTTTCTCTTTCTTAGCTTCTATGACATGTTTTCTTCAACCCCTCTGTTAATTCTTAGTGCTCCACTTCCTTGAACCATATAATGTTTAGTTCTTCAAAGGCTTCTTCCTAAGATTCTCCTTTTTCTCATTCTATATTCTTGTCTTTGGCAGGAAGGGAAGCTCATCTGTTCCAATAGCTTTATTCTCAAATCTGAGATCCAGATCCACACATCCAAACTGCCTACTCAACATATCCAACTCCTTGACACTCAAGGACCTCAAATGCATCACTACCCAAATTAAACGTGATCTTCAACCCTATCCTTAGTCCATCTTCAGATTCCCTATTTCCATTAATGGCACTACCATTCATGTAGTTGTACAAGTCTCAGGCCGGCACAATTTCTCTCTTTATCCTCTCTATAGCCAACCAATTTATAGGCCCTAGTGATACTACCTACTATGTATCTGTCTAGTCTATATCTACTTCCACATTTCCATCATCGTCACCCAAGTTCATGCTACCATCACCCCTGGTCTGGACTATTATAATATCCTATTCACTATGTCTCTCTGTCGATGGCTGATCATATGGGCCTTCTAGTATTATCAGAATAAAATAAAAACTGGTTTCTCTATCATCTGGTCCCTGCCTTTCTCTTAAGTTTGATCTTTCTTCACAATCCATCCCATTCCAAATCCATGGCTTACTCTCACCTCAAGAATCATTTCTCCTAAAATATTTTCCCAAAATATCCCCCAAACCAATTGTTGGTTATAACAGTGTATGTAAAGCACTTTAAACTAAAAAAATGGCAGATACTGTTCTTATTAATCAGAATGTAAGTGAAAGTTATTTTAATAATGAGGTTTTCATAAAATCTAGGCCAAAAAAATCATCACAATACCTAAGATAAAGTTCACATAGCCCAATAATACATACTTATGACCACAGAAGGGATTTTCCATCTTTAATAAGTCATAAAAATGTATAACTATAAAACAAAAAACAAAATTTACAAATACATATTGCACTAGCCCCCCCACCCCCCCAAACATGCACTAACATGAGAAGCAATATAAAATAGTACTTAAGAGTGCAGGTTCTATAGCCAGACTACCTGAGTTTGAATGCTGGTCTCACCGTTTCTGAACTGTGAGAAATTGAGCATGTTATTTAAACTCTTAAGACTTGATATTCTCATCTGTAAAATGGAAATAATAACAGAACATACCTCAGAAACAAATGTTAAATGAGATAACCTGAGATTAAATCACAACTAATGAAGTTAAATTAGGTTATTAAACAAAAATTCTGAAGCTGCCACAGTAACATGTAGACATATCAGTTAAATAAAACCGGCAAAAACTTCAAAAGCCTTAAGATGACTCATGAAAGAAGCAATTTTTCTAGGCAGCAAATGTTTAAAAACCCATCTTTCTACTATAGAATCATTTTCTTTCCCTAGACTTAGAGGGCAGGGAGAAACCTCAACTGCTGCATTTCAACTTTAGAAACAATGTAATGTTTGCCCATTTTTAAAGCTAACGGTTTGTGGACACACCCCTCCATCACTAAGAAAATGAAAACAGTTCTTCCATATTTTTCTGGGTTTTTTTTTTTATTCTTCTGCGGAGCATGAAATTATACATTTACACTGTAATTTTTAAAGCAGTCTAGTTGTAGGGTTCCTTACGGTGAAACAGTAAATGAGGGGTGGGAACTGTTTCTTAGCTTCTACAAATTAGGTTTTATACTTTCCTTAATGATGTGTTTAACACTGAAGAATGACCAATTACTTATAATAAGAGCAACATTCTAGGCATATATTGAAAGGGACACAGTCTTGATTCTGAAAATAAGTTAACACTATACAATTATGGTAATTTCCACATCTCATTTTTCTGCCAAAGTATATAGTCAATACACAACTGACAATAATATCTGAACACATTAACACTAAATAATTGATGTTCCAGTGATGATACCTAGATGCTATAAGAGCTAAATTAAAATAATGTTAAGGGGAGCAGATGTGGCTCAAGTGGTTGAGTGCCTGCTTCCCACATGGGAGGTCCCAGGTTCCGTTCCTGGTACCTCAATAAAGGCAAGCAAGCAAACAAACAAAAAACAACAAGAAAACAAATGAAAAAACCAACTCAGGGGAGCCTATGCGGCTCAGTGGTTGAGAGCTAGTTTCTATATATGAGGTCCCGGGTTCAGTCCCCAGCCCTGGTACCTCCCAAAAAAAAAATCAATTTATGGTAAATACCATCTAAATGTGACATATTTAACCATTTTCTAATCATTTAACAAATTTTCAGAAATATCACACACAGGTCTACCTTCTAAAGATGTGGTTCAAAAATGTTTAAAATTAGTGAAATTGCTGTATTGTGGATATGACTGTGTGTCTCTACCAAAAATAAATCTAAGTTAGAATCCTAAAATATAAAACAAATTTTAAAAAGTAGGCTAAGTAAACACTATCCTAGTAACATTTAAAATTCATCTTCTCTGCTTTTGAACTTGATATAAACCTCCCAGCTTCCATCTACCTCTTAAAAACAAGTGCTCTAAAATAAGAGATAAACAGGGAAATCCACATTAAACACAGAAGGGGGTTACCAAATTGGATGATTCTATACTGAATCCAGCAAAAAGAAACCCCTCTCATTAGCTTTTCTTTCTTATATATGGCTTTCTCTTAAAAAAAAAAAAAGGGGGGGGGGGATATAAATGCACACCAGTCTTTTTATTTTTTAATTAACCAGGGTATTAAAGGATGAAGGACCCTTCTTTCAAAGGCATACTCTTTTCATCACTAGAATACTTTCTCCTAATCACAGCTCTAACCAGGATCCTTTGGGGTTTTTTGCCCACCCTTCCTTTAAAATTATCTCTATTACTCTACAATGAAATGATTTGCCTTTTTATATAAACTACAATCTATACTTTTATTTCATGAACACTGAGTTTGAGAAATATGGCTTAGATGCTCTAATTTGAGCATAGTGTATACACTACTTTTATGCAATGAATCTAGACAGTCTGACTCAGAATTTGTGACAATTTCAGCAGCTGTCCTTTATGAATTTGCTGTCAAATAGCTGAAGAGAACGAACAAGTACTACAGATTCTAGGAACATGGTGTGAAGCATTTTGTTTTAAGCACTATATTTTTTAAGGAATCAACTTAAAATGCAGGTAAAATTTGCATTCTTATCTAGAATATCTCTTTTATGTCTTATCTTAAATTTCACTGAGCACCTACAATGCGCCAAGCAGCTCAGGTACTCTCATATTTAAATCATATCTATTCCTTGTCAATTAATTAAATTATCCCCATTGACTAGGTAAAGGGGTTTTTGCCTAACGTTACGGTACCAATAAACTAGGCCCAGGACTGAACCTCAGGTAGTAGTCTTTCCTCTCCATAAAATCCACTTCAGCATCCTATTTATCTATTTCATAGTTTATCCCAGGGAATCCCCAAAGTGTAATAATGTATGAAGTAGCACCCCAGGCTTTCATCAATTCATTTAACAAGTATTGTTAGACCGTATCTGATCCTCTTCCGAAAAATGACAGTAGTTAGAATGATTGGAGCCTATGTTTTCTTCTTTGACATTATTTGATAATTTTTGACAAATGTATACATCCTCAAAACCATCATCACAATGTAGATAATGAACTTATCCAAAACCACAAAGATTCCTGTTATTCTCTGTAATCCCTTCCCCTTCCCTCTGCCACCTCTCCCTTCTCCAGGCAACCAATTATCTGCTTTCTAGCTAATAGTTTATCTTTATTATTTGGGGTATTTTCAAAAATATACAAAATTAGGGTAGAAAATAATGAGGCTTCATATACTGATCTCTCAGCTTCAATAATTATTAACACCAGGTAGATTTTGTTTCACCTCTTTCATTATTTCTTTCTTTCATAGTTTATTATTTTAATCAAGCGTACCACTGCTGGGATTTTAACTGGAATGGCATTCAACCTACAGATCAGTTTAAAGGGCTAGACATTTTAACAATACTTTATGCCCCTCCAATTATTTAGGTTTTCTTTAATTTCTCTTACTAATGTTTTGTTGTTTTCAGTTTAGATGTCTTGCACATCTGTTGGAGGCTGAATTATATGCCAAGAAAAACATGTTCATAAACTTAATCCACTCCTGTGGGTGTGGATTTACTGTGGAGAGGACCTTTTGAAGAGTTATTCTGAGTTGAGGTGTGGCCCAACTGAATGATGGGCCTTAATCCTATTACTGGAGGCTTTATGAAGATAAAGCCACATGGAAGAGAAGCTGGAAGCCAATGGAACTCAGAGGAGAGGACATTGCCATGTACATGCCAACTAACCGGAAAGACAAAGACCCAAGTATAGCCATCAACCAGCTCCCAAATGCTACAGTCTTCAAGGAAAATGCATTGCCTTGGTGAAGACTCAATTTTGGACTTCGAGCCTCAAAAAATGTGAGCAAATAAATTACTGTTGTTTAAACCAACCCACTGTATGGTATTTGTTTTAGCAGCTGGGAAACTAAGACATGTACCTTTTGGCAGATTTATTCCTATTTATGTTATTTTTAAGGAGTATCAGATTAAAAATTCCACTTTCTTTTTGTTTATTGGTATATACAGAAATACAATTGCTTTTTAAATATTGACCTTGTATGCAGCGATGACATTTTTATTTTACCCTTGTTTTTGATGGATAGTTTCCCTAGGTATAGAATTCTAGGTTAGCTTTCAGCGTTTTAAAGATGGTTTTCCACTTTCTTCTGACTTCCACCATTTCTAATGAAAAAGCAGACATTGTTTTTGTTGTTTCTTTGTAGGTAATTTGTCCTTTTTTTCTTTCTATCTTTAGGATTTTCTTAGTCTTCATTTTTTTAGCAGTTTGATGTAATGGGCATCCCCCCTCTCCTTTTTTTTTAAAGTTCTACCTGCTTGGGATCAGCAGAGCTTCTTAAATGTGGCTTAATATCTTTCATCAGGTTTGTAAAATTCAGAGCCATTATCTCTTCAAATGACATTTGCCTCATTCTCTCTCCTCTCCTTCTGAGACTCCAATTATAAATATGCTTCTGCCATTCTCAGTATTCACAACAGTATTCCACAAAGGACTAAGCCCTAATGCCCTAGGATATCCACTGCGTATAGTAAATTAACTTTTCTCTCATGCACTTGGAATAGAACTAGGCATGTGCCATCCTTGGGAGAAGTGAGAAAATAGTCATTCAAATCATTTCCTGTGTTCTGTGGTTCCAATGAGGAGTCCCAGTTGAGACAGGTTGTATCTCATAAGTACTTTCTGTGTTTTCATTTTCTCTCTGTGATATTTCCTACTATTATTTTCCCAGTTCTCTAATCTTCTCTCCTATTATCTCTATTTTTCCATTAAACCTATATATGATATTCTTTAAACTAGTCATTATATTTTTTTAGTTCTAGAATTTCTTTTTTTTTTACAGACTGCAATTCTCTGGTAACCAAATTTTCTACCTTTTCATCTATTTTCTGTACCCTTTCCACTGTTTCCTTAAACATATTTATCACAACTTAGACTTTAAAGCTCTTCCCTGATAACTCTAATATCTGGATCACCTGTAGTTTGTTTTTATTGTCATTTTTTTTCTCTTGGCTGTCATTCAGAACTGCCTCAGGTAATGCACTGTAATTATTTATTGAATGTGAAACATTATATATGAAAATTTGAAGAGGCTCTAGATGATGCTAACTTCTTCTAGAGAGGCTTCACCCTTTTTTTTTCTTGAACATGCAGAATGGGGGCTGATAATCTAAATTTCAAAATGGATTAAGCCAACCCAGGGATGGGTTATTTTATAGCAAATCCAAGACTGGCTTTTCAAAATGAGAAAATGCTTCTTTTCTCCTCCTCAGTTCCTCTCTACCATAAAAAAAATTTATTTAAAAAAAATTAAAACTGCTGTTCCAGATACCCAGTGCTTACCTATGACTTCACAAAC
Source organism: Tolypeutes matacus (assembly GCA_026826555.1). Classification (NCBI taxonomy): domain Eukaryota; kingdom Metazoa; phylum Chordata; class Mammalia; order Cingulata; family Chlamyphoridae; genus Tolypeutes; species Tolypeutes matacus. The sequence goes on from JAKSZT010053887.1 coordinate 29,943,384, forward strand.
CCCTGTAAACAGCAAAGCAATATTATATTCATTGCTTTTTCTTCCCAGTCCTTGGTTTTCCCTTCTTCTGAATACTGCTTTTAATATTTTTCCTTACTTGTTCTCCTATTGTTTCCTTTAGTTTCCTAATTTAAGAGTCATTCGATCAGTAAGAAGCAAACTGCCTTCCTGCTTTATAACCTACTACTATGTACCAACTAAAATAATACTTTTACCATTTCTAACTTTTTACATAACTGATACTCTCTAATAGCATCTAGTCTCTATGAATTTCACCAGGGACTTTTAGATTATTCAATGTGAATTTAAAGGTGTTTGATTACTGAGATTTCACTGTAAATTTAAGTCATAATGTGATAACAAAGCATTCTAATTATTACAGGCAAAGCATGCATCTGATACATAAATTTCTTCTAGATAACTGGAACACAAATTAGTCATATACTAAAATATTTTAGAAAGGTAATTTATTTTCCATATGACAAAAAAGTTAAATTTGTTTAGTGCTTCATTTTGGAATTAAACATTGATTCATATGAAATATAGTTTAACCTGTTTTTAAAATGGCATATAAAGGGAAGCGGCTGTGGCTCAATCAGTAGGGCTCCCGTTTACCATATGGGAGGCCCCGGGTTCGTTTCCCGGGGCCTCCTGGTAAAGGCAAGCCCGCCCGCATGGCGTGGTTAGCTGACCCAGCGAGCACAAGCAGCAAGGGGGGGATAAATGAATAAATAAATAAAATCTTAAAAATAAAAAAATAAAAAAAAATAAATAAAATGGCATATAAGGATACTTAAATTATCTAATAAATATTATAATCAAAATTATTCATACTGTTCTTCGAAATATATAATAAAACTTATGCTCTCCAAATTTAATAGGCAAAAAAATTAAACCTAGGGTCTTTGCCAAATTTTTGGTTTTGGATTTCTGCATATGTTAGAAAATACATTATAATTCATTATCATTTTACTTTTTATTTTACATTACAGTTAGAAATATGAAGAGTATATTCTATATAAAAATAAAATTAAAGGTGATATTATCTTGGAAAATAGATCATATCTTACTAAGTGATCCTTCAAGAAAACAATGCTTCTTTACAAATTTGAAAAAAACGGTCTATGAGAGAAAATATTACAAATCACATATCTGATAAAGAGACTTGTATGCAAAATATAGAAAGAACTTTCAAATTCAACAATAAGAAAATAAACCAATTAAAAAATGAGCAAAAGGGAAGCGGCTGTGGCTCAATCAGTAGGGCTCCCGTTTGCCATATGGGAGGCCCTGGGTTCGGTTCCCGGGGCCTCCTGGTGGGGGCAGGCCCGCCCGCACGGCGTGGTTGGCTGACCCAGCGAGCACAAGCAGCAGGGGGGGGATAAATGAATAAATAAATAAAATCTTAAAAAAAAAAAAAAATGAGCAAAAAATTTGAAAGGACAATTTACCAAAAAAAAAAAAAAAAAAATACAGATAGCAAGTAATCAAATGAAAAGATGCTCAACATGATTTGCCATTAGGAAAATGCAAGTTAAAACAACAATGAAAAAAAAAAAAAAAAAAAAAACAACAACAATGAGGGAAGCAGCTGTGGCTCAATTGGTTGAGCTCCCCTTTACCATATGGGAGTTCCTGGGTTCGATTCCCAGGGCTTCCTGGTGAAGGCAAGCCGGCCCACACAGTGTGGCGAGCTGGCACAGCAAGATGACGCAACAAAGGGAGAGAAGCAAGACACAGAAAAATGCACCTCAAATGGACACAGAGAGCACAAGCAGCAAGGGGGGATAAATAAATATATATATATATATATATAAAAAACAACAACAACAACAAAAAAAAAACACACACACAATGAGCTAATAGAACACTCCTATTAGAATGGCTTAAAATATTTAAAATTTGACAATTCAAAGTGTTGTGTGAATGCAGAGCAACTGGAACTCTCCTAATTTGCTGGTGGAAATGCAAAATGGTCTGGTCACTTTGGAAAGCAGCTTGGTGGTTTCTTATAAAATTAAACATACACTTACCATACAATCCATTAATACGATACCTAGGTATTATGCAAAGTGAAGTGAAAACTTATGTTCACATAAAAAGATGTACATGAATTTTTGTAACACTGTTTACAGTGGGGTATTATTCAGAATTGCCCCAACCTGGAACAACCCAAATGTATATCAGCTGGGGAATGAATAAACAAACTGTGATAACATCTGTTCAATGGAATACTATTCAGTAATAAAAAGGAATGAATTACTAGTGTATGTAATAACATGGATGAATCTCAAATGCACTGTGATTAGTGGAAGAAGCCCAATTCAAAAGGCTGCATCCTATATGATTCAACTTAAATGATATTCTGGAAAAGGCAAAACTAGAGATAGAAAATATACCAGTGTTTGCCACAGGCTGGAGGTAAAGGAGGATTTGACCTCAGAGGGGTATACAGGGGAATTTTGAGGAGTGGCAGAACTATTCTATATCTTAATTGTAGTGGTGGCAACACAACTGTATTTGTCTGTCAAAATTCACAGAACTTTACACAAAAAGGGTCAATTTCTAAATCAATTTTATTGATAAATATTAATAAAGCATACAACCCATCCAAAGTGTACAATTAATGGTATTTGGTATAATCACATAGTTGTGCACTTACCACTTCAATCATTATAACAGCATTTTCATTATTCCAATAATAATAATAATCAAAAAAAGATCTACCCTTTAATAATCACCTCTCAATCTCTCTATGCTTCCCCTGCCATATATAGCTGCTACTGTTTCTGTTTCTCTAGTTTATTTGTATTTATATTTTGTAATGAAGTAAAAAAAGGGTCAATTTTATTATATGTAAATTATACATTTAAATTAATGAATAAAAAAAGTCCAAAGTAAAAAAAAAATTATTTTCCTTAAGATGAGATAATGAACATATCTATATAAAACACTGGAAAAATCCTCAACTATTTCACAAAATAAACTACTATTAGCCCACCTTCCCCCAAAAGATTAAAACTTTCCAACTCATGGATGAAGAGAACATGTTTAAGTTCTCTTCTGATTAATTTGATTTTCTTAGTGAAAAAGGAAGTGGGTAATCAGGTGAAAGAAAGAGGCAGGAGGAGATGATGTTGGAGGTTTATAGGGAAGGAGAAGGTATAAAATATTTGCCTGGGAGAAAGTTAGCATACTTTTTCTGCAAAGGGCCAGAAAGTAAATATTTTAGGCTTTGAAGTCCATACAGTCTCTATCACAACTATTCCACCCTGCTACTGCAGGGAGACCACATCCACAGGAATGTGACTGTGTTTGTTTCAGTAAATTTTCATTACAAAAAAAAACAGGTGGCAAGTGGAATTGGTCCACAGGCCAGTTTTCCACACCGAAAAGATGACAGAATGAACAGACATGGGGAATGGCTGACAGTGGGCATTAAGGGCCCACTTATAGTTTCCCAATAATAAACCGAAAGTTTTCGTAACAGTGTATGGCTTTGTTTTATTCCAACAGTCAGGTGCATAAAAAGGAGCATGAAAATTACATAAGGCTGTAATTGAGCTGAATGAGTACTGTGTACAAGAGAAAGGCAGGGGGTGTAAATATATGCAAGGGAGTAATCATGTTAAGTGACCACAGAAGTTAAAACTGGGTAAAGAAAGTGAAGATATGAGGAAAATGAGGGATAGTGAAAAGTAGGTAGAATCACTGGATTCTAGATCATGACAGAGACAAAGAATTGTTGAAATCTCAGTACTAGGGAGCATAGGAAGGAATAAGAAGTGATACTTGGAAAATGAGAAATAAAAATGAAATTATAGAGCAATTTAACTTTAGTAACGCTGGTCTAGGTATGCCATGAGTGAGGTACAATGAATAACAAGATGACTGACAAAGCAGAGGTCTAGAAACTGAAAGGCTAGGGCATTCAAAGAATACTTTGACAGGGTCAACAAGCGTTTTCTGTAAAGGGCCAGATAGTAAATGTTTCAGGCTTTATGGACCAAGAGGCCAAACCAAGTGTATTATATATAAACTCATGTAACAAAACAAAAAGCACATTCCAAGAATTATTTTATTGATGAAATTCAAAATGTAAAATAATAATAATACTAATAAAGTATAGAGGTCTACTAATGAAAAGATAAGAAATCTTTTGGGGGGGGGGGCATTTCACTTAGTTGGAGTTTAAAGTTAGTGTTCCCTACTATCAAAATAGCAAATGTTCACATGTTAATGCTAATCTGCAATACGATTTTACCTATTCCATCTCTGAAACTGTCTTTTCACAAAGAAAGACACTATATCAGTATCTGTATTATCAATCTATGAAAATATTTAATTAAGCATTATTAATTAAGCATTATTCAGGCATTTATAGAATTCTATTAGATTCTTCTCTTGATATTTGCCTTTAAGCATGCCATTACATTACAGATTAATCACTTCCAAGTGAAGGTTAGGTGGCAGCTCCTCAAGGGCAGTTGAAAAGATTTTGAAATATGGAAATTTCCTTGAATCAAGATCCAAAAAAACCTGTTGAAACTGTAGACTGAGCTTGGAAAATATATCCACTGCATATTTGTGTGGGAATGGAGATCTTGCTTCTTGTTTTAATAGCAAGTGAAATGTATAAAACAGTATTTTGTGATTCAACATTGTTGTCAAAATGACTCTACTGCAATAAAAGTTTTGCATATCAACTTTGATTTTTCTTGTAACTGTAGGTTGAATTCATTAAGAAACATTATCAAGTCTTCATTAAGAGCCAATTTCCAAAGCCATTCAGTATTCAATAACACTGGTTGAGAATGATTCTTCTTCTTCAAAAAAATTTTAATCTCAACCTTCCACTCAAAAGCTCCCAATAAAACTTTAACATTGCTAAGACACCAAAATGCTCTAATAGTAGGTTACTACCGGATATTCAGCTTCTATATTTGACAAAATTACATGGAAGTGATGATGGTTAAGTCAACCAGAATGAATGAAGTTCTCCACTGACACTACTGGTTCAATAACACATGATATATTCAAATCTTTTCTGCAAGTATTGCTCATGAATAATACAAAAATGCAGTAATTGTCACAAGCTTTGTAAATTAGTCCACTTCAAGTTATACTGAAATAGTAGTGTCTTCTCAACTTCTTTGAAAATGTTCTCACCTATAGTAGCTGTGTTCCAGTCAGACTACTCACAGGGGCTATTTCTTCAGTCAATTCAGACTCAGCACTGACTCCTCAAATAAACAACTGACCAGTTATTGGTAAAATCTGTCAACTCGTTAATAGCCAAGGAACACCAGTTGAAATCAGTTGACTTGTTTCTGAATTGACTATTAATGTTGCTCCCATCTTTGAGTAACTGTTCTTAACAAAAGGCTAAAAGACTTAAACAAGTTTATTTTCTGCAGACATATTTCTTAGGCTGCTGCCATCAAATAAAATTAACCCCACCACTGGTAAATGGCTCTCCTTGCTTGGCTAACAAATGAGCCATTTCAAAACTTATTTTGGTTGATTTTTATTTTGTGACAAAATCTTGCTGGGATGAGATATTACATTTTAAATTTTCTGTTACTTTCCAGCGAGTTGAGAATATGTATTACGATGAGTGTAAAAACTGGTAATATCTACAGACGGTCTATTTGCTTAGCCCAGCTAAAGAGCCACAGCATAATAAACACAATGTGTTGCCATATAATTCAATAATAAAAATAATACACACTACATTTTGCCTTGGAAGTACAACATTCAAAGGTCACTTTTCTTGCTTTGACATGATGATTATATACCGGCAATACTAAAATAAAATGTTGCAGTAGGGAAATATTCCTGGCACTGAAAACATTGTGATCTACAGTGTGCCAAGAAGTAGCACAAAGCCATGAAAGTGCCACATACAATCTCTCTTGTAACTACTCAACTTTGCCACTGTAGTATGAAAAGCAGCCACAGACAATATGTAAATGAATGGGCATGGATGTATTCAAATAAAACTTTATTTACGGACACTGATACTGAACTTCATATAATTTTCATGAATCACATAAATTACCCTTTTAAATTTTTTTAAATATTAAAGATGCAAAAACCATTCTTAGCTTAAGAACCATAAAAAACACAGATGGCAGGCTGGATTTGGCTGGGCCAAGGTATACCAACTCCTCATCTATGAAAATACTGGCATCACTAAGATTTTTGAAAGGAAAATGCTAACTAGAGTAACACTGATCCAGGAACTTAAGATCGTCTAGGAACTTTGGAGACTATGCAGAGGAAGAGAGGTAGTGAATGGTATAGTCTGATTCAAAGCTAGAGATTTTTAGGGAAGGAGAGACTTAAATAACTTGCCAAAGGTTAGAAAGCTAAGTAATAAGTGGCAAATCCAAGTCTATATTAACATATCCCTAAAACCTAAGCAATACCTGGTACATACCTGGGCTAATAACAAATAAATATTTGTTGAATGAATGAGTTAACCAATAAACCTAATTCATAAACCTAGATCTGATTTTCAATTTCCATATATTAATAGAAGATGATTTAGAGATACATTAAATAAGAAAGTCTTTTTATAAAGCCAGACGTGCTTACTTAAGTACTCCATAAACTGGACTAGAGCTACTCAGCACATCAGAATCACATCGGTAACTAGAATTTGTCCACAAAAAGACTTGCACAAAAACATTCAAAGTAGCTATATTCACAGTAGCAAAAACAGTGGAAGCCATTCAAATGTCCATCATTAGGAGAATGGCTAAACAAACTGTGGTATTTTCATACAATATTACACACCAACAAAAAGGATGGATATTTATCTACACAATACAGATGATTCTCACAGACCTTAGGATGAGCTAAGGAAGCCAAAAAGAAAAGGGTACATACATTTTTAAGAAGCTCTAGAAGAAGTAAAAGCAATTGAGTTGGAAAAAATCAGAAGAGTGTTGTATTTGGGGACATGGGCATTGTAAGAAAAGAATGACTAAGAAGGGACGAGAAAACTGGGACAAAGGAAATGTTCTATATCATAAGAGGAATATGGTTGTACATTTCAATATATATAAGTTTTACCTTTAAAAAAATACACTGGAGGTTGTGGAAAGAAAAAAGTGTATGAAGAATCTCAGGTCATACTCCTGAGAATGGAATTATCTGAAAGGAGGAAGGGAGATGGTCCAGGAATTTGTATTTTATAGCCCTCAATGCTTACATTAAAGAAGAAGAAAGAGCTAAAATCGAAGACCTAACTGCACACCTGGAGCAACTAGAAAAAGAATAGCAACTAATCCCAAACCAAGCTGAAGAAAAGAAATAATAAAGATCAGAGAAGAAATAAATAAAATTGAGAACAAAAAAAAACAATAGAGAGAATCAACACAACCAAAAGTTTGTTTTTCGAGATCAACAAAATCGACAAACCCTTAGCTAGACTGACAAAGAAAAAAAGAGAGAAGATGCAAATAAATAAAATCAGAAATGAGAGGGGAGGCATTACCACTAACCCTGCAGAAATAAGAGGGTTTAAAAGAGGATAGTATGAATAACTGTAAACCAACAAACAAGACAATGTAGGCAAAATGGACAAATTTTTAGAAACACGACAACCTACACTAACCTTAGAAGAAATAGAAGACCTCAACAAACCAAGCACAAGTAAAGAGATGAAACAGTCAACCCCCCTCTCCCAAACTGAAAAGCCCAAGACCAGGTGAATCATTCAAAGATGATCTAATACCAATCTTGCTCAAGCTTTTCCAAAAAATTGAATCGGAAAGAACACTATCATGCTAATACAAAAATACTTCCCTCACCAAAGTCTGTTGCCATGAGTTGGAGCAAAATGGCTGCTGACATCTGTGAGGGTTCAGGCTTCCTGGGTTCCTCTCTTCCTGGAGCTTGCTTCTCTCTGGGCTCAGCTCCTCTCCTATCTCCACAAGGCAGCTGGAGACTATCAGGGGAACAGCTTGTTTCTTTTCCCAGGGTCTTTTCTCTTTCCTCACGACCAAGCATCTCGATGTGCTTACTTCCCAGGACTCCAGCTCAAAAACTCCAACCTCCCTTCTCTGCAGTGCAGTTTCTCTGAGTCCCTACCCACCAAGAGGGCAAGAACTCAATGTCCTACTGACGTGGCCCAATCAAAGCCTTAATCATTATTTAATCAAGTAAAAGTAAAACCTCTGAATCCAATACACTCTAATAATACTCCGAGAGGAAAAGACCAGTTTACAAACATAATCCAATACTTCTTTTTGGAATTTATCAATAGTATCAAACTGCTATAGTATGTAAGGGTGGTTCAACACAAGAAAAACAATTAGTGTAATAAACCACATTAATAAACTGAAGAAGAAAAATCACATGATCCTCTCAAATGATGCAGGAAAGGCATTTGACAAAATACAGCATCCTTTCTTGATAAAAACACACCAAAAGATAGGAATAAAAGGAAGCTTTCTCAACATGGTAAATGGCATATATGAAAAACCCACATTGTAATCAACAGTGAAAGACTGAAAGCTTTCCTGCTGAGATAGGGAGCAAAACAAGGATGCCCAATGTCACCACTGTTATTCAATATTGTGCTAGAAGTTCTAAATAGAGAAATGAGGCAAGAAAAATAAATAAAAGGCACCCAAATAGGAAAGAAAGAAGTCAGGCTTTTGCTATTCACTGATGATATGATCCTATATCTAGAAAATCATGAAAAATCCACAACAAAGCTACTAGAACTAATAGACCTGTTCAGCAAAATGGCAGGATACAAGATTAATATGCAAAAATCAGTAGTGTTTCTTTATACCACTGTTGAGCAAACTGAGGAGGAAGTCACAAAAAAACTCCATTTATGATAGTGACTAAAAGAATCAAATATTTAGGAAAAAACTTAACCAAGGACATAAAGGACCTATATTCAGAAAACTACAAAAATTGCTACAAGAAACCAAAGACCTAAACAAATGGAAGGACATTCCGTGTTCATGGACTGAAAGACTAACTATTGTTAAGATGTTGATTCTACCTAATCTGATTTACAGATTCAATGCAATCCCAATAAAAATCCCAACAGCCTTTTCTGCAGAAACAGAAAAGCCAATTCTCAAATTTATTTGGAAGAGTAAAAAAGCCAAAAAAAAGTCTTCTTAAAAGCCATTTTTAAAGTGTCTTTTAAAAAGCTAAAAATATCTTCAAAAAAGAATGAAGTTGGAAGACTCTCACCTTCCTGACTTTAAAGCATAATTCTTAGCTACATTGGTAAAAACAGCAAGGTACTGGCATAAAGATAAATAGATTGACCAATGGAACTGAATTGAAAACACAGAAATAGACCCTCACATCTATGGTCAAGTGATTTTTCACAAGGCTATCAAGCCCACTCAGCTGGGCTAGAGCAGCCTATGCAACAAAACATTCCGGGAGAATTGGATATTCATAGCCAAAACAAAGAAAGAGGACCCCTATCTCACACTTTTTACAAAAATTAATTCAAAATGGATGAAGGACCTAAATATAAAAGCTAAAACTAGAAAACTCCTAGAAGAAAATTTAGGAAAACATCTTTAAGATACTGTAGTAGGTGGTAGTTTCTTAACACTTACACCCAAAGCACGAGCAATGAAAGAAAAAAAAGCAGATAAATTGGACTTCCTCAAAAGTCTTCTTCAAAAGACTTTGTCAATAAAGAAAAAATAATGCTTACTCAACGGGAGAAAATATTTGGAAATTACATATCCAATAAGGGTTTGATTTTCATGTTATATAAAGAGATCACACAATGCAATGATAAAAAGACAAGCAACCCAATTTAAAATGGGCAAAAGGTGCAACTAGACATTTTTCCAATGAGATAATACAAATGGCCAAAAAACACATGAAAAAATGTTCAACATAACTAGCTATTAGGGAAATGCAGATTAAAACTACAATGAGATATCATTTCACACCTATAGAATGGCCATTATTTTAAAAAAAGAAAAGAAAACCACAAGTGCTAGAGAGGATTTGAAGAAATAGGAATATTCCTTCACTGTTGTCGGGAATGTATAACGGTGCAGCCTCTGTGGAAGACAGTTTGGCAGTACCTCAAGAAGCTGAATATAGAACTTCCGTATGATCCAACAACTCGTTACTAGGATTATATTCAGAACTGAAAGCAAGGACACGAACTGACATTTACACTCCGACGTTCAGAGCAGCATTATTCACAATTACTAAAATAGGCCCCAGCCCAAGGGTCCACCAACTGATGAATGGATAAACAAAATGTGGTATATACATACAACATGGAATACTATTCAGCTGTAAGAAAAAATGAAATTGGGGTGCAAATGACATGGATGAACCTTGAGAACATTATGTTGAGTGTAATAAGCCAGACAGAAAAGGACAAATATTGTATGATCTCTCTAAAATGAACTAAATACAATAAGTAAACTCACAGAGGTAAACTCTAGAGCAGGGGTCCTTAACCTTTTTTGTTCCATGGACCCCTCTGCCAGTCAGGTGAAAGCCATGGACCTCTTACTAAGTGCACACTACACTGTGCATCACTTAGTAAATCATCACACCCGCAACAATATGTTCCCACAAGAATAATGTTTTTTGAATTTCAATACAAGGCCATGGACCCCTTGTTAAGAACCCCTGCTCTAGAGTATAGATTACGAGGAGATAGAATGTGGGCTGAGAATGGGAGCTGACACTTAATTTATATAGAATTTTTAATAAGGTTTATTGTAAAAGTATGGTTAATGAATGGAGTTAATAGTAATACATAGTGAGTATAACTAACACTGCTGATTTATTATAAATGTGATTGCAGGGGAAGCGGATGTGGCTCAAGTGATTGGGCTCTGTCTACCATATGGGAGGCCCTAGGTTTGATTCCCAGGACCTCCTGGTGAAGGTAAGCTGTCCCGCGCCCCTGACGGCCCACGCCTGCAGACAGCTAGCACGGCAAGATGACGCAACAAAGGGAGACAAGGAGACACAGAAAAATGCACAGCAAATGGTCACAGAGAGCAGACAGCGAGCACAAGCCACAAGGGGGGTGGGGATAAATAAAATAAAATAAATCTTTAAAAAAAATGTGATTGTGGCTGAAAGGAGTAGTCTGTGGACATAAATTGAAAGGAAGTTAAAGAATAACCTAGGGGCTTTTAAAATAGCAAGTTCAGTCTCCCATATGGAAGGACCTGGGTTCGATCCCCGGGACCTCCTGGTTAAAAAAAAAAAAAAAAAAAATAGCAAGTTCAGTGGTGGATGAAGATTGTGATTAATAGTATAAATATAAGAATGTTTTTCTTTTACAAAGTGCTAAAAATATGGTGATACACAGGAAAATTACAACTAATGGAACTTATGGATGATAGTTAACAGTAATATTGTAACATTTTTGCAGCACTGGCAAAGAAGATATTCTATCAATTCCAAAGGAAAAAAGTGAGGGGGCCTATGGGGCATAGGATTTTTCCTTTTGGAGTAATGAAAATGTTCCAAAATTGAGGTTATGACAGCACAACTCTGTGATGAAAATGGGAGCCACTGAATGTACACTTTGAATGGACGTTACAAAGCATGGGACTGTATAACACAGAATCCTGTGTTGGAAGATGGACTATGGTTAACAGAATATGAGAACCTTCTCTTACGCACTATAACAAATATAAAATACTAATACAGGGTGTTAACAATGGGGTGGGTCGGGGGAAAATACACCAAATATAAAATATGGGCTATAGTTAGTAATATATTCATGATGATATTTCATAGTTTGTAACAAATGTTTCACAACAATACAAGTTGTTGGTAGTAGGGTGATGTATATGAGTTCTGTATGAAGATATGTATATTTGTTTTATAAGTTCACAACTCTTACTATACACTCATTGTTTATATGTTCATGTATAATTGATATAATTCAGTAAAATTTTTAAATGAAAAAAGTACGTATCACTTATGAATATAGATGCAAAGATTCTCAACAAATATTAGCCTAACAAATCCATCAAGTAAACAGATATTTACATGAAGTATATTATGTATACACCAACAACAATGGGATTTATTCCAAGAATAAAAGGGTAATTCAATGTAGTGAAATTAATCAATGCAACACAGTGCATAGTAGAGTGGGGAAAAAAAATACAGTGGAGGTTATGGGAAGAAAAAAATATATGAAGAATCTCAGGCCATACTCCTGAGAATCAAATTATCTGAAAGGCAGAAGGAGTTGGTCCAGGAATTTGTTTTCTAATAGCTCAACAGGTAACTTTGATTCATACAACCAGTGGACCAGATGATGACTCCCAAGATCTTTATAACTTCAGCATTTAATAAATTTCAAAGCTTAGCCACATTTATACTTTCATTTCTTCCCTTTTAATTTTTAAGGGGAAGGTGCAGCATCTTATCTATTTCCTATAACTGGGTTTCATGTAAAATTTAATCTGAAAATCAGGGTTTAACTATCTTTCTACCTAATATTTGTATCACATTTAGCTCTTCATCAAACCTACCTCTTCCAACTTTACCTCCCCAACAAGAATTTAAATTGGAGCCCTATCTTGTACTTTATATATTACTCATGCTTATACTGCCATATGCAATGAGGTGCTGTGTATGTGCATGTAAGTATCTGCTACTCAAGACATACTTTTTAATTAAAATATGACAATGTTGAAATGAAATCCATTATTTCTGTGGTTCATCTTACAAAATAGAAAATGGCAAGATCATTTTAGACTCTGTTCTACAGCCACTGTAAAACAAGAAACTTGTTAAAAAAATTTTGCATTCTCTATAACCAATCAACACAGTTCCCTATATTAAGCTATGATATAGACAAGTGTATTTTTTTATTCAGTAAGTTTTTAAGTATAGTCAGAAATAAAAGACATGAACTAGTAAGTGACAAATGAGCATCAGTTACAATTAGCACAACTGCTATTAAAGAGGAGATTTGTAAGTGGAGGTAGTTAGATTAAAAGTTCCTGAAAATCAAGGCCTTCATCCTATTTATTTTGGCACACTTCTAACCCAGTCCTTTTTCTTTTTTTTCCCCACCCTATCCAGTGCCTAAGACTACATGGAACACACAAGCAAATGAAACTAAATCAATGAATCAATAAATTAATCAAGCATTCACAGACAGGGTGGACTTATAGATGTACCCTGACATATGAGTCAAATTCAGATAGACAAAAACATCATTCCACATAGAGGAAATCAGCTTAATATCTTACCCAAACCAATTCCCGTACTCAATTTCCCTATTTATGCCATTACAACTCTCCTCTGTCACAGAGGCGCCTAGAGGTATCCAAGACCAGGGCTTTTCAAATTCTGTTTCCTGGAGCCCTAGAGTTTTGTGCCCTGTTTATATCCCCTCCTGGCTGGCTCTGACTTCCAACTGCCACCCTCTGCATGTCTTTTTGCCTGAGTCCACTCTACCTCAGTGCATTGCAGGCTTAAAGTAGAGGAGAATGTATGCCACTTGGAAGCAGCCCTCAACCAATGATTGACTGCAGTTGGTGTATACATACCCCATTTCCCCTTAATCCTCAGACAAGATAACTCTGAGGCACTTGTTCTATAATGGCTCTCAGGATTAAGTTCCAGTAAACAGTGGTTGTTTGGAAATGCACCCTTTCTGGTGGTATACCTTCCCTTTCAGATCTCTTTTCACCATTTCCCTACCAGTGTTTCCTAGGATCACCTCCTAAATAAACTATTTGCATGCAATTCCCATATCAGAATTTGTTCCTGAGGAAATGCAAACCAAGATACTACCTTAGGAATCAATACAAGAAAATAAGTATAAATTGCAAAAATCTTCTCTTAACTGTTTAAATGTATCAGGGTTTGAGGTAGGATTTCATTTAAAAAGCAGGGTTCCAGGATAAAGGTCTGAAAACCATTGCCCACAATAGTGTCACTACGTTAATTCCCATTCCCTCTGTTTAACTGTTATTAAATTTCACCTGTATCTATTTTTCCTTTGAAATGTCGTTCATATTCCCTTCATTCCATTTTTAGCCTTAAATTCTTGTCACTACTTAATCAAATATACTTTGCTACAATGTTAGTGGCATTCCTAAGAAATCTCATTATAAAAGCAATTATTTCAATTAAAGGGGAAAAAGAAAGAGTGGGATAACTTTCATGGAAAGTTACTTTCCTGGAGGATTTTTGAAAAATAGCCAATTAGTTAATTAGATCAAAAACCCAAACTTCTGAGCAAAGAGAAGCAATAGCTTCAACTCTCAATTCAGCAGAGTAATGATTTAATGTAAACTTAAAGTTTATATACAATACTCAGGAACATATTTACCACTCAAGAACTGTCGTCCAAATGTAAAAACAAATCAAGGATAATAGCTTAGAAATACAAACTATTACCTAAAATACAAGAGTGAAAAATGACTCCGAAATGCTTTATTCTGTTAAAATAGTCTGTTACTGTTGTCTATTTCTTGGCTACAATCTCTTTTCAATATTAGAAACCAAGCCTATGCAACATTAGTATAGACACTGAGCAAATTATTCTGCTAAATAATAAATCTAGTAGAAGTCTAGGTGATCAAGCACAGCACCAAGCACTGTTTTTGGTAGCTAACCCCTGCCTCTTCCTATAACAATCATTCTTTTCTCCATTCTTTAGCATCTCATCTCCTTAATAACAGCCCTCAAATGTCTCCTGCTCATTCCCTACTATATATATATGCATGGCTTCTGGATAATGCAAACTACATTTGTCACTGAATCTTAAGATTTAAAAATACCTTTCAATTCTAAGTTCCCATGGGTTCAACAGCCATTTCCTCTAATTCTCAGTTTTAGAAAAGGGGGGTGGGGTCTTAGGAACAGATAGGGCAAACCAAGATTTTTCTATAGGGATAATTAGAGTTTCTCAAGGCCCTAGATTTACAGCTGATCAGATTCCATGTCACTTCCCTTCCATCCATTGATAAAGAAAAAGCAAGATGAAGTAGGCAAAAACATCTGCCTAGTTGTTAGGAATAAAGAAAGTTCCTCCATTATGTATTCACCATAGGCCTATATAGAATATTCTGTGGTTTCAAACAAAAGCAACGAATATGTTGTTGATTCTGTGTTTGCAGTCACTTAATTTTTTCACAAATGCATTTGTCTTTTTAATTTTAAATAGTTAATTTACAACCTGGTCAATTCACCCCTAAGTAATAAAATGTTGACTGAATATATTTTCTGGAATAATTTAAAACAGGGGTTCTTAACCAGGGGTCCATGAGCTTGAAATGAAATTAAAAAACAAAACAGGGAAGCAGCTGTGGCTCATTCAGTAGGGCTCCCGTTTACCATATGGGAGGCCCCGGGTTCAGTTCCTGGGGCCTCCTGGTGAGGGCAGGCCCGCCCACACGGTGTGGTTAGCTGACCCAGCGAGCACAAGCAGCAAGGCGGGGAGAAATGAATAAATAAATAAAATCTTTAAAAACAAAAACACATTATTCTTGTGGGGACGTGTTGGTGCAGGTGTGATATATTTATTAAATAATACACAGTATAGTGTGGACTTAGTAAGGGGTCCATGGTTTTCACCTGACTGGCAAAAGGGTCCACAGAACAAAAAAGGTTAAGAACCCTGATTTTAAATGTACACTGAAAGGAAGAAGGATTTGTTCATGAGTCATTCTTGAAATACCTCTATAAAGTCAAAATGAAAATGGGTAATGAAATGTGTGAAGAAGAATCAATAAGGCTGTGTAAAGAATTTATAGATAGATAAAAATTACATAGGAAAAAAAAATCAATGAGCTTTTATTTACTTCTATCAGCTTTTTTATACAGCTGTGATAAGGACACAACACAGAATTTTTCCACTGGAAAAAAAAAAAAAAAAAGACAAACGTTCTACAGGAAATAAAGAGTAGTAAGTACCTTGGTACTGATGACCAAGAATGCAAAAAGCATAATAGATTATCACCTTACTAGGTGATACAACATTAGGATGTCAAGCCTATGACCTACAATTGCTTCTTAATGGCATCATGAAGTCAAACTCTCTAAACTGCCCAATTATTAAATCCTGTATTAGTATTATATATTTGTTATCGTTCATGAGAAAATGTTCTCATATTTGTTCTGTTAACCACTGGATTCACTGTGTTGCACAGTCCATTCAAAGTGTACACTCACTGGCTCTCAGTTTCATCACAGAGTTGTGCTGTCACCACCTCAGTCCATTTTAGAACGTTTTCATTACTCCAAAAGAAAAAGTCCCATACCCACTTAGGCTCCCCTATTGTTGTCCCTTAGTATTGAAATATCTTCTTGCCATTGCTGCAAAATATTTCAATATTACTGTTAATTATTGTCCATAAGTTACATCAGTGGTAATTTCCCCATGTATCATATTCTTAGCACTTTGTAAAAGAGCATTTTTCTATTTTTACTATTAACCACAATTCACTGAAATCACTGTTATACATTCCCTACATTATTCTCTACCTTCCTTTAAATTGACATTTATGACCACAGACTACCCCTTTCCAGCCACAATCACATTTATAAATCAGCAGTATAAATACTCACTATAATGTGTTACCATCAATTTCTATTCATTTCCACTCCTTTACAATTAACCTTACTAATAATGCTACATATGTTAAGCAATAGCTCCCATTCTCAACTCACATTCTATTTCCTAGTAACCTATACTCTAGCATTTACGTCTGTGAATTCACTCATTCTATTTTGTTCATATTAGTGAAACCATACAGTATTTGTCCTTTTGTGTCTGTCTTATTTTACATAACATAACACATAATACTCAGTTTTTCTGAATATATTTCTAGTAACAGGACGGCTGAATCATGCGGCAATTCTATATTTAGCTTCTTGAGTTACTTCCAAACTTGACTGGCTGATATGTAGCTCATTATTTCTGTGTGTGCTTCTGAATTGATTACCTGCATATCGGTTCAACTTATCCTTGCACAAAGATTTCCAACTTCGGTATACCCCACCTTTTTCTCCTGCTCCTGCTTCCATCATGATTCTCCTGTAGGTCCCGTGCTAACACTTGACTCCCATGTAATACACAGACTACTAAGTCTAAATCTAACTTATTTTTAGGGACATTTAAGTTCTGCCTCTTCCATGAAACCATCAATCTGAGTCCTAGTTTCTTTCATTTGAACATTTAAAGCACATACTGGGGAAGCGGCTGTGGCTCAATCAGTAGGGCTCCCGTTTACCATATGGGAGGCCCCGGGTTTGGTTCCCAGGGCCTCCTGGTGAAGGCAAGCCTGCCCGCACGGCGTGGTTGGCTGACCCAGCGAGTACAAGCAGCAAGGGGGGGGATAAATGAATAAATAAATAAAATCTTTGGGAAGAAAAATAAAATAAAATAAAATAAAATAAAACAAAATAAAGCACATACTGTCTGTATCACTTATATTGGAAATTTGACACACCCTCTGTCAAATTGAGTCACATGATTCACATGTTCATTCATTCAATGATCACACATAATAAAAGGCTGAGACCATTTCAATAGAGTCCCAATTTGTTAAACTATATAATCGAGACTTGCCAAAACAAATGGTAAATAATTTTTTTTTTAAATTATATTCACTGTGAACTAACAGAGTCCATATTATATGGATGGCGGGGTTATTCTCACATACACAAAATAAATACACTTAATTGAAAATAAAGCAACTTTTATCAAAGCCTCTGATCCTCTATATTTCAGTTTTAAAACATACTATTTTAATTTTCTGAGTGCCTTCTATCCTCACAAAACAAAGAACCTTAAAAGTTTAAAAAGTATGCTATAATTACATATATGAATGATTTACTTTTTACTAAGATGTTTTGTTATAGTGTTAAAAGACTTATATGTGTTTTATCCACAACTGAAAGTTTAGTATGAATTATTTTGCAGGGGAAAAAGACTCTGTTACTGAAAGCGTCATTAAACCAGAGAATGTCAGTCACAGCAATCTGTACTTCCTTGCTTAATCTTTCTTGGCAAGTTCTGTCCACACTAAAGCTGTCTGGCTTCAGCAGTCACAAGGCCAGGAGCTCATAGTGCAGACAACATTCTCAGTAGCACAAAAGATATTCAGTTCCTTCACCCTCTCAAATAAAAGCTAAACTCTAACAAAGTCTACAACATTTTCTTTTAACAGGGCTTCTCTAGTGGCTAATAATCTATAAATTAGGGCTTTGGAAAAATGAGGAAAAGTGTCTTTTTATTAATAACTGAACCATACTGAAGGAAATACAAAGTATTAAGTTAAATCAGTCAAGGGTAAATCAACATTCTTTCTGTCCCCCACCCAACTAGTCCAACTAGTTTAAACAATAATATTAGACATCTGCACACTAACGTTCATAATGGCATTATTCATGATTGCCCAAAGTTGGAAACCCAGGTGTCCATCAACTGATGACTGGATAAACTGTGGTATATACACATGATGGAATATTATGTAGCAGTAAAAAGAAATGAAGTTGTGAATCATATGACAACATAGATGTACCTGGAGGACATTATGTTGAGTGAAGGAAGCCAGACACAAAAGGACAAATTCTGTATGCTTGTGCTATTATGAACTAAATATATTGTGTAAACTCATGGAATTAATAATTAGAATACAGGTCATAAGAAAATACATAGAGGGTAGAGAATAGAAAGCTGAGGGTTAATCTGTGTAGAATTGGTAAAATGTTGTTTGTAAATCTTTGGAAATGAAGAGAAATGGTTAAAGCATATCATGGTGTTTGTAACTAGCAGTGCTATTGTATAGCTAAGATAGTGGTTGAAAAGGAAAGTCTAAGATCATGTATATTACTACAAGGAAAGTTAAAAACTATAACATGGGACTGTATAACATAGTAAAACCTCATGTAAAACACAAATATGGATGATACTGCATATATAAGACTGTTTTTACAAAACATAAATACAAATATGTTTAGCAAGAAGGGGGAAAAAGTAGCAGTATATGGCAGGTGAGACAAAGAGACTGAAAGGTGATGAAGTTTGTTTGTTTATTAGTATTATTAGAATAATGAAAGTGCTCTGGGAATGAATGGGTGATGAATGCACAAATATGTGATTACATGAACAACACTGACTGTACTCTTTGGATGGATTTATGCTTTATTAATATGTAATAATAAAACTGGTTTGTTAAAAAATATTATTCAGCTATTTAACATGGTTGTGAATAAAAGTTTATAGTCAAGAGGATCAACAGGTGTTTTCAGGATTGAAGAATATTGACTTAGAAGACATGTTTTATAGTGTTTCAAACTATATTTGTGTCTTCAGAAATTTATATATCCAAGAACTAGAAGCCTTAAAAAAAGACTATGGAAAAGAAACCTCTAACAAATATGCATAACTGAATGATTTGGTTATATCTTCAAAATCCCTTTTATTTTTTGGGTGTGTGGGGGGGATCATTTTATAAACTTCCATGCATAGAGAAATGGTTTCATAACATTTTTTCTAATTAAAATTTTTAAAATATGAAAATTAGTACATGATTTGCTATTTTTTTAAAAACGTTAAAACATAAGGATAGATATTCTGTGGCTTACAGAATATTGGAAATTGTACTTAAGTTCTTCACACCTCACATGTCCATAGATACATCTCCCATGGAGATAAGATGGGCATTTCCTTAGAGTAAAATGGTTACAATGGTAAGTAGAAAAGAACACAACTGCTTGAAAACTAGATATATAATACATTCACAAAAAGATAAAAATCATCTCCCACAACTGCCAAAAATAGCAGCCCCAAAGATATTTGTATTTTAACGGTTTTCAATGCCTTAGACTAAAGGAATAATTCTTTAATCAGAATTTCAGGGATCAGCCTCTGGATTAAAAATTACACTCCAAAAAAAATGGTATTTCATAGGCTAGCCCAAATTTAGGAAACAGAATTAACTGATACCCTGCCCAGGCCAAGTTCAAAATTTTTCTATTTGAAACCCAAATCTAGTTAGGTTTTTGGTTTTTAAAAGGAACAGAGGACTTTTTATGGTGGTAAGCAGCAGCCAATGAAGTAATCCTTTGTAACCATGTTGCAAATAAATCAGAGAATGGGCTCTGGAGCTGGGAGGACACAATATGAGACCTGAAGAGATATGGACAGGTTATAAGGAAAGAAGAGCCTTTCTTCTTTCTGAAGATCAGTGGCCAGGTGACTCATTACCTGTCTGACAACTTAAAAATGAATATACAAATGCAAAATCTTTTTTTATTGGGTGGACGTAGCTCAAGTGGTTGAGAGCCTACTTCCCATGTACAAGGTCCCGGGTTCGATCCCTGGTACCTCCTTAAAAAATATAAATTTTTTATCACCATAACTATTTCACTGTATTCTTCTAAAGTAAGAACCTACAAGGATAGGGGGAAGGGGAGGGAAGAGTGTGCACTCCCCCTCACTGGGGAAAATAAAATAAGTCATTAGAGCATTAAAGAAAGAAGAGTAAGGACAGAATAATAAATAATGGAGAATAAACTTGTGGTTCTACATACATATTCTTAAATAGGTATAATTTACAGGCCTCAATTACAGCACAATAATATTTTACTATCTTAAGAGTCTATAAAAAGAATCAAGAAATGAAGTAAAGAAGGAAAACTTATATTCCACCTGGAATTGGAGTGGAGGGGAGGGGTGAAGGAGGGAACTGGACAATGGAACAGAACTGAGTCTCTCCCCAAAAGAAACTTTTCTTTTAAAGAACCAGCATTCCTCTCTATTCCTTACCATCTTTTACATGTATTCTCTTTAACAAGAGAACTCCTGCCTTTGTTTCCACCCCTTTTAGATATTAATAAATGCACAGAAAGTCTAACTCAGAACATATCCCTGTGACTCTAGCGGCAGAGCAAAAACAAAAACAAAAACCTCCAAAGGGCCAAAAGATATTTTTCTGCTTCTGGTCTGTTCTCCACCGTCAGTGACTTCACAGTGATTTCATGTGTTCTCTAGACACAGAGATACCTAAGCTGTAATCTTGGAGCCATCATCTATTAGATTATATAAATTTAGAAAAGTTTCTTAATATCTGTGTGCTTCCTACTTCCTCATCTATAAAATGGGAATAATAATAGCTCTTCCCTTTCAGGATTTTTGTGAGAAGTGAGATATTTAACAAATCCTCTAGCATAATACCTGGTACTTAAAAATTCTTAATAAACATTTATTATCCATCACACACTGCTTAAATTCAAGATACTATATAACCTAAAAATCAGTTGTTTTTCCAAATAGTGAAATTGTACTGAGATCCGCACTTCAAAAAGGAATTCACTAGAAAAGAAATATCAGAGTGCAATAAGAGTAAGCATTATTTTGAAAGTCTTTGTTTCACATACACATATATAATCTTTAACTTAGTCGCATGAAGCTTTTCATGCCTTCCTTAATTAACCTTTGACAGCACATTTGTCTCTTCCTCAGTGTACCAGAGCATTTTATATAATTCTATAACACTTATTATATTGTGCTTGTTTATATGCTTGTTTGTGTATGCTTTCCCCATTAGAATGTAAACTCCAAGGAAACTGCCTGTTATTTCTCTGTATTTCTGGTACTTGAAAAACACTGAGGGATCAATAAGTTTTTGTTGAATGAATGAAATCATAAAAATCTAATAAGTACTAAAAACATTTAAGCACTTTCATTTTTATCTGATCAAATTTTACTCTTGTAAAGAAATTTATGTTTTAGGTTTAGCTATAAGCCACAAAAAATCCAAGAAGTTGCTCCTTCTACAGTACTTAGCATACTCCCTTCCACTTCAAAGTGATGAATATGCTTACTCAAGAAACTGAAATAAGGGATGTGCAAAATGATCTTTTAAAAGTAGAACAACAGGGAAGCAGCTGTGGCTCAATCAGTAGGGCTCCCGTTTACCATATGGGAGGCCCCGGGTTCGGTTCCCGGGGCCTCCTGGTGAAGGCAAGCCCGCCCGCACGGCGTGGTTAGCTGACCCAGCGAGCACAAGCAGCAAGGGGGGGATAAATGAATAAATAAATAAAATTTAAAAAAAAAAAAAAAAAAAAAAAGTAGAACATCAAAGCAAATGAATGTAATGCAACACTTTATTTGGGCAGACCACACACATTTGTGCCTCTTTGTTAGGGGCAAAGAAAGTTATTAGGCAGAAAAGTTGCTTCTTTATGACAGAGTGTTCAAGGATGGCTCCCCTTTCACATGTACTGAAAGTAAATAACCACACTAGGCAGGTACTTTATACAGATAAGTATGAAGAACTTTAATATTTTCAATATTCATATATATCAGCACCATCATTCATAGTTTTACTTAAATGTAAGAATCAAATTTATACAAATTCACTAGACTCTGCTTTAATTTAGTCACAAAAAGAGCAAAACACTGGAAATCAATTCTAAAGAAATACTTTTCACCACTGAGAGGATCAAAGATCAAAATGTGCCAGCAGCCCACAAAATCAGGGTTATTTATAAAACTTGATTATACATTTGAGAGTAAGAATAGAATAAACGCAAAAAAAGTTTGCTCTAAAATGAGACAAATTTTTAAGGTATGGGTTCCTTTATAGTGATCTTCTGAGATCTTTGTTTCTACATCAGTAACAACTTGACTGGGAAATGTCCCCAACTTTTAAAAATTGCATCTCTCTTGATACAGTAAGCCATATACATGAACCGGGGGGAGGGGGGGGGGATAATACCTCTATCTTAGGGCTTAGGCATTTTGACTTCTTCCCTAAGACTCCTAAAGTGAATGACAGTTTTACCTATTCTAAACAGTAAGGAAACAGCTATTTCCCTTTAGTTTTAAATGTATATATTAAGTTATATGAAACTCTATTTCAAAGTAATTTTATTCAGCTTGGACATTAAAAGCCAAGTCTTAACAGTTAGGATTCATTTATTGAAGGAAGAAAAAGAGATGAGGCGTGATTTATAATCTTAAGAAACAAAACCAATGAAAGTGGCAACAAATTGTTGCTACTTATTAAAAATTCTTCCCTACATTTGCAAGAGTAATTTTAATGACCCTAGTAAGGGTGTCAACACTCACCAGTATGAATCTTCTCATGTCTCTGTAGCAGGTACTTCTGTATGAAACGCATGTCACATTGACTACATTGAAATGGTTTTTCGCCTTAAAATAATTTCACATCCATAAATTAGTTACTGGATAAAACAACAGTTTATAGTTACCATTTCTGAGAAAAATAAATCTTAGATGCCTAGATTTTGGAAAATTCCAGCTTATCCATGCAAATTTTTTATACTATTAACTTAGCAAAACCTTCAGAACTTTTTAAACATCCCTTAAAAAAAAAATCCTATCTTCAAACTTTCCCTCTCTGCTGAAGTCTTTTTAAAAAAAATATTCTTAGGTCTGCTCTAAGCCAAGAAAACTTTCCTGCAATCCTGAAACTCTCCTAACCTTGTCTCCTACATTTTTACCACAACACTTTCTTAAAAGAGTAGCCTACCCTAAATCTCAAATTCTTCACCCACTCATGCTTTAACTCTTATATTCTGCTTTCTTAAAAGTTACCCATAAGCTCCTTGCTAAAATATTTACTCCAACAATCTTTTCTTGAAGATCTCTATCCTCTCTGAAGATTTTGAGATTGTGATCATGGAGGGCCTTCTTTTGGCTTCTTGGGACCCTGCATTTTCCTAGTTCAAACCTCCTCCTATCTACATATCTACATATCTACATATCTAGTCTGTTTCCCCAAAGGTCTGTGATCAGACTTTAGTTCTGCTCTCTAAACTTCACGATCTTTAACCATCATTTTTAAAAATATGATTCCCAAATCTGTACTTCAAACTCCACATGACTGTCTTGCATAGAAAAATAAGTGTTGAGAGGCTTTTTAATAGTACATTATTTAATCATTTTTCTAAAGGCACACATTAAGCCAAATAAGTGTCCCAAGCAAGACTATTTAATTTTTACATCCATGCTGTTTCCGCATTTAAAGGTTTTACTGGTTTCCTTCTGACACAATGGCCTAGGAAATCTCTGATTTGGAATGCCAGATTAGCTATGGTCTTAGAAATAAATGACATTTACAGGAAAATGAAAATAGCAAAGATAATTTTAATGGCCATAAGTCCATTTCAATTCAAGAAATACCTGTATGAATGAAGACATGTCTCTGTAAGTGATAGTTGGTTCTAAAGGCAGCATTGCAGTGCTCACATACATGAGATTTAGGGGTTTTCAAACCAAGTGATCCATCCTCATTTATTGTAAGGATCTAGTTTAAAAAAAAGGCAAAAACAAAAGAAAGCAGCTTTTAAAATGTAATTAAATACTAATTTATAAAAAGATAATGCCTTTTAATCCAAACAATGGTCACCAGAGATTATGAAATATTTTTCCTAAATAATATTGAAAAAACTGTTAGAATAATGTTATCATTAATTGTAGAAAAGCATAATGTGGCCCAGAACGGGTACAAATTACTAATAAAACTTTGAAAGCTAGAGTTAAGTAAGATCTCAGCACTCTACCCCCACCCTTCCAATGCTGATAACCCAATGAAGTCCTAAGTGTTCTCTGGTAGGATGAGTAGAGCTACATTTTCTATTTAAAATCCTCACAGATGCAGAGCAAGAATCTTATGTTTCAGACACAGTCTAAATATCAATTAGTAAATAATTAAATAAATAATAGAAAATAAATACAATTTAGTACTATGTGGTTGTAAATAAAATGAAAAAGCTCTCTATGTACTTATATGGAAAGAGCTCCAGAATTTTTTAAGTGAAAAAATGGAAAGTTTCGAACCCTGTTATTTACTTTTGATAACTTTTGTATACAAGTAAGTACATGTAGGAATATATACATTTGCTTGTATATGCATAAAAACTACTTGAGAAGAATATACATAAAATGTATATAACTTTGATTATAGGGGCTTGGAAAATGGGCAAATAGGAAATAGGGGTGTGGGAAGGGGCATTATACTATACACACTTATAACACTTTTTCTGAACCATATAAATGCTTATCTATTAAACTTTTTTTTTTTTTTTTTAAGGAGAGAAAATGAGAAAACTGTTTTCAATTCATCCTAGAGTAGAATTTAAAGTCTGGTTCAGTCCAGGATCTCTAAGATTATTCCAAGACTGGTAAACTACTGCTTAACATATTCTTAAAAATAATGGTTGGATAAATAAATTAAGATGTAAGAATGGGGAAGGAAGACAGAAGACAAAGAAATCAATCTTATCTTTCTGGGCTTCTTGAGGTTGAGAATATTGTGAGCCTGGTCTGGATATTGCTAGAGAGGTTTGGCATGGGCCTTCATGTATTCCAATTTATCAACTATCTGTTCAACATAACATCAAACTGCCTCTCTCATCAGACATGTGACAGCATGAAAAGAATAAATATTCCATTTTTCATTATTGAGGAGAGAAAAGAGATGGGATATGATAGAAAGGTAAGAAGCAAAGAAAACTAGGAGGTAAAATCGGGGGGGAACATGGCAAGTCACAGGGAGGCAATGTTGGAGGCGGAGGTATTTGGAGTGAAAGCTAAGAAATTATATCCAACACAGGGTGGAGAAATCTGAGAAACATCTTAAGAAATATAAAGGCCAGTAGAAACTGATTAGGGTCTACAAATACACAGCTATGACCCCTTCTCAAACCTAGGAGAAAAGGGCAGTAGATAAAGAAAAAAGGCTTTAATCTTTTCAAATTGCTTTTTTAACATTAAATTCAAGAAGACATTTCAGCCTATACTGTACGTAACTCAATGGTAATTATTATGCAAATTATACAGGGCTTTTGGGTTCTGGGCAAACTGCCAATGTGGTCAACAATGCTTCAAAGACTATGCGCTAAAGTCAGAGGGAAACAGTTGGCAGAAGAATGAAGTGGGTGTCACAGCTTCCTGAAGAGAGGCAATGAGAATGGAAAGTTTCATCTCTGGCAAGTCAGTTTAAAATTTTTTGAACCCCTCCAAGTCACATAATAATATGAAAGTTAACACTGCACAAAAAGAAAAACACAGAATCTTTTCAAATATAATTCAAAATATTTCTAGCATAAAGCAAATTAAAAAGTTGCTAAATATTTTATATAAAACAGAACTAAAAAATGCTAGCACCAGGTTATTTTTTTCACATATGTTGATAATAAATGACAAGATCTAAGCGCCAAAATCTTGGCAGCTCAATAGCTTTCTATGGCAAAGCAACTGCAAGGAAAGGCTTTGTAGGGAACAAATCTGGCCCAAGTTGCTTTATGTGAAACGGATGTAATCTTTGACTGTACAAAGCCCTTTTATGAAGAGTTAAGGAGTTCTGGGTCATTGTTTTTCTGGTGCTGGCAATGATGCTGCCTTTCA
This sequence comes from Tolypeutes matacus, assembly GCA_026826555.1. Classification (NCBI taxonomy): domain Eukaryota; kingdom Metazoa; phylum Chordata; class Mammalia; order Cingulata; family Chlamyphoridae; genus Tolypeutes; species Tolypeutes matacus. Next base: position 29,969,779 of record JAKSZT010053887.1, read on the forward strand.
TTGTGAATTCAAGCCTTAATTAAAGGTGGATTTTATGGATGACTCAACTACCACTGCTTTGGGAAAAAACATAGTGAAAAATCTAGCATATTTTTAAATTCAAAGACAGATCAAATTCTTAGATACTTTATATTTCATTTTTCTATTTTTTAAAAAAATTTACGGAAGAGTAACAAATATCTTTGTTCTTAAAGGACACAGCATAAAATTTATCTTGCCTAAAAACACTAATGGTCCTTCCAATTTGAAATCTGTTTGATATATATTCACCATATTTTATCTGTTTTATTAACCACTATAACCCCAATGTCCAAAAAGTATCTGATACTCTACAAATGTCTGCAGACATGGCTGCCTGGTATCTATACCAAACAACCCTCACTAAACGGATACTTTTCAAATTTTCCAAGTCTTCAGATCTTGGAATAATGTCTTAGAGAGGTGGGCATGCAAAGAACAAAGTCCCTCAGTGAAATAGAAATAGCACATTAATGTAGGTGAAATTTTCTTCCTTGGTATAAACTTGGCTTCTTTTCTTGCTCCCCTTTCAAGATCTTTTAGTAAAATCTAGTCTACAAGGTGAAGCTGAGTGTGTTTACCTTAGAGATTCAGAAGTATTACCTGCTGCTGATACCATAAAGTATTTTTGCTTTCCTTTTTTTACTTTAACATTAAGAATACTGTATCCCCATACAAGTGAACTTTATGAACACCATTACAACTGAATAATTTAAGGTTTCAAAATTTAAATCCTAAAGTGCTTGCTATTGAATCTCCAGATGCTTAATCTCCTGCCACTGCTACAAAAGAAACATGGTATGTTATTAAAAAGTCAGGTTTTATCCAAAGTGGAGAAATTAAGTAACAGTCTAAACAATACTTCACAAACTTGATTTTTTTTCTTACTAATGAAATCAAAGCAGGATTTTACAGGAAAAAAAATTTAATACCAAATGGAACTCAGATAAATCTGCCTCCTTAATAATCTCCATAGTTCACTGTAGATATATTTTCTGCTCTGAGTCAAGTCTGTTCTCAGCTTGCTATCTATATATAAAGTAGTGGTTATCTTAAATAATCTACCAATTTTCATCAGGCAAAGCTCTAAACTCTGCTTATTCAATTCAGATTTTCACACTCCTCAAGGGTCACTGTCAATGAACTGATGGAAACCTGACACCTTCCAATGAGAAAGGTTCTATTCTCTTAAATTAGATATTTATTCCCATTTTATATAACCACCAAGATATTTTGACCATCCTGGTTATCTCTAATACACCCTTTTGTTGGGATCCCACTTTTATCCTTCCAGATTTTTTATTGTTTCTCAATACCACATTTTACTCATTATCAAATTTCATTTAAGATGGTAAACTTTTGACAGTTCCATACGTGAAATTCATAATTAGATGAGAAGGAAATTAAACACAACAATAATGTAAGTCATAAAAGTCATTTACTTTTCTCCAAAGGAAGAGAATGAAGTTCTTCTTTCTTGATCTCAGGGACTTTGTCAAATTTAATTTTACACATGCATTATCACTTTGGAAAGGTGGGTTTTGCCCTAGTTTGTAAATATCAAGATAGAGGAGACATAAAAAGGATGTGGACAGCAGATTTTTGATGGTGATAGTTAGGGAGCAGATCACGTTATACTGAAAATAAGAGATTCTAAATTAATGGCAGTACTACAAAGAAGGGCAACTACAAGAATGAAGAAGAAACAAAGAAACAGCAATAAAACAAGCACGGAACCCTGTAGTAATTCAGTGTAGGGACAAACAAATTACAGTATCACCTGAGGTCCTGTTGGAAGAAAGGGGATCAAAGAAGACACCCAAATCATCAACATATCAGTAACTATTTGGAGAGAAGAGGGACTGAGGAAGAAAACTTTCAGTTCTACTATCTACAATAGTATAACAGTAACGTAATTTGCATAGTACAATAATTGATGTTCAGCATAATGAAAGTTTTAGAAAAGTTTCTTTCTTTCTTTCCTCTTTCCTTAATATTAGGCGAAGAAGCATGTGATACTTTTAAAAGAAAGATTGATATCAAACTTTTTTAAAAAATTCAGAAGGTTCAATTCTCTGGAAAGGATAATTTACCCAGAACACGTAGTTCCCAGAAAAAATTAGATAAATTAAATGCTAATGCTAATGCATTATTTTACTCATTCCCTTCCTTCATTTTCTCCTAAGTATTACTCCATATTTCCTCTTTTCATCCCTAGTCTTATAATTAATTCTTCATCTTCAAATCCCACTTCTTACTAAGTCAAGGTAAAATGCAGAAGAAAGTAGGACAGATGCCAGGTGCATCTATTTCTCTATTCCTTTTAATACAATTTTCCTCATTTTATACCATTCAATTTTAAATCCTTATGATACCAAAATCCTGTATAATAAACTACCAGGAAAGGACCCTCTATAAAATTTATAATCTCTTTGCTCTTCTTTCCTGAGTTAAGCATAACTTTGAATAATCAATTTCTAATCAGACCACCTAAAGTGTTATAAAAAACAAACCCATTTCCTTTCTTCAGTACCTGAAGAGATCCTGGCCCATAATATGCACTCAAATTATTTGCTGAATGAATGAAAAAGGATATAAATTTCAAAAGAAGGAAAAGTAACTCAAAGTGCCCTGCTCTCTCTCTCAATTACTAAGGAGTTTGAAAAGACTTATAAAACGTTTACAATGCTAGGTTAAGATAATAATGTTATAGTTTACTGAAAAGGACTCCTAGAATTCATTAATGTTAACCCATGAAGTCTCCTAAAGTCCTTCTAAAGTAGGAAATATTATCTCCTAATTCATGTAAGTCAATAATAGCAAAGTCAGATGGTAACACCTCAGTAAGCCAGAAACTTCAACAATCAAGACTTGTGGTTCTCAAGCTAAAGTGTCTATCACAATCATCTCCAGCTCTTAAAGCATAAATGGAAACTTCCTAAATAAGAATCTCCAGGGGTGAGGTCTGAGTATCTGTAACTGGTTAAAAGGCCTATAGGTGACTCTAAAACACAGCAGGAGAACCACTGACATGAATGCACTGAGAGAGAATTAAAATCTGTTTAAGACTTTTCACACACTTCTAATAACTTTGGTTATCTGTAGTCCTAATCCATAACAGAACAAAAATAGACTCAAAGGGGCAAAGGAAAGTGATTTTACATGGCCACATAGGTATAGCAATGCAAAAAGCCCTGCTACCTCAGTCATCTCAGAGGGCTTCATTACAAAACAGGTAATTTTTTCAGTGTTAACAGTATCAACTCCAAGACATTAAAAGCTCAATTATGTTCAAATACATATTTTAAAATGAAACACTTTAAAATCTTCCATCAAAGTAAAATGAAATTTGACATTTAAAAAGAACAAGTTTCTATTATGTAGAAAATTTATTTTAATGAAAACTCAACTGTTAATTTTTAAACTCACGCCTGAGAAAATGTGAGATAATTCAATGACTATGCCTCAAAATTCTAGATTCCAAACACAAGAATCCATTCATCTATAGACTGCATGCCAGCATTAAAAAGAGGCCACAACCATTCCCTATCCTGTTATAAAGTACATGTCAGTATAATCTGAAACCAACTGACACAGATTTTCATTATTGTCACACCTGTCTGCTATATATTATTTCTAGTCATTTCACCCTCTTAAGAATTACCTAACACACTTCCCTAAAACATTTTCTTATATACACTAAATATAAGCCAAATCTTTCCTTTGGCAACTACATAGGTATAAGAATACTTGATGTGGTGGTTAGGTTCATGTGTCAACTTGGCCAGGTAATGGTCCCAGTTGTTTAGTCAAGCAAGCAATGGCCTAATTGTTACTGTGAGGATATTTCATGGACTTAAATCATCAGTAAGTTAATTGCATCTATGGCTGATACCTACACTCAGCTGAGGGGATTGCGTTCAGTAATGAGAGATGTCTCATCCAATCAGCTGAATGCCTTAAAAGGAGAAGTGATGATTTCAACAGTCATAAGAGAGAATTTTAATCTCTACTTCAGCCAGCCAGCTTCTCCTGGGGAATTCACTGGAGTTCCCAGCTTAGAGCCTGCCCTACAGAATCTGGACTTGTATATTCAGCCAGCCGCATGTGACAATTTTATAAAAAATCTCATAATATTTACCGATATCTCCTGTCAGTTATCTTTCCCAAGACCACCCTGACAAATATACTTAACAAATAATACCTTTAGAGATATTACCAAATAATACATTATAAACAAGTTTAGTTACCTCAAATTAGACAAGCAAAACAGCTTAAACCCTATAAAAATTGGATCTGTATTATCTGAATTTTATAGCCACCTAGAAGATACCACCAAATAATACCCTAATAGAAGATGATAATCTGTGTTTTAATCAGAATTCCACAGACACGACACTCAAGTATAATACTAGGGGAGTGGATATAGCTCAAGTGGTTGAGTGCCTGCTCCCCAAATACGAGGTTCCAGGTTCAATTCCCAGTACCTCCTAAAAAACAAACAAACAAAAAGCAAACAATCAAAAAAACCAACTCAGGAGAGCTGGTGCAGCTCAGTGAGCACCTGCTTCCCACATACAAGAGTCCCAAGGTCCCGAGGTCCCAGGTTCAATCCCCAGCCTCAGTACCTTAAAAAAAAAAAAAAAAAAAGAATAATACCAGAAAACATGGCAATAAAATATATGGAAAAATATAAACTTGTACATATTCTATTGGTTTTAAAGGTCTGAATAGATTCCCTATGAATCACTGGTAAACCCAAAGTAACATAATCAATTATTATCACAAATGATTTTAGAATGTAACTGATAAAACATTTCTAGAAGGAGTAACATTATCAAAAAATCTTTTTAAAAGCTCAAGCCCTATGACTCACTGGTACACAAAGATCCAAACACAAATATTTTAATTGCAGCAAGATTTAAAATGGAGAGAGAATGCAGCTTAAATGTCCAATACCAGAGCAATTGTTAAATACATTGTGATACCAAAAAAAAAATTATGCAGCTAATAAAACTGTTTATAAAAACCATTATTATTAATAACATTTTAAGTATAAAAATAATTTACACACACCTTAAGTGTAAAAGTTAGGAAATCATATATATACACAAACGTAAAATTTTTAAAAGATAGAAAGGGAATGTGGCAGAAAATTAAATTAGTTATCTCTAGGAAATGTGCCTAAAGGCTACTTAAGACTCTGTATTTTTCAGAATTTGCTGTAGTGGGCATACTTATATATCTCAAAAGCAGTAGTAGGTTGTTAAATGTTTAATGACCTTTTAGGGAATATGGAAGATTAGGAAGAAGCACTTGCTGATTTCCATGGTGTAAATATTCTGACTATGGCCGATTTCAAGCTACTAATGATTTTAACAACTGGCTTGCAAAATTCCAAGAACTTTAGCAATCAGTTCCTGCAAGTCAGTGCAAGTAGACACAAGCACACAACTGAGTCCAAAAGTATGCAAAATAAATCAATAATGGTTATGATTTCAAATTACAAATGCAAAAAAAAAGATGTCAAAAAACAAAAAGATCATTATATAATATGATCTTTAAAAGATTTCTAAATTACATGAGGAAAAGCAAAAGATGAAAAATAACTATAAAGATGTAAACACACTGCACAGAAGAGTTCAGAGAATTTCTAGGAATACCAAAAATTTCACATATATTCAAGTATCACTGCACTAAAAAGAAAAAAAAAAAAAAAGTAGGCAACTCCTTATAATATTTACTGGGTCACCTGTACTAATTCATTTATTCACCCGTTAAATATTTACTGAGGGCTTACTATGCCTACTACTCCAGGATCCTAGGATACAGCTTACATTCTATATGGTATCCCATGGCTTTATCCTCAAGATGAACTGGTATTCAATTTTCCTGAAACTTTATTTTTAAAATAAGCAAAACTAACATGAATGAGAAGCAAGGATGCTGTATAACATCTGTTAGTTTTTTTTAGAGAAAAAAAGAGATATGGTGAAAGTGAAATGGGGAAAAGTGAGGGATGGCCCACCACCTCCACGCAGGGATACAATTCTTCCCCATCATGGTGAAGCTGATGCTACACTCCAATCTTACTAAGCCATGTAATTTTTGCTTCAGCCTTATAAGCCAACTAGGTTTCTGCCCATAAATTAACCAACAGTGCGGGATTAAGCGGTCAGGGACCACCACATTAATATATTCTCTTACTTTTGCAGGAGAACGTTGTTTCCGCTTCTTCTTTTTCTGTAAGTCTACTGGCTCTCTGATTTGTTTTTTGTCTCTCATCAGTTGCTCAGATACATCAGTAAAAGTAATTTCCTGCTTTACACTTATCTGTTAAAAAAAATTTTTTAGAAATGAATAAAAAGTCCATTGTGAAAAAAGTACACTTAATCCTTTGCTAAAATAAACCTACATATAGGGGCTCCCAGAATGTATGAGTGCCAACTCAACAAACAGAATGCTGAACAATTTATTAACAGGCAATTCAGAAATAAGAATCAAGAGTACATAAACTTAGAGACAAACTTAAAAAAAAAAAGTCTATCTGGGAAAAAAGATGAAAGATGTCTTGGGAAAAGATGATCATCAGGTGTAGCAGAATAAAGTAGAAGGCACATTAACATCAATTCCATTCCCAAATTAAGGAAACTAATGCTAAAGATTAAGTACAAAAAAGGTTAGGTCCTTATAATCAGTAAAATACTGGGGGGTAAAAGAGGTATTTAGACATTTTCATGGGCTAGAAAACAACACAAAATTTCAAAAGACCACATCAAGAGAAGGATAAGACAAATTAACCATGAAAATTTAATGATCTTTATGTCCAACACTTTTGACAAAATCTCAGCCAATATTTTTCCTGGATTTCTACAACCAACCATTGTGTTTATAGACTTGCATATGGTGTTAGTTTGCTACTCTATGCAAGACATGATACTGCATAATAGAAAAATACTATTTTTTAAAAAACAGTAAAAATTCAACAATGTTAGACCATATTTAGATCTCAGTTCTCACATACATTGAGAGTTGGCTCTTCCAAAAACCTGACCAAGGTTCTAAGACCACTGATAGTTCCATCATGCTCTGTCACCCACTCCTCATTGCTCTTGTGAAAACATGGGAATCTTTAAACTAAAAATCTTTCAACTCACTGGCCTAGGAAATGAAATGAAAATCCTTAAGAATAACCCACGGGAAGCAGATGTAGCTCAGGTGACTGAGCTCCCGCCTACCACATGGGAAGTCTGTGGTTCAGTTCCTGGTGCCTCCTAAAGAAGACAGTGAGCTGATGTGACTGGCAGACCCGGCAAGCTGACAACAACAAGATGACGTGGCAAGAGACACAAGGTGAAAAACATAATGAGAGACACAGCAAGATGACACAACAAGAGACACAAGAAGAAAAAACATAGTGAGAGACACAACAAAGCAGGGAACGGAGGTGGCTCAAGCGATTAGGAGCCTCCCTCCCACAACGGAGGTCCCGGGTTCAATTCCCAGTACCTCCTAAAGACACAGCACATACCAAGTGTAAACAATGAGGGGGTGGGGAGAAATAAATAAATAAATAAAATACATCTTAAAAAAAAAGAAGAAGAACCCAGGGAGTACAATGTGCTAATTTGGCTACATTTTCAAAAAACATACTAAAAAAAAAAAAGGTACAGAAGATTATGAACATCTTAAAGATTCTTAGCAGAAAAAAACAGGTAGGTATATAGAAGGGGTTCATGGGATTTGAGACTGGCAAAATAAAAAACTAGACACATGTATGAATTCCTAAAATGTAGGTAGTGTATATATATTATCCTATAATATAATGACTGATAAAGAGAATCACAAATCAAGAACTTTGGCACAAAACACGACATAAATATTTCGCTAATAATTCTAGTGGGTTTTAGAATAGTATTATAATCCAATCATATGGCTTCTTAGTGTCATTTATAATAGAACATAAAACAGAATGGTAAAATCACCACTAAAGTTTTAAGAATACAGATGATCTTACCATCTCTGATCACTCAAATATCACTGAAATACAACTACTTGGGGTGGGTGAGTGAAAATAAAAAATGATAACAAACTAAGCACTGCTGAATTACTATGTCCACTTTGTAGGGCCAGCAAAAAGTAGTTCGAACATTTCTGTGAGCTTATAAATTGTAAAGAAACCATAAAAATGTAGCATGCAGCAATAAAAGAGGAACTCTTTTTAGCTAAAGTGTCAAGTAGAGTGGAATACAGATTCACAAATAAGCTCTGTAATTAGCAGCTATTCACAAACTAAAGAAGAACCTTCATGTGTAGACAATGAAAAAGATTAATAACTATATGTGAGCCTTTTAGTTATTTCCACATATATGGAAAGTGATCATATTAGTACTATCACTTTCAAATACAAGGCATACTTTTAAGGTTATGAAAGCACAGACTCAAATGAGAAATATCAAGGGGGCGGATGTGGCTCAAATGGTTGGGAGTCCGTCTGCCATATGGAGGGACCTGGGTTCGATCCCTGGGACCTCCCAGTAAAATAAAAATATTTATAGAAGGCGCATGGGCTTTGTGTGCCGGTGAGCCGCCAGGCCCCGGGAGCCATGCAGCAAGATGATGATGTAACCGGAGAGAGATGCAGGGGAGATACAAGGAGAGATGCTCCGAAAGCTCCGAGGTGGCGCAGGGGGCAGAACACCTCTCTCCTACATCGGAGATCTCCAGGATCGAATCCTGGTGAAGACTGGAGGAGGAGGATGAGAAGAGACGGCAGGAAACAGACACAGAGAATTGCCCAGTGAATGGACACAAAAAACAGCAAATGGGGAAGGGGGAGGTTTAAAATGGATAAAGTAAATAAATAAATCTTTAAAAAAAAAAAAAAGAGAAATATCAATAGATGGAAGCACAGTGTATGTCATATACAAAAAGCAAGCTACATTTTAGAATGCTCCAACTGGCTTATCATTCATAGTATAATAAAGTAATTTCCTCTCTATATAACTTATAACCCCACACACTAAAGTATAAAGTCCAGCTGAAGTACTTGGAAAGGATGTTGGTAAATTTAAAAACACAAAGAGATGGATATGATGATAAAAAATTAAATTAAATTAAAAAAACAGCTAGAAAGAATGAGTTGCAAAAATTCTGAAAAAGTCTTTGGCCTAAGGAAGACAAAAATAATCTTTAAAAACATGAACACTTCTCAGGCATGACAGAGAGCAATAATTCATACGTAAATTATCTACCCTTTCCTTGGGACCTGTCTTTCTAAGAAAAACATTATTTCATTTTCTCAGTGTTATTTTTCATCTAAAATAAACCAAAGCATAATTAATCAAAGCAGACATCAGTGGTGCTATGGTATTTTAAAAGACTGGTTTGCTGGATTTTTGAAACATATTTACTGAAGCATCAAGGAAACCAATAGGTGAGGAAATAGGTCAGAATTTTTCAAAACAAAAACAAAGCTTCCAAGTTTCTTTCCATCACTTGATCTATACCATTTCCATAATCTTAAGCCTACATTTGATTAAAGAGCCTGAATTTCAATGCTATTTTCACTATCAGCCCAGAAATACCATTACCACCACCACCACTGCCACTCTACCCAGGCTTTTATCAGATTTGACAATCCAGGCACTTCTCTAAAACTCTTAGGACTCGTGCTCATCCGCCTAGCCATCCTCCTTCCAGCATCACACTTTCGGACTAAGAAGCAATCAGGCATGACCCCCATTTTCTTATCTACCATCTAACTTCCTCCCCAACATCCTCAGAAAATATATAGTCCAATAGTACCATGTTTCCTCATCTCTTACCACTGCCCAAGCTGGTTCTTTCTCACTGGTTCTAAAATATCTCTCTCTTAATTATCCTTTTTCTTATATTCAATCTCTCTCTCTTTATTTTCCTGACCTTAAGCATAAATAGGCCTCTCTAGATTGAAGAAGAAGGAAAAAAAACTTTCTTTGATTTTAACTACTAAGAACTCAAGCCCAGAATCCAGAAAGATCCTTTCTTTTGTCAAGATTTATTTCCATTCTGGCCCAATATTAAATAAATTGACTTGCTTTTATATTTAATAATTTCATGAACTTGTATCTTGTCTAGATATGTTGAAAGACTTCATGGATAAAACAAGAGACAATCAGAGCTGCAAGAGTATCACATATTTCCTTTTTATTTTTTTCTTCCAAACCTGCTATTCTTTCCACCTTCTTTCTTCCAGACTCAATAATATTTAATAAGTGAAATACAAATGTGAAAGGATCTAAAATAATGTTAGTAGATATAAGTATCTGATGAATAAGTATTTCATTGGGTTTGGAAATTTTGGTCTATCCCCTTCCCTTACTTCTAAACCAGCAGGTGACTCCTTAGAATCATTTTAGATTCTTTCTTCTCTTCATTTCCAATATTCTATAGCCATATCCAACAACACCCATTTTGCTTCAATTAACCTTGCCAACTTTGCTGCCTCAGAATATTATCATCTTCCAATGTATTCTTCCACACAAAAATTAATATAAAACTCTGTTTTCATGTCATTTTCCCAGTCTGGAATGTGCAACAGTTCCTTGTTGCCAGTGGTATCAATGGTATGCTTCCCAGCTCAGCTTTCAAGATTCTGTATGATCTACTTCACAGGAAAGACCTAAGTCACCAAAGAGAAGTATCCATCCTTACTCTTTCTCCTCTCCAATTCAAACTCTTCTGGACCCACACCTTCATTTCAATTTTCATTTTCAATTTCTGGTATTCTCACTCATTCTCTCACCCCTCCATTATCCACACATCTGTTTGAGTAAAAGGAAGATTTCTTTCTACTTCACTCTGTAGCTATGCTTCTGATTCCATTCCCATCCATTCCATTCTCCAAAGCTTTGCAGCTTTATTGCCTCTCTAAAATAATAGTCATTCGCCCCAACTCCACCAGCTTCTCTTTCTCTGCCTAAAAGCACATTCAAATTTCCTTTATAAAATAAATTCTCCTAGACCAAAGTTTTTCCAACTACTATCCTTCTTTCTAGGTCCCAAGTTTTTGAAAGAATAATCTGTAATCGGCATATAGAGACAAACTAAGCTATCTCCAAATTTAGAGAAGTGGTTATTCTGAGAGTAAAAGTAGTACATAGCCATATTTTAAAAGATGCAGTTAATTATCCCCTGAAGGAACTTGTGTCAAAATGTTGCACGGGAAACACCCAAGTTGAATCAAGGTAACCATATGTATAATAAGTGTTAAAATGTAATAATTAAAAAAGATAATGTGAATATTCTCGCTGTCCTGATTTTGTGATAATCAGGGTAGGCTAAATATTCGCTATATTAGAAACCATGCATGTGTCCCCAGACCTAATTTTTTTCCCTAGGTCTGGTTTATAGAATGCTGGTAATAAACCAAGTCTGATTTATTTTATGTCCATCCTGTATGGGAAATGACTGTAACTCTGGGTATCTTTGGTCAACCTTAAGAGATGTAGCTGGGGGATGGATGTGGCTCAAATGGTTGAGCATCCATCTCCCATAGGGAGGGACCTGGGTTTGATCCCTGGGACCTCCCGGTAAAAAGAAAAAAAAAAAAAAATATATAGAAGGCGTGTGGGCCGTCAGGCCCCATGCATGGGTACACCGCCAAACCACACAGCAAGATGATGATGTAACAAGAGAGTGACACAAGGGAGAGCCAAAATGAGATGTGCCAAAAAACCTGGAACTAAGGTGGCACAGGTGGTAGGACGCCTCTTTCCCAAATTGGAGGTTCTGAGGATTGAATCCTGGTGAAGGCAGGAGGAGAAGGATGAGAGGAGAGGGCAGGAAACAGACACAGAGAATTGCCCAGCAGATGGACACAAAAAAAGCAAAACCAGGGCGGGAGGGGGATGTTAAAATGGATAAAAATAAATAAATTTTTTTTTGGAAAAAATAAAAAAATAAAAAATAAAAATAAAAAATATATAACACATTGACTTACTACAAACACAGTGTTTGAAGAATGCCAGCAATATTTGGGGTTATTCATGGAATTCAGAAGAGAAACTTAAGACCAACAGTATATCTGTTTATCTCCAGCTTGGTTTAGGCAAGAAGTGTTAAGGAAGATTTCTAATTCCAAGCTCACTAAACCCCAAGATAGAGGAGGGAGGGGAAACAGTGCACTGATTAATAGATAAGCCTTTGTGAATCATGAACCAGAACCCTCCCTCTACCCACCCCTTAACTGCATGCAAATTTTTGAAAGGGAAGTCAAAAGCTGTCCTTTGATTTTGCAAAGGTTCAGGGATCCAGAGTCCACAACAAGCATTCCAATCTACTTCCCTTTTATATTTCTCACTATAAATTTAAATTTTGGTTGATGTATCAGCATATTATTGCATCTTACCTATAAAATGAAGAGGATGAAGTTATCAAATCAAGTTATCTTACTATCCCCATCCTGATTTGGGAATTCTATTTTTCCTGCTTCCATAACATCACATAATTTAAGTTCTCTCCTATTACTTATAGTAGTTCTTCTGTATCCATTTTACCAGAATACCAGTGTCTTTATTTTACAAGAGTTTCAGTAAATCTCTATCAGTGGTCCTCAAAGTATGGCCCAGGGACTCCTAAAGGTTCCTCAGACTCTTTGAGGTGGTCTGTGAGATAATAACTATTTTCAAAATAATATCTGCTTTTTATATTCTCACAAGTGTAGAGTGGCATTTTCCAGAGGATACTTAACATGTGAGGCCACTGCCTACCATATGCATATGCAGATAATGAGAATTCAGCTCTTATTAAGTCAAACAATGAAGAGATTTGCAAAAATGTAAAACAATGCTCCTTTCCCACTAAATTGTTTGTTTTAGAAAAGTTATTTTTCATTAGAAAGGTTATATGTTATAATATATTGGTTTTTTGTTAATTTAAAATTAATTAATAAGATGTTATATTTCTCAATTTTTATTTCTAATACAGTAGATATTGATATAGCCAATATAAACAATAGGTCTTAGGAGTCCTCAATATTTTTAAAGAATGTAACGAAGTCTCAAGACCAAGAAGTTTGAAAACTGCTAATCTAGATACATCTTATCCATAGTTTCCATTCCCTCCCTCTCCTTCCACCCTTCAATTTCTTTCAGTACAGGTGTCTGAGACTCAACAACATAAAAAAATAAATATAGATGTGCATGCATGTGAGGGTCAATAGACATACATGTATTTCCTAGCTCTGTTGAGATCACCAAGGAGCAATGATACCCAACACCCAGTAGTTGGTTTCTAAATACCACTACCATTAGCCAAATAAAAGGAACCAGGACTCCATACAGAACTGATTGATTCCAGAACTGGGGCAGGGAAAATATAAGATAACCCTGGAACATTTCATGGTACCAGGAGCTAAAGAAGTTCCCTAAAATGGACAAGAATATGTCCAGACCACACAGAGTCAACCTGAAGGAGCTCCTAATGGTCAAAGCTGTAATAATTTTTCTGTGGAGGAGATGTAATAGAAATGACAGTATTGGATTATAACCCATAGGATAAAATGAATATCCATTGAGGCCATACTGACATAAATAACTGAAAAACAAATAAATGAGGTAGAAGGGACAGCTCTTTCTTACAGGAAAATTACAATTAATAAATATAGAAAGAATATAGGAAAATACAAAATCACCATTAAGCAAATACCACAGTAATAACTTCTGCAGACAAGGTCCACCTTCTGATGCTAACACCAGTAGGCAAAAATTTGAGGAGAAACAGAATATTTAAACAGTTCCAAAGTATCTCCCCCCAAGATATTTGTCAATTACAAAGAAGAAAGCATTAAGTTTATAGTGGAGAAATCTGACAATATCTAAACCTAAGATCTGCATTAAAATCACCAGTAACAGACATAACCACATTATGTACCCACTGATATGATGCACTGGAAAGGACGCAACATCATTTCTGTGGAATTCTTGTCAAAAATGTGTAACTTCAATCTAATCATAAGAAAACCCTAGAAAGACCCAAATGGAGAGATATTCTACAAACTGAGCAGTACTCATCAAAAGTATCAAGGTCATGAAGGACAAGACTAAGCAACTATCAAAGATTAAAAGAGAAGAAGGAAACAAAATATTTAAATGCAAAATAGGACCCTGAAATGAATCCTGGAACAGACAAAGGGCATTAAGGGGGGAAAGAGGTGAAATTCAAATGCGGTCTGTGGTTTTAATTAATAGTATTTTACCAATATTTAAGCTTCTGGTCTTGATACTTATACAATGGTTGTGCAGGTTTTAATATTAGGGGAAGCTGAGTGAGAGGTGTATATGAACTCTGTACTATTTTTGCAACATTTTTGAAAATCTAAAATTATTTCAACATGAAAAGTTTAAGAAACTGTTCTAGATCCTGATTTTTCTAACTACAAAAAATACTTAGCAATACTTTGGTGTATTAAAAGTTTGTGATTCCTCCTCCTCATAGCAAACTAAGTTTTGTCTAACATTTACTAAGTGGCAGGCACTGACCTAGGTGCTAAAGATACAATGGTTGTAGGAGGGAAGAGAATGTGGTCTCTATTCTATATTTTCATGTCATTTTAAAAACAAGAAAACTAAGGACCAGAAAGGTTTAGTTGCCTAAAATCTCATTAGTTAGGAAAGAAAGCCCAATTTAAACCAAAGTCTTCCAACTCCAGCAAGTAGGATCCCGTTTCAAAACTGGGACTCAATCCCTGATCTTGAGTCTTTCAGTCTAGTGCTATTTCCATACCATAACTGCTTCCTAATAAATCTTTTTTTTTTTTTTTTTTTTTTACCGGGAGGTCCCAGGGATCGAACCCGGGTCCCTCCATATGGGAGACGGACGCCCAACCATTTGAGCCACATCCGTCCCCCCTAACAAATCTTAATTATTCAAACTTATATATATATATATATTTTTTTTTTTTTTTAAAGATTTTATTTATTCACTCATTTATCCCCCCCTTGCTGCTCACGCTCGCTATGTCCATTTGCTGTGCATTCTTCTGTGTCTGCTTGTCTCCCCTTGCTGGGTCGTCCTGCTGCGTCAGCTCACCGAGCCCCGTGGGCCAGCTTGCCTTCACCAGGAGGCCCCAGGAACCGAACCCGGGGCCTCCCATATGGTAAACGGGAGCCCTACTGATTGAGCCACATCCGCTTCCCTAAACTTATATATTAAAAATGCTTTTTTGCTGATTTTTTTTTTTCATGAACATGAACATGAAAAAACAAGAAAAGTATAGGCTGGAAGTTAAAGAAAAACAATTTAAATCTAAATAGTAATACTAGCAGTGTGATGTTGAACAACAAAAAATTTAATCACTTGGAACTTCGTTCATTTATAAAATGGAAAGAATAATCCTCATGGGACTTTTGAAGTTAAATGAGACTATACATGTAAAGTATCAAATACAGTACAAAGTAATAAATAGATTTTTGTTGCTACTCATTAATCATAATTATTTCCTCATCTATCAGTTGGTAGTAATAATGTCCACCTTATACATTATCAGAAAAATAAAATGAGATTACATAAAGAGCACACTAAAACCCTGAAAGTGTTAAACAAAAATACATGGCTATTAATTTATAATACAGTTGCCAATGTGTAATTGCTTAGATATACAAAGTGTTAGCAATTTCTAAAGAAGATCGCCACTTAGACATCTGGATATCTAAAACTCAATATAGTTAAAAATAGATTAATCTTTCCTTTCACATCAGATCCTTATTCTTAATCACATGCCTTTCAGTATGCCATTTTATCCCATTCTTCCAAACATGAAGTCTTAAGACATTAAATTTTTTTTTCTCCAACCCCTCCCAAAACCAAGTCCAGCTCATTTTCTTCAATATTATATATGAATCAAGAAATCATAATTCACATTTCCTATTCTAGATTATTTATAAATATATTAAGTTAAAAATCTCATACAATACTGGAGGAAGGGGGGGTAAATAAATAAATAAATCTTTTGAAAAAATACTAGAGGAAGACTTAAATAGGTCACCTTTTATAAAATACAATTTGGCAAGTATTTATAAACAGACTTAAGAAATTTATACCGAAGATATAATCTCACATGACAACAATATCATAAATTACAATACAGCTATATGACATTACACAGAAATTAGAAATCTGACTTTGGAATAATACTGGTGTTACAGGGAAATATGCTCATGATTTAATAAGGTTAAATGATAAATATGTAGATAAATATATTTTTACAGTTTCACACTAACACAAATACATATGCAGCAAATTTTATACAAACACACAAATACATAGAAAGAAAAAAAACAAAGAACTGAGGGAACATTAAAATGCTAACAATGAAATGTTAGTAGTGGCTATCCTAGAGTGGCATAAGATTCAAGTAATTTTATTATCTTCTTTATAGTTTAAAAAATTTAACATTTTTTCAACAGGTATCTATTACTTATTATCTTTCAAAGATACTTAGTTTGGTCTTAGTACAAATCTGTAATATTAACCAAATAAAGCTATTTATGATGACCTTAATACACTAAATTGTTCTAAAAAGTAAAATATTAAGCCAGGAAAAAAGAAAATCTCTCTAAAGACAAGTTTAAAACAAAAAAGAAACAGCCATCAAATAAATCTTGAGCCCAACACTTCACACCAGCAACAAAAACCAACTCCACATAACTTGTCAATATAAATGTGAAAGGAAAACTATAAAGCTTCTAGAAGCTAAAGGAAAATATCTTCATATCCTTAGAGTATCTTAAACACACAAAACACTAGCCAAAAGGAAAGCTTATAAACTAACTTTATTAAAAATAACTTCTATTTAGCAAAAGAATAAAAAGGCAAGCTGCATGGGGGCGGATGTGGCTCAAATGGTTGGGCGTCCATCTGCCATATGGAGGGACCTGGGTTCGATCCCTGAGACCTCCAGGTAAAATTAAAAAAAAAAAAAAAAAAAGGCAAGCTGCAAAGTCGGAAAAGGTAACTGAAATACATATATTCAAAACATAAATCTCTATATATATATAGATTTACATATTTTAGATTAACAGATTTTATGAATCTGTAAGAGAAAGAAATATACTAATAGAACACTGGGCAAAAGAGAAACATATGCCTTACACAAAAATATATCCAAATTGCCAACAAACATGAAAAAGGTGCTCAATTTCATTAGCTACCTGTGAAATGCAAGCTAAAATCAAATTGCAATACCACTACACAACCACCATAATGGCTAAAATTAAAAGGACATGGAAAAATTAGTAAAAACTGACTAAACCACTTAGAAAACTAACCAACAGATACGAGTACATATTAATATGCATCAAAAGACACATACAAGAATAGTCACAGCAGCACTTTTCAAAATAGCCAACATCTAGAAACAATCTAAATGCCTATTAACCAGAATGAGTAAATTTTGGTATATTCACACAATTGACTATTACAAAAAATGAGAAATAATCTACATGCCATAGCATGGATATATTTCATAAACAATGGTAAGAGAGGAGAACATAATGTATGAAAAATCAGATGAAACTGATAATGGTAAAAATGTTAGGGTAGTGGTTATCTTTAAGGAAGTAGATGAGTTTTGTGACTAATAAGGATAGAAAAGGGGTGATTCTGGGATGCTGGTAATGTTCTATGTCTTGATCTGGGGGCTGGTTATTTTTGCTTTTGAGACAATTCATCAAGATTTGAGTTAAAAGTATACCATTTGTGTACTTTTCTGTATAAAGGATATAGTTCAATAAAATTTTTAAAAGGCACACACATAGAAAAAGAATGCTACAAACGTGCAGATATATATATACACACACAAACACGTCCCTTTCACCAATATTTCATTAAAATAAACCTGGAAATAACATAAATACCTACCAATATAGAATGATTAAATAAATTATGGCACAACATTTAACAAGGGATTAAAATAAATTAGGCAGATTTATATGCAATACCATGGAAATCTCTCCAAGGATATGTCATTAAATGAATAATGCAAAATTTCAAAAGCATATAAATAGTACTATCTAATTTATGTAAAACATACAAGTATATATACTATGTATATAGTATATATACAAAATTTACATAGATTAAAACACACATTTGCTTATAAATTAAAATTGTCCAGAATGGTATCGACATTAGTTGTTATCTCTTCTGAATGAGTAGGCAAAGGTTGAAAATAGACAGCTTTTTATTTTATTCTCCTCTACATTACTCTAATTTTTACAAACTTTTTCATAAACTACATCATACAATTATAAAAAACAAAGTAGCTATCTCTGAGACTGATATAGCTGAGCTGACCCTATCACAGCCCTATCCATAATGATTTCTATTTCATGGACTAGTGACCTAAGGGAACATAACTCTTATTTATTCCACTATCTCTCAATTACACTAAAGATCAGAAAGAACTATAGTAAGTGTGATAAGGAGACTGGCTATGTTTTTAAAGTCATCTAGAAAGAAATCTTTCATTAACAACTGATATTCACCCAAGGGAAACAAAATAAGATAAATTAGGTTAAAGAACTTCAAGAGCATGGGATGGGGAAACAGATGTGGCTCAAGCAGTTGGGTACCTGCCTACCACATGGGAGGTCCCAGGTTCCGTTCCCAGTGCCTCCTAAAGAAGACCAGCAAGACAGCGAGCTGACACGAAGGGCTGACGCAACAGGCTGGTGAGGCGAGCTGACACAACAAGATGACGCAATGAAGAGACACAACGAAGAAACAAAATGAGAAACGCAAAAAGCGGGAGAGGAGGTGGCTCAAGCCACTGGGAGCCTCCCTCGCACATGGAAGGTCCTGGGTTCAGTTCCCAGTGCCTCCTAGAAAGATGACGAGCAGACAATGAGCAGACACAGAGAACAAACAGCAAGCGCAAAACAACCACGGGTAGCGGGAGAGTATAAATATACAAAATAAATCTCAAAAAAAAAAAAAAAAAGAGCATGGGATGATATAGAGAACAGACCATGCTGGGATGGCTCTCAAAAACATTCTACTAGAAGAGATACCTTGATTTATCTACTAATCAGGTAAGGTGAAATCAATGGCAATAAGTAATAATACGACCTTCAACAGGAAAAAGCTATGAAGAAAGAGTATTCACTCTACACTTTCTGCTTAAAATACTGATTCCTATCAAATAGAACACCTAAGAGCAATGCAGTGAGTGAAGTTTTGTGAAAAAAATAAAAAATAAAACTGGAGTTGATATGTTATCAACTATTCACCTTAAACTGAGCTCGCTTAATATACCTATTTCTGAAAGTGACATCCAAAAGTATGCTGAAGTATAAGATAATGTAAAGAAGCAAACAAAAAAGTACCTCTTGAAATATATATCCCCAATAAAAGCCAATGCAACCACCTCAAAAAACACAGGACCAAAACCAAGAAACATCACAACACCACTTCTGAATCCTTCAACTGAACTTTATAAGAAACGCAATGGTAATAAGAAACAGCTAGAATTTCTAGCCTTAGGTAAAACCAGTGTTTTGACATTGATTGTAGGTGAATACCAGTGCATAGCAGTCAATGAAACCAGTATTTGGCTTACTTTTTAAAAATGAAGAACATACTGCATTCACATGATTGACTTTGTTGAAGTAAATCATGTAATGGATGGCAAGCAGGGAATGAGCCAATGAGGGAGGAAGAAACATAACCTATCGATGGCCATTTACAGAAACAGATATACAAAGGCAAAGAGATTTGTCACCTTCCACAATGATTCTGAAAGATCATTTCTCACCAATAAACACAATCTAATTCTGCAGCTAAAGCACAAAATGGCAAAAATAATACCTTAAAATCATTTACATGAGTAAAACTGTTCCTTTTTGTTG
This sequence comes from Tolypeutes matacus, assembly GCA_026826555.1. Taxonomy (NCBI): domain Eukaryota; kingdom Metazoa; phylum Chordata; class Mammalia; order Cingulata; family Chlamyphoridae; genus Tolypeutes; species Tolypeutes matacus. The sequence continues at coordinate 29,989,686 of JAKSZT010053887.1, forward strand.
CTTTTTTTTTAATTAGAAGGAAAAAAGTCATCCATTAAAAGGCATATACCTAAATCCCAAACAGCCGCATATTAGGTTTTCATTGACTGAAATGTGAAACATTTGGGAGAATTATCTATACTATTCTCCTTAAACCAGTGACAGGATTTAAGGAAAGGCTACTAATATCAACACTTAAAAAGTAGAAAACAAAACAAGAGTCTTATACCAACAGCCAAAGACATTTTGAGTTTCCTAGACTTTTAAACAAAAGTAAGCACAAATACAAAATGCATAAAGGTATGCCTGCAACTTTATATTATACACACTGCTTATGGTAGAAATTCATGACGCAAATGCTACACAAATGAAGTACATTCTATCAGAAATGATGAATACCTGAAATATTTTACCAAAAAATTTGGTTTGTCCAATTCAGAAGCTACAGCCACATGTGGCTACTAAGCGCTTGAAATGTGGCTAGTGAGACTCAAACTGAATGATTAGTTTTATTTTATTTTAATTAAAATAATTAACATAGACATTCCAAAATTGGCCTGTATTTTCCTGTTGAAAATGTGAAGCCACTGAGATGGATTGAGTAGAATCAAAATAAGTCCTGAAAACTAACAGTTATCACAAATGAAGATCTTTTACTTCAACAGGAGGGAAAGAGTTTACAGAATCTAAAATTGTTATTAATTTTAGAAGACTCAAAACTCAACTTTTTTGTTCTGAACAAAAAAGTTAATTTGAAATGAATTAATATTACTTGTGACTTCCAAGTGAGCAAGCAAATGAAAGATGAAAACCATTAACATGTGCAGTATCAGTTTTTAAAATATTTTAACACAATATGCAAAGTACGTAAATAAAGACCTGGTAGCTTAAGTTTTCATGCTTTTGGGAACCTGGATCAAACATCCTTTCTTAAATTCAAAAATGTGATGATCCAGGGAGCAGATGTGGCTCAAGCAGTTGCACGCCTGCTTCCCACATGGGAGGTCCTGAGTTTGGTCCCCGGAGCCTCCTAAAAACCAAAATACAAACAACAAGCAAACAAACGAAAGAACCAACTCAGGGGAGCCACTGTGGCTCAGTTGTTGAGCACCAGCTTCCCACATAGGAGGTCTGGGGTTCAATCCACAGCCCTAGTACCTCAAAAGAAAAAAAAAAAAAAAAAAAGAAGTGATGATCTTATGACCTGCCCTTTACCACTTTGCCTTATCAGCAGAAACACATAAATAAAAAATAAGGGATATAATTCTTCACATCTGTTATGTTCTACTATAAAGCAACATTACACAAACCCTAAATTCTACCCATTGGATATATGGTATGATAGAACCTTCCATTGATTCATTCTCAAAATGGACTTGATCATTATCTATTACAATTCATGGGACTCGATTATGGAATACCCATAAAAATGGAATAGCACACAGTTATTTAAGAAGTTTCAGAAGAGTAAGGGGCTTGAGAAAAGATCAATATATGTTAGAAAATGAAGAGTATATAAAAAGCAACATGACCCCATGCACGGCATGCATATAAAAAAGCAGAGATGGGAAGCGGCTGTGGCTCAATCAGTAGGGCTCCCGTTTACCATATGGGAGGCCCCGGGTTCGGTTCCCGGGGCCTCCTGGTGGGTGTAGGCCCGCCCGCACGGCGTGGTTGGCTGACCCAGAGAGCACAAGCAGCAAGGGGGGCATAAATGAATAAATAAATAAAATCTTTAAAAAAAAAAAAGCAGAGAAGGCTTTCTTTGCTCCTGGCAGCAAAGGGAGAAAAGTGCACATGGGCCTATCAGCCTTGAGCCAGGCAGCACAGGGACACACCCTGATGCGGTGCAACAAAGCCTGAGTTTTAAAGAAGTATGAAAGTCATCATCATAAATGTTTTCCCAAAAAAGGATGGCTGAAAAAACACAACTGTAAGAGGTACCTAAAGTTACAACATATAAGTAGCTGCAGATCAGTGTTCAGGTCCATAGCCGTGGTATTCAGAAATTCTTCTTAGCCTCAAGTGTGGCATGCAACAATCTTGGGAAAGGAAAAACGAATTGGCCAAGAAGACAGATGAATAGAAGCAAATGGAGAAACTTAATATTCTATTTGATATTGATAACCTTATCTCAGTAATAAATTATGTAGAAAATACATGTTTAATACTTATATTTTAATTTCTGAACAATAAAGTCTGTTTGGAAAAAAAAAAAAAGCAGAGGAAAAAAAGCACCAAAATGTCAGGAATGATTACATCTGAATGACAGTATTATGGGAGGGTATTTATTCTGGAGATATGTAAAGCTTCGTTCAAACAAAAACCTGCACAAAAATGTTTACAGTAGCTTTATTTATGATAGCCAAAACCTGGAAGAAACTAAAATGTCCCTCAAAAAGTGAATCGTTAAATAAACATACTACACTCATACTACAGAATACTGTTCAGCTATAAAAAAGAAAAAAATATTGATATACACAACAACATGGATGCCTCTCAAGGTTATTATATGGAGTCAAAGAAAAAAAGCCAATCTCAAAAGGCCACGTGCAGTATGACTCCATTTACATCACATTATCAAAATGACAAAATTATATAGAGAGAACACAGATTAGTGGTAGTCAATAGGTTAGAGATGATACAGGAAAGAGGTATGACTATAAAGGGTAGCACAAGGGAGATCTTTGTTGTGATGGACTAGTTCTGTATTTTGATTGTAGTGGTGGTTAAACATGAAAAAATGTGTAATTATATAAAATGTATCCACTGGGGAAAACTGGGTAAGGGTACACAGACTTCTTTGTGCTATTTTTGCAACTTCCTGGTAATCCATATTATTTTTACAATAAAAACGTTTTCTAAAAAAAGTAATAGGATAGATCTTGCCCCTTCTCTTCCTGCTCCCCACTCCCTATCTCTTTACTCTCCCTAAACCATTCAATCCTAAAATCTTAAATTGGGGCACAACAAGGTTTCCAATCCCACACAGGATGAAGAGGGCATTGCATGGGAGGGCTGCACAATGCAAGATGACAGAGTCTAAGCAGGGTAATGTGGTCCTCCACAAAGAAAAGTAGCTCGACACAAGGTGTTGGAAACAGGCAGTACCAAGGAATAGTCTACACTGTGGGGTAAGTACAGTCTGGAGCAGGTTGTCAGAGACTGAGTGGGGTGAGGAGGGCATACAAGAGTGGGTGAAGTTAATTTCACAAAAATAAAACCCTGTGATAATAAGATGGAAAAAAAAAAAAAAAAAAAGCAAAGCAAAGAAAAAGTGGGTGAAGACCAGCATGATATATCAAAGCTTGAGATCAGTGATTACCTGGGGTCAAGAGCAAAGAGAAAGAAAAGCTATAGAGGCACACTTTTGAGGATGATAGAATTGTTCTGTATCTTGACTGTAGGAGTGATAGTTTCATGGGTACATACATTTGCCAAAACTCATCAAATATTACACCTTAAATGGATGGAGTTTATTGTATGCAAATTAGACCTGAACAAACCTGACTTGGAAAAAACTAACCAAACTGAAATAAGACATAGAGAAGTCCACAATTAAAGCTGGAGATTCCATCAGTCCTCTCTCAATAAATGACATAATAAGTAGGGAGGAAATCAGTAAGGATATACAAAGGGTTGAACACAACCCTTTACTTGACCTATTTGATTTTTATAGAACCCATTGAACAATAGTCAAAATACATTCTTTTCTGTGAATTCTGTGAACATGTAATATTCACCAAATAGATCATATGCCTGGCACTAAAACAAGTCTCAATACACTTAAAAAAGACTGAAAGCATATAAAATATGTTCTCTGGCAACAAGAAAATTAATTTAGGTATTAGCAACAAAAAGATCGAGAAAAAGGCAAAGAGATCCACTCTCACCACTTCTATCAAACCCTGTACTAGAGGTCCTAGTCCTGCAATAAGGAAAGAAAAAAATAAAAAGAAATAAAAGATATATTTGGAGTAATGAAAATACTCTAAAATTAACTGAGGTGATGACAACACAATTCTGTGATGAATATGAGAGCCACTGGGTGTACAATTTGAAGGATTGTACAAAGCATGGGACTGTATAACACAGGGAATCCAGTGGTGGATGATGGACTGTGGTTAACAGGACAAATATGAGAAAGTTTTCTCCTGAACGGTAACAAACATATACTAATATTGGGTTTAATAACTGTATGAATTGGGGGGAAAATACACCAAATGTAAGGTGTGGGCTGTAGTTAGTAGTACTATTTTGATGATGCTCTTGCATAGTTTTTAACAAATGTTTCACAACAATGCAAGCTGTTGGTGGGGAGATGTATGGGAGCCTTGTATGATGATATGAATGTTTGTTTTATAAATTTACAAATTCTACTATACATTTACTATTTATCCATGTTCATGTGTGAAGGATATACTTCAACAAAATTTTATTTTAAAAAGACATAGATTGGAAAGGAAATAAAATTGTCTTTGCTTGCAAACAATATAATAAAGAAGAAAGCTGAAGGAATCTTAAAAATAATTAATAGAACTAATAAGTGAATTTAGCAAGGTCACAGGATACAAGGTCAACAAAAAAAATAACTTTCTATATACTAGTCACAATTAGGTGAAAGCATACTATAGTGTTTATAAATAGCAGATCTACTATATGGATTTGACAGTGATTGAAAGGGAAAGTCTAAGGTCATGTATATTACTAGAGGGAAAGCTAAAAAATGCAACATGGAATAGTATGACACGGTGAAACCTCATGTGAAATACAAATATGGCTAATATTGCATATATAATACTGTTTTTACAATATAAATACAAATAAACTAGAAAGATGGAAACAGAATAGCAGCTACGTATGGCAGAGGAAGCAAAGAGAGATTGAAAGGTTATGATTTTTTGTTTTAGTTTTTTTTAATTATTATTATTATTAGAATAACGAAAATGTTCTAATAATGACTGAAATGATGAATGCACAACTATGTGATTATACCAAATACTACTGATTGTATACTTTGGATGGATTTATGCTTTACAAATATGTATCAATAAAGGAGGGAGGGGAAGGGAGGGGAGGGAAGGGGAGGCAGGAAGGAAGGAAGAAAGGAAAAAATTGCAGACTAATTCACTAATAAAAAGAAACTGCAATTTAAAAATTACCATTTATAATATCCAAAAACATGAAATACCTAGGGATAAATATAACAAAATATGACAAATAATTCTACACTGAAAACTGTAGAACATTAGTGAGATAAATTAAAGAAGACCTAAATAAATTTAGAGATTTATCATGTTCATGTATTGGAAACCACAATTCTAGAATTCAGATGATAATTTTCATCAAATCAATATATAGATTAAATGCAATTCAAATCATACATTAAAACTAAAAACTAACCATACACCAGAGGTTCTGAGGGGAGGGAAGAGGGGAAAAATAGGTGTGATATGGGAGTCCCACTTTTGGGACACTGGAATTGTCCTGAATGACGTTGCAATTACAGATACAGGCCATTATACATCTTGTCATAACTTACAAAATTGTGCAGGAGAGAGTTTAAACTATAATGTAAACTGTAATTCATACTTAGTGGCAATGCTCCAATATGTGTTCATCAATTGTAACAAATGTACCATACTACTGAAGGATGTTGTTAATGTGGTAAAGTGTGGGAGGGGTATTAGGGAATCCCCTACATTTTCATGTATCACTTATGTAATCTAAGTATCTTAAAAAAAAACCAAAAAAACCCACCATAACACTAAAACTATAAAAATATGAAACTATAATCCATTATAAACATAAGAACTAAAACTATAAAGTATTTCAGAAGAAAAAATATGGAGACATCGTAACATTAGAATAGACAAAGTTTTTTCACAGTATCCAGAAAGCAATAAATAATTAAAACAAATGATACCTCACCAAAATTAAAATCTTCTGTTCATTAAAAGACAATGTTAAGAAAATTAACAGCAAGTCACAAATGGTGAGAAAACATATTTGACAAAGGACTTGTATCAAGAATTTATAAAGAATTCCTTCAAATTAGTAATTTTTTAAAATGTTTTTAATGAGCAAAGGAAATGAAAGACAGAAATGGTCAATAAGTACATGAAAAAGTGTTCAATATCTCTAGACTTCAGGAACACACAGATTAAAACCACAATGAAATTACACTACACACCCACTAAAATGACTAAAATTAAAGAGGCAGAAGGGAGCTGACATAGCTCAAGTGGCTGAGCACCTGCTTCCCATGTACAAGGTCCCAGGTTTGATCCCCGGTACTTCCTAAAAACAAAACAAACAAACAAACAAAAAAGCCAACTCTCATTGGTGAGTAGATGTAGCTCAGTGGTTGAGCGCCTGCTTCTCGTGTGAGGTCATGGGTTCAATCCCTGGAACCACCTTTGAAAAAAAAAAGGCAGAGAGAAGACCACCAACTAAAACTTTCATATATTACTAGTGGAAGTATAAAATGGCATAACCACTTTGTTAATCAATCTAGTGGTTTTTATGTTTAACTTAATACAGAAATTCCCACATCTAGGGTATACATCCAAGAGAAATGTAACGAAAAAAGATTTATATAAGAATATTCATAATGGTAAAAAACCAGAGACAACACAAATGACCATAAAAAGGAAGATGGATAAACAAAATTTATTTGTATTAAAACAACAGAACATGGCGTGGAGAGGCGCAAGCCCCAGCACGATGAAGCAACACACCAAAAAGACAATGATGCAACCACATAGAAAAAAACAAGAACAAAAAACAAAAAACAACAGAACATTAATCAACAATGACAAGAAATAAACTACTGATATACTCCACACTCAACCAACATGGATGAACCACAAAACATTATGCTGAGCAAAAGAAGCCAGGCACAAAAGAGTTACATACTAAACGATTCCATTTACATGAAGTTCACAAGGAATAACACTAACCTTCGGTGAAAAATAAAATAAAAAAATGATTGTACAGAGGATAACTGGGAAGAAAAATTAAAATTTCTGAGGTGATGGAAATATTCTACACCTTGATGGGATGTGGGTTACACAAGTTTATTCAATGGTCAAAACTGATCTGTGCATTTCACTTTAAATTTTTCCTCAATTAAAAAAAAATATGTATTTTTGTCAAAGTGGCCTTTCACTCAACCAATATTTGATTGCCTACCACAGCCAAGATATTGAGGACATAAAGTTAAAAGGCAGGCTCCAGAAAAGAGACCTTACAGGGTTAATGACAAGACAAAATTTTAAGCAAAGACATGGAAAATATGTTAAGAATAGTACACTGCCAGAGAAAGAATATTAAAGGTATGTACAACATGTGCAAACATAAAGTGATAGGAAAAATCATGGTGCATCTGAGTGACTAAATTAATTTGGTATACTTAAAGCATGAAGGGAGGACGGGGTCAAAAGAGAGAATGGAGAGGACTATTGGAGAAGAGGTTGGATAAGAAAGGATCTGATTATGAAGTCTCTTTTAGGCCATGTAAGAGTACATTTTAGCTGGTTGGCAATGAGGAACCCACTGAAGACGATTTTTAGTAGGGGAATGGAATGTATAAACCTCATTTTGGAAAGATCATCAGAGAAACTGTATCTGAAAGAGACTGAAGAGGGATGAGGATCGAGTCAGACCAATAAAAACGCTATTGCAATAAGTCTTTCTGGTAAAAGTTGGTGATCGCCTATTATAAAACAGAACTTTAAGTAGTTATTCATTCGTTCATACCATATGCCAACACCTGGGACAAAGTGGAAAATAAGATAAAATTCCTGCCCTCATAGAGCCTACAATCTATCAGAGAAGGGAGATGTTGAATAAGTAACCACAGGTCTACCTCACAGGAATACAACTTAGACTTGACAGGAGAAGCAGGCTGATGATCATGAAGCACTACCCATGTTAAAAAAACAGGGAGGGGGTATTCCAAGCAGGCTATATGAAGGTACTGAAGTAAAAGGAAACGTACAAAATATTAGATGAACTGAAAGGAACCAAGGTTTAATATCAGAGAAGGCAGAAATGAGCATTACATTACAGCTGTGGTCTTGCAGGTCGTCAATAAAGGTACGAGGCAGCAAGAAAGTTATGGGTGCTTACGAAACTATAGCTGAGGGAAGTGGATGTGGTTCAGCGGTTGAGCACCTGCTTCCCAAGTACCAGATCTTGGGTTCAATCCCCAGTACCTCCTAAAAAAAAAAAAAAACTATAGCTGAAGTGATGAACTATGATGTCTAGGGCAGACAGGAAAGAATAAATGCCTGACATCACTGAAAAGGAGAATACGAAGAGTATTGAGAGTAGAAGCATAGTAGAGGGAAAAAAAAGAAGGCAAGAATTGCCAGGAGTTACAGAATCTGAAGGAACAACGTTGAGTGGTTTTTTTTTCCTAGTATGCTCAAGATTCAAACTTTCAATTCTGTAAGGAGGAAACCCAGAGTTAAACATCAGAATATTTTAAAAATTAAGTGTTTATAATTCAATATACAAATAATCCTAATAGAGAAATAAACATTTCCTGGAAAAGGTAACTTTTAAAAATATATTTAATACAAAAACCTCACTTGTTTAATTTTGTCTTTTCAAATGTGATTTCTGTCAACACTTCAGTATATCTATTCAAAAACGCTCATTTGAACTATATAGGCTTAAATATTTTCTGAAATTTCTTCAATGAGTTGCAGTATTACTTAATACAAAATTATGTTTCCAACTATAAGGTTAATTATCTTATAAAAGAATTACTTACAGGGACATTAAGTGCATACTGTAGTCCTTGAGGAAGTCTTTCATGTGTTTCCATCTGCTCTTCATCATTTTTCACTGTCTCCTCATGGACCATAAGTTCATCATGTGATATCATGTCTTGCTGTCTCATTTCACTTTCTTGTAACACTTCATCTGCAGCAAGGATCTCCTGGTGAGGCATACTCCGATCCTGAAGCACTGATTCCTGCAGTTCCCCAGACACGGCAGACTGGCCAGACACTCCACCCATTACAACCATTGCCCTGGAAGACTGCATTTCGTCTATGCCGCCACATTTAAGAAACAATCCTTCCAGTTTGTCGTCAATGTTCATGCTTAAGTATAACTGCCTAGAAAGACCAAGTTTGGCAACAAAGCATAATAAATTAGTTTCCCATGTCTATCTGATATTTTTAAAATTTCAAATTAATGAAATGAAAGGTACACATTTAAATTGAAAGGTTTTATTCATGCAGTTCAGAGTTTCCTCCAATTTCAAAATTATCAAGGTAAGTTTTACTAGAACAATAAAACACAAATTTTCATTTTTGAAAAATGACCTTGACCGAAAGTATTTCCAACATGAGCCAAAGGGCCTACATACTTTAATGCACTGAACTGTTTTAAGAATAAAAAAATAAAAACTAAAAAAGAGATAAATTCAATAAGAAATAAACAAAGGATGCCACATGGGAAACTATTAAAGAAAACTTAGAACTTAGCAGGGAAAGACTGCTGACAGGACAAAGGAAAGGGGTCTTCTGAGGAGCAAGTGATATTCTTTTCTGATCTGAGTTCTGGTTGCAAAGAGGTGCTCACTGTGAAAATTCAAAATATATACCTGTGATATGTACTTTTCTGTCAGTTATTATACTTCAATAAAAAGTTAAAATCTGTAGAAGCAAAAAATGTCCATATAATCATTAAAAATACTCTTGAAAAATATTTGAAAATGTGGGAAAATATACCCAGTAAGGGAAATACTGTATATATATATGTATATGTGTGCGAGTGTCATAGGTATATCTAAATGTTAACAGCATTAACATTACTGCTATGTGGTAGAACTACCAGTTTTTAAATTTTCTTATTTATATTTATCTCTATTTTTAAAACTTAAATAAAATTTTAATTCTAACTATGGTTTTAAATTTGTGAAAATGTAACAAAAGTAACATTTTCATTACTAATATATTCTTAGTCAATCATGATTAATAAATGTCAAGAGTTCATAAGAAATTAAGAATTAAACACTATTAAATAATTACTTATTTTGTCCATTACTACAGAAATATATTATACATAAAATATTAGTATTTTAAATCTGTCCTTCTAACTTTGGTTGCTATAAATTCGTATTTGATTTTCCATTGGGCCATTATTACTGACTAATATAATAATCATGAAATCCAAAGAAACTTCATCTCCATGAGGGTTAAGGCATTATTATAAAATTTGTTTTAAAAACTACTTCTATTACCAGACTGCATGAAATAAACAGACATACACTACCTAATGAGAAGGACTCTCAATCAGTATACACATAGACTATGTTTTAGTTTGGTTACTTCTTTCCCAAATTAATCACTTACTGCTTTGAGTAAAATACATGATCAGTAAAATTCAAATACACTACTAAAATCTAAATATACTTTCATTTATCAAAGCTATAATAAAGGAAGAAATATTTACTTAAATGAACAGCTCAAAAACCAAACAGCAACCTAAAGAAAAAAATAAAATTCATACTTGCTAATCTTGTCCTCCCTGGATCATACAGTATCAGTCTACAAAACATATGGGACCTGACATTACTTGTCAAAATCTTTAAGTAGCAAACTTGAATCTAAACAAGAAAAATTTTAAATATATTACCAGATAACTACTCTCTTCAAATATGTCCCTTATCCCATTTCTTAGAAAAGAAACTATCCTACAGTTAAGTGAAACTTAAGACTTTTAATGCTAAAATTTGTTTATTCTGAGCATTTCTTTGGAACTCTTTTCTAAAATATTTTGTTTTCTTAAAGAGTTTGGACTTAAAAACACACAAAGCCACCCCTGCTGCAATTCTTTGTTGCTGCTGCAATTGCTATTGACACGTTCACCTGATGAATATGAGATGTAGAATTACTAAAACAAAGACTAACTTAGAGGGGGTCGGATGTGGCTCAACTGGTTGGGCGTCCGTCTCCTATATGGAGGGACCCGGGTTCGATCCCCGGGACCTCCCGGTAAAAAAAAAAAGAAAAAAAAAAAAAAAGACTAACTTAGAGAAGGTGACCTAGGGCAAATTCTCAGGTGTTTTTAAAAAAAAAAAAAAAAGTGACTTCACCCAAACCAAGTTTAGTTTCCCTAAAGCAGAGGTTTCCAAAGAGGTTTTTGATCATACACCTCATCAATTTAAAATCTTTCCCATACTCTAATATGTGCATACTATTAAAAATTATATTTCTGTATTGTGGCAATATATTATATCCATATTAAAACAGACAAAAAAATATATAATTTTTTACAACCCTTCTAACATTAAGCTGAAACAGTAAGTATTGAGGGAGTAGAAGTTCTGATTCAGTATTTTGAGGAGAGAGAATATTTTGGAAAAAGAGGTAGGCTTGGATAGAGTGCCAGACTTGGGGCAGGAAGATAACACACCTCAATATAGAGGTAGTAAATGCCAAGGGAAGTGGAAATACAGTAAGTGGAAGATAAACTTAATCTCTCTGAAAAGTTTCCTGAGAACAGGCTATATGTACAAAAAAGGAATCTCTTTTCCTTTTTTCCCTGTGGATCCTTATTCTTATAACCCCAAAATTAAGCCATACATTTTGGATTACACAGGCTAGTGTAGAAATTGTAGGGGGTTTTAGACAATACCCCCAGAATACCAGAAAACACTAAGATATCAATATAGGTTCTATTATCAATGTACACTGCTCAGACAAGGTTTTAAAGTGAGCTTTGACCTCTCTCTAAGCTAAATTCAGCATATAAACACAATAACTTCCCCTCAGCATGGGACAAGACTCCCAAGGATAAGCCTCCCTGGGCACGGAGGGAATGCTACCAAGTACCAACAGGCAATGCAACTGGGTAAAAAAAAAGAAAAAAATAGACCTTGACCAAAAGGGGGAAAAGGTAAAGAAAAATGAGTTTACATGGCTAAGAGACTTCAAAGTGAGTCGGGAGATCATTCCAGATGTAATGGTTATGCACATCTCAGCAGGATCTCATTGACAGCTAAAGTAGATGCTACCCCAAATAGTGGGGCTCCTGAGGGCTCTGGAAACATCCAGATACTACAGTCACTGCAGATAGCTCAGGAGTTTGGTCCCTTGCCAGTAGGTCCTACTTTGGAATTTATGCTCCCCAGTGTGACAGAGTTGGACTCAGTTGTGGTTTCCCTACACATGGCTCTTCTGTCCTTCTATTTGAACTTATAATTAGTACTAAAGTTGGTAGGTGTACGTCCGAGAGCCTTAAATCTTTGTTCTGCCCATGTGCCAGCTGGGCCCTCAATCTCAATGGAGTTGTAATACCTACTCTCCAGTTCAATGGACTCACCCAGGACAACTAACAAGGAGGAGATGATGGATAACCAACATACCAAGGAACTGAGAGTGTCTACAACTGTAAGCAAGAGAGTCCCATCCACTGGCACTATGGGATTGAAGGCCCCCCCCCTCAATTAAAGGTGAAGTGAGCATCACCATCCCAGAATCCTCAGGGTTGGGGAATGAACTATGGACTAAAGTAGACTTACTAGTATTCTACTATAGACTTATTGTGATTCTAGGAAGAAATATAATTGATGTAAAGGCAATGGCCACTGGAGGTTCTAAGGGTGGAGAGGGAAAAACAGGTGTAATACGGGGGCATTTTCAGGACTTGGGAATCATCCTGAATGACATTACAATGACAGATACAGACCATTATATATCCTGTCATAACCTATAGAATTGAGTGGGAGAGAGTGTCATCTACAATGTAAACTATAATCCATGCTTCGTGGCAATGCTCCAAAATGTGTCTATCAATTGCAATAAATGTACCACACTAATAAAAGATGTTGCTAATGTGGGAAAATGTGGGAGGTGTGGGGAGCAGGGCATATGGAAATCCCCTATATATTCTCTGTAACATTTACGTAATCTAAGTATCTTTTAAAAAATAAAAAAAGGAAAAGACAAAAAAAATTTTTTTAATTAAAAAAAAAACAGGGAAAAAAAAGTGAACCTTGAAAATATCTATCAAAATGAAAACTGTATGTATCCATCAATCCAGTCATCTCACTGTTAGGAATATACACAACCTTACAGGTTTATTCATAAAAGTTCACCAAAGATATGTAAAAAGGGATGTTTGGTGCAACACTTCAAAGGAAAGACTGGAAACAACCCAAGTGTCCACTGATAGGAGACTTGGTTAAGTTAGTTATAATTCAACCATACAATGGAATATATGCACCATTAAAAGGAATGCAGTAGATTTCTATGTACTGGGTAACAGCTTCTCCAAGCTTAATTAAGTGTTGGAGGGGAGAAGGGGGGAAACCAAGATGAAGATATAGACAAGAAGATCTTTTCCACATAATTTTTTTGTATTTATTTTTATTCATTCTTTTTTGTTTTTGTTTTCTCACATAATTCTTAAAAGGATAAATAACTGAAGCAACAGTTATTCTATGTAGGTATTTTCCCCCCAAAGTGGCCTTTGGGGAGTACAATAAGGAAGAAGCTTCTTTTATATCTTTTTCTAACCACATACCAGTATCATAATATGTTTATGCTACAATAGAAGGTTGTATGGATAGTAGGACTGACATTAGGTCTTGTTTTTCTTTTTATTTATTTTAAACAAAAACTGTTATTTTAAAATGTGCTTTAAAGACAAATAAAGTAACAGCACACTTCTACCACACATTTCCTCAACTATACTCATGACAGAGTAAGGTGGACAGGAAATGAAACAAGGCCTCTAAACAAAAAAAGTAATTTCACCAGACTTATGGTAAAAGACAAGGGGACAAGGATACTCTAAGAAAAATAACAGCATAGGGAAAGGAATTTTTCTCACTCTTGCACCATCTCAATGTCTTTATAGTCCTCAGTTTTTCCCCCTTATGGTGTCTATATGATTTCAGTTAAAGCTCTCTGTACTTCATTGCAGATTCCAAAACCCAAATACAACAAAAGGTCCCATGTTCAAAAGCTAATTCTTGCGATTTCCTTTCTCTATTTTAATATTTTCAGGGGTGATCAAGTGTAAAAAAGAAACGAATGCAATCAATCAATCCACACTAAGATGTAAACAGTTCAATGTCTCTTGCTGGGAAGCGGCTGTGGCTCAATCAGTAGGGCTCCCGTTTACCATATGGGAGGCCACGGGTTCAGTTCCCAGGGCCTCCTGGTGAAGGCAAGCCCGCCCGCACGGCGTGGTTAGCTGACCCAGCGAGCACAAGCAGCAAGGGGGGGATAAATGAATAAATAAATAAAATCTTAAAAAAAAAAAAAAGTCTCTTGCTACCAAACCTTCAAAAATCTGGTGTGTGTATGTGTGTGTGTGTTTAACCCCAATGTGTATACAATTAATGGAAATTCAGAAATCAGGGATATTACAGAATAGAGGAGGAAAGGAGTAACACTTGCATTTATTCATGTCATTTACATAATGGACTAGCTCTGGAAGGGAAAAAGAGAACTAAATAAATAATTTGAGTTCCCAGAAGCCTCTGTTCAACTGGTGGAAAAGAAGGAATAGGTGGAGTAATAAGCCACTCTGAGATCCTTGTGAAGATCATTTATTTTGCAAGTGAAGGGACTTTGAGCTACTGAAACCTAAGGGTACAAATCAGCAGTGCTGTCTGGAGCCAAGACAGGATGGACAATGAATCAGTCCTAAGGGCTAATTCAGCTAAAAATAGGATGGCACTCCTTCCTCTGAAGTTCCAGTTACCCAAAGCAAAGAATGCTGAAAACTACAACAGAACAGGAGAGAGAAAGTAAGGAAGGAGCCCAGGTCAAGCCAATTTCTTCTAAATCTTCCCTTTGCAGATGACTTCAAGCTGCATTATTTTCCCCGTTCCAAGGTCTAGCCTTCCCTTATCTCCACCCCTCAGTAAAATAAGCTGGAAGATACTGCAACAGGGGTATTTAGGGGGCCACACGACAGCTTCCTGCTCCAGCCAATAACCCTCCCCTCCCTCACACCCCTATCTTCCTTTCTTATTGGCAAATTTTGGTTCACCTATGTAAAGTAATTCTAATTATAACTGCTTAGACAACCTCTAGCCATTTAAGCCTAATAGCAGTACTGTACTTAAAAGGAAGCATTAATTATCAGTCATCACTTTCTCCTGTCTTCCAGAAAGACACCTGACTCTTCTAGTTGTCACCTCTAATTTGAAGTTTCTAATAAACTGTGTGCAAGCAATTGGAAAGTAAACTTTATAGATTTATATGTTGGAGGAGAGCAAATAAGCTTTGAGCCAAGGGCTTTTAATAAGGAATTAAACATGTGGGCTTTTAATACAAGCATTTGCAACAATTCCTTCCTAAGATCAAGGGACTGGTTAAGCTTGTTTTCAGAGGTCAAAGTTAAAAGAGGCATAACATATGGACAAGTTAGGCATTACTACTCATTGTTAATCAACTGTACAAGGCATTTAAATGTTTACTGAGGTTTTTTTATGGAAGTTCTATGCAATTAATGAGGAAAATAGCTTTCCAAATTTCATTATAGGTTTATGCCTATATTATGAAGTTCAGAGGTTATGAAAACCTGGAGAGGCTAGATGAACATGTGTTGAGGATTACTATATAGATGTAAACTGTGCTGGACCTTTATACATTTTACCTCACTTAATACAATAATTCTTCAAGGCTGTAACAGTATCACATTTAAAAGATGAGGAAATGAGGGCTTACCCAAATTTACATAGCTAAGAAGTACATAAACTGTGATTTCAACCTAGGCTTACCTGGCTCAATGCACTTTTTGCCACAGGATGCCACTTTCTGATTTGAAAAGGCCCTGGATACATTAAGAATTCACTGTATGCATTCCCTTCTTATCATCACCATTGCTACCCTATCACCATTGCTTGGCTTGGTAAAGCAATCAAACTCTCATTAGCTAACTATCTCATGGCTACCATAGGAGAACTTTCCGATTCAGAATCCATTTTTGTCTCCTTCGGGAGAACTGAACATGTTTTCTACATTCCCTATTTTCCCACTTCCACCTATTAATGACAGCTCAGCCATTCTTTTTTATCAAAGGCTTACATATACCCTCTTAAAAACTACCTTCCTTCCTCCGTTCTTGCCTCAAACCCTTACCAATTAGTTCAGTAAGATCTCTTTCTCTCTTTCCTTTATTTACCCACTTGGGAAAAAAATACATAGCTGATAAATGTAAGAGCAATGTTAAAGATACACCTGAATCAAAGAAAACAAGGCCATAAGTTTTAAAGTGAAAAGAAATTTGAAGACTTTTGCCACAATCCTCTAAAAATACTTGAAGGCACTTAGTTCCCCTTCAGAATGTACACAAATATCCACCTGCCACTTTCTGGTCTTTAAACCTGTATTCAAGCATTCAAAAAATTAAATATTTCTCATTTAAAGATACTGCTTTTCTGTTTTATTATTATCAATTTATTGACTTTGGCATTAATACTATTTTCCCTCAGTTTTTATTGAGCAATGTAAAATTTCAATTTTATGAGTCAAACAAATTCTAGTGGGCAAGCTTAGGAACCTAAACAGCATTCTCTGTTCTATGTAAAGAATAATTTTCAACCCAAAATGTTCTCCCAAATTCAACAATACTCCGCTGTACCAAAACCCATTCGACCTAAACAGAAGCTTCAGTTGTAGGCAGAAGAGAAGCAATCCAAGGAATCTATTCTGAAAACAGCTGAAAAAAGCTAGATTTCACAACTACTTTTGATCCAAAACCTATTTAGTAAACTCCTTGTTGTTTAGAGGATTGATGTTACATTATATTTTTTTTAAATATCACCATTAGAAATAAAAATATCAATCAGCTCAGAATCATTGTTAGACAAAACAAAGTGATGAAGAAACCTATGATGAGCATTAAAAACTAATAAATCTGCCATTTCTAATTTCTAAGTTAATACTGTTTTGTATTCTTTCATTCTCCAAAAGCATGGTTTTGATCAAAGCAAAATCTGTTTCATATCTAATTTTAAACAAAATTTATTTCTCCTCTTAGCATTTCCAAATTTGAAAGCCACTTCAGATGTACCTTTGTACCATTTTGTGTCTATAAAGCATATCTTATAAACCATGTCTCTTGTTGATTTTTAAAGTACTATTTCAAAACATCCTAATAGGAGCATCATATATAATAACACCAATTAGAGAAAATGGTCTTTCTGATAAATGCTAGCAACAATAAAAGATGTTCAAATAAATAAGCAGATTATCTAATTTTAATAGCTGGAAACATAATTATTAGAGAATTTACAGGCTAAGATCACTTTATATGATTTAACAATTAAAATGAAGTGATGATCTTTTTTAACCACAGAAAAATAATATTCAAGCCAAAGATAACAGGAATATATCTGTATCCACACTGACAACTATGCAAATAAAGCAGAATCTACACACATTCTGCAGTCCAAATAACCATCACCATTGTATTCTAAAACAGTGTAACAGAAAGAAAACAGTGGCATTTAGAAATATTAAAATATAAAATTTAGAGCAATTCAAACTGTTTAAAACACAGCTGTAATATATATTTTTAAGGGGAGGTGACAAGGAGAGAAAAAAGTAAAAAAAAAAAAAAAAAAAAAAAAGGTCCAAGCACAACAGAATCCTAATATTCTGCTGATCCAGTTGTTACACCGTTCATGTTATGCCAAAATCAACAATTCAAACATTAATATTCATAAATACTAATTCTAATAGTTAACTATGAATTTTCCATAATCTTGCAGAATACAAGGTATTTTAATTTTAGTCTTCTTAAAAGTACTTAAAACAAACTTAATTGTACACTACGAATGAACATTAAATACCTAATTGTTAGTTGTAATATGTACTCTACAGTAACCAGGACTCATCCAGAACAGAAGTGTGGATTATTTACATCAACACTGTCTTATTTTTCTAACAAAACAGATAAATGCTATCTCACTTTAATAATATAAAATCTATTTGTGCAGTACAATGGAACTAAAAATGCCTTTAATGCCTTCAATATCCAAAAAAAAACTATGCTGTTTCATAATTATTTAGTAATAAACTTAAATAAATTGGCCTACTATAAAAACTGCAGTATGCAACAAATTTATCAAGACTGTTATCTGAACTCTTTAAAAACATAAGTTTAATGTAAGTTGGCATAAAATATGTAGGAAACTGACAATAACAAACCTTTAATAAAGTATAACAGAAATAAATAATAATTGATACTTGTTTCAAAACAGTATTCACTTTAGACCAAGTACCAATAAAATGCAATGTACAATGAAATACCTTTCATCTAAAAAGAACTATTTAACTACATGTCTTTGGGAATATGTTGTCCTGATCATATGTAAACATTTAGAATAATACTTTTTAGAATTAGAAGGAAACTTTAATAGATTAGCTTTCTGTGTGGCTAAGAAGATTCTCCTACCCATGGCCCCACCCTTGATTGAGAGTCTCAAATTTTAGGCAAATCAACTCAAACAAAATGAGTTGTCTCAATCAATTTTAACTTCAACACCTTACATAAGCAGTATTTAGTCAGAAAACCATTATGACTAAATGCAAAATTACATTTGTCTCAAAACTCAAATAAGCACAATTTCCAAAGTATTGTCCCAGGCCAAGAGTTAATATGTATTGAGCAATAAAAATCTTATTTTAATGTTAGTCTAAACTAGACAAATGAAAATAAGTCTGATACTAAGCATGACATGACAGACAACCGGCTGTCTTTCCAGAATGTTCTTACCTTCTTACCCAATAATATAATTTTAAGTGAGACATACGGCTATCTAAGTAAGACTCATTTCCCAGCCTTCCTTGAAACTGCTTGTGGCCAATGGCTAACTTAAAGCCATTGGGATATAAGGAGTCTACTCATACCACATGAGCGATATACAAAACTTCCTTTAAAAGAAAGGAGAATGCACACCCCAACCTCTTTCTATTGGCTAGAATCAGACATGATGGTAATCATCTTAGACCGAAAGATAGAAGCCACATATTAAGAATGGCAGAGCAAGATAAAGCAGCCTGAATTAAAATGCTTTTGGTTTCTCCATACAATGCCAACATTGTTTACATGGACTTTTCAAGTAAATAAAAATAAATGTCTATCTTTTTAAGCCTCTGTCACATCAATCAAATATATACTCTAGCTACTACACCTAATATAAATGACTACTGAATTATCTACAAGACTACTTTCTCATATTAATTTGGGCAAATGTACATGTATAATTGTACAACTGATATTCATATTTTAAAAATTATATGACAAACCCCATTAAAATTACATAATAGGTCTAATTTCCTGGTTACGCTGGAAATTTTTATATGTATATGTGTTGGGAAGAGAGGGTAAAAAATGCAATATCCTGCTGAGGTAAAGGTTCAACAAGAAACAACTTCTCACTTAAATTTCACATAAGATTACATGATAATCCACACATAACTTTTCTGTATTAAACAAAATATCTAAAACTATATCATTATTCAATTTTCCCTAAAAATTGTTTTCAAGAAAAACTAAATCCCAAGTTTAAGACATAAATGCCAAAACAGCAAAATTCAACATGAAGTTCTACCAGCCAAAAAATATGCTTTCACAGTTTAAAAAATTACTTATTCGTGCTTATGAAAAACAAGAATTGAAGTTACCTGAGACTAGGGTTAAAATGAAGACTTCAAGGAAGGAAATGCTGTAGAACTGAGAAAGAAATCATGGTTGAGTTGCCACCTTTCATAGGCTTCAAAAACCCACAATATCACCTTAATCCCTTATGCCATCCAATTCCTGAAGAGGAAGAAAAAAACAAAAACAAATAAAAAACACTGCTTATAGAGGAAAAAAATTTGTGTAATACAACATAAAGAAACTGGTATAGATACTGAAATAATCACCTTGGTAAACATTAAGCTACTCATGAAGAACCAAGGCACTGACTTGTTTTAAATTCTGAAAGAGGGAAAATTTAACAGTGGTAAGTAATAACTGTGAAATAACCCTAGCCTTATAAAAATAATTTTCTTAGATCTAGAGCCTACAACTTCAGAGATATGAGACACTAAAGGAAATTCTGAGGTTTAAAGCCTGTTTAAAAAGGTTAGAAAAGGGAAGCGGCTGTGGCTCAATCAGTAGAGCTCCCGTTTACCATATGGGAGGCCCCGGGTTCGGTTCCCAGGGCCTCCTGGTGAAGGCAAGCCCGCCCGCACGGCGTGGTTAG
This sequence comes from Tolypeutes matacus, assembly GCA_026826555.1. Taxonomy (NCBI): domain Eukaryota; kingdom Metazoa; phylum Chordata; class Mammalia; order Cingulata; family Chlamyphoridae; genus Tolypeutes; species Tolypeutes matacus. The sequence continues at coordinate 30,009,904 of JAKSZT010053887.1, forward strand.
CTGACCCAGCGAGCACAAGCAGCAAGGGGGGGATAAATGAATAAATAAATAAATAAATAAAATCTTTAAAAAAAAAAAGGTTAGAAAAGAGAAAGCAAAAATTAAGAAACCACTTAAAATCACTCTTCATATCTGTTTTGTAAAGTCTATGAAGTGAAAAGAGAAAACATAGTGGTGGGCCTTATAAATAACACAATACAGTATGCATGTAGATTCACAATGAAAAGGACTAGAGTTATAAACCAGTATCTATCTAGATATAGAAACATCATCCACAAATTCATCTTAGACAGAAAAGGTTAACAAAAAGAGAGAACATAAGCTATACATAAAAAAGGAAATTTTCTGACAGTATATCTGAGCATAGTAACAGACTATGGAATTTCCTACTCTGGAGGTCTTGAAAATACTAGATTCTTTTCTATCATGAATAGTTTGGTAAATGACATTAGCAAAATAGATGAGTAAGAAGCCTCAATTATCCATGACCCCACAGAAACATTGAAAAATAAGCAGAAACTTTCTCAGCGCTCTGGAAAATAGTTAAAGGGTTATAATAACTAAGTGAACACCATATCAAGAAAAAGGCACCTTAAAAACTGTAGGGGAAACCTTGTGGCAACTTTACTAGCCCTTATTTTAACTTCCCCCTGGCTCAGTGCAGCACCAGCCAGTGCTCCAGCTCCCAGGACAAGTCCCTGGTCCGGGTTCCAGGAGGAACAAAGTAAAACTTATGCATTTATTGGGGTGCAAGTACCAATTCTTCTAGTGGCATTGTGAAATACTGATCCAAAATGCTTGTCTTTGTCTTGCCTGTCCCAAAACTTACTGTGGACATATAAGCAGCTGGAAAGGTCACAAAAATACCATAGGAAAACATCAAACCACAGCTGCTTGGGGCAAAGGAATACCAGATGAGACATACAATATACTACCCAGACCTAAAATGGCAGTCAATTTCCTGGGAAAGGTGAGGTATCTATGTTTAGGGGTGAATTTATGACCTCACATGCACGCTCAGGACAAGTCACAAGCTCAGAAAAGACCTGGGAAGATCCAATAGTTTTGCCTTACGTTGTTCTTTAGGCTAACTGCAAGGCTGGCAAAGTACTGAAGGAGAGCATCAGCACAGAGCCAATCTTCAAAGATTTGGAACATTCAAATGTACAGGTTTCAGGGATTTCAACTCACAAGAAAAAAAAAGGAAAAAAGAGATGACCCTTTTAAGGGAAAAAAAAATAAGTAACAGAAAGTAAAGACATATAGACATTGGACATAACGGACAAAGACTTTTAAATACCATCTTAAATATGCCCAAAGAACTAAAGCCAACATGGACAAAAACTAAAGGAAACCAGGAAAACAATGTATGAACAAAGTGAGAATTTCAATAAAGATATATAAATAACGAAAAGAAATCAAACAGAAATACTGAAGCTAAAAAGTAGAAAAATTGAAAAGAAAAATTGCCCAAGGAAGCGGATGTGGCTCAAGCAACTGAGCTCCCACCTACTACATGGGAGGTCCTGGTTCAGTTTCTGGTGCCTCCTGGAGAAGACGAGCAAGACAGCTCACTATGGGATGGCATGGCGAGATGACACAACAAGATGATGCAGTGAGATGACACAACCAAGAGACACAGCAAGGAAACACAATGAGATACCCAACAAACAGGGAGCACAAGTGGCTCAACCTACCACATGGGAGGTCCCAGGTTTGGTTCCCTTTTTAGGTGCCTTCTAAAAGGAAAACAAGCAGACAGCAGGCACAAACAATGATGGGGTAAGAAATAAATAAAAATAATAAATCTTAAAAAAAAAAAATGCCTAGAGGGGTTCAACAGCAGATTGGAGCTGACAAAAGAAAGAATTAGCAAATAAGAACATAAGACAATTTAAATATCCACTCAGGAGCTGGGGAAAAAAGAATGAAGAAAAGTGAACAGAGCCTAAGAGGCCTATGGGAGCCCAGAGTCCCAGAAGTCTTCTTACAGCAATCCCAGAAGAAGAAAGAGAGAAAGAGACAGAAAGAATACTTGGAAGAAATAATTGCTGAAAACTTCCGAAATTTAAGGAAAGATATAAACATATATACAAGAAGCTCAAAGATTTCCAAATAGAACAAAACCAAAGAAAGCAACACCAAGACAAAATATAATCAAACTGTGAAATTCCAAAGACAGAGAAATCCTGAAAGCAGCAACAGAAAAACCAGCTCAACATGTACTAAGGAGCCTCAATAAAATTAAGCATCAATCAATTTTTCTCTGGAATCATGAGAGGGATGACATAGGCAAAGTGCTGAAAGAAAAAAACTTTAACTAGTACATGCAAATTCATAAGGACACAAAGTAGATCACATACAGGTTACCAGGGTTACAGTGAGAGATAAAAGAACTGGGAATGAGGAGTTAATGCTTAATGGGTGCAGTTTCTGCTTGGTGTGATGGAAAAGTTTTTGTAAGCGAAGGTGGTAATAGTAGCACAATAATTGTAAAGGTATAAATTCCACTGAATACTACACTTAAGAATGGTTAAAATTGCAAATTTTATGTTATAAATATGTTACACTAAAAATAATTTTGTGTATTACCGTTCACAGAAATATTATAGCCTAGATGCTTTATGAAAGAGCCTATGTTTTTCATCAGTTTATCATGATGCAAAGGCAAGAAAAATATTCTTTTCCACCTAGAGCAAAACCAGTAATAATTCCATCTCTCAACTTCCAAAAGAATATTAATTCATTATCTTAAAACACTCCAACATTGTATCCATATTTTTAAAACACTTTGAACTCTGACAGAACTATTTTCCCCTCAGTACAATTTCATTCAGAATTTCCTGGATATTCATGAATGTCTGTTTTTCTAGATAAATTGTTGCCCCCAGTAAAATATCTTGTTAGATTTCTTCAAGAGGGTTGCATCAAATATATAAACCATAGTGAAATAACAACAGTAACAACAATAACCTTGGGAATGCGGGAGTAAGAGGATATCACAATCCAGAGTTCCTATAATATTTTGCGAAGAAAAAAAGATAAGGAAAATGTGGTCCATATTCATGAAAATAGCAGTCAATACAGTTTCTAAGTGTCTCCAGATGCTGGTTTAAGCAAACCAAGACTTCAAACCAGCTATTACAGATGTTAAAAGAAGTAAAGGAAACCGTGTTTTAAAAATTAAAAGGTTGTAGAAACAATGAATCAATAGATTTTAAGTAACAAACCAGTTGGAAATTGTGAAGTTCAAGAGTATGATAACTGGTATAAAAAATTTACAGAGGGAAGTGGATGTGGCTCAAGCAACTGGGTTCCCGTCTACGATATAGGACGTCCAGGGTTTGATTCCTGGGGCCTCCTGGTGAAGGCAAGCTGACCTGCGCGGTGAGCTGGCCCAAGCAGAGAGCCGGCCCGCAGGGAGTGCTGTCCTGAGCAGGAGTGCTGGCCCGCACGGAGAGCTGGTGCAGCAAGATGACACAACAAAAAGAAAAACAGAGAAGAGACAATAAAAGACACAGCAGACCAGGGAGCTGAGGTGGCGCAAGAGATTGAGCGCCTCTCTCCCACTCCGGAAGGTCTTGGGATCAGTTCCCGGTGCTGCCTAAAGAGAAGAAAAGCAGACACAAAAGAACACACAGCAATTGGATATAAAAAGCAGAGAGCACAAAACAATGGGGGGGGTGGTAAAGAAATAAGTCTTTTTAAAAAAATTTACCAGAAGGTAGCGGATGTGGCTCAAGCAATTGAGCTCCTGCCTACCACATGGGAGGTCTAGGGTTCGGTTCCCGAGGCGCTGCCTAAAGAAGATGAGCAAGACAGGAAGCTGATGCGATGGAATGGCACAACAAGCTGACATAAGAGACACACGGAGGAAAAACATAATGAACAGACAGCAGAGGTGGAACAATTAGGCACCCCCCACACACACATGGGGGATCCCGGGTTCGGTTCCCAGCACTCCAAAGAAAAAAGAAAAAAGGAAGACAAGCACACAACGAACAAACCCAGCAAACGCAAACAACAAGGGGAGAGGGAGAAATAAATAAAATAAATCTTTAAAAAAAAAAAATTTACCAGACTAAATACAAGATGTTAGAAGAAAAACAGAGTAACTTTGAAGATAGATCAATAGAAATTATCCAATCTGAATAACAGACCAAAAAAAAAAAGTTTTAAGAAAAATGAGTAAAGCCTCAGAGACCTATAGAACATCCAAGTTGCTAACATTTCTGGAGTCCCAGGAAAAAAGAGAAAGAAGAGGCTGAAAAATGTTTTAATACTGGACAAATACTTCTCAAATTTGACCAAAACAAACAGAAAAGATCCAAGAAGTTCAAGCCAAGTAAGATAAATTACAAAGAGACTCATCCCTAGACACACAGTCAGTCATACTGCTAAAAACAAATACAAGGAGAAAAATCTTGAAATCATCAAGAGAAAAATGACTCCACATGTGCCAGGAACCATCAATACAATTAAAAGCTGACTTCCAATCAAAAATAATAAGAGGCCAGAAAATGGTGGAATCACATCTTCAAAGTACTAAGGGAGAAAAGCTGTCAACCAGGAAGGCAGCAAAATTAAAATGAAGGCATAATAAAAATATTCCCACACAAACCTAGGCTGAGAGAAATTTCTGCTATAATACCTGCCTTACAAGAAATATTAAAGGAAGTCTTCCAATCTGGAAGGATGCAATAACTCAAATACACAGGAAGAAATGAAGAGCACCAGAGATGGTTTAAAAAAAAAAAAAAAGTGGGTTAATCTAGAAGACATCAAAAATATACTTTTTCTCATTTCTTCTCTCAACTGCTTTGAAAGGCACAAAAACTACATACAACAATGATTATACTGTCACTGGATCTGAACACCTGAAAGATGACAGACCCAGAGGACCTTCCTAGAGGTGATCCTCTCCCATCAAATCAGGAGGCACACCGTATCAGGTGTCCCCCAGCTGGTGAGCCTAGTGATGTGACTTTTAATCACTCAGTCAAGGAGTTGTCTCCCAGATCTTGGCATTGTAAAGGTTTGGTTCAAGAACCACAGAGCAAAACTTAAGAAAGCACAATACAAGCATTATCAGCGAAAACAAGAAGCTCAAGAGCTGCAGTTACCGGACCAAGGCGCCAAGAGCGGCTCGGCCAGCCCACACAGAGCCCCTGAGGGCGCTTGTCCCGTCTCCCTGGTTTACACTAACAGTTCAGCACCCTCGTTCCAGCTTAGCATATGCCCCAACTTTATAGTTCCCACAGACCATTCTGTTGGTCACAAAATAGTCCATTTTGGCTGCTGCCAAGATCCTAACATATACTGCCTCTATCCCATTTTGGAATCCCAAATTCTTCCCCCAAGCTTAGCTTCTAATTCTTTTGTCTCTTCCTCTCTACAAAGAACTTAAACGGCATTTCTAAAAAAAAAAAAAAAAAAAAAAACAATGATTATAACAGTGCATTGCTGAGTTCATAACATATAGAGGCAATACATATAATATAACAAAAGACAAGGAAGACAAAAGCTATCCTGAAGCAAAGTTTATATATCTTACTGATATTAAGTTAATATTAATGAGGCAGATTGTTAAAATGCAAAATGTAATCCCTAGAGCAATCATAAAGAAAATAATTCAAAAATATATTTGAATAAATAAAAATCAACAGAGCAACTAAAATGGTACACTAAACATATTTAACAAAAAGAAGGCAGTAAAGGAAATAAAGAAACAAAACACAGGAGACATAGGAAGCAAATAACAAAATGGCAAATGTAAATCCAACCATATCCAAAATTAAATGTGAATGGTCTAAATTGCCCAATTAAAAGGCAGAGATTGCCAGATTGGACAAAAAAGCAAGATTCAACTATATGCTATTGACAAGAGTCACAAACTTAAATGTCAATGCCTTTTAGACAAATGTTATTAGAGACAAAGGACATTTTGTAATGAAGAAAGAGTTAATACATCAAAATGATATAACATGTATATACCCCTAAAAACAAAATACCAAAATAATGAAGCAGAACTGACATTACTGAGAGGAAAAACAGAAAATTCAACAACTACAGTTGAAGAGTGCAATACACCACTCTAAGTAATTGACGGATTAGACAGAAAATTTGCAAAGATAAAGAAGACTTGACCCACACTATCAACCAACTAGACCTAACTGACATATATAGAAAACTCCAATAAACATTGTTTTGAAACATACATGGGACATTCTCCAGGACAGACCATATTCTTGGTCATAAAACAAGCCTCAAAATATAGTCATCCAAAGTATGTTCTCCAATCATAGCCGAATTAAAGAAGTTATCAACTAAATTAGAGACTGGGAAATACCCCAAATGTTTGGGAATTAAACCTCAAACTTATAAACAGTATATGGGTCAAAGAAAAAATTAAAAGGGAAATTAGCGACTATTTTGAACTGAATGAAAACAAAACAAAACATAGCAAATTGACAAATGCAGCTAAAGAAAAGAATATACATTAGGAGACAAGAGTCACAAATGAATAACATAAGCCTCCACTTTAAGAGACTAGAAAAACAAGAGGAAAATCTAGCCTAAAGCAAGCTGAAGAAAGGGAATAAAGAGTAAAACAGAAATACATGAAATATAAGTCAGAAAAACAGATTGAAAACTTGGTTCTTTGAAAAGATCAACAAAATTGACAAACATTTTAGCTAGACTAACCAAGTAAAAAATAAAAGGGAATATTACAAAGTTATGCCAACAATTTAAACAACTTATATGAAATGGACAATTCCTAGAAGGTCACAAATTACCAAAATTATTTCAAGAACAAGTAGAAAATCTGGATATAACAAGTAAACAAACTGAATTAGTACTTAAAATTTTCCCACAGGGAAGCAAATGTGGCTCAAGCAATTGAGCTCCCATCTACCACATGGGAGGTCCCAGGTTCGGTTCCCAGTGCCTCCTGGAGAAGACGAGGAAGACAGCGAGCTGGTATGACGGGCTGGCGTGGCAAGCTGAAGCAACAAGATGACACAACAAGCAGACACAAAAGAGGAAACCCAATGAGAGACACAAAAAAGCAGGAAGCAGAGGTGGTTCAAGTGATTGAGCCCCTTTCTCCCACATGGGAGGTCCCAGGTTTGATTCCCAGTGCCTCCTCAAAGAGAAAACGAGCAGACACAGAGACCACACAGCAAATGGACATAGAGAGCAGACAATGAGTGCAAACAGTGAGGAGGGGGTGATAAAAAGATAAAATAAGTCTTTAAAAAAAAATCTTCCCACAAAGAAAAGCCCAAGGGGAGCAGATGTGGCTCAAGAGATCGAGCACCTGCTTCCCAAATAGGAGATCCCAGGTTTGGTTCCCAGTGCCTCCTGAAAACAAAACACAAACAATAAGCAAACAAACAAAAAAGCCAACTCAGGGGAGCTGATGTGGCTCAGTGGTTGAGCGCCAGCTTCCCACATACGAGATTCTAGGTTCACTCCCTGGGGCGCGGAACCTAAAAAAAAATAAAAATAAACAACCCAGGCCCAGATGGCTCCACTAATGAATTCCATCAAATATTTACAGAAGAAATAGCAATCCTTCAGAATAGAGAAAGAGGGTACACTTCACAAGCTCAAATTATAAAGCCAGTATTACCTTGATACGAAAACCAGTCAGACATCACAAACTACAGACCAATATCCCTCATGAACACAGAGATTAACAAACAGAATCCTGAACAAAATATTAGCAAACAGAATCTAGCAACAGAAAAGGGTTATAAACACCTTGACCCTCAGGAACCTAACACTGATTTAACACCTGAAAATCAAATAATATAATCTACCACAGTAATAGAATAATACAAAAAATATGTGATCATTTCAATATATACAGAAAAAGCATTCGACAAAATCCAACACCCATTCATGATTAAAAATTCTCAACAAACTAGCACTAGAAAGGAACTTCCTTAACCTGATAAAAGGCAACTATGAAAAACCCACAGCTAATATCAGACTTAATGGTTAAAATCCCAATGTTTTCCTCCTAAAAATCTGAAACAATCCAAGGATGTCCATTTTCAGCACATCTATTCAACATTGTGCTGGAGGTTCTAAGAAGTACTATAAAGCAGGGGGAAAAAAGAAATTAAAGGCATCCAGATTACAAAGGAAGAAGTAAAACTGTCTTAATTCACTAGTGACATAATTGTGTATGTAGAAAATTCTCAACAAATCCAAAAAAATTATCAGAACTCATAAATGCATTTGTCAAGGTCTCAATATATAAGATTGATATACAAATTCATTGTATTTCTATAATGAAATAACTTTATGATATTAAATCTTCCTAAGAATTTGAATTGATCCAAATTTTCTTGCTTATCCTAAAGCAGGGTTTCAAATTTTTCTTCAGGTAGGTTCTACAAATTTATTAAGTTTGCTCCCAGGCAAATTTTAGTTGTTACTGTGAAAGTATATATTTTCTTCCATTATTAATTACAATGTATATTATTATTTTTAAAAAGTTAATTATTTATGAATGTTAATTTTAGAAACAGTTTCTTTATTAAGAAATAGAAAAAATATATAACTATGATATATCATGTCATTCAGGGATGTTCTACAATGTGGAGGGAGGAAATGAGTCCTACAATCAATATTAAAGATCTTTAAATCTTACACACCACCCCGGCCATAAAGGAAAAGATTGCTGAACTCAACCATAAAAAATTAAGACTTCGGTAGGGCAAAAACACAAACAAAACCAAATGAAAACAAAAACTAAGCAAAAATATTTCCTAACAAATGACAACAGGCTCATTTCCTTAATATGAAAACATACCAAGAGGCTCCACAAAAGGGAAAAGCACATGACCAAATAGAACATGGGAAAAGTACTTACAGCCAATAAAAATGAAATCTATTTAAATTAAAATGCATCCAAATACTGGAATATAACACAAAATGAAACAGAATGAATAATATGGAAACATATGACATGTAGGAAAAAAAAATATGTTGCAGAACAGTATGTACGGAGCAATATCATTTGTGTAAAGTATATGTAAATACAAGTATACATATGCTTGCATATGTGTAGAACATTTCTGGAAGGATACACACACACACACACAAAGAGAAAACACAACAGGAAAGGCGGAAAGCCTTTTGATCTTAAAACATTTTCTACTGCTTAAGTCTGTACTCCTCTAATAAATTTGGGTGAGAAGTCAGAAATGTCAAACATGACAATAACCACAGGATATGTAAAGAGAAGAAAATTCGAAGATACAGGTACCAAAACTGCTAAAATGTTTTCATCCTCAAGTTTTAAAAGAATTCTCAAAACAACAAAAAAATCACTGAAAAAATTCAGAATTTTTACGATCATTAATAATTTACCTGAAAATATGTGACAGATATGTAAATAATCTGTTAAATGTTTAATTTTCTTTCACTTTGTTTGAAAGATAAAAGTACACTTTTAATATATACAACTACACAGGCCAACAAGGAAAGGAAAGGATCATCTGCCTCCCTAGCATAAGGGAACTGAAGACTAAAGAGAGATATGCAAGTAATTTAGTTAAATGAGAAAATATATAGGTCTTCATCCTATAACATTAATTGTATTAAATCTTTTCACTGCACAGATGTTCATATCTAAACATACTGATAACATGCTATTCATACATGAATATTCCTGTCATATATAAGTGGGCATAAAAGCAAAACGGATTGTCCAGTAAATGCAGAATACTATTCAATAGTTGTAGTTAGGTGCATTTATACACAAGCACATGGGCATCTGTCTGTTAAAGATACATATTAAACATTGAGTAAAATAGTGTTAGAGTACCTCTATAAAGTACGTCAGGCAAATGCCCATTCCGCCAGATCACTTAGCTGAATTTCCAAGCTGCTGAGTCCTCCCTCTATCCTACAAAAGCACAAAAATGTAGGTTAACTTCCGAAAGAATCAGGATTAGTTGAAAATGTAGATATATTCTTAGAATCAGAAGAAAAAGAGTTATATTTAGAAGTGCTAAATCCATCAAAATCTTTCCATAGTAGATACTGTTGGATTAAATAAAATTAGTAGCAACTAACATTTAGTCAAACTGTAATGCCCATCACCCATCAATGCTAAATATCATAAAGATAAGAAATGATTAAAACACTAACTGAACTTTTTCAAACCAAACTTTTAGTTGAGGATTAAGATTTCTTTAAAATCAGAAAAATAACCTAGAATTATACATCTTAAAATACAAAGAACATAAAATATGTTTCACTAAAATCATCTTCTGTTAGTCTTCAGTACAAAAAATACTATTACTTCTTGATAAAATCCCACAGTAACAGTTCCCTCCGCTTAAAATTGTAAATACAAAAATGTTAAGCATTAAATATTTTCAAAGCAGCAGGTATTTAATAATGCTAAAATAATCTACAGCTTTTTTAATATCATGCTGTGGGAGCAAGATGTAGCTTAAGTGGTTGAGTGCCTGCTTCCCATGTACGAGGTACTTCCTATAAACAAACAAACAAACAAACAGAAAACAACAACTCTCATTGGGGAGCAGTTGTAGCTCAGTGGTTGAGTGCCTGCTTCCCACGTACAAAGTCCTGGGTTCAATACCCAGGATCTCCTAAAAAAAAATAACTAGATAGATAGGATAGATAGGGTGGGTGGGTAGGTGGGAAGAGAGAGAGATAGAAAGAAAATAGATAGATAAAATATATATCATGCTGTAATGAAACTTTGAGTAGACACTAACAGAAAAATTAACACCCTATGTTGGTAGTGCATTAATATTACATGCAGACCCTTTTCTTGTAGCTAGGCTATTTTCCCTGGTATATGAAATGAAGGTAATGAAGACTGAAAGCTGAATTATCAGAAACAAAAACTAGCCCACATAAAATCTTTTTTCTCAGAAGAATCAGTAAAACATTTTACATAATAGCCCGAACACGAACACAAATTTAGGGCTCAATAAATAGCTTGCAAATCAGTAAGAGCTATGAACATAAAAGCAAAACAATAAAAGAAATTTAAAATCTTTACAGAATAACCAAATATATAATTCAAGGTTATGTTTAGATAATTTCATCAAGAGATTACAAACACAAAAGCTTTTCTAATAACTTAGCATTTTCTAGTTTGGTCAGCCAGTGGTTTTGTTGCTAAACTAGCTACCAACAAATAATTTATTTTTAAAATACTTTTCCTATCAAGCCCTTCATAATTGGCCTCAAAGTTCTGTAGTCAAACATTAAAAGAAAAAACATATATATCATTCTTTCCAAGTATGCAAAATTATTTTTAAATCTATTTTCTATAGCAATGTTACAAAAAAAAAAAAAAAAGCCTTAAAACTTTACTATTGTGGTAGACATTGTTAAAAACAGGTAAAGCAAAACTGTACCTGTATTACACTGCTATTCATTTTTAGAATTTCTAACAAAGCTGCAATAAAGCTGAAAAGAAATCGCACTGCAAAGCCTATATACAGAAATAAGAATTTCTTCAAATTATATATATTAGCATTATATTAAGAGTCTTTTAAGTTGATGAGTAATTCAATAGTTACTCTATAATCAAGATAGTATGTATTTTTTAAAAGATTTATTTTTATTTATTTATTCCCACCACGAACCCACCCTCATTGTTTGCACTCCCTATCTGTTTTCTGTGCCTGTTCGTTGTGTGCTCATCTTTTTTTTTTTTAGGAGGCACCAGGAACTGAACCTGGGACCACCCAGGGGGAAAGAGAGGTGACCAATGGCTTGAGCCACCTCCGCTCCCAAAATATTATGTATCTTATCACATACCATCTACAAAGTGGACAAATGTCTTTGAAGTGTTAACATTCTTTTGAAAGTATTTTTACAAAAGACCTCCTCATATTATTGCATCAATTTTACTGGAAACCCTAAATTAAGATTGTGATAAATCAAAGACCATAACTAGAAATGTTAAAAGAGAAGAAAAGAAAAATAAAACAGTGAAGAAGGAAAAGGAAACATGCCACGCCCACACACATGCCCACGCACAAAAATACAAGAATCTGAAACTAAACAAGTTTTTTATGAGAACTTCTGGGGAATATGGCAGAGGAGGGAGATCCAGGACTCACTTCCTCCTCCAAGAACAACTAGTCAGCAGGCAGAAACTGTCTGAAACAACACTTCTGGGGCTCCCAAGGCCAGGACAGCATCATATAGCATCCAAGGAAGAGCAGGAAAAAGGTGTCTGAGAAACCGTGGTAAAAAAAAAAAACTGTAACTCAAATACAAAAAAAATAAAAATGAAAAAATAAAAATAAAAATAAAAACTCTAACTCACTCTACAGCGGCTGCGGCTGCCGGCACCCATACCCCACTATCAAGACGAGCCACCTCGAGTCCACTACCTGGCTGGTTGCTGCAGATGGAGAGGGACATGGAAGCCCTCCTCCTCAAGATCAAAGGGACATGACCCAGTACTGATCATGGCTTTTGATCAGTGAATTTAGATCACTGAGTAACAGCTTGGAATTGCTGTATGGCTCGTGCAAGACAGGAACCGACTCAGCCAGGTAGACAGTTAAAGAAACACAGCCTTCTAAGGGCTGTAAAGAAGAATTTGCTGAAGAGTGCCATCTGCTGAGCAGGCCAGAAAAGTGGAGATTCAGAGATCCAACAAAAAGTATTTTTGGTGTCTTTCCATACCCCCAGGGCTCTTTAAAACTGGCCATGCCCCCTTCATGGGTCTCTGGCCCTATTCTGGCTGGGAAATACTAACTTGGGAAACTCCTTTCCATGGTGACCCTCCTCAGAATTTGCCCTCCAGGCAAAAGCAAATAGAGGCAAGGAAAGAAGTTAAAAAAAAAAAAAAAAAAACAAACACATACACACACACAAAACAGAAACAGAGGGGATCGAGATTCCTGGGGAAGGGATAGAGGAAAGGAAGCTTTCACCTTAGAGTGAAAAAACTGCACAAATAGAGTGCAGTAGTTTGGATTATTTATGAATTCCAAAAATAGATATGGGATTATGTTTATAACTGGCCTGTTTGCACATTAGACTGTATTGGATTCAGAGGTTTCACTTTTACTTGATTAAATAATGCTTAAGACTTTGATTGGGCCACATCAGTAGGATGTTGAGTCCATACCCGCTGAAAGGGCAGGGACTCACAGATAAAACTGCACGGCAGAACAGAGTAGTTAGTTGGAGTTCTGATGCTGGAGTTTTGATCCTGAAGCCCGGGAAGTAAGCACACAGGAGAAGCAGATACGTGAGAAAAGAGAGAAGGTTCCATTAGACACAGCAGAGGCCCCAGGAAAAGAAACGAGCCCTTTGCCTGAGACTGTACAGCTGACCTTGTGGAGAGAGGAGAGCGGCTGAGCCAGGAGAGAATCGAGACCCGGGAGAGAGACAAGACTTATTCCATCCTACAACTGATACTGGAAGAAGGTGGGACCACGGAGCCTTAAGAAGAGGAAGGCTGAATGTCAGCAGCCAGCTTGCTCCAACACGTGGCAACAGACTTTGGTGATGGAAGTAACTTACACTTTATGGCCTGGTAACTGTAAATTTCGACCCCAAATGAATACCCTTTATAAAAGCCAACAGATTTCTGGTATTTTGCATCAGCAACCCTTTGGCTGACTAATACAGAATTTGGTACCAGGAGTGGGGTCATACTTTTGCAATTACCAAAATGCTGGAACAGTTTTATAAATGGGTAAGGGGTATTTTTTGGAGGAATTGTGAGATGCTTGGTAGAAAAGACCTACAGTGCTTTGAAGAGACTGTTGATAGGGATATGGATGGTAAAAAGACTTTTTGTGATGCCTTAGAAGTTAAAGATGAAACTACTATTGGAAACTAGAGGAAAGGCAACCCATGTTTTAAATTTGCAGAGAACTAGCAAGATTGACTCCTGATGTTTCTTTGTTTTTTTCAAAGATTTTATTTTATTTATTTATTTCTCCCCACCCCCTTGTTGTTTGCACTTGCTGTGTCTGTTCGTCTTCCTTCTTTCTTTAGGAAGCACTGGGAGCCAAACTCGGGACCTCTGATGTAAGAGGGAGGTGCCTAATCACTTGAGCCACCTCTGCTCCCTGCTTTGTTGTGTCTCTCATTATGTTTTCCTTCTTGTGTCTCTTGTTGTGTCAGCTCTCCATGCCTGCCCATCGCACCAGCTCACTGTCTTCTTTTAGGAGACACTGGGATCCAAACCAGTGACCTCCCACATGGTAGGCGGAAGCGCAGTCACCTGAGCCACATCCACTTCACCCTGATGTTTTATGGAGGACAGAACATGAAAATGGACACCTGGACATTTAGTTGAAGAGCTTTCTTTTTTTTTTTTTTTTTTTTTAAGATTTTATTTATTTATTCATTTATCCCCCCCTTGCTGCCTGTGCTCGCCGAGTCAGCCAACCACACCGCGCAGGCGGGCCCGCCCTCACCAGGAGGCCCCGGGAACCGAACCCGAAGCCTCCCATATGGTAAACGGGAGGCCCACTGATTGAGCCACAGCCACTTCCCCGTTGAAGAGCTTTCTAAAGAAAACTCAAAGAACGCAGCTTGGCCTCTCCTTAAAGCTTATAGCAAAATGCAAGATGAGAGAGATAAGCTGAAGACTGAACTATTGGGCCCAAAGAAACCAGAAACTGATTCTGGAAATTCCAAGCCTCTGGAAATCAAGCTACCAGATGAAAGTGCCCCATTGGTGGACTTAGCTTGGAATTTGTAAATCAGGATTGAAAATGCAGTTATCTAGGAAAGATTTGTGGAAAGTCTTACTGTCTGATGGCTTAGACCCCTGCTTCCTGCATGATAAACCAACAAATTTTTTGAGAGAAGTGTATGAACAAAATCACTGTCAGCCCGGAGTAAAAGGACACAGAAAGGAGAGATGAAAGGGGAAACAACTTCAAGAAGAAAACCATGGAAGCTGAGATCTAGAATTAAGATATTGCCTTAGGCCAAGAGAGGAACCCCACCCATGTGTATAGGGAGGGTGAGTTTGCCCAGGCAGTTAAGAGGGTAGATGTTCCCCCCCAATGTTCAGGGAGAGTTTTGCCACCCCAGGGTACAGAAAGGGTGAAGCACATTTCCCAAGGATTAGGGAGGTTGAGGTTGATGCCCCACAGGTTTGAGAGGGGCAGGCCTGTACCCCATGGATTAAGGATGGCCAGGGAACCAACTCTTTGCTCTGAGAGGGTTGGACTTGTATACCAAAAGTTAGGGAGAATGCTGTCTTCACTTCACCGTACTAGTGGGGTTAAGACTCTAGCTCAAAGACTGGGTAAAGTGTGGCAATCACCCCAGTGCTCATGGAGGGTGAGTTCTGGAGATTGGTCAACACCCAGATGCTTGATGAAGGTGGAACCAAGAAAATGACCATTGGGCAAGCCTGTGGAAAGGGTGGGTCCTCATGAGGCCCCAGGGAGAAGAAACCATCATCTTAACAAATATTCTCAGACTTTGAAATGGAATGGAGGATGCCCTGCAGGTTTACCGAACTGTAGAGGACCTGTGACTCATGTTTCCCTCCCAAGTTCTCCTTATGGTAATGAAAGTGTTTATCCTTTGTCTGTCCATTTGTATATTGAAAGCAAAGAAATGGTTTTGTAAGTTTCTGCGGTCTCCAACCAAACTGGACTGTGCCCCTAGACAAAGTGTACAAAGTGTATTTTCTTTAAACTCATTATGACAATGATTTTGTACTTGGTATTGCTATTGAAATAAGGTTTTTTGAATACTGTAATATCTTTTTGGAATTCAGAGAGTGGAGTGTAGTAGTTTGGTATTACTTATGAATTCCAAAAATAGATATTGGATTATGTTTGTAAACTGACCTGTTTATACATTAGATTGTATTGGATTCAGAGGTTTCAATTTTACTTGATTAAATAATGATTAAAGCTTTGATTGAGCCACATACATAGAGCAATCTTAAAAAGTATACTGCATACCCAAACAAGAATCAAATGAAGAGCTGAATAAATATGATCAGTAAAGTGTGGGTAATTCTAGATTAAGTTGAATGAAGTGTCTATGAAGAGCCTTAACACAAAGCCAATCAACAATAAAACCCAAGGCAGGAGAAAATGATCTTTAAAGTAAACTCTTATCAAGATAATCAGATGCCAAGACATCAGCAAAAAATTACAAGCTATAATAAGAAACAGGAAAATATAGCCCAATCAAAAATATGACTAAAGAGATAAAGAATTATTAAGACACTGGGTGAGCAAAAGGAAGAATTTGCAAGTATAAAAAGAAGAAAAGAAATATAACAGAACTTACGGGAATGAAAGGCACAACAGAAAAGACTAAAAATACACTGGAGGCACAACACATTTGAACAGACAGAAGAAAGGAACAGTGAACTAAAAGATAAGACATCTGAAATCTTACAGACAGAAGAACAGGTAGAGAAAAGAATGGGAAAAGATTCATCATGGTCTTAGGGAACTGAATGACAGCACAAAGCACACATATACATACATTAAAGTGTCCTAGAACAAGAAGACAAGGGAAAATGGGCAGAAAGAACACTGGAGGAACTAATAGCCAAAAAGCCCCCAACTTTTATGAAAGACATATTCACGTCCAAGAAGCAGAAACAGAATTAATCCTAATAGACCTACTCTAAAACACATGCTAATCAGAAAGTCAAATGACAAAGACAAAAAAAAGAATCCCTACGCACACCTCAGTAGGAGCTCATAGAACATCTAAGTGCCTATCACCCCACACAGAGGGGTTCCTGAGAGCTCTGGAGACACCCAGGTCCTATATAAGGGGGGATAGCCCCAGAGACTAATGCCTTATCAGTGGGCTCTATTTTGGAATCTGTGCTCCTGAGTGACAGAATTGGACTCAAATAAGTCCTCCCTGCACATGGTTCACCAGTCCCTTCTATTCAAACCTATATGTGATGCTGGAGTTTTTAGGTATACTTCCAGAGACTGGAGCCTCCCGCCTACCTATGTGCCAGGTGTGCATGAAATCTCGGTGGAGCTGCAACTCCTACCCTACAGCTCAATGGACTCATCCAAGTCACCTGGTGAGGAGACAACGATGGGCAATGGCCATCTCAGGGAATGGAGAGGGCCTGCATCTGCAGGCAGGATCATCCCACCCACCATATCCATGGGATATAAGCCCTCTCTCACTTGGAGTTGGAGTGGACCTCACCATCCCAGTCCCCTCAGGATTGGGGGAAGAACTATGGACTAGAGTGGACTTGATGGTATTCTCTTGTTCACATATGGTGATTCTAGCAATGGAAGAAATTATAACAATGAGGTGGAGCCAGTGGCCACTTGACACTTTTGGGGTAGGGAGGGGATGAGCAGTTGAAATACAGGGGCTTCTTTGGGAGTTAGAGGTTGTCCTGAGTACCGTTGTGGCAATGGATGTAGGCCATTTTAAATCAGCACACACCACTTAGAACTGAGTGGGAGAGAGTGTGGTCGACGGTGTGAACTGTGGTCTATTGTTGGTGGCAAGGCTCCAGGATGTGTAAGTTCATTGAGGGTGGTGGGCCACACTTGTGGGAGATGTTTGTGTGGGATGTGGTGGGAGGTGTGGGAGGTGGGCAACATGGGAATCCCAGTGGGTTCCATGTAATATTTTGGGTAATCTAAGCACCTCTTAAAATATATGTGTATGTGTGTGTGTGTATATATATAACATTTTGTAAGCAAATACACATATATGCATATATATTTATATATCATTTTGCAAATGTTTGTATGTATTGTGAGAATTTTTATTTTTACCCACAATAAAAATTAAAAATTAAAAAAAAAAAAAAAGAATCCTTAAAGAAGAGAATATCAATTCATCAGATACAAGGAAACTGCAAGAATAATGTGCTGATTAATCATCAGAAACCATGCAGGTGAGATGGCAGTGGTATGATATATTTAAGGTACTGAAAGAGAATCGCTGCCAGCCCAGAATTCTTTATCCAGCAAGACTGTCTTCAAAAGTAAGGAAGAGGGGGACTTCGAGGAAGGTGGAGGATTAGAGACACAAGACTCACTTTTCTCCCAGAAAAATAGCTAGAGGACAGTAAGAAATGGTCTGGAAAAGTGTTCTATGGCTTAGGACCCCAGAGGAAAGCAGGAGCAGGCAGAGGACTAAAGAGATCCAACCCTCTCAAATACCCTCCCTGCTGACCAGGACTAGTTGTTGAGGACACAGAGGAGTGTCCAATTATTTCCTACCCAGGGAAAAGGGAGGGAGATGCTGGCAAAGGGAGGAGAACAGCTTCTGAGAAAGTTTGATTTGCAAGGCTCTGAATAGCCCTGAGGCAAGATCCTCTAACACATGGTACCATTCGGTACCATTCGGGGTAACAGCAAAAACATTCTGACCAGGATTTGAGCTGAGAGGTCAGCTGGAAGAGAGCCACCTGCTGGCACGTCAAGGAAGTGCATACAAAAAAGGTAAAAGTAAATAAATAAAGCTTTTTTGGGCCTTTACATTCTCCATCCCCAAGGGACTTGGAAGCAGGTCTGCAACAAATTATTGGGCCCATGCCCAGATTTGAGCAAATAAACAGACAATCCTAAAGAGCTAGAACAGGCTAAACCAAGTATCAAAGAACAGCAGTAACACATAGCCTCCAACCACTAAATCCCACTCAAGTGAAAGAAATTGAGCATCAGAATAAACTCACCATCATAATCAGGTGCCCAGAAATCAACAAAAAATTACAAGCCATATTAAGAAAAAAGAAGCTGTAGCTCAAGCAAAAGAATGTATCAAAGCTCCAGATGAGATACAGGATTTGAGACAACTAATCAAGGAGGTGCATAAAAATCTCCCAAATCAAATCAATGAGTGATTGATTAAAGGACACTTAAAGGACATTAAGACACTGGGCGAATGCAAAGAAGAATTTGAAAACCTGAAAAGAAAAATAACAGGGTTTATGGGAATGAAAGACACAATAGGTGAGATCAAAAACACATTAGTTACTAGAAGAAAATGTAGGGAAACTTCTTCAAGACCTTGTAGTAGGTGGTGGTTTCTTGGACCTTACACCCAAAGCACGTGCAACAAAAGAAAAAATAGAAAAATGGGATCTCCTCAAAATTAAACACTTTTGCACCTCACAGGACTTTGTCAGAAGGGTGAAAAGGCAGCCAACTCAATGGGAAAAAATATTTGGAAATCACATATCTGATAAGGGTTTAATATCCAGGATATATAAACAGATGTTACAACTCAACAATAAAAAGACAAATGACCCAATTAAAAAATGGGCCAAAGACTTGAACAGAGGAAATACAAATGGCAAAAAAACACATGAAGAAATGCTCAACATCACTCATGATTAGGGAAATGCAAATCAAAACTACAATGAGATATCATTTCACACCTATCAGAATGGCCACTATTAAAAAGACAGAGCACTACAAATGTTGGAGAGGATGTGGAGAGTTAGGATCACTTCTTCACTGTTGGTGGGAATGCAGAATGGTACAGCCACTGTGGAGGACTGTTTGGCAGTTCCTAAAGAAGTTGAATATAGACTTGCCATGTGACCCTGCAATACCACTACTGGGTATATACCAAGAAGAACTGAGAGCAGTGACACAAACAGACATCTGCACACTGATGTTCATAGCAACATTATTCACCATTGCCAAAAGATGGAAACAACAGGTGTCCATCAACAGATGAATGGATAAACAAACTGTGGTCTGTTCACACTATGGAATATTATGCAGCTGTAAGAAGAAATGAAGTCGTAAAGCATATAACAACATGGATGAACCTGGAGGACATTATGTTGAGCGAAGCAAGCCAGACACAAAAGGACAAATACTGTATGAATGCGTTACTATGAACCAAATATATTGTGTAACATACTGTTTGATTAAAAAAGAATTTTATATGTATCCAGTACATTTAATTGCAAAATGTATATATTCATTCATCTGTGTTTACTTTTTAGTTTTTAATTGTTTATATTTTCAATTATTAAATGTACAAAATAAAGTAAAAAAAAAAAAAAAAAAACACATTAGTGGCATACAACAGCAGACTGGAAATTAAAGAAGAAGGAATAAATGATACAGAAGACAGTACAGTGAAATTGAGAGAGAACAGAAAGAGAAAAGAATGGAAAAAATTAAGCAGGGCCTCAGGGAGTGGAATGACAACACAAAGTGCAACAACATGCGTGTCATGGGAGTTCCAGAAGGAGAAGGGAAGGGAAAAGGGGCAGGAAAACTTTTGAGGATATAACAGCTGAAAATTTCCCAATTCTCATGAAAGAAATCAATTTACATGTCCAAGAAACATAGCGTACTCCAATCAGAATAAATAGGAATAGACCTACTCTAAGACACATATTATTCAGAATGTCAAAGGCCAAAGACAAAGAGAAAATTCTGAGAGCAGCAATGGAGAAAAGCAAACTGTCACATACAAGGGATGCCCAGTAAGACTTAGTGTGGATTTCAGAAATCATGGAAGGAAGACAGTGATATAATTTGGATATTGAAAGAGAAAAATTACCAGCTGAGAATTCTTTATCCAGCAAGATTGTCTTTCATGTATGAAAATGAGTTTAAAATATTCACAAATAAACAGAAACTAAGAGAGCTCATAAAAAAAGAATCCAGTTTTGCAAGAAGCACTGAAGGGAGCCCTACAGCCCGAAATGAAAAGACAGGAGAGGCTTGGAGTTGAGTGTCAAAGGCAAGAATAGCAGAAAGGAAAGTCAAAAGAGTAAAAAGATAGAGGAAAATAAGCTATGACATGAAAACCAAAGAATAAAATGGTGGAAATAAACAATGCATTTACAGTAGTATCACTAACGGTGAATGGATTAAACTCCCCAATCAAGATATAGGTTGACAGAATGGATTAAAAAACATGAGGCATCCATATGCTGTCTAAAAGAGACTCAAGGAATACAAATCAACTGAAAGCAAGAGGCTGGAAAAAGATATTCCATGCAAACAGTAGCCAAAAAAAGATAAGGGTTAGCTATACTATTATCAGGCAAAATAGACTTTAAATGCAAAACTATTGTAGAGACAAAGAAGTCCATTATATAAATAAAATGGACAATCCACCAGGGAGAAGAAACAGTCATAAATATCTATATACCTAACCAGGTGCCCCAAAATATATGAGGCAAACTCTGGTAAAACTGAAGGAAGAACGAGACATCTCTACAATAATAGTTGGAGACTTCAACATGTCACTTATATCAATAGATAGAACTAGATAGAAGATCAACAAGGAAACAGAGAATTTGAACAATATGATAAACAAGCTATACCTAACAGACATATACAGAACAATGCATCCCTTTTCAGCAGGCTATACATTCTTCTCAAGTGCTCATGGAGCTTTCTCCAGGATAGACCACCTGTTGGGTCACAAAGCTGGTCTCAATATAAAAAGATTGAAATTATATAAAACACCTTCTCAGATCATATTGGAATGAAGCTGGAAATCAATAATAGGCAGGAAAGGAGAAAATTCACAAGTGTGTGGAGGCTAAACAACACACTCCTAAACAATTAGTGGGTCAAATAAGAAATTGCAAGAGAAACCAAAAAAATATCTCAAGACGAATGAAAACAAAATCACAACTTATCAAAACGTACAGATACAGTGAAGGCAGCCTTCGCTGACAAACTCTTAACACCTATTTTGAAAGAGAAGAACTAAAATCAAAGATCCAAGTCAACAACTAGAAGAACTAAAAGAAGAGAAAACCAATCCTAAAGCAAGCAGAAGGAAAGAATTAATAATAAGAGCAGAAATAAATGAAATTGAGAACCAAAAAAATTTGAGAAAAATCAACAAACCAAAAGCTGGCTCTTTGAGAAAATCAATAAAATTCACAAACCCTTAGCTAGACTAACAAAATAAATCAAAGAAGATACCAAACCAATCACATTTAAAGAGATTGAATCAGTCATCAGAAATCTCCCAAAAAAGAGAAGTCCAGAAACAGATGGCTTCGAAGGGGAATTCTACCAAGCATTTTGGGAAGAATTAACACAAATCCTGTTTAAACTCTTCCAAAAACTTGAAGAAGAGGGGAAATTACCCAACACATTTTATGAAGCCAACATTATCCTAACACCAAAGCCAGATAAAGATACTACAAGAAAAGAAAATTACAAACCAATCTCTCTGATGAACATATATGAAAAAATTCTCAACAAAATACTGTCATATAGAATCCAACAGCATATGAAAAGAATTATACACCACAATCAAGTGGAAATTATTCCTGGTATGCAAGGGTGGCTCAACACAAGAGAATCAAGTAATGTAATACACCACATTAACAAATTGAAGGAAGCAAACCACATGATCATGTCAATTGATGCAGAAAAGGAATTTGACAAAATCCAGCATCCTTTCTTGATAAAAACACTGCAAAAGATAGGAATAAAATAAAAGCTCCTCAATATGATAAAGGGAATATATGAAAATCCCACAGCCAACATCATACTCAATGGGGCTGACAAGGATGCCCACTGTCACAACTGTTATTCAACACTGTCCTAGAAGTTCCAGCTAGAGCAGTTAGACAAGAAAAAGAAATCAAAGGCATCCAAATGGAAAGGAAGAAGTAAATCTTTCATGATTTCTACAGGACATGTTTCTATATATACAAAATCCCAAAAATTCTACAACAAAGCTATGAGAGCTATTAAACGATTTCAGCAAAGTGTCAGGATACAATATCAACACACAAAGATCAGTAATATTTCTGTACACTGGTTAATGAGCAATCTGAGGAGTCAATCAAGGAAAAAAAAAAAAAAAACTCCATTCACAATAGCAACTAAAAGAATCAAATATCTAGGAATAAATTTAACCAAGAATTTAAAAGAACTGTTGCTAAATGAAATCAAAGACCTATAGAAGGATATCCCGTGTTCATGGATTGGAAGACTATCATCAAGATGTCAATTCTAACCAAAGTATTTACATATTAAATGTAATCCCAATAAAAATCCCAAGAGCCTACTTTGCAGAAATAGAAAAGCCAATTTTCACATTTATTTGGAGTAAGGGGCCCTGAATTGCCAAAGACATGTTCAAAACGGAAGAATGAAGTTGGAGACCTCACATTTCCTGACTTTAAAGCATAGTACAAAACTAAAGCAGTCAAAAAGCATGATACTGGCATACAGACTACTCTCCAATGGAATCAAATTGAAAGTTCAGAAATCCTGCTACTAGGTATACACCCAGAAGAACTGAAAGCAAGGATACAAACAGACATTTGCACATTGATGTTCATACCAGCAATATTCAACAATCGTCAAATGATGGAAGTAGCCCAAGTGTCCATCAAGTGATGACTGGATAAACAAATTTGGCATACACATACAATAGAATATTATTCAGCTGTAAGAAGGAATGAAGTCCTAATGCATGCGACAACAAGGATGAACCTTGAGGACATCATGCTGAGTGAAATAAGCCAGACACACAAAAAAAAACAAATAGTTTGATGTCACTGATATGAACTAATTATAATAAGCAAACTCATAGAGTTAGAATCTAGACTATAGTTACCAGGAGATAGAATTGGGATAGAGAATGAGGAGCTGATGCTTAATTTGTGCAGAATTTCTATTTAGGCTGACTATACTGTTTGGAAATGGACAGAGTTGATGGTAGCACATTATTACGAGATAATTAACAGCACTGCTGTTATGCACATCAATAGGGGTAGTTTTGGGTGGTATATGTTACTAGAAGGAAAGGGACTGTATAACATTGTGAATCTTGTAGTGGCAATGACTAGGGTTAATAGTACAAATATAAGAATGTTGTTTCATTAACTATATCAAATGTACACCATTATAATGAGGCGTTAATAATAAGGTGGAGGGAACGGATGTAGCTCAAGTGGTTAAGCGCTTGCTTCCCATATAAGGTCCCGGGTTCGAGCCCCAGTACCTCCTAAAAACAAACAAAACAAACAAACAAAAAAACCGATTCTCACTGGGAAGCTGATGTAGCTCAGTGGTTGAGTGCCTGCTTCCCATGTACAAAGTCCTGGGCCCAATCCCCAGTACCTCCAAAAAGAAAAGTAAAAAAAAAAACAATAATAGGGTGGTATATGCAGAAAAAAATATATATCTATTGTAAACTAAAGACTATAGTTAACAGTAATTGAAACAAAGGTATCATACCAATGCAAAGTGTCACAACATGGGGTATAGCCATTTGGCAGTTTGATGTAATTATGAATTCCAAAAATACATACTGGATTATGATTGTAGACTGGTCTGCTAATCTGGGCATGATTAAGTTATGATTAGGGCATTAACTGGGCCACCTCAGTAGGGCGTTGAGCCCCACCCTAAGTCATATTTTAGTCAAGTTCTACTTCTATATGGGAGAGAGGGAAGGAGGGACAGAGGGAGGGAGGAAGGAAAGATGGAAGCCAAGCCTGTTCCAGGCTAGAGATTTCTATGAATATGGTTAGAATTTATATACAATAATTGCAAAGACCAGGCATATGTGTTACTTTAATTTACACTAGCTGCTTTGAAAATCAAAAGTTATTAAGATTCCTTCAAAGGAGAAATTATTTATTTTGAGCTAAAAATGCTATCAGAATATCATGGAGTTAATGACTGCCCAAGACATTCAAACCAATCAAATCCTAGAAACTACCCTACCCAGGTCTTTCTAGTCATTAGTGTTCATTTCATAATCACCAAATTCAAGCTAAAACCTTATGAACTTTGCAATTAATGAAGAACTTAAGAAAGAAAAGCCTACATAGGGGTAACCCAATACTTGGAAGAGATGACCGAAGTGAGTAAAACTGAAATTTTTCACCTGTCCCTTACCTTTTCAAATCAACTAACCAGTAATCATTTATCAAACAAGAAACCAATTGTCCGCCCCTGTTAAAAAAACACAACAGTAAGCATTTTTATAAATTCATTAGAATATAAGTCATAAAAGGGATACAAAGAATCTTTCAATCTAAATCACCTGTTTGGGGAAAAAACATCCCAAAACCTAACCCAATCACAACTGAGAGGATAAACTACCAAGCAACTATGTAATCCTTCCCCAAATTTACTAATAGAAACTAATCCTTAAGATTAATAAATCAGGACTCACAGAAAAGCTGTTTTATTTTTACATGAAGTTTTACTGAATAAACATTAGTTTTGTAAATAATCATAAAACATTTTGTACTAAGATGATCACAATCACCCAGGCAATTTTTCAAATGATCTCCTCAAAGATACAAGTAAGTATACACTGATAAGGTACCTCACATTTACAAACTGCTTTCACATGTCACATTTCATTTGACACCCCCCCCCTCCCTGACACACTCTCAGCCCTTCAATTACCTCAGCAGGTATTGTTTGTCTCAGTTATACAGATGATGAAACTAAGGTCTGAGAGGTTAAGTACCCACAGTTGTACAGTATCTATATGGAAAGACAAAGACTTCAACTAGATCCATGCCTCCTAACAAATGTCTATTTTAATACCAAACTGCATTTTAATACAGGAAAGTCATACTCAAGTTTAAATCTATTTACTATTACTCTGAGCAATATTCTGAGAATCAGGGGGAAAAAATTTTTCTACATAAGTGTATCAATGAATATAGAATTTTAAATTAAAATGCTACCTACAGTGACAGCCTATAAACAAATATTAAATTTCCTTGATTTTCACAACAGAAAAGATTTTCTAATGTAATAACAAAGGGAAAGCCAGAGCTTACAGGAATATCCATTTAAAAATTAAAATTTAATTATTTACTTTGATTTCTGAAGTGTCATTTCTTTGAGAACAAAAACATAACTCTAAGTATCATTAAAGGTAAATGATAATAAGAAATTGGAATTATTACTTCAAGTCTAGTATGAAATATAATCAAATACTCTCATTTAAAAACTTACAAATGGACTACATAAAGGCATACTCTCTTTCTAGTTCATCTTTTGACAGTCAGTCACTCTTATCCCTCTGTGTAGAACACATGCCCACAGTTACACAAGATCCTAGACACAATGTAAAGGTATGTTCACACATAAAAGAAATAAATGGTACAGTCCCTGGCCTGAGAGAATAGTTTTTAATCTAATTAGAGAGTTGAGATTTGCCATACATTCAATCAGAGAATACCTAAAAAGGTAAAGAATTCTCCTAGTTCCAATAATGATATGAGGTCTAAATAAGTCATGAAACATGTTTGTTGGTGAGATTCTTTTCTTAAAAGGTAGAAATCAATTCAGAAAGGTAACTCACCATTTACAAATATTAGCTTCTACTAATTTTCTTATTTGGGGCCAATTTATGCTCATTAAAGAAAAAGTGGGACATTTCATCTTTCCTTTTCAATGTATGAATGAAGTGAAACATTAAATTGGTTGCATAATACAAGATTTTTAGTCCTATTTTCAAAATGTTGTGATGACTATGAAATTACTACTTTGTATTACTAGGATAATTAAACATTTTAGATTCAAATAATCTATTAAACAATCACATATTCGAATAAAATACCCAGAATTCATAAACTAATTTTAATTAACTAAATAAAATTTTATTTTTGTGATACAGACATAGTAAAATAGTATGTATCTATTCCCTAGCATTCTCTTGAACTGGACATGGCTGTCCTCCCAAAAACTTTCTAGGTGTTGGTTATTGTGGCTTATAATTGAAGCAGAGATTTATATAAGGATTATAAGTTCACAAAACACCTTCCCATATACATTATTTTCAATGCTGAAGTAACCCATTGGATAAAGATGTAGGTTCACAAAAATGAAAAGACTTGAATTTACAGTCCAGAAGGCATAGATCTCTTTTTCCCTGCCCCTCCTCACTAAGCACAACTATAACCATGTAAATAACAAGAGACAACCAAAGGAGTACTCTGAATGGTGGTAAGAAGGCAGTGAACTGTTTTGAAACCCCAGAACTATAGAAACAACACAGCAGGGCAAAGTATATTACATCTCCACCCCAAGAAGGAGGCCACCTACAGCTGGCATTTCCTGACTAACAACCTAGCAAAAGAAGGCAGCCCCAATAGGCAGAGTGCCCCCACACACCCAACCCTCACTGAACAGGAGTACCTTTAGCAACATCAGGCAAAATGACATCAATTGGAAGCCCCACCAATGATAAGGCCAGAGTAAACACTCTCCTTCCCTGCCCAGCCTAAGATTCCTCTTATTGACCAAGAGATAATGAAGTAAGCAGGGAGAACTGGCAAGAGGGACCCAGCCATAGCAAGCATCTGAGTTCAGGAACTCTCTTTTTCCCCACCCAGAGATACCTGGGCATCTGGGAGGAGGAGAGACACCAGGAGGGGGATCCCACCACACCACTCTCCCAAGAGACACCTTGAGGTCTGTCCCTTCAGGCAGCACAAGCAGGGACCAGGAGAGCCCCAGTGGCATCAGATAAATCAGGAAGACCAAAGTAACATCACAAAGACTCTGAAATTAAACTACCATTGAACCACAGCCTACAAAAGATGGCCAAGTCCAAAAGGCTAAACCTAAACAGGGTAACCATCTGCTAAAATGAAAGATTTAAATAGGAATCTCCTAATATAATAGATAAGATGTCCATAATACAATAGGGTTATCATCCAAGAATATCCCAACATAAATTAGAAAAGATAATCAACTAAGGCCAACACAGAGATGATTCAGATATTGGGATTATTTGACAAGGATATTAAAGCAGCCATCATAAAAATGTTTCAATCATCAATTACAAATTCTCCTGAAACAAATGAAGACAATGGAAAATGTCAGCAAACAAAAGGAAGTTATAAAAAGGAAGCAAAAGAAATTGAATGAAAATATAATAAATTTTAAAACTCATTTGATAGACTAGGTATAAGAAAGGAGGTAACATGAGAGAATCACTGAACTTGGGCACAGAAAAATAGAATTCATCCAATATGATCAACAGTGAGAAAACAGACTGAAATAAACAAAACAGAATCTTAGGGTCCTCTGGGACAATAGCAAAGGATTCAACATGCATATCATCAGAGTCCAAGAAAGAGAATGGGGCTGAGCTTTTTTAAGAAATAATGGTTGAAAACTTTCTAAGTTTGGTGAACACCACAAACTTAAAAGAACCATAAAGTTGAGTGAACCCCAAACAGGATAAACAAAAACAAATCAACACCAACACCAATTATAATTAAACTTTCAAAAACTAAAGACAAAGAAGAAAATCATGAAAGCAGCCAGAGAGAAAATCATGAAACAGCACAGTACTTATAAGGGAACACCAACTCAAATGACAGTGGATTTCTCATCTGAAACGAGACCTACCCTTCAAGAATGGCTAAAGAAAGAATCTTGGGGTATCAAGAGGGCGAAAGAAACAATGGAAAGAGCAGAAATATAATTACAACATACTATTATTTTAAAAATTAGTTTTATAAACAATATTTGATGGTAGACACAGAAGTTGTAACACTATCTGACACTTAATGCAATTGTATTTAAAAGTGGAGAAGGGATCTAAAAGGACCAAATGGTAAAATGTTGATACCAGTACACTGTTATAATTCACATATGTATGTTGTAATAACCAGAGAAACCACTATTAAAAATATACTGAGGGGGGCGGATGTGGCTCAAATGGTTGGGCGTCTGTCTGCCATATGGAGGGACCTGGGTTCGATCCCCAGGACCTCCCGGTAAAATAAAATAAAATAAAATAAAATAAAATAAAATAAAATAAAACAAAATAAAATAAAATAAAATAAAAACCAGTATACTGAGACAGACTAAAAAACACAAATAAATCAAAATGAAATCCTAAAATAAGTTCAAAGATCCCATAAGAAGACAAGAAATAGAAACAGGAACAAAAACCAGAGGAAATGAAAAGAAAACAAATAATAAAATTACAGACTTAAGTACTAACATATAAATAATTACCTTAAATGCAACCAGTCTAAATAAATCAAAAGGCAGAGTGGATTAAAAAACATGACCCAACTATTGTTTGTTTATGAGAAACTTCAATGATATAGGTAGGATAAAAGTAAAAGAATGAAAAAGATGTTATAATTTTTTTTTTATTTCTCCCCACCCCTCATTGTTTGTACTTGCTGTGTCTGTTGTATTCCTTGATTCTTTAGGAGGCACTGGGAACTGAACCGGGGGGCCTCTGATGTGGGAGGGAGGTGCCTAATCGCTTGAGCCACCTGTGTTCCCTGCTTTTGTTGTCTCTCTCATTATGTTTTTCTTCTTGAGTCTCTTGTTGCGTCATCTTGTGTCAGCTTGCCACACCTGTCTGTCACACCAGCTCGCTGTCTTCTTTAGGAGGCACCAGAAACCAAACCATAGACTTCCCATGTGGTAGGCGGGAGCTCAGTCGCTTGAACCACATCTACTTCCCAACATTAATTTTGTGAAAAGCAGAAGTGGCTATATTGATAACACAATTGTGGTGGATTAAATTGTGTACCCCAGTTTGGACATATACTTGGTCTTGCTCAGCATTCTGGTAGGTACAGGTCTATTGTAAATAAGATCTCTCTGAAAAGGATCGTGGGAAGATGGCAGGGTAGGAAGCGTGAGGAATCAGTCCCTCCACCAAAACAACTGTGGAACTGGCAGAAACTGACTTAATCAACCACTATGAATTTCTGGAGTCTAAGGGAACACTGTGCGGCATCTAGGGAAGAGCTCGAGAAAGAAGCTGGTAAACTGTGATAAAGGCCAGTGAGTTTTCACCATTCCTGCAGAGGCTATCATCCTCCTTCCCCCGGCCTTGGAGCAGGCAGCAGTGAAAACTGGAACTCCGGCTCCTGGCTGGGCTTGCTGGTGGCCCAGGTGGGACATAAAGAACTAGTCCTCCAAACTCCAGGATGTGTGGTCTACTCACAGATGTCTACCTTAGATTAACTACTTCAGATCACTGGGGAACTGCTCTGACAATGTCCATTGTTCCTACCAACCTGGGGCAAAGGTGGCAGAAGAATCTTAAAGACAGTAACCTCCCTCAAAACTATGGAAAAACATTATAGAGGGCTGCATTAATGGGTCAAGTGCCGAGCTAAGAAAATCAGCTTCAAAAGCCATAGAAGCTGCGAATATTCTCACTGTCCTGATTCTGTGATAATCAGGGTGGGCTAAACATTCGCTATATTAGAAACCATGCATGTGTCCCCAGACCTCGTTTTCCTCCCTAGGTCTGGTTTTTAGAATGCTGGTGATAAACTAAGCCTGATTTATTATATGACCATCCTGTATGGGAAAAGACTGTAACTCTAGGTATCTCTGGTCAACCTTAAGAGATATAGCAGGGGACTATATCTGGTTGGCGTCCATCTCCCATATGGAGGGACCTGGGTTCAATCCCCGGGACCTCCTGGTAAAAATTTTAAAAATATATAGAAGGTGCGTGGGCCGCCAGGCCCGGTGTGCGGGTGCACCTCCAGTTCCTGCAAGCCACACAGCAAGATGATGACATAATAGGAGAGTGACACAAGGGAGAGGCAAGATGAGACGCACCGAAAAACCAGCAACTAAGGTGGCGCGGGCAGGATGCCTCTCTCCTACATCAGAGATTCCAAGGATTGAATCCCAGTGAAGACAGGAGGAGAAGGATGAGAAGAGCAGGCAGAAAATGGACACAGAGTTGCCCAGCGATTGGACACAGAAACAGCAAAAACGGGGGGGGGGGGGAAGGGGGGTAAAAATGGATAAAAAAAAAAAAAAAAAAAAATACCTTAAAAAAAAAAAAAAAAAAAAAAAAAGCCATAGAAGAATCTCCTGGCATCTTTACTGGCTACACCCCCAACCCCTTCACAACCCTGGTGGAATCAGCCTACACTTCCATCATGGGTCCCTGGGTGGGCATACTGGGGTGCATGTATCTCAGTGACCATCTAAAGGGTAAAAGTCTGTGACAGTGAACCAGGGAACCTGCCCTCCCAGAGTGGGTCCACAGGGAAGAGAAGCCCTTTGCAGAGAGCTGGGACCCTGTGAGAAACAATTAATTTGAAACTGCCTGGGGCAAAGGACTACCAGCATTAAGACACTCAAAAGAGACACCAGGAGAGGGAGGAGATCTATTTCAGAAAGAGTAGGGGCATTCATTCAAAATCCTATGAACTTTAAACAGGGAACTCCCAAAACTTCT
The DNA here is from genome assembly GCA_026826555.1 of Tolypeutes matacus. Lineage (NCBI taxonomy): Eukaryota > Metazoa > Chordata > Mammalia > Cingulata > Chlamyphoridae > Tolypeutes > Tolypeutes matacus. The sequence goes on from JAKSZT010053887.1 coordinate 30,041,080, forward strand.
AAGTATAAATCCAGGAGAAGAAGCAGGCTCCCTAGCTCCTCCTCCACACAGGCTCAGATAAAACAGAGAAGACCGTGCACTTCTCATCTGCCTCAGGAGCCAAAGCAGAGCCAATTTGCAAAGACAGAGAAAGGTGCTTTCTGCCTTGGTTTGTTTTGTTTAGCTCCTGGCATTCAAGAAAATTTCTATCATATCACTAGATGGATACAAACTTAATGGACACCCCAGGGACTAAATCTCAGAGCTAACACTTTAAAATATTACAACAATAGATTACAACACAAACAAAGAGAGGAAATAATGGCCCATCCAAAGAACCAAGATAAAAATCCAGAAACCATCAATGAAGAAGACCAGACTTTGGACTTATCCTACAGACACTTTAAAATAATGATCCTCAATATGCTCAAGAGATTTAAAAAACAAAAACAAACAAACAAAAAAACCAGAAGAACTAAAAGATAAAAGGAAAACAATGAACAAAATGGGAATCTCTCCAGAGAAATATTGGAATTGAATAACACAATAACTGAAATGAAAAATGCTGTCAAGGGTTTCAAAAGCAGCTTGCAGATGACAGAAGAATCAGCAAACAGGAAGACAAGATAACTAAACTGATTCAGGCTAAGGAGCAGAAATATAAAAGAATAAAAAAGAATGAGTACAGCCTAAGAGACCTATGTGACACTCTCAAGCATACCAATGTACACATTATAGGAGTCCCAGAAGGAAAAAAAAAAAAAAAAACAAACAGAGAAAGGGGCAGAAAGAATATTCAAAGAAATAATAACAAAAATACTTCCCAAATTTAATGAAAGACAAGAATATGCACATTTAAGACGTCCAAAAAATCCCAAAACAAGGTAAACTCAAAGAGAACAACACCAAACACATAGTAAACAAACTGTCCAATGTCTAGGACAAGGAAAGAGTTCTGAAAGCTGCAAGAGAAAAGCAATGAATTATGTACAAGGGAATCCCAGTAAGATTAAGTGCCAATTTCCCATCAGAAAGGAGGGAAGAAGACTGTGGGAAGAAATTATTAAAGTGCAGAAAGGAAACAACTGCCAACCAAGAATTTTATATCCGGCAAAACTTTCTTTCAAAAATGAGGGAGAGAGTAAGACATTCCCAGGAAAGCAAAAGCTTGAGAGAATTTGTCACCACTAGACCTACCCAACAAGAAATGCTACATGAAGTTCTTCAGACTGAAAGGAAAGGATACTAGACAGTGGATCAAAGAAGCATAAAGAAATAACCACCAGGTTTCCTCAGAAAGTTAAATATAGAACTGCCATATGATCCAGCAATCCCTCTACTAGGAATATATCCAGAAGAACTGAAAACTGTGATGCGAACAGACATTTGCACACTGATGTTCATAGTGGTGTTATTCACAATTGCCAAAAGATGGTAACAACCCAAGTGCCCATCAATCGATGAATCAATAAACAAAATGTGAGATATACAAACAATGGAATACTACGCTGCTGTAAGAAGAAATGAAACTGGGACACACGGTAACATGGATGAACCCTGAAGACATTATGTCTAGTGAAATAAGCCAGACACAAAAGGACAAATAATGTATGGTCTCACTAATATGAACTAAATATGAAGAATAAACATAACAGTAAAGTTATAATTTGCCACAAGTACAAAGTGGAGGAGGTGAGGGTTATAGGGAGAGTATAAAGGTATACTATTGAAGATAAGTTGGTATGAAATCAAATATGACTGTTACAAATTCAGGATTTTAAATTTTAATCCATGGTAATCACAAAGCAAATACATGTAAAATATATTCAGAAATAAATTAGAAGGGACCCAAAATGGTACAATACACTAAGCCAAATAAATATAGAAAGAAGTAGGCATTAACAGAAAAACTGAGGGTTAAAAGTATAAGACTTACAAAGACCAAATAACAAAATAGCAAAAGACATCCCTGCATTATCAGTAGTTAAATGTATACAGATTAAACCCTTCATCAAAAGGCAGAGACTGGCAGAATGGATAAAGAAGCATAGCCCAACTATATGCTGTTTACAAGAGATTCACCTTAAATCCAAAGACATAAGTAGGATGAAAGTGAAAGGGTAGGGAAAAAAATGTATCATGCAAGTGGTAACCACAAGAGAGCAGGGGTAGTTATACTAATATCAGATAAAATAGGCTTTAAGTCAAAAACAGTTACAAGGGACAAAGAAGGTCAATATAAACTGATACAGGGGCCAAATCAATAAGAAAACATAGCAGTTATAAATATATACGCACCTAACAGCAGAGTCCCAAAATATATGAAGCAAATATTGACAGATTTGAAGGGAGAATCTGACAGTTCTACATTAATAGATTTCAATACACCACTTCCAATACTGTAGAGAACATCTGGAGAGAAAATCAATAGGAAATACAAGATTTGAATGATACTCTACATGAGCTAGACCTAACAGACATATATAGAACACTTCACCCAACAACAGCAGAACACACAGTCTTCTCTAGTGCAAATGGATCATTCTCCAGGGAAGACAATATGTTAGGTCAAAGATCAATTCTCAATAAATTCAAATATAATGAAATCATACAACATATCTTCTCCAACCAAAATGGAATGAAGCTAGAAATCAAAAACAAAGGAAGAAATGGGAAATTCACAGGTGTATGGAAATTAAACAATGAACTCTTAGACAATCTATGGGTCAAAGAAGAAATTTGTTATTTCTTCAAGGAAATATCTTTAGGCAAATGAAAATGAAAACACAACATACCAAAACTTATGGGATGCAGCAAAGGCAGTGCTGAGAGGGAAATTTATAGCTCTAAATTCTTACATTACAAGAGAGGAAAGATTTCAAATCACAGACCTTACCTCAAAACTACACAATCTAGGAAAAGAAGAACCAAACCCTAAGCGAGCAGATGGAAGGAAATAGATTAAATATGATAGAGAATTAAAAAATACAGAGAACCAACAAACTAAAGGTTGGTTCTTTGAAAAGATTAATAAAATCAACAAGCCTTCAGCTAGACTGATAAAATAAAAAGGGAGGATACAAAAAAAAAAAAAAAAAAAAAAAGATGATACAAATAACAAAAACCAGAAAGGAAAAGAGGGGCATTACTAATGACTCCATAAAAATAAAAAGGACTATAAGAGGATACTATGGAACTGTAAACCAAGAAATTGGATAAAATGGACAAATTCCTAGAAACATACAAACTACCTATATTGACTCAAGAAGATATGGAAAATCTTAACAGACCAATAACTAATAAAGAGAATGAATCAGTAATTAAAAACCTTCTAACAAAGAAAAGTCCAAGACCAGATGGCTTCACAGGTGAATTTTACCAACATTCCAAGAAGAATTAGCACCTATCCTGCTCAAAGTCTTCCAAAAACTTGAATACTCCCTATCTCATACTATGAGGCCAACATCACTCTCACGCCAAAACCAGATATAGATATCAAAAAAACTAAAGACCAATTATCCCAGACACAAAAATCCTCAACAGAATACTAGTAAACCGAATCCAGAAGCACACCAAAAGAATTGTACCTCATGATAAGTGGGATTCATCCAACATACACAAGTGGTTCTGATAAGAAAATCAATAAATGTGACAGACCACACAATAAAGTACAAAAACCACATGATCATCTTAATTGATGCAGAAAAGGCATCTGACAAAATCTAGCCCCCCTTCTTGCTAAAAAAGATTTAGAAAACTAGGAATAGAAGGAAATTTCTTTAACATGATAAAGCATATATGAAAAACCCACAGTTAACAGCATACTTAATGGTGAAAGACTGAATGTTCTCCAAGTTCAGAAATGAGATATGGATGCCCACTATCACCACTGTCATTCATTGTACCAGAAGTTCTAGCTACAGCCAATTTGGCAAGAGAAAGAAATAAAAAACATCCAAATTGTAAAAGAAGACATGATCCTATATACAGAAAATCCTGAAAAATCCACAATAGAGCTACTAAAACTAATAAATAAATTCAACAAAGTGGCAGGGTACAAAGTAAACATGCAAAATTTAGTAGTGTTTCTATATATTACTAATGAACACTCTGAAGAAGAAATTAAGAAAAAAATCCATTTACAACTAAAAGAATCAGATATCTAGGAATTAATCTAACCAAGAATGTAAAGGACTTGTAAAGAGAAAATTAAAAGACACTGTTAAAATAAATCAAGAAGACCTAAATAAATGGAAAGACATTCCATGTTCATGGATTGGAAGACTAAATATTCTTAAGATGTCAATTCTACATAAAGCAACTTAAGATCTAACAACCAAAATTCCAACAAACTTCTTTGCAGAAATGGAAAGGTCAATCAACAGATTTATATGGAAGAGTAAGGGGCCCTAAATATAATAGCCAAGCCATTCTGAAAAAGAACAAAGTTGGAGGTCTCACACTTCCCAATCTTTAAACTTATTGCAAAACCACAGTAATCAAAACAACATGTTACTGGCACCAGGGCAGACATATAGACCAATGGCTTTGAAATGAGAGTTCAGAAATCAGCCTTCATATGCTGATGCCAACTCATTTGACAAAGCTGCCAAATCCACTCAATGGGGAAAGAATAGTCTCTCCAAGAAATGGTAAAGGGAAAGTTAGGTGTCCATAGGCAAAAGAATGAAAGGTGGGACCCTACCTCACATTATATACAAAAACCAACTCAAAATGGATCATAGACTTAAACATTAAGAACCAGAACTATAAAACTCCTAGAAAACATAGGAAAGCTTCTTCAAGATCTTGTGTTAGGCAATGGTCTCTTAGACTTTACACCCAAATCACAAGCAACAATAGAAAAAATAGACAAATGGGACCTCATCAAAATTTTAAAACTTCTGTGCAAAGAATTTTATCATGAAAGTAAAAAGGACAACCTACTCAATGGGAGAAAGTATTTGGAAACCACATAGCCAATAAGGGGTTAATATCAAAATGTATATTTTAAAAATCCTACAAGTCAACAATAAAAAAAACAAACAACTCAATTTAAAAATGGGCAAAAGACTTGAATAGATACTTCTCGAAAGAAGTTAAACAAATGGCCATAAAGCACATGAAAATATGTTCAACATCATTAGCTGTTGGGGAAATGCAAATCAAAACCACAAGATACCATTTCATACCTACTAGAATGGCTGCTATTAAGAAAATAGAAAATTACAAGTGTTGGAGAGGATGTGGAGAAATAGGAACACTCATTCACTGCTGGTGGAAATGTAAAATGGTGCAGTTGCTGTGGAAGACAGTTTGGCAATTCCTTAGAAAGTTAATTATAGTTGAGCAATTTTAACTCAGTAGTCAAGCACTTGCTTCACATGTACGAGGTCCCGGGTTCACTCCCCAGTACCTCCTCCGGCAATCCCACTTTTAGTTATTTTCTCAAAAGATTTCCAAGAAGGGACTCAAACCGTTATTTGCATACCAATGTTCACAGTGGCATTATTCACAAATGCCAAAAGACAGCAGCAGCCCAAGTGTCCAACAACCAATGAATGGAAAAATAAAATGGTGGTATATACATACAATGGAATATTAATCAGCCCTAAAAAGGAATGAAGTTTTGATATATGTGATCACATGGATGAACCTCAAAGATATCACGTTGAGTGAAACAAGCCAAATACAAAAAGGCAAATATTGTATGATCTCACTGATATGAAGTAATTAGAATAAGCAAACTCATTGTCAAAATCCAGAATATAGGTTACCCTAGGGGTTAGATGGGGGTAGGTAATGGGGAGTTAATGCTTAAATTGTACAGTTTCTATTTGGGTTGATTATAAACTTTTGGTTGGTGGTGATGGTAGTGAACATAATAGACAGAACTGAATTATTATGTGAATACGGTTAAAAGGTGAAATTTTAGATTGTATATGTTACTAGAATAAAATTTTAAAAAAACTTTTAAGACTGTATAATACAAATAGTGAAGCCTACTGTAAACAATGAACTATAGTTAATAGTACAAGTATAAAACGTTCTTACATGATTCTAACAAATGTACCACACTAATGCAAGGTGCTAATAATAGGGTGGTATATGAGAATTCTATATTTTATGCATGATTTTTCTATAAACCTAAAACTTCTCTAATTTTATTTTTTATTTAAAAAAAAAATCTTTTCAGGATGTTACTTCAGGTAAAGTGTGGTCTCACCTAATCCATTTGGGCTTTAATCCAGATTACTGGATTCCTTTTTTAGAGAATGAAAGTCAAATGGAGAGGGAAGCCAGGAGAGGCCACAATGTGCGCTGCCATGTAAGAGAAAAGCCAAGGACCTCATTCTAAAGATTTCTGGCAGCCAGCCCCAGAATGCTGCAGTCTTATAGAAGATAGCTTCAACTTGCTGAAGATTTGATTTTGTACTTCTGCTAGCCTCAAAACCTTGAGCCAATAAATTTCCACTGCTTAAGCAAACCCATAGTATGATATTTGCTTTAGAGCTGGGAAACTAAAACAACAATCAACTAACAGGGTCTAACTGACAAATACAGAATACTCCTTCAAACAAGAGAAGAATACACATTATTTTCAAGTGTTCATGATTCATCAAAATAGCACATATCCTGGTTCAAGAAAACAAACCTCAGCAAATTTAAAAGATTTAAAACCATGCAGTGTATATTCACTGACCATACTGGACTCAAACTAGAAATCAATAATGGAAAGACACATGAAAATCTTTACCACATGGAAATAAAACAATACACAGTTAAATAATCCATGGACCAAAGAGAAAGTATCAAAAAAATTTTTTTTTACTTAAGAAATTGAATTCTTAATTTAATAGCTCCTGAAGGGGGTGGATGTGGCTCAAATGGTTGGGCGTCCATCTCTCATATGGCAGGACCTGGGTTCGATCCCCAGGACCTCCCGGTAAAATATAGAAAAATAAAGAAGGCACACGGGGCACCATGCTCCGCGAGCGGAAGTGCCACCAGACCCCGCAAGCAGGTGCGCCGCATGCAGCAAGATGATGACGTATCAGGAGATTGACACAAGGGAGAGTCAAGTCAAGAAGCACCGAAAAACCAGGAACTAAGGTGGCGCAGGTGGCAGAACGCCTCTCTCCCACATCTGAGGTTTCCACGATCAAATCCCGGTGAAGACAGGAAGAGAAGGATAAGAAGGGAGGGCAGAAAACAGACACAAAAAAACAGCAGAAACGGGGGGGAGGGTGTCAAAAAGGGATGGAAAGTAAATAAATAAATAAATCTTTTAAAAAATTAAAAATAAAAGCTCCTGAAAAAGAAACCTCCAGATTCAGGCAGCTTTATGGTGAATTCTACCACTTCTTCTTTAAAGAAGAGTTAATACCAATTGTTCACAAACTACCAAAAACACAGCACACTTGGGAAACGGCTGTGGCTCAATCAGTAGGGCTCCCGTTTACCATATGGGAGGCCCCGGGTTCGGTTCCCAGGGCCTCCTGGTGAAGGCAAGCCCGCCCGCACGGCGTGGTTAGCTGACCCAGCGAGCACAAGCAGCAAGCGGGGGATAAATGAATAAATAAATAAAATCTTAAAAAAAAAAAAACAACACAGCACACTTGCCTATTCATATTAAAATACCAACTATTTTTCCAAAGAAGATATACAAAAGGCAAATAGACACATGAAAAGATGTTCAATATTATTAGCCATCAGGGACATGCAAATCAAAAACCACAATGAGCTACTACTTCCCATTCACAAGAACGGCTGTACTCAAAAGGCAGATGGCATCAAGTGTTGATGCATGTAGAGAAATTGGAACCCTCATATATTGCTGATAAGATTGTAAAATAGTCTGGCAGTTCCTTGAAAAGCTAAAATAGATTTACCATATGAGAATTAAAAACAGGCTCACACGAAAACTTGTCCATGAATGTTCCTAGCAGCATTATTCATAATAGCCAAAAGCCAGAAACGACTCAAATCTCTATCAACTGATGGATAAGCATACTATGGTATATCCATACAATGGAACATTATTAGCCATAAAAAGAAATGAAGTACTGATACATGCTACAACATGGATGAACCTTTAAAACATAATGCTAAGTGAAAGAAGCCAGACACAAAAGGCCACATATTGTATGGGTTTATTTTTATTTTTATGAAATGTCCAGAGAGGCGAATACATAGAAAGTAGATTATGTACTAGGGTGTATTGGGAGTGAGAGCTAATCAGTTTGGAGTATGGGGTGAAGAAAATGTTCTAAAATTTAGTACGGTGATGGTTGTACAACTCTGTGACTATATTAAAACCACTTAACTATATATTTTTAAATGGCTGGACTGTATAGTATATGAGTTATATCTCAATAAAGCTGTTTAAGAAAAATGATATGAAATCTGGAATTTGTTTCAAAATAATATGGAAGACCTAAATAAATGGGAGAGGCATCCCGTGGCCATGGACTGAAAGTCTCTATGTAGTAAAGATATCAATTCTCCCCCAAATTAAACTATAGATTTAATGCAATGCTTATCAAAATCCCAGGAAGACTTTTTGTAGACCTAGACAAGCTTATACTAAAATTTTTATGAAAAGGCAAAGAAACTAAAATCTTGACATAGAAAAAGTTGGAAGAATCACTGTATCCAATGTTAAGACTTAACAATATCTCTATAATAATCAAGACAGTGTGATACTGGCAGAAAGATAGGCACACCCATCAACGGAAGAGAATAAAGAACCCAAAAATAGCCCAACACAAATAATGCCCAACTCATTTTTAAAAGAGGAGCAAAAGTAGTTCAATGGAGAAAGGTTATTCTTTTTAAACAAACAGTGCTGGAATAATTGGACATCCATAGGCAAAAAAAAAATTTAATCCCCACATACAATTTACAAAAAATTTAATTCAATATGGATCATGATTTTAAATGCAAAACATAAAACTATAAAATTCTTACAGGAAAACACACGAGAAATTTTTCAGAACCTAATGCTAAGTATTTTTTAACTAGACACCAAAAGCATGATTTCTTTAAAAAAAAAAAAAAGATATACTAGACTTCATCAAAACTAAAAACATTTGTACTGCGAAAGACCCTGCTAAAGACGAAAAGATAAACTACAAACTGAGAGAAAATGTTTGCAAACAACACATCTGACAAAGATCTTATATCTAGACTATATAAAGAACTCTCAAAGCTCAATTAAAAAAACAAATATTCCAATTAGAAAATGAGCAAAAGACATGAACAGACATTTCACCAAAAAGCAGTTCCAGATGGCAAATAAGCACAGGAAAAGATGTTCAGAATCATTAGCCATCAGGGAAATGCAAATTGAAACTACACATCTATTAGAACAGTAAAAAAAAAATTTTTTTTTAATAAAAATTTAAGTGATGATAATATTAAATGCTGGCAAGAATTCAGAGAAACTAGATCTCTCATATATTACTAATGAGAGAGTAAAATGGTACAGCCATTCTGGAAAATAGTGAGGAATTTTCTTATAAAACTAAACGTGCACTTAACCATACAACCCAGCGATTGCACTCTCAGGCATTTATCCCAAAGGAATGAAAACTTATGTTTACATAAAATCCTGTACAAGAATGTTCGTAGCAGCTTTATTCACAATAGCAAAATACTGGAAACAACCCAAATGTCCTTCAATGGTTACATACAATATTTATATACCATTCTCAAAATGACAAAACTACAGAGATGGAGAACAGATTAGTGGTTGCAAGGGAGGGGGAGGGGTAGCAAGAGGTTGTTCCTTTGTGGTGTTGAAACAGTTCCGTACCCGTTCATTCGGGTGGTGGTTACATGAATTTATACATGGGCTAAAACTGCACAGAACTATACACCCCGCACAGAAAAGAATGCAGGTTTTTAAAAAATGGTGAAAGCTGAGTAAGTTCTGTAGTCTAGTTAACAGTAATATAACAATGCCAATTTCCCGGTTTTATAACATAATATAAGATGTCACCATTGGGGGAAGCTGGGTGAAGGATATACTGGACTACTGTACTGTCCTTGCAACTTCCTGTGAGTCTAAATTACTTCAAAATAAAAAGTTCTTAAAAAAAATAAGGCGGGAAGTTGCGTCCAACAGCACAGCACTCACTCCCCAACCTACCCAAGACCACCCATGTGCCAGCCACCAAGCTGGGAAGTAAGGGACTGGGACACCCTGTCCCTGCCAGTGAGCCTGGGCATGCTGGCGGAGGCTCCCCTCAAGCCCAACAACCTTGGTGAGGAGGGCACACCAGTGGAGGAATGGCCAGATACTACTGGGCGCTGAGGCACAACATCAACCTCATCACCAAGCAGACATATGGAAAACAATCTAGCCCTGAGACCCTGATTTCAGATCTCTTGAAAGAAAATGCACAGACAACGCTCCCACAACCAGGCTTGAAAACCCTGTCATGTGGTAATGGGAAATGAAACTTCCTCTCTAGTCTTTTCCTTTTTTTCATCCTGTAAAACTAGTCTGCCTGTCCTACCAATGAATGTACCCCTATGCTGAACTCTGCAGTGTTTTCCTTTGTCATAGTTGTGTATATGTGTATTTAAATATAGTACCATGCATTCAAAACTAATAATGAGGGGAGAAAATGGACACAGGTATTAATGAAGCAAGACTTGTCATTAATTGCTAATTGTTGATGCTTGATCATGGGTAGATGGGTGTTCATAATATTATTCTATTTTTTATCTATTTGAATTCATTACATGAAAAAAGGTTAATAAAAATATAAGAAAGCCATATATTAAAATATTAGCAGTAAAAACAAACAAAAAAATATATTAGCAGCTTCTCTAGCTGATTTTATTTTTCGTTTTGCTAGTATGAATTTCCAAATTTTTTCTATAAAATAAACATGAGTATTATATAAAACAATATTTTAAAAACTCTTTGCTCATATGGTCTTTTGTCCTCCTTTTACACATTTAAAAAGCAAAGTAGCACTACAGAAAACATTTTAAACACATAAAGCCCATCGACACTTCTTCCTCTGATAACACATTACTTTAGTAATTTGAATATATTTCCTCTAAATACCTAATTTATATTTTACCCAATTATATTTCACCCGAAAATTCCCATATCTTTTACAAAATTTAACCAAAGGGACCTTGCTAGAATAGTTTCACAATCAGCACAATTAATCACAATATTAAATTATAATAGAAATCACAAGAGACCTGACTAAGCTCCACATTATCTGTGAGACCTTAGGTAAGTCTCAATCTCCCTGAAACTCAGTTTCCTTATCTAATCTTCTACTTAATCTTCTAGTTCCAAAATTGTGTTCTAATGCTCTAAAATATACTTCATAACTTTGACCCACAATCATTCTAATGGCCACTTTGGAAAATGATTTATAACATGTGAAAGAGGTATAAATTATATTACATATAAATAACTTTCATAGGTTTATAACATTTTGAAGAACGTTATTCTTAATATTAGATCAGGGTTTCTCAAACTCAACACTACTGATATTTTGAACCAGATAAATCTTTGTTGTAGAGTGCTGTTCTGTGCATTGCAGGAGGTTTAAAATCTACCCACAAGATATTAGTAGGCAAACAAAAATGTCTCCATCATTGCCAAAAATCATCTCCAAAGGCCCTGCTTGAGAACTATTGTATTAGATTAAAATTTTCCATGATTCCTTGTAGATAGGAAGGAGAAGGAAAAAGGTTGTTTTTGTTTTGTGACATGGGAGAAAAGGCCTAAGAAAGGCCAGAAATGTTTTACAACAAAACAAAAAGGTTATTTACAACTTATATATAAAGAAAGGGTTCCTTTTATATGAGGGCTACTGAAAAACATGTTAAACCAAACACTGACATGTGTGACTAACGAAGTAATGAAGAATAAAATCGTACATAAAGTTGAAGGGAATATCCACAGGTATTCCATCATCTGCATCTTGTTAATAAGCATCATTAATAAAGAGGCCCTATGATATTTAATGGAGATTAATTCAATTAACATAATTCCCCTTCTCCTTAGAACTGGTGAGGAGGCTAATCATTCTCAAATTACCTGCTATTCTCTAAACACTGAGGTTACCCACATGAAAAACACACCTACCCAGTTAAATACCATAAGCACCTATCTTTTAATCAAGTGTAAATGCAATAAAATTTCATTAAAGGTAACATTTCTGAGGAATGGAGTCCTTTACATTTTAAAGAAAGGCCAAAAAACCCAATGTGAAGAAACTATTTAAATTTACAACAGAAATACGTTCACATGTTCACTTTTTGGCTCTTTAAATACTCTATAAAATCACCTCAGCCACATTTTCTACCAAACAGACAAATACCTAGTTTCCTTAGTCTATTCTTGGATAGGTCACCAGACTGGGAATAAGAGACCCAGAGTTCATTCCCAGCTACAAAACAGACTGGTAATCTCAAGCAAATTATTCACTCAGGTTAAGGTTCTACACCCTTATCCTGCTGACAATACTGAAAATCTGCCCTGAAATAAGTACAGAGAAACCCAGGACTTCCTCCTGTACCCAAAGGACAACTGCCAGCATATTTTTAGATTTATTAAATCTAAAAATCTGAATAGGATTTTATTTATAGCAACATTTTAACATACTTGAAATGTCAAAACTGTGAGGTGCCTTAACCATTGCCCTCTATAAAATTAATAAGAAATGCTTTTCTTAAAATCACATCATGCCCAATTTTGCAAAATCCTATATGCAAACTAAACAAGTACAATTGTTATATAAAACAAAACTAAAAAGCTGTTTTAAATTCAAACTGTTGGGAAGACCTTCAACTTTTGCATTTCTTAATTCTAATTTTTAGTCTACTGCACAAGTAGTTCTTTCCTGGCACTGTAAAAAGTGCTTTACAAAGTCTGGAATGAAAAAGTTTGCCCCATAATTCTGGAAAGGCCTTAAAATTCTCACCACTAAACATGCGGGTTTTACTAATGCAACCAAATAAAAATACACAGGGTGTGCATTATTTTTATTACTGACACTGCATAAAAAAAAAATTGTGTAATAGAGCACTTTACCCTTTCTGCCCACCATAAAACTGAACATCATGCTGTCCAATAAGAGATGTGAAATAACAGAGTTGGGAGAGAAAGATTTGGGAGACGTGGCCCCTGCTGCTAACCGGGCACTTTTTAACCCCGGAGATGCCTCTCACAAAGTTTTCCATCTCGCGCGGGAAGGGGAACTGACTCTACACTAGTGGAGCACGACCCGGAAGACACCTTGTCAGGGAGGCCCGGACTGCAGCCCCAGGTCCCACAGCCCGCCGAGGAGCCCGCTTTGCCCTCACAAAGCCAGTCGCGCCAGGCTGTCGAGCAGGAAAAGTCCCTGCTTCTTGCTTCTCTGCTGCCTAGGTGCACACGGGAGCGCGCGCGCACACACACACACACACACTCTCTCTCTCTCACACACACACACCCCCACACACACAACAAAAGAAAGCCTGCAAAGGTCTGCTTGCGGAAGTTCAGCAAAAGCCGCTCCTCCCAGTTCCCACCGCGCGGGCCCGGGGCCTGCTCACTTACTGCAGCGCGCCCAGAGGGGCCATGAGTGCGCGCGGATCCCAGAGACCTGCGGCCCACCTCGTCAGGTCAACTCAGCTCAGCTCCCAGAGGCCACCCACCCGCACAGCTTAGCGCCACTACTCCACCCACCGAGCGGGTGGCCAGCAAAATCCCGTCCGTGCGCCTGGTCCAATCCGGCCTGGGCTCCAAAGGCCCTGGCAAAATGAAGGTTCACTACTTCCTGTCTTTCTTAAGAAATAAAACTATTACGTTTAATTTTTCCTGGTAAAAATCCCTAACCCTACAAACCATGGCCGTTTAAGTCCCTTTCCTTACTGAACCAGTAATCAACACTACTATTCAACACACCACCCTAGGAACACAGCCTTGTAACAACATATTCAAACAGCCTTACAATAAGAAATCTCTTTAAATAAACTCTTCCTTAATCTTTCCTCCTCTTCTCCACATCTTAATTAACTCAGTTTTTCCCTGCCCTCGGGTTTAAACCCAAGGGCTGCACTCCTCCCAAAAGAATATTTTCCAAACTATCTCTCCAATTTTATTCTTTTGAAATTTACTTTTCTGATAGAAACACGTTTCTTCATAAATCCTTTCCATAACATCTCCCACTTACCTATTCAAAACCCTCCACAACTAACTTTTATAATTTTTATCAGCCCCCTACCAAATCAATTCATAAATAACTTTCTCAATCACAGCCTTTTTCTCTCTTCCCTCATTCCCTCAAAGCTAACACTTTCCAATTTAACAGAGAAATATGCCCCAAATTACCCTCAAATTTTGTGAACTTATTCCAGAGAGGACACAAAAGTCACTTAAAAATCCATTTCTAAGCATGCCCCCAATAATTTAACAATGATCTTTCCAAATATTCGCTAACAATTCACTTGAGGAACTCATCTCAAGACTACCAGGCCCCTTTCCCTAAAGACTCTAATTATAAAAGTAATCAAACTAGCAAATTCCCTCTACCACTGTATGATCTACATAGACAGGTGTGCATGTAGAGAAGACGGAGGCACATATATACAGGACCCTGCAGAATACCAAATATGTATTTCATCCTAATCCCTTAGACATTGGCTCTTTCTAAACTTAGAAGGAAAACTCCATGCCAACCTAGACTTTCAGGCATCTAACCAGTCTTGTGAAGTCACTTATCTATGTTAAATTAATATACTTATCACTTAAAACATACCTCTTCACTTCTATTATAACCCTTCCCAACACCCTCCTTAAGATATCCATCATTAGTTTGACCCACACAGTCCACCTAAATATTTAGAATACACTCCCACTCCCCAAGGCCCAGGTATGCCTAAGGCAGGTCCTGGAAACTCTACAGTAGTGAGCTGGGCAAAGTGACATCCTGGGTTCTCTTGGTCCTTCAAAGCTCTGGGTCTCCATAGGTCCTATTAAATGTGACTGATTATATGTAGAAGACAAAAATAAAAGTGACAAGTGTCCCAGGGCTGGACACTGGAAGTAAGTAGTCCTGAAGCAAAGCTGCACTAAGATCCAACACCACCAATACCATGTATTCTGTGCCTTGTCTTATTTTTCTCCCTGCCACTTTATGTTTCTACCCAAACATGCCCTCTTGCTGAAACATGACCTAACATCATGAACCCTTTTAGATTCCTGATTTGAGTAAGGAAGGCAAGAAAATATTATTTGCTCACAGTTGAAAGAGTTAGTTATGAGAGGAATATAAAGAAAATATGAAGGGTCTGGAACATATAGCATTGGTTAATATTTAAAACATCAGTTGCCAGGACCAGAGCAAGGCACTCATGGAGAATCTCAAAAACCACAGCTGGGTTAACTACTAGAAAGTCTAGTTACTGATGGTGCAAGAAAATGTGGTAGAAAACAAAGTTTAACAAAAATGATGGCTACACCTAAAAGCAAGAGCTGGAAGCCCTGCTTTCCCTCTATTCAACATTATACTGAAAGTCTTTGCCAGAGCAATTAGGCAAAAAAAAAGAAATAAAAGGTACTCAAATTGGCAAGTTAGAAGTAAAACTATATTTGAAGATACAAACATTTATATAGAAAATCCCAAAGAATTGACAAGAAAATAAATGAATTCAGCAAAGTTGCAGGCTATAAGATTAACTCAGAAAAATCAACTGTGTTTCTATACACTAGAAAAGAATATTATAAAATGGATATATTTTTTTAATTCCAGTCACAATAGCTCCTAAAAGAACAAAATACCTAAGAATAAATTTAACCAAGGAGGTGAAGGACTTGTAACCTGAAATCTATAATAAATACTTCTTAAAGAAGTTAAAGACCTAAATAAATGACAAGACATTCCATGTTCACAGATAGGAAGACAATTTATTAAGATGGCAATACTACCCACTACCCATAGAGGTTTATAGATTCAATGCAATACCCTTCAAAATCACAACAGCCTTTTTTGCAAAAATGGACAAGGTGATCCTCAAACTCATATGGAATATCAAGGGGCCCCAAAGAGCCAAATCAATATTACAAAGAACAAAGTTGGAGGTCTCACACTTCCTGATTTCAAAACTTACTACAAATCCACAGGAATCAAAGCAATATTATAGGGAAGCAGATATGGCTCAAGTGACTGGGTTCCCATCTACCATATAGGAGGTCCAGGGTTCGATTCCCAGGGCCTCCTGGTGAAGGAGAGCTGGCCCATTCGGAGTGCTGGCCCGCATGGAAAGCTGGCACAGCAACATGACCAAACAAAAAGAGATACAGAGAGACACAGCAGACCAGGGAGCTGGGGTGGGACAAGAGATTGAGCACCTCTCTCCCACCCTGGAAGGCCCAGGATCAGTTCCCAGTGCCGCCTAAAGAGAAGACAAGCAGACAATATAAAAAGAACTACAACTCACCCACAAAAAGACAAATAACAAATTTTACAAATGGTCAAAGGCCTTGAACAGACATTTCTCCAAAGAAGATATAGAAATGGCCAGTAAGCACATGAAAAGATGCTCAATGTCATTAACCATCAGAGAAATGCAAATCAAATCTACAATAAGATATCACTTCATACCCACTAGGATGGCTATTATTTAATAGTAAGTGTCAGCAAGGATGCAGAAAAACTGCAACTACCAAATATTATTGAAGGAAATGAAAAACAGTGCAGCTGCTGTGAAAAAGTTAGATAATCCTCAGTATGTTAAACAATGAAGAGCCCTATGAACCAGGAATTCAACTCTTAGGTATATACCCCCCAAAGACTCAAAAGCAATGACTCAAAAAGATACCTGAATATGTGTGTTCATAGAAACACTCTTCACAACAGCCAAAATGTGGAAGTAACCCAAGAGCCCATCAACAGATGACTGGATAAACAAATCTTGGTATATATACACAATGGGATATTATTCAGCCATAAAAATAATGAAGTTCTGATACATGCTACAACATGGATGAACTCTGAAGACATCATGTTAAGTGAAATAAGCCAGACATAAAGACATTGTATGATCTCACTTATAATCAAATTTCATGTAGATAGATAGATTACAGGTTACCAGGGGCAGGAAGGGGAGGGGAGATGTATTGTTTAATGGTCGGAGTTTCTGCTTCAGGTGATAAAAAGGCTGGGGTAATGGATGCTAGTGACAACACCACAATATTTTGAATGTAATACCACTAAATTAGATACCCGAAAGTGGTCAAACAGGAAGTTTTGAGTTGTATTTATGTTATAATCAAAATTAAAAAAAAAAAGTTTGGGAGCAGCGACACAAGGTTAAAAGTTAAAGAGTAAGGGACCTCATCTAGGCCTTAAATATCATCAACATAGGTCCATGAAGGCAAGTGTATTGAAGATGGTGGTTTCAAGCCTTGAGATTATAATGCTCAAGATTTTTTTTTAAGGTAGCAAAGTTTCTGTTTTACCTATATTTTAACTTAGAATTCGTAGGACAGCTTATTTAGAGATGTTTGTTCAATAAATGATAAATAAGACCTAGAAATAAGACAAGAAAACACAGAACTGTATATCTGGGAATTACCTATATACAGGTAATAAATGAAACAAAAATACAGAGCAAATCAACCTCCTAAGAAACACGAAGAAAATATGTGTAGGCTCAGAATTCATATAGAAAAGAAGTCATAGAGGCCATATTAGATACCTGTTGGGGATTGAATCATGTTCCCCATAAAACCATGTTCAAGTCCTTATCCCCAGTCCTGAGGATGTGGGCTCCTGTATGACTAGGATCTTTGAAGATCCTATTTAGATGAGGCCAAATTGAGGCTTTAGTCCTTGTAAGCAGAGGAAATTTGGATGCAGTCAATGAAGAGGAGACAGAGAAACCTCGCCCATGTGATAGAGTATTGCTAGAAAGCCATTACCAGAACATTACAGACTTTGGAAAAAGCATGGCCTGCAGATACCTTAATATTGGACTACTAGCCTCCAAAATTGTAAGACAATAAATTCCTGTTGTTTAAGCCAACCCATTTGTGGCATTTGTCCTAGCAGCTCTGGCAAACTAAGACAATCCTTCTAGGACGCCTCCTTCCTACCATCCACCGCACTCTTTCCACTTTTTACCCGAGTCTCTAGGTATACAAATTATCTTATTGCTACTTAATTTTTGCAAATAAAAAGTTTGGTTTTGAGGCACTCAGGCAGAGATCAAAGATCTCTGAATTCTCTATCATTCATGCCATTATTGAAAAAAATAGTTCTACTTGATGTACTACCACCTTTATAACAGCTTAGGTGGCATGGACAGTCCATATATGAACAGAGAAGAGAGAGGCTCCTGACATTAGTTATTTCCAAGTAACTTCCTGTTTCTTTGATAGGTTAGCATTATGTTTCCTCCATATTCTCTCTGATGTAAGCTACTCCCTTCCCTTTTCATCTTATTCTCATTTTCATTTGGCTTAACTCCTCAACCTCCTCATTCATTTCCTGTTCATCCATCTACGGGCTTCTATCAGTTGTCCACATCCTACTGTCAACAAACTGCCCTACATCTTCTGCCTTCCAACTCATCTTTTTTTTTCTTGTCTTTCAGTCTCATTTTTAATCCACAAATATCTGGTTTTAATTTATATCAGCATGTTACATATTATTTGTTTTAAAAATATAGAAATTGGAAGAACTGGTAAATATAACCAATCCATCTATTTTTCTCAATCCATGTTACAAGGACAATTTGATCATTACCATCTCCTGCCTGGATAGTTGCAACCACCTCCTCATCTTATCTCAAGCTTGGCTTTTCCTGGACAACCTGCTTCTCCTAAGACTTAGCCATCGGGAAGCGGCTGTGGCTCAATCAGTAGGGCTCCCGTTTACCATATGGGAGGCTCCGGGTTCAGTTCCCGGGGCCTCCTGGTGAAGGCAGGCCCGCCTGCACGGCGTGGTTGGCTGACCCAGCGAGCACAAGCAGCAAGGGGGGGGGTAAATGAATGAATAAATAAATAAAATCTTTAAAAAAAAAAAAAAAAAAAGACTTAGCCATCATTCTTAACTGCTTCACCTTGATAAAAAGACTCCCCAGGGCCACTCCCACTGCTCTTTCATCCTTTTGCAGTTCACATTACTCCCTTAAACCATTCCTTCCACATTTACCAAGCACCATAAAAAACCCCACTTTTCTTCCCCCAATGACTTCAATTCCACTCTATCCCATATTCTACATTATTCTCAGTGACTTCAACATTGGACTGCAGAAATTTTTTCACCCTAATCCCCCTCAACTCCTAACATTTCATCTGCAAGTCAGTCACCCAGACCAACTGGAAGCGCTGTAGCATGAACATTATAACTTCAGCCATGCTTTTTTTTTTTTTTTTTAACCACAACTACTTGATCTTCTAGCTTTACACCTGCTCTTTACCTCCTTTTGACTTCACTTGCCTCCATATACAATTTAAACCTATCCATCGGGAAATTTTAATACTGCCCTCTACAGAATATCATGATCTTCCATCATAGTCATCATGCATCTCCCCAATGATGGACATCTTCACAAGCTGTATTCTCCACACCCAAACAGAGTTGGGCGTTAAGCACAATAATGAAGTCTTCCACAATAAACTTATTCTAACTGCAATGCTCCATCTCATTGACTAATCCCAAATTTTTCATATTTAATTCCTTAATCCCATCAAATACTAGATACCATCCATAAAATTCCCTCAAATCATTCTCCACCTGTAACCATAACCGCTACAGCTTCTAAATTGCAGTATCTTCAACCATCTGTTCCTTCTGGCCTCCAGTGTTGGAAGAGTTGTTGTTGCTCTTTAAAATAAACTTCAAATTCCTAAATTCATCGCCTCCACATTCTACCAAACCACTCAATCCTTCACCTCCATGTAATCTGGTCTCTGAACTGCTCTCTTGAAGACCACAAAAAATTCTATGTACCAAATCCTATGGCCCACCTCCCAAGTCCTTATCTATCTTCTCTTTGACAATAAACTACCTCCCTTGGTTTATAGCACTGTACCACATGCGTGATTCTACTCTGGTATCTCCAACTGCTTCTTCTGTCTCCAATGACTAATCCTCCTCTTAGCCCAAATTGTGGGTGTTTTACCAAGTTCTGTCCTCAAGCTTTCTCTAATGCTCCTTCTCTCAGATTCTCATCCCCTACCACTGCTTGTACAATTTCATTCCTCATATGGATATTTTCCCCCAGCCCCCCTGCCAAAAAAGAAAAATCTTCAAACTCTCACCCTCTGCTACAATCTGATTTATTCCTGAGGAATTAGAATCTATAATGATTTCTTTACAACCAGATTTTTCAACTATTGCTTCAATTGACACCTCAATTATCAGCCCAAATAATTTCATAGTTATCAGCATCCTAGCAAATCCAGAATTAGTAGCTTCAATTATCAACTCTATGTAAGAATTCCCAAATCTGCACTGGACCTCTTTACTCAGCTCCAATCCAGTATTTTTAACTTTAGCTAACTGTATTGACACACCAGTCAATATGTCTTAAAAGCAAGGTAGCCATTCTTCTCTATCAAATAGTTCCGTTAACTGACCCAATAATTTCTGTTAATAGCATCACCATTTTTATAGTCAGGTAAGTTGAAAACTCTAGAGTTTCCCTTAACTTTTCTGTTTCTCCATTGTTTCCCAAAAGCCCATTTGCCATCAATCCCTTCAATTCTTTCTTTGAGGTACTTCTTATAACTATCTTTTCTTTCATTCCCACCACCATCCCAACTTGGACCCTCAATACTTCACACTTATGCTATAGCTTTCTATGTCTCCAAGTCATCAGGTTCTCTTCATTACAAAAAAATGGCCAGCAGATTGGTATTCTTAAACCTCACCCAATTTCCCTGTTCAAAGATCATCAATGGCTGCTCACTGCCTATTGTTCAAGTTACAAGTCTTTAGACTTCCAAAAAATAGAAACTGCCAAATTGTCGAACTATTGTGGAATGGATAAATACACTGTGGTATGTTCATATCATAAAATACCACTCATATAATGAAATACCAAAGAGCAATGAAAAAGAATAAACTACTGCTACATGCAACATGGATGAATTTCGTAAACATAATGTTGAGCAAAAGAAACCAGGGTTATAAAGTTCAAAATCAGGCAAAACTACTTTATGGCGATAGAGTTAAGTATAATAGTTACTTTGGGGTGGAAGAGACATCAACTTGTAGGTGACACTTCAGGGAGACTTCTAGGGTGTTGAAAATGTTCTACATACTGATACAGGTGGTGGTTATATAAGTGTATACCTAAGGAAAAATTCATTAACCTGTACCCTTAAGATTTGAGCACTTCATTGCATGTTTCATATCAATAAATAATTTTTAATTTATTAAAATTTAATAAAGAACTTTCTTGTTAATTTGTTTTTTGTTCATTATTATTATTGAAATAATGAAAACATTCTAATGATGATTGAGGTGATGAATATACAACTATTTGATTATATCAAATACCACTGATTGTACACTGGATGAATTATATGCTTTATTAATATGTATCAATAAAATTGATTTGTTTAAAAAAAAAAAAAATCACCTGTAATTCTAGTCACAAGTTTTCATCTGCATTCAAATAAATTGATTGGGGGGAGAAAAAAAAAGTCTGGATTTTGAGATTTTTCATCTACTTTCCAGTCTTATTTCCTTAATCTAGACCATCAATCCCTAAACATACCAAGAACTTTTCTCATTATTACTCATATTACTATCTCTTCTTGGAATGCCAACCCTCACCATCTTGCCTACTGTATTCCCCTTTCATCCTTCAAGATTTAAGCTACATGCCAATTCTTCCACAAAGTGGATCTTGATCAAACCTGCCATTGCAATTGTGTCACAGATAAATGTATACACATATATTCCCTGGATAAACCCCTGAAGAACATGTGCCATATATAAATGTGTAACCTTCACTCCCTATCATGAAACATTTGCACACAGTCAGTATATAAAAATACTCCTGGAATGAGTAGATTCTGGCAATCCACTAAAAAGCACCCTCCAATCTAACCCCTCCCCTCTCATATTCACCCATCACTGTCTCTACTCACAGCTCATTCCATGGTTAACATATTTAACCATTCAACAATTATTGAGCATCTAATACATATAAGAAATTACAATTTATCTACTCTAATGTGCCCCTAAAGTGTAATCCAAAATCAGCTGCTGCCATTTGAATCTTTACACAACTCCAAATTTCCAAATGTCTTCCCTCATCTCTACCTCCAATCACATGCAACCACCCTCATTTCTCATCCTACTGCTATCAAACTTAGCTTCTACAGTAGCCTCCTAACTGCTCTTCTCACCTCCAACCGTACTCCATCAACACCCCACCCCAGTTTACCCGGCAAAGTACAGGCATCTAATCCTTGGGTCACTTCTCTACTCAAAAAAATTGAATAGCTATACATTAATAATATATGTTAATATACTTTATTCCTATGTTAACATACTTTCATCCCTCTCAAGGAAAGTATAATTACTATCAATTTCCTGATGAGAAAACTGAAACTCAGAAAGGTTAAATAATTCTCTCCATAATCTTAGATCTGGTAAATAGAAGGGCCAATACTAAAACCCAGTTCTGTTTGCTTAGTAAGTACACTACTACATCATATCAAAGTACGTAGCAGCTTAGCTTTCAAGGCTCAAACCCAATTGTCTCTTCCCACCTTATAACATATTATGTCCTATTCATGAACCCTGTTTTCCAAATTACAGATTGTGATCAATTACAGTTTGTTGTGAAACCAATTAAATTCACAACCAGTTTTTTTGTTTTCTCTCTCAGCCAGCTTTTTTCTTTTTAGTCCAACTGAATGGAATAGAAAACATCTGAGTACATCCAACACAGTACTGTTTTCTAGGTATTGTTTCCTATAACTTTTTGTTTTGTATATATTCAAAAATATTCAGACATGCATACATCAGGTGAAGATGTGACATGTATTTCTTACTGTGGGTTATAGTTTAAAAAAATAAATAAATAAAAGAAAACTAACTCACCATTCCCTAAATATCCTTGGCTCTTCACCATCAAATCTTTGCTTATGCTAATCCCTCAAATCGAAATGCTCTCTTTCCAATAATCTGCCAATCAGAATCCTACACATCCCTTTAAAGACATCTAAAATGCCACTTCTTCCCTGAAGCAGTCCCTGGTTTTCCCCTTAGTCAAATATATTTTTCTATTTTATCACTAACATTCAGTATTTTTCTTATGACACATTCATAGTGATCATAGAGTAGTTCTTTATTCCCAAATCCAGCTCCCCTATTAGAATATAAATCCCAAAAGATGATACATGGCATCATGTACTCAACTGACACAAGGTTTTTGTATATAATAAATGTGCAATATCTATTGAATAAAAAAAAACTCATCTTTTAACTTTATGAAACTCAGTTATAAATCAATACCGTTAAATAATATCTACTTTCAAACTTATCCTTCAAATAGTCTTACCATCTTCCTCCCCAAAATAGCCCTTTCAAATAACCCCCTTTACCTTCAATCTTCTCTTGCTTTCCTCTAAATATAATCTATTATATTCCAATAATCTTTTCCTTATTTCAGAATCATCCTTTCTACCAGCTATCACCTGTCCACCTTATTCCTAATTCTCTGTCTTCTGTAATGACGGATCTTAAATTCTCTAAACAGATTTTTCTTTATTTTTCTCTTCAACAATATTGTATCTATTATTTCAATTCATTTATAGTAGACATTTTTCTTAGCACCATTAAGTCCTTTGCAGAATTCAGGTTATGAATAAATAAATGAAACAGAAACAGAAAACGTGTAATTCAGATCTCCTAAATTATGTTCGATATCTCCTCATTCATTCATTTAGTCAACAAGCATGTGTCTACTGGACACACGCCCCCAGTTCTGTCTGTCCTTTTCTGCAATTCAGAAAGCAACTTTAAAGCATGAAGGATAATGCCAAGGTAACAGAGGAGCAAAACTGACTCATGCTCTTCACTCACAGAGACCAAGTAATTTGTGGGTTCAGGGTCAGAAAAGGGTAAACTAAAAGTTACACTAGACATAGATAGAAAGAAACTCAGTTATTCCAGGAGGCTTGAAATCTACCCAGCAAATGTGATTTTGAACAGAACAAACCAGTAGGAGCACCTAAATGAAACAGGCAGAAAGCATTCAGACAAAAATAGATCCAGACTCTCTAGGTTCATCCTAGGGCTGCAAGAGAAATTTGGAACCATTTAGTTCCTCTCCTAAGGTCCCTCGGGAACCCTTTCAAATATCTAGCTAAAGTATAGTACTTAAATCCTTTCTCCAAACTTTAGCCAATATTCATTTCTTCATTCTCTGCATTCCTACAGCACTTACTGCCTGTAAAACTCATTTGGGAACTTAATTATAAATTACCTTGTTTTGTTAACAAACATATCCAGAATTTATTTACATGTTCAAATCAATGTGGTCCTCTTCAAAATAGTTACCTTGGAAGGCTACCACTTATTCACTCTATCTCTCCAATCATCTGATGCACTCAACCAACATTTAACTAGTGCCTACATGTGAAGCCACCACTGGCCAAAATACTTCCGACTTCCTCTTTGGGGGTATTTGCTAATGTCAGTTAATAAGTCATTCATTTCAATTGATGAACACATTTTGGAGCACTGTCCCAAGAAAAGCATTCCCATTTCTTCTAACTATCTGAATTTAATTAAACCAAAGCTACAATTTATTCACTCTGCTTGATTCTGACTGACTTCCAGCATTTCTAAAAATCAGGTCTTCCAAAGAATAAAGATTTGTCACCAATGAGACTATTCAGTAGTAACACCATGCCTTGTATTTATTTATAAACGTGCTGTCCTGAAAGGAATATGAACTCCTAGAGGATAGGGACCATATCTTATTCACCTTTATAGACCTCCTCCCCCAACAGCAAAAAATACGTACCAATTGTCCTAGAGGTTCAGAAGGTAATTCAGAAAGGGTGTTCCAAAAATATTCTGAACACTGGCAACTTTAATAGAAAAAGTTAATAACTACCAAAACACAAAAATTCTAATCTGGAGGAATAATTTCTAGACCTGTTTTAAAAATCAATTTTCTGAAATCTTACATTGTTACTGAATTATTTCACAACTGTCTTTCTCCCCTGAAAGAATGTAAACACTGTAATCCCTTGAGAGAAGAAAGTTCATCTAATACTTTTCTATTACCCTACAAATTAATTTAATTAAATCATCAGATCCTTAAAACAGTTAAAACTCTCTAAGCAGCCATTTATGCACCTGAGGTAAGAAAATCCAAATTAAATCAGCCAGCCCCCTGCTCCAGACCAAATTTTCTCCAGATAGAAGACACCTCTTGGACTACCCCCTCCTTGTTTTTGCAGGATTGTTTCAGTTCCATTCTAAATCTTCTTTCCTTAAAGCTAAAGGCCCTTCCAGTTAGATATCCCTTTTGTCCTTCATTCACTCAAGCACACATACATCAGACACACACACACAAAAATTTTTGTCTACACTACCAACATGGTGCTCAGCAATATCACAAAGCCCTATTATTATCACAATAATGCATACTACTCTCTATCAGTCATTCAACAAGTATTTATTAAGCTCTTAAGAATCAAGCTGTTTTGAGTTTCCCTAGAGATTAAAAAAAGTCTCAGCTATCGAGCAGGTCACAATCTAGCTTCATTTGCAAAACAAAGAGAGTGATTCCCATAAGCAAATACAAGATTTAGCAGTACAAAATCTACATGTGAATGTGGTCATTATTCAAAATAAAGCTACTCTCAAAAGGTGGGGTTACTTAAGCCAAGACTTCCTAAACGGAGGGGAGCAAGATCTTTCTATTTCCCCAAGAGTGGTCACTCTGATTTGATGATTGTGCACCTCATACATAAATTTCAAAATCACCAACATTTTTTCACTTTGTCCTAATATCTGAGCAGCATATGTTTTTCCAACATATCTCTAACATGTTAGTGATTTAAACATGCTAATTTCTTACAACTGCCACAAATCTTAATCTCACCACTATAACTTAACCTTCACATCAACTATATCCAAATGCCCTCAGAATTCTTTTCCTCCCACAAAATTATCACCTCCTCCATAGCACCCTATCCCTCATCCTCCCCCTCATATTTTCCCACCCCTCCCTATCCCTCCCCACCCCTCATAAAAGAAAATTCATACCCACACCAATCCATTCCTTCCTAAAATCATAAGAATTACCATTGTAGCCTGGACAGAACATTCAAGGGTCATTTTAATCCATTCCCAGAGTCCCTACACCAAAACTCTCCAGAAGACTGTCATAGAATACTGCACAGTCAACTGGTGACTAATTCCAAGATGAACAATTATCACTGTCAAGCAACTCATCTCTAACAGCAGCCCTTATGTTGCAAACATATTGCTTCCTATAACCTGGTCTTTCTTATAGGTACATCCGTCAAAACTTCCCTTTACCATCTCACCCACTTTTTCCAGTCTGATTAAATGTTCTCTCTACTTCAGGGAAACCCTTCCTAATTTAAATTCTCTTCTAATATAGTGGGGAAGTCAAGAGATAATGCCTTTTTGGAATCTGAAATCAAGGTTTAAGCATATTATTTAAAGATGTAAAGACATACAATAAAGGACTAAAATAATAACTATCAAAGATTGAAAAGGAGGAGAAAGTGGATAATATCAGTGACTTAAATCTTCTTCATTCATTTTGATAAAACAATAGGGAAATGGGTGGAGGGTAGTGGTTGAGCACCTGCTTCTCATATACAAGGTCCTGGGTTCAATCCCCAGTACCTCCTAAATAAAAAAATAAAGAAAGAATAGCATATGAATATTTCTTGGAGACCTGAAGAAAACCATGACAAGAAGTACAAAAATTAATGCTTAGCATGGGAAAAATACAATTGGTGTGACCTATGGACTGTGGTTAACAGCAATACTGTAATATTATTGCATCAATACCAAAGATGTACTGTGTTGATAATGGGGGGGGTATGGAAAAAGGGTGCCAAATGTACACTATGGACCATGGTTGGTGGTAATAGTCTGGTATTATCTCATAATCTGTAGCAAATATTCCACTACGGTGTGGTGTGTTGGTGAAGGGGTGTTGTATGGGAATTCTACACATGTGCATGATTGTTTTAAGTTCACAACCTCTGTAATAAAAATATATTTTAAAAATATATCATGAAATAATTCTAAAATTTTTTGTGATGATGAATGCACAACATTGTGATTATACTAAAAGCCACTGATTATTCACTTTAGATAGATGGTAGGTATGTGACTATATCTCAATAAAACTGCTTAATAAATAAATAATTGTGCAAGAATAGCCAGAATAGTGAGCTATAGACAGCAGGGGAAACATAGATTGAGGGGTGAAGAATATTGTTTGTCTCTTTTTTTTATTATTATTATTATGGAAATAATGAAAAGGCTCTAATAATGAGTGAAGTGATGAATGCACAGCTATATGATTAAACCAAATACCACTGATTGTACACTTTGGATGAATTGTATGCTTTATTAATATATATCAATAAAATTGATTTGTTAAAAATAATAATAATAGGGTGGATTGAGGGAAAAAAATACACCAAATGTAAGACATGGACTATAGTTAGTATTAATATTTTGACGATGCTCTTGCATAGTTTATAACAAATGTTTCACAACAATGCAAGGGGTTGGCAGAGGGGTGATGTATGGGACCCCTCTATGATGTTATGCATGTTCATTTTATAAGATCACAGCTTTTACTATATACTTATTGTTTATGTATGTTCATGTATGAATGACATACTTCAATTTAAAAAATTAATGCTTAGTAGTAGCCACCTCTAAAAAGTCAAACTGCAAGGGACAGGTGGGACAGGGGCCTTTGCTTTTCATAAGACCTCTCAGAACAATTTATATATTTTAGCCACGTACATGTATTATTTCATAATAATTTAAAAGGGGAGAAAATAGTGACTTACTACTTTTAAGTCCATTAAACTTACAAAAATTAAAGAATTGATAATATCCAGTGATGGTGAAAAGGGAAGAAAAACTGGCCCTCTCATTCTATGGGTGATAAAAAAAAATGGATACAACCATACTATTTAATATAATGAAGCCCTTAAAAAGAATGAGTTTACCTAAATGTACTGACATAGAAAAGTTTCCCAAAATTTTTAATAGTAATCCTGGATTATTTCCATAAGAAATTTTTTTAATAAAAGGAAGCCCCACTCCACTCTAATGCTAAATTATCATCTACCTTTAGAGATATTTGCTGATACTTGCTAAATGAATGAATGATTGAACTTCTCTCTCCCAAATCTCTATTTCCTCCATTAATCCCTCTGCAAACCTTTATTTTCAGAAAAAGATTTTCATATTTGACATGCTCATTAACCTCTCCTCAACTGAAGACACAGGTACAATGTAATGTGTATTACATTGTACTTTCCTAATAACAGATGGTGAAAATTTCTGAAGTAAATTTAAGAGCATGTTCTAGCCAAAGCTTCCTCTTAGAAGTCTGGTCCAGTGTAGGCTGAGGAAATCCCATAGAGTTTAGTTCACTTCCTGATACGGGGAAGCTAATCCTCCAAGTTGGCTCTAGAATCATCCAATTTCTTCATGTTCCCCTAGACCTGAAGATAACCAAAGCCAGTCCTGACCTCCTTGCAACCTAAAACCAGAAGAGATACTCTAGATCCTCCATTCTGCAAACCCACATTTTGCTGGCTGATGCTTTTCTCTTTAAATACCACCATGCCTCAGTGAGAAAGTACATCAGGAACTTGAGTGGCAAAAGATCTCTCACCAGTCCTGTAGTTATGGAGCCAACCCAGCCTATTAGACAAACTGAGCAACAAATAAAGCCTCCAAAGAAGGCCTAGCTGAGTGGACTCTCCCCTCTCACCACCACCACCACTTAACCCTGTCTGTTGCAACCAAGGCTGAATAACGTGGCACCAGTTCTGGACCAGATTAGCTGTGCACTGAAGAAAACCGCCAAGCCAAGTAATTTCCATTCCAGCATTTGCCAGGATACTGTTTTCACCCAGCCACTGATAAGTGATAATACCTGAAGTTTGCTAAAATCTATATTCCTTGGCCTAGAGAACCCCTTTAAGATCAGGCCCTTTCAGGATCTATTTTAGAGGTTCTCATATTCATTGGTGCAGATCTGAAATGTCTCAAACCAAACTAAACACTAAGGTCTAATTCTCAGTGATCCCAACCAAAGCCAGGACTCACACTTACCAGCTGTCATCTACAGAACAGACCAAAAAGGTTCGGGAACTATGGCATCCTGACCCAGCTGGAATAACTCTTTAGTCCTTAGGCCAACGTTTATTAATTATACTAATCTGTCTATTCTAGCATGCATCTTCTCTAATATTTAGCATTCCCTCTTGCTTCAAACGCTATCCTTTCTATTCACTGAAACTCGTTCTATCGCTTCTTTTCTTTCTTTAGAAACGTTTCAGTCCTTTCCATAGCGAAATACCTAATGTATCTGCACAACAAACACCACCCCTCCTCCCCCCGAATGCTCAAGACTCCTCCACGGCCACCCCCTACATTCCTCCACCTATCCGGCATCTTTCCCTCAGGCCTCCCTCCAGTTCATACTCCCGCTAGGTTTCCTGCAAGGATTCCTTTTCCTCCAACCCCTGCCCTTCCCACCTCCCAAAGAGCACACTCAGGCAGCAAGTGACTGAGGCCTGCGGTGCATAAAGCACTGCACCAGGCACGGTGGACAGAGACCTGAAGTCTCCCTAGCATTTTCACACCCACACCCAACACCCTCCGGCCTCCCCATGCAAATATCCTACCCGCTCACCCACCTCTGACACCCCTCTAAGGCTCGGAAGCCTCCTTTTCTCCTCCGCCACCCCCGTCATTATCCCTCCTCAGCCCCCCAACCCACCATCCGCGCCCAGCTTCCTCCCGTCCCCCAAGCATTCCCCGCTTTCCCCTAGGTCTCGGCCGGCCCCCTGGCCACCCCCAGCCCCGCTAGGGCTCGCTCCCCCCGGGTCAGGCCTTTACTGCCGCGCGCTCCCCCCGCGCACCTCCCCCTCCCCCGCCCTCCCAGGGCCCGGGCCTGCCAGGCCGAGCGCCTTACCCCGGGCGGGCGCCGAGTCGCGCGGTCACGGACTGCAGGCGGCTGCAGCTCCAACCTTTCTAGGGCCCTTGAGAGGAGGGGAAGGGGGGAGGGGGAAGAACTTTTGCAGTGGCAGCTTCGGCAACAGCTCCCACCCCTGCGCCTTTCTCCTCTTCCTCCCCCTCCTCCTCCTCCTCCTCTTCCTCCTTCTCTTCCTCCTCCCAGAGCAGTAGAGACACAGACATGCCACGGCTAGAGCGCCGCCGCGGTCGCCGCCACTGCTGGCGCGGTGCATTATGGGAATCTCCGCACATGGTGAGCGCCGCGCAGCTGCCCGCCCTCTCCTGGCGGGGGGACTAGGTTGGGAAGACCCAGCGTGGCTTTGACTCTGGCGCCTGCGTGTCACTGACCCAGCGTGGCCGGAGAAGCTGACTCCGAGCACTGGATCCCGGGTCTGGACCTGGGAAAAGAGCGATTTGAGAAAGATCGGGACTGAGGAACTCTCTTTGAGAGAGAGCCTCACTCTGACTAAATCAGTGCCTTGCGCCCCAAGAAGTGGCGGACCCCGGAGTCAGAAGCGTTAGAGGCCCCGCGAGGTGGAAGGGGCAGGAACCCAGGTGAAAGGTTATCTGCCAGCATTTTTTGGCTTTTTCGCTTATGGTCTCTTAACCAGTTCTCTCCGCCGCCACCTCCGGTCGTTGGCTTCTGCCACGCCAAATACCACCTTTTCCGGAAACAGCAGCCCTTGGCGGTTGAAATTAGCATGCTGAGCCGCAGTGTGAGCATTAAAAAGGAGCAGGAGATCCTGCCCTGGACTCTTGCTCAGGGTCTTACGTGGTATTTCTGCTCACTTCATCTGAGGTCCAAACCTCGGTCTGTATAACAAAGACTTGGTATTGAGGTAGAGTTACACAGTTACGTCTCATCGCCTGGGGGCCCTTTAAGTTCCTTAGCCAAATTGTGACCTTAATAGTGAGACCTTAATGGTGCCTTCATTCAACTAACATTTATGAGGAGCCCTGAGGTGCTTATGCAGATTACGATGGTTTACAATTACTCATCTTTGTGTCCCCACCCTAACACAAGGTCAATCGCATAACATAGAAGATGCTCAGTGAGTGTTGAGTAATTATGAACATCAGGAACTTGCCATGAGATGAAACACCTTCATTACGATTTCTTCATAATTATCTGAAGACTCTACGTAGTGCTGTAATACTAGGGGAGGGATGAAGAAAAAGGCAAAAAGCGTATTAAAATATCTATATAACCATTTCTGGAATTTTCCTTCGCTTGTCCACACCCACCTTCCCACCCCTTGCCAACTGATGTTCATTTGAATAGTGCTGTTTGGCAAAACTCCAAATTCCAGCATTATGTACTTGTGATGGCACTGAATTAGATTAGTGTCTGCAAGGTTAATGTTCCCCCAGGCATTAATTTTAGTAAATCATGGTACCTGTTTAGAAATAACAGGACCAGTGGTTCAGTTTAATTTAGACAGGTAACTCAGGAGAGCAAAGATAAACCACAGCTACACAATCAACTCTCTCTCTCATGCTTTCTCCATTCAAAAATATAAATTCTAATAAGATGACAATATGTATTCTGAATGCTAATTGCAACAAAACAGTGACACAAGCTACTGCAAGAGACAGTTATCTGGAGGACAGCCTTCTGGCACCTCCTAGCATCTGCAGTGGCATGAAATTCAGATGTTAGAATAAAATTTTAAAAACACCTCTGGCATCAAAGAAGCAGACTCTTAATATTAGGCAAACGAAAACTAATAACTGAAAAGGTCTGAAGTCCTGAAGAACACATCCAGTGGGCTAAGAAAGATTGGTTTGACATTAAGAATGGATGTAGTTCTCTGATCAGCACCATAACCAAGAAACAACAGGAAAGCTGAACACGGGGGTAGTCACAGCAGAAGTGATGGTGGGGAGCAAGTTTAGACCTTTTATAGGTTAGCCCCAGGTTGCCTGTCCAAGTTCCTCTTGCTCCTCTCCCCCAACACCAGCTTTAAGCATTCATTCAGTCTACTTTCCTTCCCTTTACTTTTTTTTAAGAAAACTTAAAAATATATATAATTATTAAGCCCTCGGGAAATTACATAGTACAGAGTCCCATGTATCCTTTGCCCAGCTTCCCTCATTAGTGGCATCTTATAAAGCTCTAGTAAGACATGAAAACCAGGAAATTGACATCGTATATTCCTGTTAACCAGGCTGCATGATTTACTCAGCTTTCACCATTTTTTTAAACCTGGAATCTTGTGTGTGTGTGTGTGTAGTGTAATGCAATTTTATCCCACATAGAGAGATCGAGATACAGAACTGTTTCACTACAATGAATATATAGAACTGTTTAATCACCACAAAAGAACTCCCTCAGGCTACCTCTTTGTATTTGCAAATGCCCCACCCCACTCCACCCCAAACGCTGTCTCTGGCCCCTCATAACCACTAATCTGTTCTCCATCTCTATAGTCATTTCAAAAATACTATATAAGTGGAATCATACAGCATGTAACCTTTTGAGATTGACATTTTTCATTAAGCATAATGCCCTTGAGTTCCATCCAGATTGCTGCAGGTTTCAAAAGTTCATTCCTTTTCATTGCTGAGCAGTATTCTGTCGTAAGGATGTATCAGAATTTGGTCAACCATTCAACTATTGTAGGACAGTTGGGTTATTTCCAGTTTTTTGGTATTACAAATAAAACTGCTATGAACATTTGTGTATAGGTTTTTTGTTGTTTTTTTTTTTTTTTTTAAAGATTCGTTTATTTACTTTATCCATTTTAAACCCCCCCTTCCCCATTTGCTGTTTTGTGTCCATTCACTGGGCAATTTTCTGTATCTGTTTCCTGCCATCTCTTCTCATCCTCCTCCTCCAGTCTTCAGGAGGATTCGATCCTGGAGACCTCCGATGTAGGAGAGAGGTGTTCTGCCACCTGCGCCACCTCAGTTCTGAGCATCTCGTCTTGTCTCTCCCCTGCGTCTCTCTCCGGTTACGTCGTCATCTTGCTGCATGGCTCCCAGGGCCTGGCGGCTCACCTGGCAGCCCATGCGCCTTCTATATATTTTTTTATTATTTTACCAGGAGGTCCAGGGGATCGAACCCAGGTCCCTCCATATGGCAGATGGACGCCCAACCATTTGAGCCACATCTGCTCCCTGTGTATAGTTTTTTTTTTTTTTTTTTTTTAAGATTTTATTTATTTATTCATTTATCCCCCCCTTGCTGCTTGTGCTCGCTGGGTCAGCTAACCACGCCGTGCGGGCGGGCTTGCCTTTACCAGGAGGCCCCGGGAACTGAACCCGGGGCCTCCCATATGGTAAACGGGAGCCCTACTGATTGAGCCACAGCCGCTTCCCCCTGTGTATAGTTTTGTGCGAGCTTACGTTTTTATTTCTCAGGAATAAATGCCCAAGAGTATAATTAATGGGTCTTATGGTAAGTGCTTGTTTAGTTTTTTAAGAAGCTGCCAAACTATTTTCCAGAAAGACTGTATCATTTTACATTCCCACCAACAAAATGTGAGAGATCCACTTTCTCCCAATCCTAGCTAGCATTGGGTGTTATCACTATTTTTTTATCTGTTTAATAGGTTTGTAGTAATATCTCATGTAGTTCCTTTCCTTTTCAAAAGGGGTTCTCTCATCCCAAAATTAGTTCCTAAATAGAATGCATGCTATCTCTCCAACTCCTACTTTCCTTGATGTCTTTGCAAACAAACTCACAAGTCCCTTCTATTGAAGGATTTCATTACAGGTTACTATAGAGAAACACAAATGTTATTGATAAGTTATAAAGGTGCTTGAAATATTACGTTTATATAGTTTATGTCTTTTTTATTATTCTTGTTTTGAGATGGTTCCAAGAAACATTTGTCAAATGGGCCTAGAAGTTTCTTTTGGGAGGTGACATGAACTAAGCTAAGCTGCTTAGGATGCAGTCCAGAGGTGGCAAACTTAAGTGCCCAAAAAGCCAAGTAGGTAATATGAATACATAGAGCAGGCCAGATGTAAAACCATTGACAGTGGAAGGGACTGTGAAAAGCTTGAGAGATACAGCCCTTCTAAAAGACACAGCCAGGGCTCTCCGTTTCTCCCCATTGGACCCTTGCAGTGTCAGCTGCATCCTTGAGACAATTGTAAAGTTGGAATAAATAGATTTGGCCTATTGGGTGCCTGGTTACAAGGACTGCTTTTAACTCAGGTATTGCCATCAATGACCCCTTAATTAACCTCAACTACATGGTCTACATGTTCCAAGATGATTCCACCCATGGCAAGTTCAAAGGCACTGTCAAGGCTAACAATGGAAGATTGCCATCAATGGCAAGCCCTTCTCATATCTTCCAGGAACAAATACTGCCAATATCAAATGGAGAGATGTTGCTGCTGACTGTGTTGTGGAGTCCACTGGTGTCTTCACTACCTTAGAGAAGGCTGGGGCTCACCTGAAGGGTGGAATCAGAAGAGTCATCATGTCTGCCCCTTCCACCAATGTTTCCATGTTTGTGATGGGCGTGAACCGTGAGAAGGATGACAATTTCCTCAAGATTGTCAGCAAGGCTTCCTGTACCACCAAATGCCTGGTCCCCTGGCAGTTGTCATTCATGACAACTTCTGAATCATGGAGATGTCCACGCCATCACTGCCACCCAAAAGACTGGGGATGGCCTCTTCAGGAAACTGTGGCATGATGGCTGTGGGGCTCCCCAGAACATGATCCTTGCTTCTACTGCACTGCCAAGGAGGTGGGCGAGATCATCCCTGCGCTGAATGGGAAGCTCACTGTCATGGCCTTCAGCATCCCCACCCCTATTGCATCTGTCATGGATCCGACCTGCCATCTGGAGAAAGTGGACAAATATGATGACATCAAGAAGGTGGTGAAGTAGGCATCAAAGGGTCTCCTAAAAGGCATCCTGGGCTACACTGAGGACCAGGTTATCTCTTGTGACTTTAACACTGACACCCACTCTTCCACCTTTGATGCTAGAGCTCACATTGTCTCAACGACCACTTTGTCCAGCTCATTTCCTGGTGAGTACAATGAATTTGGCTATAGCAACAGAGTGGTGGACTTTATGGTATACATGGCCTCCAAGGAAAAACAGCCCCGTGGACCACCAACCCTAGCAATAGCACAAAAGGAAGAGAGAGGTAATCAACTGCTGGGCATCCTTGCCCCAACTCGATCCCCCAACACTGAGGATCTCCCATCCACAACAGTTTGCATACCATACCTCCTGAAAAGTCCTGTCTTCTCATGTACCATCAGTAAAGTATACTGTACCAAGCCAAAAACAAAAGGCACAGCCAATATTCATTTCCAGGTGATGGTTTTCAAGTGGTAATGTAAAAAAAAAAAGGAAATCAAGAGAAATCAGAAATCTGAATTTTGAAGGAACTCTCCCAAATATTGTTGGCAACTGTCAGTTCCTAGGGCTGCTATAATAAAGTACTACAAACTGGGTGGCTTAAAACAACAGAAATTTATTGACTTAAAGTTCTGGAAGCTACAAGTCTGAAATCAAGTTGTCGGCAGGATCATGCTTCCTCTGAAGTCTGTAGAGAAGATTCTGTTCCATGCCTTTTTCCTGGCTTCAGGCAGTGACTTGTCGGCAATCCCTGGCAGGCTCTGCCTCAGTCATCACATAGGGTTATCGCCTTGTCTGTGTCAGCAGTCATATTGGATTAGGACTCACTCTAATCTAATAACATCTTCAAAGACCCTATTTCCAAATAAAGTCATAGTTTCAGAACTAGCAGTTAGGACTTGACCATGTCTTTTTGGGGACTACAATTCAACGATAACATTAACTAATTTCATTTATTTAAAAGATGAAAGCATGCCAGACAATACATGTCTGTAGGCCAGATTCAGCTTACAGCCACCAGTTTATCTTACCTGATACGGCCTAACCCATGGAGGGCTGGCACCACTGGTCTTGACTGGTGTGATTTTCCATGGCTTTCAGGACCTTTTTCCTTTCCTCTGACTCTGGAAGGGATTCTCAGTCTTAGCCCTCAGGCTGCTTTAGAGGGAGAAGCACTTCCATCTCTTGTCCCTGAAGATTTCACCAGGTCTTCAGACTCTCCTATACTAAACATCATCTTTCAAGCTTCCTGAAATTCTCTGGCTCAGGAGTATTTGGAAGTACTTATCCTCTCTTCCCATGTGGTTGCCTACAGCATGAGCCATTTTTCAAGGCTGGTTCTACTATAAGAAGAAACTTGGCTACTTTTTGCAAAGTTTGCAAAAAAATTCATAACCTTGACAGAATTTGGTCCACAGAAGCCCATATCCACAATATCTTGTCACTCCTACTGTACCCAGGAAAACATGGTTTTTCCTATTCCTAGGGGCCCTCTCTTCCTGGGACACCTCCCCGAGTTCCTGCTTCAAACCTGAATTGCAATTCCGGGTCATTGATACATTCTAAAATTTAATTAGTATAGAAAGTTTAAACAAACTCTTGAGTCTGACAGAACGAATAGTCCTCCACCTCCCAGAAACATCCAAGGGAGATACTGGGTTACACTAAAATTCACCAGCTGTGAAATAACTATAATTTGGAGGGATACTTGAGTAAAAGATCCAGATACACAAGAACACAAGAATAAATGAAAATGAGGCTTCGGACCAGGATGATGTCAATGGAAAAGAAAAAAATAAAACAACATTATAAGGATAGTATTTTTTATGGCCCAGAGGTTACCTGGTGGTTAATGACACAGACTCTGCAGCTAAATATTAAGATATTTTTTCCACTTAAATCACATCTCCCTTATCCTTATTTTCTACTTGTATAGTTTCTACAACTGTTTTCCTTGCTCTTATCTACTTGTAGGACCTGGGTTTGAATCCTGACTCTCACATAGCAGCTTTGGAACCTTAGTTACTATACCTTCCTGTGCTGTCAAGTGCCCTATCTGTAAAACGGAGCCAATAATAGTACCTTCCTCTTAGAGTTGTTATGAAGATTAAATACGTTAATATGTGTAAAGTGTTTCAAACAATACCCAACACTTGGTGCATAGTTAAATGTTCTTTGTGTTGATAACATTGTTATTGTGATTATTTAAAAGAACTTAAAGGTGGTACTTAACCAAATTTTCTAATAATAAAATTCAATTGGAAAAAAGGTCCTACAAATGGATTAGAGCAAGGGAAAGAGTTGTAGAGACTATACTAGTACAAGAAAAGGATAGCAGAGATGTGGTTTAGGTGAAAAAATATCTTAATGAATGTTTAGCATGAGGCATAAAAAGGGTATAGGATAGCCAGGGGAAAAAAATTAAACAATTAAGCTGCAGAAAAAATATGTAACATTATTCAGAGAACTTATTTCTGAGCATAATCTTTGCCTGAACAATTTTACAAGGATGAAATTGGTCTATTGTAAAGATGTTTGCTACTTTCTACCCAGAAAATATTAGTAAATCAAGTACTGTCCTCTTATTTTGCAAGGTTTAAGCAGAATGAAGACAAGTTACCTGTTTATATGCACATTAAAGCAGTGGGTTTCCATAAAATAGAAATAATGGCAACTGGAATTTTTTTCTCATCCTAGAGCTTTCAAAGATGTCACACATTTGCTTACTGCCAAAGTGCAATATAGTGCAGAAATGAATTTTTTATTTCTTGTTTTTACTACCTTTATATAATTTTAATTAAAAAAGCATTTCAGGGAAAGTGGATGTGGCTCAAGCGATTGGGCTCTCGCTACCATATAGGAAGTCCAGGGTTCGATTCCGGGGCCTCCTGGTAAAAAGCAAGCTGGCCCACACGGAGTGCTGGCCCGTGAAGGAGTGCTGGCCCGTGAAGGAGTGCTGGCCTGCATGGAGTGCAGGCCTGAATGGAGAGCTGGCACAGCAAGATGACACAATGAAAAGAGACACAGAAAAGAGACAATAGGAGACGTGGCAGACCAGGGAGCTGAGTGGCGCAAGAGAGTCAGTGCCTCTCTCTACTCCAGAAGGTCCCAGGATCAGTTCCCGGTGCCACCTAAAGAGAAGACAAGCAGACACAGAAGAACACACAGAGAGCAGACAGCCAGCGGAAAACAACGAGGGGAAAGGGGGATAAATAAATAAAGAAATATTTTAAAAATGCAAATCAAAACTACAATGAGATATCATTTCACACCTATCAGAATGGCCACTATTAAAAAGACAGAAAACTACAAGTGTTGGAGAGGATGTGGAGAGATAGGAACACTTCTTCACTGTTGGTGGAAATGCAGGATGGTACAACTACTATGGAGGACTGTTTGGCAGTTCCTAAAGAAGTTGAATATAGGCTTACCACGTGACCCTGCAATACCACTACTGGGTATATACCAAGAAGAACTGAGAGCAGTGACACGAACAGACATCTGCACACCAATGTTCATAGCCACATTATTCACGATTGCCAAAAGTTGGAAACAACCCAGGTGTCCATCAACAGAAGAATGGATAAACAAACTGTGGTCTATTCACACGATGGAATATTATGCAGCTGTAAGAAGAAATGAAGTCATAAAGCATATGGCAACGTGGATGAACCTGGAGGACATTATGTTGAGTGAAGCAAGCCAGACACAAAAGGACAAATACTGTATGAATGCATTACTATGAACCAAATATATTTGTAATATATTGTTTGATTCAAAAAAAAAATGTACATGTATCCATTACATTTAATTGAGAAATGTATATATTTATTCATCTGCGTTTACTTTTTAGTTTTTAATTGTTTATATTTTCAATTATTAAATGTACAAAATAAAGTTAAAAAAAAAAGATAAGGTTGAAAAAAAAAAAAAGCATGTCAGGGGAAGCAGATGTGGTTCAGGCAATTGAGCTCCTGCTACCATATGGGAGGTCTGGGTTCAGTTCCTAGTGCCTCCAAAAAAAAAAGAAAAAAGGAAAAAGATGACCAGCACACAACAGACACTACAAATGCAAACATTGGGGGGGAGGGGGGGAATAAATAAATAAACTTAAAAAAAAAAAGCACATCAGAATTCTTGATTTACCAAAATATATTAAAACTACCCTGTTGCTAAACAATTATAGAGGTCAACCCAAAGAAGGAAGGTTAGTTTTCTCAAAAATAACCATCTTCCTACTTGCCAATGCTCAGTTTAAATATTTATTTAAAAACCCATGTACAAGGCACTGTATTCTGTGCTAGGACTCATAGAAGGCTACATCATGCATGGCCTAAATGCATGAGGAACACTTAGGCTAATGGGGAGAAAGATTAAAAATGATATTTCAGCATAATATGCTGTAAAGAAATAGGATATGTAGGGGGTGCTTTGGGTCTCCCACTGATGGAGCCTATGGACTACCATATCAGTTCAATAACAAAACAATCCTTTCCACCTTGTTTACACATTAAAACTTTGCCTGTGAAATTCTATTCAAAAATCAAATATGAAAGGAGGCAAGATGGCAGCAGAGTAAGGCGCTCCAAGACTCAGCTTGTCCTACAGGGTAGTTAGTAATCAGCCAGAACTATCTAAATCACCTGTTTGGGGGGCCCAGGAGACCAGAAGAGCATCCTGCAACATCTTGGAAGAATGGAAGTAGGAGACTGCCCACCTGCAGTAAAGATTCCTGAGCAGAGCACTCCATGCAGCAGAGCCCATCCTCTACTTGTGGAGCAAGCTGCCTTGGGAGCTATTCTCTGGCTGGACATGGAAGCTCCATTTCCCAAAAACGGGGGACGAAGAGACAGTTGGCAACCGATTTCAGAGACTGATTAATAAATTCAGCTGGCTAAAGTCCAATCCAAAGAATAGCTAAAGTTTGAAACTGTCCAAGTTGGAAAGAGGCCAGTAGCCTCCACTGTAACTCCACCCCTAGAATGAGGGGAAACAGGGCTGATTGAAAATCACAGTAACAGTAGGGTCCAGCTTCTTTCCACTCATGTCAAATTGCAGCCCTAGCTTAGGCTCAAGCCCCACCTCCAGCAGAGAGGAGCTGGGGAGACCTGCAGAAGCCTCCCTGGGCAACTACAGGTGATTTTGGTCCACATGGACAAGAGTGTTGGGCACTCCTGTGGTTCCATCCCCACCCCTGACAGGGCAGAAGAGACAGTGCTCCCTCAACCTCTCAGGAAAACTGCAGTTTCTTTCAACCTGCTCAGACTACATTGCTGGGCACACCAGAGACTCCATTCCCACCTCTG
This sequence comes from Tolypeutes matacus, assembly GCA_026826555.1. Taxonomy (NCBI): domain Eukaryota; kingdom Metazoa; phylum Chordata; class Mammalia; order Cingulata; family Chlamyphoridae; genus Tolypeutes; species Tolypeutes matacus. The sequence goes on from JAKSZT010053887.1 coordinate 30,081,460, forward strand.
GCAGGAGAGGAGGGGGCTGGTGTTTCATTAGTCTACATGGGCAACTGTGCTCAGTTTTGACTTGCACAGCTTATTTTGCTGCCCACACCTGTGGCTCATATACAGAACATGCACTGCAAAACAGCAGGATATATATTCTTCTCAAATGCTCATGGATCTTTCTCCAAGATAGATCATATGTTGGGTCAAAAAGATCTCAATAAGTTTATAAAGATCAAAATTATACAAAGCACTTTCTCTGATCATAATGGAATAAAGCTGGAGATCAACAACAGGCAGAATAAGGGAAAATTCACAAATATATGGAAATTAAACAACACACTATTAATCAGTGTGTCAAAGAAGAAATTGCAAGAGCAATCAATAAATATCTCAAGATGAATGAAAATGAGAACACAGCACATCAGAAATTATGGAATGCAGTGAAAACTATGCTGAAAGGGAAATTTATAACCCTCAATGCTTACATTAAAAAAGAAGAGAGAGTTAAAATCAATGAACTAACTACACAGCTGGAGGAACTAGAAAAAGAAGAGCGAACTATGTGCAAAGCAAGCAGAAAGAACAAAAAAAGAACAATAGAGAGAATTAACAAATACAAAGCCTAGACTATAGATTACTAGAAGATAGGATGAGGACTGAAAAGGGGTACAGATGCTTAATGTATGTAGACTTTTCAATTAGCTTGACTGTAAAAGTGTGAAAATAGATAGAGTTGATGGTAATACAATATAGTAAGAATAACTAAGACAGCTGGTTTGATCAACAAAACTGACAAATCCCTAGCTAGACTGAAAAATGAAAAAAGAAAGAAGATGCAAATAAATAAAATGAGAAATGAAAATGGGGACATTACTACTGACCCCACAGAAATAAAAGACATCATAAGAGGACATGATGAACAACCATATGCCAACAAACTAGACAATGTAGATGAAATGGAAATATTCCCAGGAATATACAAACAACTGACACTGACTCTAGAAGAAATAGAAGACCTCAACAAACTAATCACAAGCAAAGAGATTAAAACAGTCATCACTTAACTCCTCAAAATGAAAAGCCAAGGACCAGATGGCTTCACAGGTGAATTCTATCAAGCATCCAAAGATTTAATACCAATTTTACTCAAACTCTTCCAAAAAATTGAACAGGAAGCAATACTACCAAACTCATTCAAAGAATCAATATCACCCTAATACCAAAGCCAGATAAAGATATTACCAAAAAAAAAAAAAAAAGAAAAGAAAATTACAGACCCATTTCCCTAATGAATCCTCAACAAAATACTCACTAATCAAATCCAATAATACATTAAAAGAATTATTCATCATGATCAAGTGAGTTTTATACCAGGCATGCAAGGATGGTTCAATGCAAGAAAATCAATCAGTGTAATACACTACATTAATAAGTTAAAGCAGAAAAATTACATGATCATCTCAACTGATAGAGAAAAAGCATTTGACAAAATCCAGCATCCTTTCTTGATAAAAAACATTCCAAAAGATAGGAATTGAAGGAAACTTTCTCAACATGATAAAGGGTATAAATAAAAAACCCACAGATAACATTGTCCTCAATGGTGAAAGACAGAGAGTTTTCCCATTGAGATTGAGAACAAGACAACGATGCCCTATATCAACACTGTTGTTCAATATAGTGCTAAAGGTTCTAGCTAGAGCATACTTACTAGAAAAAGAAATAAAAGATATCCAAATTGGAAAGGAAGAAGAAAAGTTTCCCTATTTACATATAATATGATCCTATACCTAGAACATCCCAAAAAATCTACAGCAAAGCTACTATATCTAATAAACTAATTCAGCAGAGTGGCATGATACAAGATTAATATGCAAAAATCAGTAATATTTCTATACACTAGTAATGAATTTCTTAAACCTTACAACCAAAGTACTGGAAATGAAGGAAAAAAATAGATAAATGGGACTGCCTCAAAATTAAACTCTTTTGTTTTTCAAAAAACTTTGTCAAGAGTGTAAAAAGGCTGCCTACTCAATGGGAGAAAATATTTGGAAACCCCATATCTGATAAGGGTTTGATTTCCATGTTATATAAAGAGATCATACAACTCAACATTAAAAAGATAAGCAACCCAATTTAAAAATGGGTAAAAGACTTCAATAGACATTTTTCTAAAGAGAAAATACAAATGGTCGAAAAGCACATGAAAAAATGTTCAACACTACTAGCTATTAGAGAAATGCAGGTCAAATCTGCAATGAGATATCATTTCGCACCTTATAGAATGGGCATTGTTAAAAACAAACAAACAAACAAACAAACAAACAAACAAACAGAAAACCACAAGTGCTGGAAAGGATGTGAGAAATAGGAACATTTCTTCACTGTTGATGGGAATATAATGTAGAATGATGCAGCCTTTTTGGAAAACGGTCTGGCAGTTCCTCACATGATATACGGGGAAAAATACTTTAGCCTATAGTTAAAAGCAATATTGTAATATTCTTGCATCAAAGTCACAGAAGCTACTATATCAATGCTAATGGTCAATAAGAGGGTATATGGGAGTTTTTTTTTTTTTTGACTAAGGAAAACATTAAAACATTTACTGAGGCAATGACTGCATTACTCTGTAATTAAAGTGAGAGCTACTATGTGTACAATTGTATGGACTGAATGACGCACGGGGCTGTATAATACAGTGAACCATGTGGTGGATGATGGACTGTTGTTAACAGTACAAATAGGAGAGTATTCTCTCATGAAATAGAACAAATGGACAATACTAATACATGTGTGTAAAGGAAAATATACCAAATGTAAGCTATGGACCATAGCTAGGAGTAATATTTTGATGATGTTCTTTCATCATTTGTAACAAATGTTCCACAAAAATGCAAGGTTTTGGTGGAGGGTGATATATGGGAATTCTGCATGTTATGCATGATTGTCTTGTAAGCTCAAAATTTCTCTAATAAAAAATATTTCAAAAAGTTTAACACTTTAAAGCTACTATATATTGAGTAAGAGGAAAGACTACTGATATATAACCCCACTGTGCAGTGGCTTTTCCTACTCACCCTGTTCTCTGGTGTGGCAGAGTCTTTAGCAAGGGGCCAAAAGCCCCTTGGGCCACAGAGAGACATTTTGGCCTCATTTCTGACCTCTTCCTGGGCAGATAGGAGAGAACAATGCCACTTAGAGCAAAGATATTAGAATCTGAGATCACCTCCCAAATAAAAAAAGGTAATGACACTAGAATTAAGATTAGCCCATACTTCTTGCAATCACTCAATATTTTTTAAATGCTTTGTATGTATCAGGCAATGTGCTAAGTGTTAGGGATATTCATTCCCTCGAGGAATCCATACATTTCTTCTTTTATTCATCGAATAAATTGCTGTTGAATGCCTGGTACTATCCTAAGTACTAGAAATACTATGGTAAATAATGCTCTTCCTTCCAAAAAGGAGTTTACAGTCTTAAGTTGGAGGAATAAAACATGTGAATAAGCCACTTGGCTTCAGGATAATACACTTTAAGACAGGAATGAGCACAGGATGCTGGGGGAGGACATAGCTCAGCCCTGGGTCCAGGATGGCTTCCCCAAGGTGACATCTAAGCTGAGAGCTGAAATGAGGGGGTGGGAGGAACAGATGGAGGTACTGGGCAGAGGAAAGAGATGGCATGTGTAGAGTCCCAGAGCCAGAGTTTGGTATATTCAGGGACCTGCCAGTAGTTCAGAATGAATGAGGGCAGGAAGTAGTGAAAAATGACATGGCAGTGGAAAGCATGAGCAAGTTCCAGAGTGCCTTGGGAGCTAAGTTGAGGCGTCTGACATTTATCCTTCCAGCAGTCTTTCCTGAAGTGTGGCTGGGTGGTAAGCAAGAAGATTTTAGATGGTACACACACCAACATTTTTTAGTTTGGCAGGTAATTGATTTAATATTCATTGAAAGCATGTTAATTCTATTATATTATTGCTTACAACAAGGCTGAGTGACAAAAGTGATTCAATTTATAGACAAAATATTAAATATATTATATTATAGTTGGTACATGAACAACCGTGAAAGACTGATGACCTTCCTGAGACCAGCAGATCGCTATGGAAAGCTTTTAAGCAGGGAAGGAAAATGGTGAGATTTTTGGGTTAGGAAAAACACACTAGTTGTGGAGAATAAAGGCAGTGTTTGCCAAACTCCTGGTTAAGTCCCATGAGTGGATTCCGATCTCAAATAGAAATTGCAATTTGCACTTTCTTTTACAATTATACATGATAGTGTAGAATAAATAATATCTGAGAGTATCACGATCAGACTATGTACACATAACACTTTAAACTTTATGTGTGTGTGTGCATAAATGTGTGTGTGTCTTTACTGGATCACAATGTAAAACATTTTTCTTACTGTGAATCAAGATCACAAGAAGCTTAAAAACCAATGGAGTGGAGCGGGGGTAGCTCAGTGGTTGAGCACCTGCTTCGCATGCATGAGGTCCCAGGTTCAATCCCTGATACCTTCTAATAAAATAAAAATAAAAGCCAATGGAAATAGACTACCTAGAAGGCTCTGGCAGTATTTCAATCATTCCTTCAAATAGTATTTATTGAACACATATTATGTGAAAGATGCTGTTTTTAGGCACTGAGAATATACAGTTGGTGAAAAAAATAGATAATGTCTCTGATCTCACAAAATTTAAACTTTGATGGGGAAAAGATACAAGGAGAAAGTAATAAAATTAATACATAAAACAATTTAGGAGGTCTTTTAAAAAACTTTTTATTTTGAAATAATTTCACACTTACAAGACAATTGTAAAAATAAGACAAATGCTGTACAGGAAACTCCAACATGCCCTCCCCCCCAGATATACAGAGCCACCAATTTTAACATTTTCCCACATTTGCCATATCATTCTATCAATCCATCTATCTGTCCATCCATCCATCTATCTGCCTGTCAATTTATCTATTTATTATGAATACATTTTTAAGAAAACTGCCAAGCTTTTTTTTCCAAAATGACTGTACCATTTTAAATTCTTACTAGCAGCGTATGAGGGTTTCAGTTGCTCTACATGCTCACCAATACTTGGTATTATTGTCTGTCTTTTTGGTTATAGCCATTTTAATGGATATAGAGTGGCATCTCACTGTAGTTTTCATTTGCATTTTCCTAGTGATTAATAATATTCAGCATCTTTTCATGTGTTAATTAGCCATTCCTATATATTCTTTGGAGAAATATCTATTCACAACTTTTGCCTGTTTTTTATTGGGTTGTCCATCTTATTGAGTTTTCAGAGCTCTTTGCATATTCTGGCTACAAGTCCTTTATCAGATAAGTGATTTGCAAATATATTCTTCCAATCTGTGGTTTGTCTTTTCATTTACTTAGTGGCATATTTTTAAAATTTTTATTTTAGTATATGCAACCTAAACTTTCCCCTTTTAACCACATTCAAACATATGATTTAGTGGTATTAATTACATTCACAATGTTGTGCTACCATCACCAATGCTGGTTAACCATTACCAAAATTTCCATCATGCCAAACAGAAATTCTGTGCCCATTAAGCAATAACTCATCAATTGCTACTACCCCAGTCCCTGATAACATGTAATCCTTCAGTCTCTATGAACTCACTTATTCTACATATTTCATATAAGTGAAATCAAACAAATTTGTCCTTTTGTGCCTGCCTTATTTCACTTAGCATAGTGCTTTCAAGGTTCATCCATGTTGTAGCATGTATCAGAACTTTTTACAGCTGAATAGTATTCCATTGTATGTATATAGCACAATCTGTTTACTTATTTATCAGTTAATGGACACTTGGTTTGCTTCCACCTTTTGGCTATTGTAAATAATGCTGCTATCAACAATGGTGTACAATTATCTGTTCAAGCCCCTGCTTTCAATTCTGTTGGAACTGAATCCCACCTAGAGGTGGGATTGCTGGGTCATATGATAATTCTATACTTAACATTCAGAGGAACTGCCAAACTGTTTTCCACAGCTGCACCATTTTACATTCCCATCAACAATGAATGAGGGGGAGTGGGTATGGCTCAGTGGTTGAGCTCCTGCTTCCCATGTATGAGGTTGCAGGTTCAATCCCTAGTGCTTCCTAAAAAACAAACAAACAAAACATGAATGAGTGTTCCTATTTCTCCATATTCTCTCCAACACTTATAATTTTCCATTTTCAAAAAGTAGTGATTCTAGTGGATGTGAAATGGTATCTCATTGTGATTTTTTTTTTTTTTTTTTTTTTTTTAACCGGGAGGTCCCGGGATCGAACCCAGGTCCCTCCATATGGGAGACGGACGTCCAACCAGTTGAGCCACATCTGGCCCCCTCTCATTGTGATTTTGATTTGCATTTCCCTAATGGCTTTTCATGGTTTTTGTTTTGTTTTGTTTTGTTTTTGCCATTTGTATATCTACTTTGGAGAACTGCTTCCTCAAGTCTTTTGTGCATTTTTAAGTTGGGTTATTTGCCTTTTTTGGTTGAGTTGGAAGGTTTCTTTATAAATTCTGGATATTAAAAACCTTATCAGATATGTGGTTTCCAAATATTTTCTCCCATGGTGTAGGTTGTCTTTTCAAATTTTTAATGAAGTCCTTTGATGCACAAAATTTTAAAATTTTGATGAAGTACCACTTATCTATTTTTTCTTTTGTTACTAATGCTTTTGTGTAGTCTAAGAAACCATTGCCTAGCACAAAGTCCTTAAGGTGCTTCTCTACGTTTTCTTCTAGGAGTTTTATAGTTTTTTATGTAGGTCTTTGATCCATTTTGAGTTAATTTTTATACATGATGTGAGATAGGGGTTCCCCTTTCATTATTTTGCATATGACTATTCATTTTTCCCAGCAACATTTGTTGAAGAGACTATTTTTTCCCAATTGACATCCTTGTCAAAAATCAATTGGCCATAGGTGTGCAGGTCTGTTTCTGAACTCTCAATTCAATTTGTCAATCTATATATTTATCCTTGTGCCAGTACCATGCTGTTTTGGCCACTGTAACATTGTAATATGTTTTAAGATCAGGATATGTGAGTCCTTGAATTTCATTCTTCTTTTTTAAAATGGTTTTGACTACTTGGGCCTCTTACACATCCAAATAAATTTGTTGATTGGCTTTTCCATTTTTGCATAGAAGGCTGTTGGACTTTTTGTTTTTGTTTTTTCTTTTTCTCTTTTATTTTCTTGATTTGTTGGAGTTTTTATTGGGACTGCATTGTATCTGTAAAATGTTTCGGGGTAAAATTGAAATCTTGACAATATTTAGTCTTCCATTATGAACATGGACTATCCTTCCACTTATTTATGTCTTCTTTGATTTCTTTTAGCAATGTTTTTTAACTTTCAGCATAAAAGTCCTTTAAATTCTTTGTTAAATTTATTCCTAGAAGTTTGATTCATTTAGTTGCTGTTGTGATTGGATTCTTTTTAATTTCCTCGTCTGATTGTTTAATATTAGTGTATAGAAAAACATTTCTGAATTTTGCATGTTGATTTTGTACTCTGCCACTTTGCTAAATTCATTTATTAGTTCAAATAGGTTTGTTGTAGATTTTTCAGGACTTTAAATATATAGGATTATGTCATATGAAATTAGGGAAAGTTTTACCTTCTCTTATCCAATTCAGAGGTTTTTTGTTTCTTTTTCTTGCCTAATTGTTCTGGCTATAACATCCAGTACTAGGTTGAATAGCAGTAACAGTGAGTATTCTTGTCTTGTTCCACATCTTAAAGGGACAATTTCAGTCTTTCACTGTTGAATATGATGTTAGTGGTGGGCTTTTCATATATGCCTTTTATCATGTCGAGGAAGTTTCCTTGTATTCCTATTTTTCTAATTTTTTTTTAATCGGGAAGTAGTTCTGGATTTTGTCAAATGCCTTTTCTGCATCAATTGAGATAATCATGTGGTTTTCTGCCTTTGTTCTATTAATGTGGTGATTTTCTAATGTTGAATCATCCTTATATGCCTTTAATAAATCCCACTGGATTATGGTGTATAATTCTTTTAATGTGCTGTTGAATTCAGTTTGCTAGTATTTTGTTGAGGAATTTTGCATCCACATTCATAAGGGATATTGGTCTGCAGTTTTCTTTTCTTGTGGTATCTTTATATATTTTTGTGTTATCTGGCTTTGGTATTAGTGTGATGTTGGCCTCATAAAATGAATTAGGGAGTGTTCCCTCCTCTTCAATTTTTTGGAAGAGTTTGAGCAAGTTGGTCTTATACTTCATAGAATATTTGGTAAAAATCACCAGTGAAGCCATCTTATCCTGGGATTTTCTTTGTTGGGAGACTTTGTATTACTGATTCAGTCTCCTATAATTGGTCTATTGAGATCTTCTATTTCTTCTAGAGTCAGTGTAGGCTGTTTGTGTGTTTCCAGGAACTCATCCATTTCATCTAGGTTGTCTAATTTAGTGGAATATAGTTGTTTATAGTATCCTCTTATAATACTTTTCATTTCTGTGGGGTCAGTAGTAATGTTCCCCCTTTCATTTTTGATTTTAATTATTTGTATTTTCTTCCTTTTGTTCTTTGTCAGTCTAGATAAAGCTTTGTCAATTTTATTGATCTTTTCAAAGAAACAATTTTTGGTGGTGTCAATTTCTTTTTTTTTTAAAGATTTTTTATTTATTTATTCATTTATCCCCCCCTTGCTGCTTGTGCTCCCTGGGTCAGCCAACCACGCCATGCGGGCGGGCTCGCCCTCACCAGGGAACCGAACCCGGGGCCTCCCATATGGTAAACGGGAGCCCTACTGATTGAGCCACAGCCGCTTCCCTCAATTTCTTTATTGTTTTTTATTCTCTATTTAATTTTTTTATTTTTATTTATTTATTTATTTATTTATTTTTGCCCTAATCTTTGTTTCCTTCCTTCTGCTCACTTTGGGTTTAATAGGCTGTTATTTTTCCACTTCCTCCAAGTGTATGGTTAGGTCTCTGATTTAAGCTCTTGCTTCTTTTTTTTTTTTTTTTTTTTTTTTTTAATAAACTAGAAAACCTTCAATATCTACTTCCCACACACAGAAACCGATGTCTTCAATGAACATATTTAAAATCCAGACAAATTTGCAAAGGTACATAAGTTGGACATAGACTTTCTGGCTGACTTCATGGGGTCCCACTGATGACTAGGAGTAAATCTTCATATCCATAGAAAACTGGAAAGTTGTTAGTTGTCTTTCCAGCCCCCCATTTTTGAGTGCCTTCCCTGGAGCTGTGGAGGAGGATGACACAAAGGGTAATAAAGGGGGGAGTGGAGGAGGAGGAGGAGAGCTGGGGAAGTGGCTGCTCCTGGGTGTAGTGAGATGTCTCCAGCCAGGGCCAAGCAGCAGCAGTAGCAGCAGCACCACCAGCAGCAGCAGCAGCAGCAGCAGCAGCAAGAAGGGTCTGTGTTGCTAAGAGGCTTTTGGTCTTTCTCTCCTCCTCTCACGGCCAAAGAGGAGGGTGGAGGGGGCTCGAAAGGGAGGCAAGTAGAGGGGTGAGGGGGTAGGAGTCGTAGATGGGGGGCTTCAAAGAAGAAGAAACTCCTTCTCCTTCTCTCTCAGGCTCAATCCCCCTCTCAGGGCTCAGGGTTGGAGGGTGGGGGAAGGAACTCAGATGCCTTCCCCCACCCCCCTCAATTCAAGGTTGAAGTGGGGTAAAATTAGTGTCCTGTCCCTTTAAAAAGAGAAATAAAAGGTGCCCCCCCTCTGCCACTGCCTCTCTCTTCATCATCAGCTGCTGCTGCTGCTGGGGTCTCTCTGCTTGTGGGGGAGGGGGTCGGGTAGAAGAGATAGGAGGCACTCACTCTCTTGCTTCTTTTTGAATGTAAGCATTTAGGGCTATAAATTTCCTTCTAAGTATTGTCTTTGCTGTGTCCTCTAAGTTTTGATATGTTGTGCTCTCATTTTTACTGAACTCAAGATATTTCCTGATTTTCTTTGTGATTTCTTCTTTGACCCATGGATTAAGAGTGTGTTTTTAACTTCCATATATTTGTGGATTTTCCAGGTCTTTATCTGTTATTGATATCTAGCTTCATTCCATTGTGGTCCAAGAAGATGCTTTGTATAATTTTAATATTTTTAAGGTATTGAGACTTTTTTGTGACCTCACCTTTGGTCTCTTTTGGAGAATGATCCATGTGCACTGAAGAAGAACATGTATTCTGCTTTTGGGGGGTGCGATGTTCTGTATATGTCTGTTAGGACTAGTTCTTTTATCATAATGTTCAAGTTCTCCATTTCCATATTGATTTTCTTTCTAGATGTTCTATCCATTATTGAAAGTGGTATTGAAACCTCCATCTATTATTGTAGAGGTGTCTATTTCTCCCTTAAGAGCAGGTTCTTAAAGGCAACAGATCCAAGAAAGGGACATAAGCTCTACATAGACTGTTTTGTTCCCCTATTATAGTGCCTGGAACATAGTAGATATTCAGTAAGTATTAGTCAAATGAATGCATGAGGGATGTTGTTGGCTTGACTTAGATAGTGACGACAGAAATTAATAGAAGCAGACAGTTTCAAGATACATTTAACAGGTAGAATAAACAGGATTTAGTTGAAAAAATAGATTGGGGGACTGAAAGAGAAAAAGAAGAGAGTAAAGCCTATTCTAAACACAGTACAAAGTGATCATGTGATTTCTCCATTTCAAACCTTTCCTTAGGTCCCCATTTTACTGAAAGTAGAAGCCAAAATCCTTACAATGGCCTACAAAGCTGTACATGGTCTGGGCTCCCCATACTTCACTGACCTCATCTAATAATCTCCCCCTGGCTCTATTTGCTCCAGCAAAAATGGTCAACTTGCTGTTCCTCAAACCTCAGTTACGTTCCTGGTTCATGGCCTTTGCAATAGCTATCCAGTCTCCCTGAAATGCTCTACTCCCAAGTATTCATATGGTTCAATCTTTACTTCCTTCAGGTGTCTCTTAGTTGGTTAGGTCTACTCTGACCACTCTGTCTAGTACTGCAACCCAGTCTCTCTGAAATTCATTCCATAGTACTTATCACACTCTAACATGCTGTAGCAGTTTGGTATTGTTTATGAATTCCAGAAATAGATATTGGATTGTGTTTGTAAACTGGTCTGTTCCTCTGGGCATATTGGATTGTATTAAATTCAGAGGTTTCACTTTTACTTGATTAAATTATGATTAGGGTTTTGATTCAGCCATGTCAGCAGCACGCTGAGTCTCCACCCCCTTGGTGGGTGGGGACTCAGAGAAAACGACACGGCAGAGGAGAGAATTGGAGTTTTGATGCTGGAGACCCGGGAAGTAAATACACAGGAGAAGAACACAGAGTAATAGAGATAGCTCCATAGACACAGCAAGGCCCCAGGAAGAGAGAGGAGCCAAATAGCCTACAGTTGCAGCTGAGCCAGGAGAAAATAAGCCCCAGGGAGAGAGGTGATCCTTATAAAGCCTACATCTGAGATTGGAAGAAGCTGAGATCACGGAGACTTAAAAGGAAGAAGGAATGTTGAACTTCACAGACATCGCCTGCCATCTTGCTCCAACATGTGGCCAATGACTTTGGGTGAGAAAGTGCCTCTTATGGTACCTTGAGTTGGACCCTTTAGGGTCTTGTGACTGTAAGTTTCTACCCCGAATAAATACCCTTTATAAAAGCCAACAGAGATCTGGTACTTTGCATCAGCACCCCTTTGGCTGACTAATACATATGCTATGTAATTTATTTATTTCTTATCTTAATTAACTCTCTCCCCATTAGAATACAACCTTCCCTGCACTGCTTGGAAAAATTAGGCACTAATTTTTAAATATTAAATAAATATTTGTTGAATATTAAAATAAATATTTGTTGAATAAACAAGTAAAAGGTGACTCCCAGGTTATCTAGTTTGAACAAGTGGGTGGATGGTGGCTTGTTGAGGCAGGAAACACAGGAGGATGCAGGAAGTGGTGGGAAAAGATAAGTTCAGTTTTGGACATGCTGAGTTTACATGTCTATGAGACCAATGCCCAAGCAAGAAAGCCCTTTAAGCAGTTCAATATATGGGCCTGGCACTCACAAGAGCTGGAGATTCAAATTTAGGGAACACTAGCTTATAGACGGCAGGTGAATTGATGAGATTGGCAAGAAAACATTTGTAGAGAACGTTGAGAAACAGAGATAGCAAACTCAGAGGAACCCATGAAGAGAAAATATGACAAGATAAGGAGTTTGGAGGCAAACCAGTGATAGGATCCATGAGAAAGCGTTTTAAGTGGTATATTCCTCTTCTAGTTATATGCCCAAAGAAAGTGAAAACAGGGACTCAAACAGATACTTGTATACCAACGTTTTCATTGGCATTATTCACAATTACCAAAAGGTGGAAACAACTGAAGTGTCCATCAATAAATGAATGGAAAAAACAAAATATGCTACATACATATGTGTTGGACTGAGCCGTTGGGCTGAGCCACATCAGCTTCCCTGAGTTGGTTTTTTTCATTTGTTATGCTTGCTGTTTGTTTTGGTTTTTCAGGAGGCACTGGGAACCTAACCTGGGACCTCCCATGTGGGAAGCTTGTGCTCAACCGCTTGAGCCACATTCACTCCCCAGCTCACAACATTCTGATATCACTTCATCAGAACAACATGCAAGAAGAATCAGAGAAAGAGTGCAACAAGTCTTTTAGAACCTAATCTCAGAAGTGTCATTTTATCTCATCTCACTTTTGTCTCATTGTATTCATTAGAAGCAAGTTAATAGGCCCAGCCCCCACACAATAGGAAGGGAGTGAATACCAGTAGATGGGGATTGTTTGGAGCCATTTTAGAAACAGCTACCACAGAAGATGTGTCACCAGGGTCAAATGCTATAGAGCAGTCAAGTGTCCAGGACATTTGGCAGTGAGGAGAAACCAAATATTATTTTAGAGAAAGCAGGGTCAGGAGAGTGTGAAGGCAAAGGCCAGACTGTGATGGACTGAAGAGCAGGTGGGAATGGAAGAAGTAGAGACAATAAGCATGGACAATTCTTTCAAAATGCTTAGATACAAAGGTATTTATGTTTTGCTTGTTTGTTTTTGTTTTATCAGGAGGCATTGGGACCTGAACTTGGGACCTCCCATGTGGGAGGCAGGCACTCAACTCCTTGAGCCACACCTGCTCCCCAGTTTGAGATTATTTTATGAATCCCCCAAAAAGAAAGCTCGTGTTTGTAAATTAATCCATTCTTCTGGGTGTGATAGCCTTTGATTATATTGGATTCAGTTGAGGGGCCCTTGATTAAATTGCCTGTTAAGATTAGGGTTTTGATTTGACCAAGTTAGTAAGGTATGACTCAGGTTGAATCCCCTCCCCCTTAAAGGGCTGATATAAATGGACACGCTCTCAAGAACAAATGCCAGAGGAGAGAGCTTTGTCATTTTGATCCTGCCATGTGACAGAAAGGAGAATGTTCAAACAGCTAAAGCCCTGAGGAGGGATGGACCATTTGCCTGATAGTTTGCAGCTGACCTTGGGAAAAGAGCCAAGACTGATATAGAAAGTTCAGAAAGAAAGGAGCCCTATGCCAGGAGAGAGAAGAAGCCCTGAGAGACAAGTCCTATGCCAGCCTGTGGCTGAGAGAGAGGAAGCCTAGAGGGAAAGGCTGGACCCTCACAGAGATCAGTGGCCATCTTGCTTCAACATGTGGCAATTGACTTTGGTGAGAAAGCAACCTTGAGTTGGACTCCTTAGGGCCTTGTAACTGTAAATTTTTACCCCAAATACATACCCTTTATAAAAGCCAACAGATTTCTGGTGCTTTGCATCAGCTCCCCTTTGGCTGACTAATACAGCCTCCAAGCCCAGTATTAGGCAAAGAGGAAGGAAGAGAAGATGGATGTGGATGCAGGCCAATTTGTGGAAGGGTGGCAGAAGGTCAATAGATGCTTCTACTTCATCAGAAAAGTAGGCCATGAGGTCATCTGCTGAGGAGAAGGGGCATGTGGTAGGAAATTGAGGAGTTTAAAGAAGGTTAAAAATGATTGGATTCAGAGGAAAAAATAAGAATAATCGTATCTTTGGGGGCCCTGCTGAGATTAGAGACTATGAAGTTGTAGCGGTATCAATCTGCCTTTTTGTGCCATTTTCTCCAGGTCAGATATAACATAGAGAAGGCAGACAAATTGTCAGAGTGAGCCAGGGAGTTTCCTCAGGGGTGTGCTGCAGGGGAATCAACAGCATTAGCAAGAGCCATAGACCCTATGGTCTAGCCAGATAGAAGAGAAATAAAGGTGGGGGTGAGAAGATGATAGGAGAAAGTGAAAGGGTCAAACCCTCAATAACATAGAAAACCAGGTACAGGGAGTACAATGGAATAAGACAGCTGAAAGTGAGATGGTTGTGGTATTAGAGTTAGAGATGATTCACACAGATGAGTTTATATGGGATAGACAAGATCAGTTAGTCCAAGAAAAGGATGGTGAGGGCCTAAATAGTAACTGTTTATTAAGTTCTTGTCCAGGGGCTTACTTCCTAAGTGCTTTACCTGTGTGCTCTCATTTAGTACAACTCTCGAAGGTAGAAATTTTATTCTCATTATACAGATGAGGAAATAGGTGGAGAGAAACTAAGTAACTTGCTCAAGGTCACACAGCAAATAAGAGGGGGAGAGTTGGAAATCAACTGCTAGGCCAGGGGTTGTTCTCAGAGTGTGGTCTCCAGACCTGCAGCTGGGAACTTGTTAGAAACACAAACAATCTGCCCTACCCAGACCACCAACTCAGAACCTCTGGAGGTGGGGCCCAGCAATCTGTGTTTTAACACATCCTCTAGGTGATTCCAATGCATGCTGAAGTTTGAAAAATGGCGCTTTAGGTGATACTGCCTCTCCAGGCCCAGACTAGGGCAGGTGTGATAAAGATGAGAGAAGAGGACCAGTTGGAGAATTATTTAGAAAGTTAATAGCTTGGGTGACTGATAGAAAAATCACCAGGAAAAGAAGGACGTTTGGTAGAGAAAGATGATGAATTTGATTTGGGCACACTGATTCTGAAGTTCTTCCAGACAAACAGGTGGAGATATCAAGTAGGCAAATGAATGCATGTGTCAGACTGTCGATCGGAAGGTCATGATAGAGAAAGGCCTGCCCCTACCATTTGCAGAGTACAAATATCCACATACCATATCCCTAAATACTTAAAAGTTATAAATCAAACTAATTTACTGTTAAATAAAACATGCTCTCTCCTTTTACCTTAAAAAATATATCTTCATAAAGACAAAATTTTTAAAAATGTGTAAAGCGATTATTTTTGCATGACTGAAAGTTGGCAAAATATCAACGATAAGTTGGGCATTCTGTTGATGGGTCAGCATTGCTAGGATGAATAATAAAACAAAGAAACATCATTCGAATTATTATATGTTTTTCTATGAAATTTATTTTTCTTGCCTTCAAGAAACTCTTCCATACTGTTGTTTCAGAAACTCTTCCATACTGTTGTTGTATGGAAGATTTCCACATAATCTGTGTTCTATCAACAGTAGTGATTCAAAGGACTTTAAAAAATGAATGTAAACTGTATTCAAAGTACACAATATTTTGAATAAATTTTCATAAAAATGTAAAGCAAAGAAATATAAATATATAAAAATTATCTTCCATGTAAATTTAAAATTTTTTAAAATTTATTATTTTGAAATATTTTTGAACTCATAATGCAGACAACATTCTCAGTAACACAAAAGGTATTCAGTTCTTTCATCCTCTCAAATAAAAGCTAAACTCTAGGTCTGCAACATTTTCTTTTAACAGGGCTTCTCTTGTGGCTAATAATCTATAAATCAGGGGTTTGCGAAAAAATGAGGAAAAGTGTCTTTTTATTAATAACTGGACCATACTGCAGGAAATACAAAGTATTAAGTTAAATCAGTCAAGGGTAAATCAACATTCTCTCTGTCCCCCACCCAACTAGTCCAACTAGTTTAAACAATATTAGACATCTGCACACCAATGTTCATAGTGGCATTATTCACAACTGCCAAAAGCTGGAAACAACCCAGGTGTCCATCAACTGATGACTGGATAAACAAACTGTGGTGTATACCCGTGATGGAATATTATGCAGCCATATGAAGAAATGAAGTGTGAAGCATATGACAACATGGATGAACCTGGAGGACATTATGTTGAGTGGAACAAGCCAGACACCAAAGGATGAATAGTGTATGACTGGGCTCTTATGAACTAAATATATTAACTCATGGAGTTAATAATTAGAATGTAGGTCACCAGTAAATAGAATGAGGATAGAGAATGGAAAGCTAAGGGTTAATCTATGCAGAACTGGTAAAAACGTTGTTTGTAAATCTTTGGAAATGAATGGAAATGGTGAAAGCACATGATAATGTTTGTAACTAGCAGAGCCATTCAATGGGTATGACAGTTAAATTCTAAGGTCATGTATATTACTAGAAGGAAAGCTGAAACATGGAACATGGGACTGTATAACATAGTGAAACTACATGTGAAATACGAATACAGGTAATATTGCATATATAAGACTGTTTTTACAAAATATAAATGCAAATAAACTAGAGAGATGGAAACAGAATAGCAGCTATATATGGCAAGGGAAGCATAGAGAGATTGAGAGGTGATGAGTGTTTGTTTATTGTTTATTATTATTGGAATAATGAAAATGCTGTAATAATGATTGAAGTGATGAATGCACAACTATGTGATTATATCAAATACCATTGATTGTACACCTTGGATGGATTTATGCTTTATTAATATATATCAATAAAATTGATTTGTTAAAAAAACAAAAAAAATACAAACGCCAAACAGAGAACTTCAACATACCTCTACCACCCCAGATATCCATATCCGCCAAACTCAACATTTTGCAACATTTGCCATATCCTTCCATGTAGCTTTTAAGTTATATTTCTTTTAAACTACTCAAAACTATCAATTAAATTTTAAAAACAAAATATTAATTATAATTAATGAATTTCAGCATTTTTAAAATTAGAGCAGTTGTAGGTTGTAAGAAAAATCTCATACAGAAACTATAGAGTTTCCATATACCCTCCTCTCACACATAAACAAGGTTTTTCTATTATTAATATTTTGCATTAACATAGAAACTTTACCTTTGTTACAACTGATAAAACAATATTATTATAATTATACTATTAATTATAGCCCATAGATTACATTTGGGTTCACTCTTTCTGTTGTACAGTTCTGTTTTGTTTTTTTTTCTGGCAACTTGTGTACAACCTAATTTTTCCCATTTTATCCGCTTTCAGATATACAATTCAGAAACTCCGTACCAATCAACATTAATTCCCCATCCCCCCCCCCACCTGGCGTCTGGTCATCTGTATTCTAGTTTCAGGCTTTATGAAGAGGTTTATTCTAAAATATTCTTATTTTATATAAGTGAGATCATACAATATTTGTTCTTTTGTGTGTAGCTTATTTCACTCAACATGACACCTTCAAGGCTCATCCATGTTGTAGCATGCATCAGGACTTCATTCTTTTTTATGGCTGAATAATATTCCATTGTATGTATATAGATGGACACAGGTTGCTTCCACTTTTTGGCTATTGTAAATAATGTCACTATGAACACTGGTGTGCAAATATATCTGTTTGAATCCCTGATTTCAATTATTTTGGGTATATACCAAGAAGTGAGATTGCCAGGTCATATGGTAATTCTATACTTAAGTTTCTGAGGAACTGCCAAATTGTTTTCCACAGCAGCCGCACCATTTTCATTCCCACAAACAACGAATGAGTGTTCTTCTCTCTCCACATCCTCTCCAACACTTATTTTCCATTAAAAAAAAAAAAGTAGCCATTCTAGAGGGTGTGAAATAGTATTTGATTGTGGTTTTTTTTTTTTTAAAGATTTTATTTATTTATTCATTTATCCCCCCCTTGCTGCTTGTGCTCGCTGGGTCAGCTAACCACGCCGTGCGGGCGGGCTTGCCTTCACCAGGAGGCCCCGGGAACCGAACCCAGGGCATCCCATATGGTAAACGGGAGCCCTACTAATTGAGCCACAGCCGCTTCCCTTTGATTGTGGTTTTGATTTGCATTTACCTGATGGCTGAGGACATTGAACATCTTTTCATGTGCTTGTTGGCTACTTGTCTATCTTTTTTGAAGAAATGTTTATTCGAGTTTTTTGTCCATTTTTAACTACATTGTTTGTCTTTTTGTTGTTGACTTGTAGGATTTCTTAATATATTCTGGTTATTAAACCCTTATCAGATATGTGGTTTGCAAATATTTTCTCCCTTTCTGTAGGTTGCCTTTTTACTTTCTTGATAAAATCCTTTGATGCACAAGTTTGAAATTTTGATCAAGTCTCATTTATCTACTTTTTTCTTTTGTTGCTAAAGCTTTTGGATTTAAAATCTAAGAAACCATTTCCTTACACTAGGTCCTGAAGATGTTGCTCTATGTTTTCATTTAGGAGTTTTATAGTTTGGGTTCTTATATTTAGGTCTTTCATCCATTTTGAATTATTTTTTTTATATGGCATAAGGTAGGGGTCCACCTTCATTCTTTCGCATATGGCTATCCAGTTCTCCCAGCACCATTTGTGGAAGAAAAGTCTTTCCCCACTGAGTGGACTTGGAACCCTGAATATCAATATTTAAAATCAAAATTATTTAAATTGTCAAGAAATTAAAACTTTATTTCATCTTTATTGTTGAAAGTTTCACTTTTTTTTTTTTTTTTTTTTTTTTTATTTCTCTCCCTTTCCCCTTGTTGTTTTGCGCTGGCTGTCTGCTCTCTGTGTGTTCTTCTGTGTCTGCTTGTCTTCTCTTTAGGCGGCACGAGGAACTGATCCTGGGACCTACCCGAGTGGAAGGAAGTGCTGAATCTCTTGAGCCACCTCAGCTCCCTGGTCTGCTGTGTCTCCTATTGTCTCTCTTCTGTATCTCTTTTTGTTGTGTCATCCTGCTGTGCCAGCTCTCTGTGCGGGCCAGCCCTCCTGTGGGGGCCCGCTTGCCTTTCACCAGGAGGCCCCAGGAATCAAACACTGGACCTCCTATGTGGTAGGTGGGAGCCCAATCACTTGAGCCACATCCACTTCCCAGTTTTACTTTTTTGATAATTTAAAAATTAAATGTTTGTGTAAAGATAAAACCATGAGCAATTCTAGCAACATTCATGTTTTACTTATCTTTTGCTACTTAGCACACCACCTCAATACCTGGTGGCTTAAAGTAACAACCATATATTATTTCTCACTGTTCTATGGATTGGCTGGGTGGTATTTTTAACTGGTCTCTCCTGGGCTCACTCATGAGATTGCAGTCATCTGCTGGGTCTTCTGAGGCTGGAGGGTCTATGATGACCTCCTTCACACATCTACAACATTTGTGGGGATGACTAAAAGGCTGGAAGGGCTCTCTCCACATGGTTTTCATCATTCGGCGGTCGAACAATGGTGGCTTCCTTTCATGATGGCTGAATCCCAAAAGAAAGAAAGCAGAAGATGCCAGGCTTAAGGCCTGGGCCCTGAATTGGCACAGCGTCACTTCTGCCACATTCTATTGGTCAAGGCAAGTCATAAGATCAGCCCTGATTCAAGGGAGGAAAATAGACTCCACTCCTTTGTGGGAGAAGTGGCACTAGTGGACAGGGAGGGGAGGAATTATTGGCAGCCATTTTATAGGCATGGAATGTTCTCTAAGGTAAATTGCAAAATAAAAAGAGCATGGTGTAGAATAATAGGCATAACATGATTTATTTATTTATTATTTATTTATTTATTTTCTTGAGATATAGTCATATACCATACAGACCATACAAAATGTACATTCAGTGGGTTTTGGTATAATCACAGAGTTGTGCATTCATCATCACAATCAATATTAGAGCTTTTAACATGATTTATTTTATATATATATATATATACACAGAGACACAGACATACACATGGAGTAGAAGGAAATACACCAAACTGCTAAGAGTTTGGAGGTGCAAAGGGGAACTTTCACATTTTATCCAGCCACTTACAGAAACTTCATGTATTTCTTATATGCAAAATGGAGATAATAATAATACTCACCTTACAGAGTTCTTTTTAAAATTAAAATATAATTCACACACCATAAAATTCACCCACCATAAAATTCACCCTTTAAAAGAATATGTATTAGTCAGGGTTCTCTAGGGAAACAGAATCAACAGGAGAGATCTGTAAATAGTTTGAGATTTTTTTAAATTCTCTCATGTGACTGTGGGGACGTACAAGTCCAGATTCTGCAGGCAGGCTGCAAACCAGGGGCTCCGATGAAGTTCCTTAATGAGTTCCCAGGAGACGTTGGCAGTCTGAAGTCAAGCTGGAAAATTCTCTCTGAATGCTGAAATTACTTCCCCTTTTAAGGCATTTAACTGATTGGATAAAACATCACTCATTGCTGACGGCAATCTTCTTGGTTGATTGTAAATGTAATCAGCCTTCTATGCAATCAACTCACTGACAATTAACGTCCATAAATGTCCTTGTATTACAATTAGCCCAGTGCTTGCTTGGCCAAACACTGGGCACAATTACCTGGCCAAGTTGACACACTAGCCTAACCGTCACAGAGTATATTTTAATATTTTTTGTTATATTCACAATGTTGTGTAACTATCACGACTATCTAATTCCAGATTTTCATCACCCCCAAAAGAAAACCTGTCCCTATTAGCAGTCACTCACCATTCCCTCCTCTCCCAGCTCCTTGGCAATCACTAATCTACTTTCTATCGCTATGGATTTGCCCACTGTGAACATTTCATATAAATAGAATCATTCATTATGAGGCCTTTTATGATTGGCTTCTTTCACTTAGCATAATGTTTTTAAGGTTCATTCATGTTGCATCATATATCAGTAGGTCATTGCTTTTTATGGCTGGATAATATTCCATTATACAGATGTACACATTTTCTTTATCCATTCATCAGTTAATGGACATTTGCCTTGTTCCCAATTTTTAGTTACTATGAATAGTGCTACTATGAACATTTATGTACAGGTTTTTGTTGTGGACATATGCTTTCGATTCTCTTGGATATTGGAGAATATCCAAGTGGAATTGCTGGGCCAGATAGTAATCTATGTTTAACTTTTTGAGAAACTGCCAAACTGTTTACTGTAGTGGCTGCACCATCTTACCTTCCCACCAGCAATGTATGAAGGTTCTAATTTTTCCACATTATTATCCAATTTCTCCACATTTTTCAATGATATTCCATCGTGGTTTTGATTTGCATATCCCTAATAGTTGAACACCTTTTCATGTGCCTTTTGGCCATTTGTATATCTTCTTTGGAGAATTCTCTATTCAAATCTTTTGCCCATTTTTAAGTGGGAATTTTGGCTTTTTATTGCGAGTTGTAAGAGTTCTTTATCCTGGATACTAAACCTTTATCAGATATATAATTTTCAAATCTTTTCTCCCATTCTGTGGGTTGTCTTTTCACATTCTTGATGTGTCCTTTAAATCACACGTTTTTAATTAATTTTGATGAAGTCAAATTTATCTTTTTTTGTTGTTGTTGCTTGTGCTTTAGATGTTATAATTAAAAAACCATTGCCTAATCCAAGGCCGCAAAGATTTACATCTATGTTTTCTTCTAAGAATTGTATAGTTTTAGCTCTTTCATTGAAATCTTTGATCCATTTGAGAAATTTATGTATGTGGAGGGAGGCCACAGAGTTCTTATGAAGATTCAGTGAGATGATTAGTGTATGCTACATGGCACATAGTAAGCTCTCAGTTAACAAAAGCTAGTATCTTTTTTTTTTTTTTTTTTTTTTAATATTTTATTTATTTATTCATTTATCCCCCCCCCTTGCTGCTCGTGCTCGCTGGGTCAGCCAACCACACCGTGCGGGCGGGCCTGCCCTCACCAGGAGGCCCCGGGAATCGAACCCGGGGCCTCCCACATGGTAAACGGGAGCCTTACTGATTGAGCCACAGCCGCTTCCCAGAGCTAGTATCATTATTGCATGATTTGTGTAAAGAAACCATCAAACACAATAGTCACCTCGCAAACTACACAGAAAGTTCAATCTTATTACTTCACGGTCACATCCCCTTTTTTGAATAAAAACATAACAAAACCACCTAATTTGGTTGCCCACCTAGTCTCCACCCTTGTTATGTGTATTTGTATATATTTATGTGTGTGTGTGTGTGTGTGCTTGTGTGTGTAGTTGTTTCCAAAAGGATGAAGACTTGCCACAGATAGAGAATTCAAAACAGAAGCAGCTCCCAAGGGCAGACACATCCTGGACAATGACACCACCTCTGGCACAAGTGTAAAGCTGCCCAGGGTGCCTGCAGGAGGAGAAGAAGACACACATTTTTTTTTTTTTTTTTTTTTTTTTTTTTTCCGGGAGGTCCCAGGGATCGAACCTGGGTCCCTCCATATGGGAGACGGACGCCCAACCAGTTGAGCCACATCCGACCCCAGAAGACACACATTTTGACATGGGCATTTGGCATGAAACTGCATAGTTTATTTTTGTATTTCTATGGCCATGTGCATATGTATTTCTTCATGTGAGCTTTGTGCAGAATTAACTTCTGGGGACTCACCCCCTAAAAATTAAATGTTACTCTACCCAAACACTCCAAGTCAGGGCCCCAGCTACCCAAATATGACAAATTTCTTCTCTGGAGCTTCAGTATTTCCAATGTCCCCACGTGGGTCTTTCTTTGGCACAATCTTGCTGAGTAGTGGTTTTTAATGGGTAGGGGAGGAGGATGCTTCTGCCTCCCAGGGACTTTTGGGAATGCCTGGAGATATTTGATGGTGTCACAACTGAGGGGGTCCCTACTAGCATAACAGGACAGCCCCAAACAAGAAAGCCCAAAGTATCAATAGTGCCAAGGTTGATAAAGCCTGGATAGATATGTGTAAGTTAGCCATGCTCCTACCTCCAACTAGGACAGTAAGATGTGATGGCTCTGGGACCAGACAGACCTGGGTTCAGCTCCCAGCTCTACTACTCACCACCTCTGTGACCTTGAGTGAGTTTCTTAACCTCACTGAGCCTTAGTTTCCTCATCTAACAAACACCCCAATATATATTATACATAAAATACATATATGTATATATCAAGATATGTGTGTGTGTGTGTGTGTATATATAATCACCTAATATATCTATAAATTATGTGGTGCAGTGACTGGTACATATTAAATACATTTAATTTATAAATACTATATGTGAGTATTTAATGTACAACTATGTTTATTCACATTAACATAGGTGATGGCAATATCCTTCAAAAATAATCCCTTACTTTTTTTTTGTTTGTTTTTTGTTTGTTTGTTTGTTTGCTTGTTTGTTTGTTTTAGGAAGTACTGGGGATTGAACCCAGGACCTCATACATGGGAAGCAGGCGCTCAATCACTTGAGTTACATCCCCTTCCCTCTTAGTTTTTTTTCTGTCAGATTTATTGAGGTATAATTTATACACAAAAGATAAAATACACCCTTTTTAAGTGTACAGTTCAATGAGTTTTGACACCTGTATGCAGTCATGTAACTACTACCACCACAAAGATGTCAAACAGATTCATCACACCCCAGAATTCCCTCATACTCCTGTGTAGAAAATCCTCACTCCCATCCCCAGCTACAGGCCACCTCTGGTCTGCTTTCTATACTTACAGTTTTGCCTTTTTCAGAATGGTATGTAAATGGAATCATACAGCTTGTAGCCTTTTGAGTCTGGCTTCTTTCACTTTGCATAATGCTTTGAAATTCATCCAAGTTTTTGTATGTATAGTAGCGTGTTCCTTTTTATTGCTGAGTCGTATTCCACTGGTTGGGGGTACCACAGTTCGTTTATCCATTTACCAGTTGAGGAACTTTGGTATTGTTTCCAGTTTTTTGTTTTGTTTTGTTTTGTTTTTAGCTAGCATGAATAAGACTGTTATAAACCATTCGCATACAGGTCTTTGTGTGAACATGTGTCTTATTTCTTTTGGATAAATACCCATGAGAGGAATTGCAGGGTCTCATGGTAAGTGGCTGTTTAACTTTATAAGAAGCTGCCACACTGTTTTTCAATGTGACTATCATTTTGCATTGTTGATCCACATCTTTGTCAGCATTTGGTATTATCAGTTTTTGTTTTGTGTTGTACTTTAATTTAATCATTCTAGAAGGTAGATCTTGTGTTTTTAATTTGCGTTTTCCCTCACAACTGGCAATGTGGAGCCCTTCCATTTTTATTTCGTTTTATAACATACAGGCCATTTTGGGTGCTTTAAGCCTTGCAAAAACTGTATCAGGTAGATAGGAATAAACAACATGTTCATATTGACAAGAATTAAATGCATGCTTTCTCTCCACCACCTTGTACAATCTCCAAAATGACAGCTTCCCCATTTCCTAAAAGAAAAGAAACATCTGGTTTTGTGCACTCACTAGCAACCCAGAACTGCAGCCAATCTGCGTCATCTTTGCCATGTAATTAGAGGCCAGAAGTGCCCACGTGTTTTTAGGATCATTTTTAGGATTCTGAGGGCTACATTTGGTCCAGATTAGGTTAAACTTTAGGTACTTCACTGCATTGCTTCTCTTTTTCCCCCTCAGTGTTCCGTTTCTCAGAAGGCACTTCAAACAATAAAGAATCCACGTTGTAGTGAAGAGTCGGCCTCTCTGAGGACAGTGGAACAATAGAGAACTCCATCGGGAATGCTTTCTAAAACAGGCCAGGAAAGGAAGACAAAACCCGCCTGCCCTGAATGGCTCAGGATCTTGGACTCACACCCCACAATAGTGTACCACTTCGTTTACTAAAGTCATCTATCTGTCCACAAGAATTCTGTTTCTCCATGTGGGCACTGGCCCTGCCCACATGGTCCACGTTTTCCTCTCCCATCATCTCACAGAGAACCCGTCACCAACACCTCCTATCCTTGCCCTCCTAGTTAGGGTTGCCAGATAAAATACTGGATGCCCATTTAAATTGGAATTTCAGATAAACAATGACTAATTTTTTTTTAGTATATGTATATCCCATGCTATAGTTGACATCTTCCTCCACTGCCAATATTGGAGAAGCTACTTTATTTTTATGAAGGGAGCCAAGCTCTTACTTGGGAGAGAGACAAGAACCTATTTGACTTCTGTTAGACCTATTGCTTGTTTTCTGTCAGCGACAGGGTATAGAGACAAGTGCTTATTTTCACCACCACTGCATCAACCATGAGACTTCAGAAACAGAGGGGATCAGAGCTAAATGGCAGCGATCTACCTTTCAGTAACAATCCTTGTAAAAACAAAACAAAAAGCAAAGCTCCTTCTGGGCTAGCTCTGTTTGTGGTCAGAAGAAAAACTGACTACCCCTCTGTTCAACAAAGCAGAAGCAAGATAATCTTTATTAAAAGGTCACTTAAAATTATTTCTGGAACAAGGCAGATGAAATGACTTAATTTAATTTTAATATTTCTGAGTTACTGCAGGGCTACCAAACCCCCACAGATGAGCACAAGCAAATTTCAAACCCTCCAGCCTCTCACATAAGGTCAACAGGAAAATAAATGCAATATATATAAAAAAGTAAATAGACTAAGCATTACTTTTAAAGTAAGAGGAAAATACCTATTAAATGCATCATGGGTGCCAAGGTCCCAATGAACGTCAGCTGATTTTTAATCTAACATACTTGTGACAAGTGTTATGAGACTGAATAGTTTAGTAATTTGCCCAGTTATTAGTGGGGGGAGCTTGGATTTGAATTAGGATCAGTGTGATTCTGGAATCAGAGGTTTTTCTACTAATCCATACAAGTCTGAGACCATAATCATTCAAGACAAGAAAAGAAAAACTTCCCAGTAGCAATGCCTAGTAGCTAAATGGGGGTTGTATTAATTTTGTAACAGGTTAAATGTTTTTTAAAAAGTGCTTGGTGGGAGCAGATGTGGCTCAAGCAGTTGAATGCTGTTTCCCACATGGGAGGGCCCAGGTTTGGTTCCCTGTGCCTCCTCAAAAGAAACCAAAAGCAAACAATAAGCAAAACAAATGAAAATAACCAGCTGATGTGGCTCAGTGGTTGAGTGCCAGCTTCCCACATACAAAGTTCCGGGTTCAATCCCCAGCCCCTGGTACCTAAAAAAAAAAAAAAAGAAAGAAAAAAAAAAAGCTTGGTAGTATGTGGGAAATATCACAATGGACTCAGCCCCAGAGTACAGGCCTATGATTCTGCCAACCAAGCAGCAGAACCCATATGAGCGGATCTGATATAAAGGATGGGTTCGAGGTGCCACAGCCATGGATTGTTTAATAGGCAGTAGTGGGGCTCGAATGAAGCATCAGGAGTGGAGATGGGTGACACAAAGGGGAGTAAAATGATCTTATAATTGCCAGAGGCCAGAGCAAGGAGGAGATCAGGAATCCAGCAGAGAAATTCAATCAGGTTTCTAACCACAAAGCACTATGCTGTGGCTGTGACTCTGAGGTAATGTCTGGGCCAGGGTTGGTCGGGGGCTGGAACTTGTGTCCTCAGGTGTAAACGACAACGACAACAAGAGCTAACCCTTCCCTAGCACTTACCAGGTACCGGCTCTGTTCTGAGTGCTGTACACCCATTAACTCATTTAGTCCTCACAGCGACTCTTCAGGACAGGTACTCTTATTACCTGCTTTGTACATGTGGAAACCAGGGTACAGAGAGGTTGAGCACCTTGCCCAAGGTACCACAATGAGAAACTGGCAGTTTCAAACCTGGCAGTTTGGCTCCAAAGTCTGTGCTCTTAGCCACCTTGCCAGGCTGTTGCATAGTATCTGCATGAAGGCAGTGGAGCAAGGGAGCGCTAGTCAAGCCTGAAGAAAGGATTATGTCAATGGAGGGATGGAGGAGGGCAAGCCACTGAAGCAGACAAAGAAGGAATAATCAGAGAGGCAGGAGGGGACTCAGCAATATCAGGGGAGCAGGAGGAGGAGAAAGTTTCAAGAAGAAAGTTTATCCACAGTGCCCAGGGCTGCAGGGATATCCAGGAGAATAGGGCCTGAGAAATGGTCATCGGAATTGGCTATTTGAAGCTTTGTTGATGAAGATATGGGTTTTTCTACGCAGATGTGGCTGCTGTTTAAAAGGCCAAAATAATAGTGTGAAGTTTATTTCTCTCACATGACAGTCCAGTATAAACAGTAAAAGGCTAATACGGCAGTGCCATATTGGTGGGGACCCAAGCTCTCTCTACCTTTTTGCTCTTCCATCTTCAGCAAGAGGTTTCCATCTCAGGTCTAAAACAGTTCTTGCCACCCCTTCAGAATGAAGGTGAAAAGGAAAAGTGGATGACACAGAAGTTACATGCATGGCAATTCCTAGTTGCAAAGGAACCTGGAAAATAATACAGTCTAGCTGGGCAGTATTAAACCCAGCTAAAACTAGTAGTTTCTATTACTAAAGGGAGAAAAAGATGGCAGATATTGGGATACAACTCTCTACTGCAGAGGTCATTGGTCACCTTTGCAGTTACAGTTTCATTAGGTGGGCCAAAGGTTTGCAGGGAGATGATGTAGTGACTAGAAGAGGAAGAAGTACCATCTGAGAAGGTTGGTAGTCACTGGAAATAGAGAAAACAGTTTGAGTAGTAGAATAGAAAGATGTACAAGACAGGGGGAAGTGGGTATGTGTGTAAAGAGGAGGAAAAAGCAAGATGGAAGAAAGAGATCAGATGCTGGAAAGGGTGGGGACAGTTGATGGAGCAAGGCTCCAAAGAGATTGGAACGAGTCAGATGGAGGGTACAGTTGGAGAAGACACTTCTTTCTCTGAAACTAGAGGGAAGGAAAAGAAAATGAGTGAAGATACAGAGACATTTTAATGTGAAGAGTAAGGAAGTTGAGCAAGCCTGGGTTCAGGTGGTCCCAATCCCAAATGTGCAGGAGAGATCATCTGCCTCTGTAAACCACATTTCCAAGTGTAAATGGGGCCATGAGTTTTCAAAATGTAAGGATGCTGATTTATTTGTGCATTGTCCACCTAGGGTGCCAGACCACCCTGCCTCTCAGGAGGTGATTAATGAAAAATGCAGTATTTCCTTCTTACAGTGTTAGAACTCCATGGCAGAGCTGCTCCTAACCCACAGAGCCAAATAAGCACTGTACACAGAGTGGGACCTCAATATTTGTTGAATAAATGTATGGATAGATGTGTGAGTGAATGAATGAATGAATAGTTGGATAGCTGTACATGTTCAGGGCATTTAAATCCCTCTTCAAGTAGTGCAATTCCTTGCAGGCTGACATTCATTTCAACAGTTTGTATTTCCAAAGCTGCGTTCCTCTTCTCTGAAACATGAGAATTACATGTTCCCTGGAATTTCTGAGATGTTGAGAATTTTACTAAGCACCATCTAGGTCTGTTGTTTGCATTATTAGAGGAGCTTGTGAGGATGCGCAAGGCTAAATGTTGATTCCCTCCAGTTTAAAGAAATAGTATCAACAATAGGCTGTTTGTTTGTTTGTTTGTTTTTTCCAAAAGGGAAAATATCCATTCATGAGAGTTCTTTTTGTGTATTTGTTTCCAATTGCTGTAATGTCACATAATTTCAGATCTCAGGTCAGCCATGAGAGAACTCAGGGATCCAGATATCTTAGATTAATAAAACAACCTGCTCCCCCTCGTTTTAAGACATTAATTGCCTCATCTCTGCTTTTATTTTGGGAGATTATTTCCAGAGAAGATGGTGACATTAGAAAGAGAAAATCGGATCAGATGTTGCTTTATCACTCATCAGCCATTCATAATAGCAGATAGCCTTCCATTATGAGGTTGCATGTGGTGACGTTTTAGGGATTAAACAAACAAAATTACGGGGAGCTAGTAGCTGTTGCCTGGGGCAATGTGGACAAAGGCTTGGAGGCCCCTTCTTGAAGGATAGTCCCAACACTGTGACCCCTTGAGATCTTGGCTTTCTCCTGAGGTTCTTTCTAAAAGAAGCTCATTCAGCTGGAAAGACATAAAGCATCTTCACAACAGAGTGAGAATCTTCAGGTTCAACCATTACAACTCCAGAAACTTCAAGCAGGTGGAATGGTTACATCACTGCTAATTACAATTCCCCCTTCTGGCTCCAACATGCAGAAGCAGTGTTCTTGCTTTTATCTGCACCCTCAGACTGCCAGCTCCCCGAGCAGCCTTCACCTTCCAAAGGACAAAGCAGCCGCTCATCTTCTAGCCTTGGAAATCTCTCTGAACTTGTTTCTTTCCAAGACTCTTTCTGTCTGCCTCCTACTTCAAAACATTCTTTATAGCCCTTCCTCTCTAGCAGACAAAACCAGGTGTGTGAGGGTGTGGAGACAACTGTCCTCGTCCTTTACCAAGGGGATTGGCTTTTCTTTTTTAGAAAAGTTGTGAGCTTACAAAACAATCATGCATGACATACAGGTTCTCATACATCACCCCACCAACAACACCTTGTATTGTGATGGAACATTTGTTACAAATGGTGAAAGAACATCATCAAAATATTACTGCTAACTATAGTCCATAGCTTACATTTGGTATATGTTTCCATAAACCACCCCATTATTAACGCGATGTATTAGTATTGTACATTTGTTCCAGTTCATGAGAGAGCGTTCTCACATTTGTACTGTTAACTCAGTCCATCATTCACCATGGGGTTCTCTGTATTATACGGTCCCCTGCCTTGTACAATCCATCCAGAGCATATGCTCTTTTCTCATGGTATCATCATCTGACTTTGGTATGAGGTGACGTTGACCTCATAGAATGAGTTAGGCAGTTCTGCCTCATCTTCGATTTTGTGAAAGAGTTTGAGGAGGTTTGGTGTTAATTCATCTTGGAATTTTTGGGTAAAATTCATCTGTGAAGTCTCTGGGCTTTTCACTGTAGGGAGGTTTTTGATTACTGGTTCAATTCTTTTTACTAGTTACTGGTTTGTTGAAATCTTCTATTTCTCTTGAGTCAGTGCAGGTAGTTTGTGTGTTTCTAGGACTCTGTCAATTTCATCTAGGTTATCT
This sequence comes from Tolypeutes matacus, assembly GCA_026826555.1. Lineage (NCBI taxonomy): Eukaryota > Metazoa > Chordata > Mammalia > Cingulata > Chlamyphoridae > Tolypeutes > Tolypeutes matacus. Next base: position 30,111,469 of record JAKSZT010053887.1, read on the forward strand.
AATCTGTTGGCTCAGATTTGGTCCTAGCATCCTTTCATAATCCTTTTTAGTTCTAGAACATTTGTTACAGAGTATGAAAGAACATGATCAGACTATTACCACTAACTGTGGTCCATAGAGTACACTTGGTGTATTTTTTTTGTACACCCCCTATTATTAACACTATGTATTAGTATTGTGCATTTGTTATACTTCATGAGAAAACACTCATATTTGTACTGTTAACCGCAATCTATCACCCACCACAGGATTCTCTGTGTTATAAAGACCCATGCCTTGTATAATGCATCCAAAATGTATTCTCAGTGGCTCTCAGTTTCATCACAGACATGTATTGTCATCACTTCAATCTTAGAGTGTTTTCATTAATCCAAAAGTAAAAATCCCATATCCCCCATACCTCCCTGGTTGTTGACCCTTAGCATTGATATAGTACCTTTGTTTCCACTGATGCAAAAATATTACAATATGACTCTTAACCATGGTCCATAAGTTACATTATTTGTATTTTTCCCATGTATCACCATATTCTTCACACCTTGTAATGGTGACATGCATTTGTTTTAGTTAATAGAAGAACATTCTTGTACTTAGACTATTAACCACAATCCTCGTCCACCACTGAGTTCACTACACAGTGCCTAGCTTTCTTTCAAGGGGACTGGCTTTTGATGAATGTATTTAAGCACTACCTCTGCTTCCTCGCTCCTCTTTTAGAACCCTGAGCTTCCCAGAGCAGGGGAGCAGGGCATCGATACCAACACACATCACTGGTCTCAATCCCTCCTTGCCTTCCAGATTATTCCACTAGCTTCTGGCTGGGGCCACCCCCACCCCCATCCCACTTTTGTTGGACATGAGAGCCTTGGCCTTTGCAGCGAGCACCCAGAGTGGCCAGCGGGACTCTTCCTGCTGGTGCACAGGAGCACTTTCCTTTCTTGCTTTTCATTTTTTTCAATCTGTGACCTCCCTCTTTTCTTTCTTTTTTTTTTTTTTTTTTTACCAGGAGGTCCCGGGAATCGAACCCGGGTCCCTCCATATGGGAGACGGACGCCCAACCAGTTGAGCTACATCCGACCCCTCCCTCTTTTCTATACTACAAAGATTACATGCAGAGCAGGTCACACATTTTCACAATGTTTACTAGTGAAAATTAAAGGGGTAATTGTACTAAAATTACAAAGTAGCCTCTGTGCCTAATCCTTGGCTTCAAATTGGTGTTAAATCTCATCCATCCTTCCCTGGCCACGTGGCTTTGCTCACCTGCGATGTGTCCCTATGCCAGATCTGCCTCAGCCCGAGCCAGAGTCCCCATTCTGGCCCAGCCCAGGCCTGGCCTACTCTTCTAATTACAGAGAAGCTAGAGGATGGTGGGTTGTGTGTCTGAATCTTGTCCCAGCACGTCTTGACACAACTAATATTGTGTTTGGTTCTGGGAATTTAAGAAATAAATGGACAGATTTGAGAGAACAACCGGGCAAAGAGGGACCTAGAAACCATCTTACATCAAGAATGGTCAGAGAAAACGAGGACACAGACTAGAGAAGAGAGGCCTCAGAGGTGAACATCAATAGCGAGAGGGCAGAACCAGGATGGATGAAATGCATTGGGGGTTTTCAGCTCAACATAAAGGACACTTGTCTTATACTAATTCAGCTTTACTAAAGCAGTGCAGACTGTTCCAGAAAATGGAACAATCTTTGCTAAATTGTTCTAGCAAAGATCAGCTGGCCCTCCAGCAGAGACGTTCCAGACAGGATTCTTTGGTTGGGTGGGAGACTGGCCTTCCAAGGCATAATTGTCTATTTCTATGAGAGAGACAGACCAAAGGTCAGAAGGCTTTTGGCGACTATGATCCTGTTAAACCTTGCTGCCTGCTTGGCTCTAGACATCAGACAGTTTTCACCTATTATTATTTTCCTTTGAAATTCTGACATGCTCTCCAGGAATTTAAAATATTCCCTTCTGCAGGGCGACACAGCTTGCCAGCTTTAGATTTCAAACTTCAAAGTTGCTTTGGAAATAAAAGTTTGCTTGTACAATTTTAAGATTCCTAGCCATAGGAAAATGGACTTGAACTTTGGAAATTCACTTTTGAAATTTAGACCTATTGACCAATTTATTGGTCAGCTTGAAAGTCCCTTGGGCATGTCCAAGCAACCTGTTTGACTTACCTTTGAATGATTAGACCTGTCTCCCCAATGTAGAGCAATTGTTCCCAAGCCTAGCTGCACATTAGAGTCACTAGGGAGCCTTAAAAAAAAAAAACCCTGAGTGTCCAGACTCCACACCCAGAACTGCAGATTTAATTGGGCTGGATTGGGCCCAGGCATAGGTAATTTAAAAGATTTTCCAGGGTCATTCTAATGTGCGGCCAGAAGTGAGAACCTCAGCTCTAAAGGGTTTGAGCTGCTATTTGATCCATTTTCCTCCCCAACTATAATGGTAGGTGTGGCAGTTTGAGATTATTTTATGAATCCCCAAAAGAGAAAGATTTTGTTTTTAAAAGAACCTATTCCTGTGGGTGTGATACCATGTGATTGCATTAAATTGCTTGAGGGTCCTTTTATTAGATACTTGATAAGATCACTTTAGGGCTTTTTTTTTTTTTTTTTTTTTTACCGGGAGGTACTGGGGATCGAACCCGGTCTCTCCATATGGTAGATGGACGCCGAACCTTTTGAGCCATATCCGTTTCCCTACTTTAGGGCTTTTGATTGGACAAAGTCAGTGAGGCATGACTTGAGTTGAGTCTCTGCACTCTTGCTGGTTCTGATATAAACGGGATACACAGAGAGAGACAGACAGACACAGGAAAAGGAAGTGGCCATGTTTGAACCGTCCATATAAGAGAGAGGACTAGAGGATCGCTTAAGCACGAAGCCCCAGGGGTCTGAGCACATGGAGAAGCTCAAGAGGAGACAAGCCCTGCTATATGTCTGATTGCTTACAGCTGAACTTAGGAAGAAATGGGAACAGCCAACACTCAGACAGGAGGCTCAGAAAGAGACAAGCCCTATGCCTGGTTGCCCTCAGCTTACCTCAAACCTCGGCAGAGACCAGTGGCCACCTTGCTTCAACATGTGGCAGTGGATTTTGGTGAGAAAGTATCTCTGCTGGTGCCTCAGTGTGGAGTTTTCACTGCCTTGTAACTGTAAGCTTTTATCCCAAGTAAATTCCCTTTATAAAAGCCAACAGATTTCTGGTACTTTGCATTGGCAGCTCTTTGGCAAACTAAAACAGTAGGGCTGAAAGTGAGGTGGAGGTTGAGGGATATTTTTGCATCTCTCATGATGAAATTGGGGTTTTATGACCACACTAAAATCACCTACAGTGTTTTGAGAGTTTCTGTTGGGTGCCCCTGGCCAAGACACAGCTTCCCTATGCCTGAACAAAAATATCTTTCTTTGAAAGTTCCAAAATCCCAGACAAGGGAGAGCCCTCCTTTAAAGAGACTTTTTGACATGCTGATTCACAGCTGTTTGTATTCAAGAATAGCTATTAACTGGGAAAATCATGTCCGTTGTGACTATTGGAATATAAGTGTCACAGGAGCTGATGGGCCAGCAGACTCACCCTTTTGCCTGGTGCTAGACCCATGTCATTCTCGCACACAAGTCAACTCCATGAAGGTACAGACCTCATCAGTCTTGCCCACCCTTGTGGGCCTAGAACAATGTCTGACACAAAGTGGGTGCTTAAGAAATGTGTTCAATGAATAAGTGAACTAATCAATCAATCAAATGATAGCCAGGGCCCAGCTCCAGAGACTCCCAAGATTACTTTAAAATAAGTAAATAAAATACTTATTTCCAGATTCAGGTTTCCCCAGAGCTTCTCTGAAGAGGTTAGATACCAGGAGAGAAAGGCCTTCAGGATGACCTCACATGTTAACCTAGGAAGAGAGAGGGCGGCCGGGGCAAAGACCAGTCAATCTAGAGCAGGGGCTCTTAACAAGGGCTCCGTGAGCTTGAATTGAAATTCAAAATAACGTTACTCTTGTGGGGACATGTTGGTGCTGGTGTGATATATTTATTAAATAATACACAGTACAGTGTGGACTTAGTAAGGGGTCTGTGGTTTTCACCTAACTGGCAAAGGGGTCTGTGGAACAAAAAAGGTTAAGAAGCCCTGGTCTAGACGAGGCCTGGGATCTAATTCTAGATTAGCCAGCCTCATGCTCTCCCAAAGGCAGAGTTCCCAGCCTCCATCCTCTTCAGCCTGGAAGTGCCCCTCTGCCAGGCTCCTCCCTCAATACAGGGGCTGGTCCAGCTCTCCCTGCTATTAACTGTACTAATTCCCACCCCCTCAAATCCACTTTTTTTTTTTTTACTGCAATTTCCAAGACTGACCTCCCAAACCCTGGCATAATTCCATTTATACCAACCGTGGGACATCCCTGTCCTGCCCTGTTCCTCCTCAGAGGAAGCAGTGTGGAGTCTTGGGGTGTGTGTGTGTGTGCGCGCGCACGCGCGCTTCAGAAAACTAGAACTAGACTTGTCTAGCTCTGACAGAGTTAGCAATCATCTGCTAAAGAAGCATGCAAATTTGAGTAAAAGAAGCCAAGCAGCTGCATTCTCCCAATCCCCAGGGCCCTAGAACACACCCACAATGAGTAGAAATCTTTTCTTGGAAATATCAAACTGTGGGATTCAATGAAAAGATTCTGACCTAATCACCTCTCTTCTGGGCACTCATATTATCTGCCTATAAGAAACCTGATTTTAAAGGGAAGTACTCACGTCCGGTGCTTTAGTTCCCTCTTTAGCATTGGCCTGTGGCCACGTGACTTGGAAACAGCTGAGCAGTTCTCCCTGAGTTTCTGACTGTACAATAAGGAATTTTTACCTTGCAGCTTATTCAGCTTTCTGAAGAAAGGTATTCACTATATCTCATTGTAGGGACTGCTCGTGTCAATGTGCACATGGAAGAATCTGAGGTTTGGACCCAGTTAGCTAACATGTTGAATCTCTTGTATTTATCACATTCTCTGACTGTGATTCAAAATGAGGGATTAAATGCCGGTGACCTGGGTGCTAGCATCATGAGTGGTTCTAGAAAAATCTGCTCCCTATAGCATTTCAACTGGGAAAATTGTTCCCTATGCACTGTACCTCTAGGGACATTCATCTTAATTGAAGAGGGAAATATTCAATCAACTTGATCTGTAACAATAACCCGTGATTGTTAATAGAGGCTAATATTATAAGAGAAGAAGCGGCATTCAAATTACTAATCAAGGGGCCATTTTTGCTGATAATTATGATCTCCTCCCTGCTTATCTCTATCTCTGAAATATGCATCCTACACAGGGTAGAAAGTGATCACTCACTCAGGAAATTTCACTGTGTCCCACATTATTGCAACCCCTGGGAGGTTCACTTAAATGCACGGTCGGATCAGAGACTGAGAAGGAAGGATTAGACAGACATTACATTTAAAGTGGCATCTGGTTAGCAGGCGCCTGGTGCAGCTTTTCCCAACTTCCCCCTAAAGTACATGCAGACATGGAAAAAGATGAAGAACTCTAAGCAATTCAGTCATTTAAAAAATATTCATTCTGACATGTGCTGAATAAAAGGCAGTCACTGCTTTCAAGGAATTTATATTCTGGTCACCAGACCAAAGTCTGTCTTAAGTGATCTATTGCTGAATAACAAATTATCTCAAAACTTAGTGGCTGAAAACAATAACATTTATTGTCTCACTATTTCCTTGGGTCAGGAATCCAGGTGTGGTTTAACTAGGTCCTCTGGTTCTGAGTCTAACAAAGCCTCAGTCATCTCAAGGCTCAACTCACTCGTGGTTGTTGGCAAGATTCAGCTCCCAACAGGAGCCTCTCCACTGGGCATATCACAACCTGCTGCTTTTAGGGAGTTTTAATAGTGAAACAAAACGGAGTACACCTGAAGGCAAGCAGGAACACTTCTGAACTTTCCACTCATGCCCCACTCACTGCTGGATTTGATGGTGCTCTTAAATGTTTAATGCCTACCCTCTGCATTTATACTTTCTTCGCTTTGCTTCCTGCATATATGTATTCACTCCATGAACATTTTGGGACTCTTTTGGTGTTCCAAGTATTATTTTGAGTAATGAGGATATAGCAATGAACAAAACAAATTTCCTGCCTTTATGGAGTTTACTTTCCAGTAAAGAAGATAGAAACTAAATAAGAAATACATAGTATATCAGAGGATAAGTGATATAGAAAAAAATAAAGCAGGGTGTAGTAGGTTCGGAAGGCTGCTGTGACAAAGTACCACAAATTGGGTAGCTTAAAACACAGAAATTTAATTCTCTCACAGTTCTGGAGGTAGAAGTCCAAAATCCAGGTGTCGGCCTGGCCATGCCCTCTCCGAAGGCTCTAGGAAAGATTCTCTTCTTGCCTCTTTGAGCTTCTGGTGGTTGCAGCAGTTCTTGGCATTACTGGGCTTATAGCCGCATCACACGTCTCTGCCTCCCTGAGTGTCTTTCTGAGTCATCACATGGCCTTCTTATGATTCCAGTCACTGGATTTAGAGCTTACCCTAATCCAGTATGACCTCACCTTAACTTGATCACATCTGCAAAGACCCTATTTCCAAACAAGGTCACATTCACAGGTACTGGGGTTAGGACTTCAACGTATCTTTTTGGAGGACACAGTTCAACCCACAACACAGAGGAAGAGGGAGGGAGGGCTAAGGTGTGTGTATGTACGTGCATTTTGGGTGGGTGGGTACAATAAGGTGACATTTGAGCAGAGAACTGGAGAAAGATAGAGGCCCTGGGAGATGGGGGTGTACTTGGTATGTTGAAGAAATTGCAGCAAAGGCAATGGGACTGGAGCAAAGTCAGTGAAGAGAACAGTAAGACTTGAGGCCAGAAGGGTGGTTTAGTAGTGGGGAACAGCAGGGTTTCTGCACAGTAATTTGAAGGGTTTTGTAAATCATTTTTTGACTTTGGGGTTTTACCCCAAGTGAGATGGGATAACATGTGTAGATTTTGTAAAGAGGACTAAGATCCTTTTGGTTGCCAGATTTGAGAAGAAACTGTCCATAGAAACAAGGGTGGAAGCCAGGAGACCAGTAGGAAAACTATTGAAATAATCCAGGGTAAAAGTTATTGGTCTCTTATACCAATGTGTTAGCAATGGAGGTGGATATATTTTTAAAGGTAGCATGAATAAGAGTTTTTGAAGAATCTGGATATGGATGGTGAGAGATAAAGAGGAATTAAGGACAATACCAAAGTTTTTGGGCTGAGCAACTGGTAACATTTATAAGGACGAGGAGCACTGGGGTAGGAGCAAGCTTGGGGAAATGTGGAAATCAAGAGTTTCCTTTCAGATCTGTTCATTTAAGATGCCTATTAGACATTCAAATGGAGATGACATGTAGTCAGTTGGATACATGAACCTGGTATCAGGGATTGCTTCTAGGCTAGAGATATAAATTTAGGAATCATCAGTTTATGGAGCCATGAGACTCCATGAATTCACTAGAGTTAGGGTAGATAGAACTGAACACTGGGCATTCCAACAAGAAGGAATGGGGATGAGGAGGGATAGTGGGGAAGCAGGGAAGGAGTGGCCAATAAAGGTAGGAGGAGAATCAAGAGAAAGTGGTGTCTATAAAACAAGTATTCCAAGAAACTGAATCTTCCTTTAACTTATCTGCGTTTTTCAAATGCTGATGTACAGAAGAACCACTCTGCAGGGTATATACACAATACCTTGTTTACTTTGTGAGAAACAAATGATTTTCAGGAAAATTTTGACTGTACTTGATTTTAACTGGAAGTGCTGACTGAAGAACATTAATTGCGGTAGGACACTGTAGGTTCCAGAGTGCTAGGAGGAATTCCAAAGTACTATAAGGGCAGAGGCAAGAGCCCTTCATGTAGCTGGGAAGTCAAGCATTAAGGGTTTGTTTGACTGAAATTTTTTTTGGTAATTGCATTTTTTGTTTTTTACTTTTTACTATCAGATACAAAAAATTAGCAGAATATTATAATAAGCCTCTGTGTTCCCATCACCCAGTTCAACAATTGTCAACTTATGGCCAGTCTTGTTTCATTTATATTCCATCTACGACCACCCCATATTATTATTTTATTAATTAATTTTAAAATGTACCCCCCCCAAGATGCTGCCCTCATCTGTCTGCTTATCTTCTTTAGGAGGCACTGAGAACCAAACCTGGGTCCTTCCATGTGGGAGGTGGGCACCCAATTGTTCAGCATATTGAGCATATTCCCCATATTATTTTGAAACAGACCCCAGACCTCATATCATTTCATCTGTAATACTTTAGCATGAATCTTTAAAAGTAAAGTCTTTTTTTTTTTTCAAATTATCACAATACCATCATCACCCCAAAAGTTAATAATTTCTTAATATTGTAAGAAATTCAGTTGGTGCTCAGTTTTCAATTGTTTCACAAACATAATTTTTTAACTATTTGTATGAATAAGGATCCAAATAAGATACACAAATTGAGAATAGGAATATATCTCTTAAGTCTATATACCTCCCCCTCCACTATCATATATATATGTGTTTCTTTCCCCTCCTCCCCCACCCCACCAAATTATTTGTTGAAAAGAGCAGAGTATCTGTGCTGTAGAGTTTCCCACAGTCTGGATTGTGGTGACTGCATCCTCATTGTGTGGTGTCTGACAAATTTAATATGTTCCTCTGTCCTCTCAATTTCCCATAAAATGGGAGTAAATCTGAGGCTTAAACAAGTTTGTTAGATTCTTTTTTACAAGATTACTTTATAGGTGCTCCTGTTTTCTTCTACCAGGAGTCCCTTAATATCTGGTTGTGTTTCTTTTTATGATGTTGGCAGCTATTAATGATCAAAGCTTAGATCCATTATTACATTAGATATTGCAAAATGTTTCTATGTCTATCCTTCCTTTTTAATTTATTAACTGTAATACTTCTACAAGGGGAAAATTCCCTACAATCTGTATTTGATTTCTCAGTGAAACAGATCCTATAGGAAAGGCAACAAAATGCTTGATTTTTTACCTTTACCTACTATATTAGTCAGCCAAAGGGGTGCTGATGCAAAATACCAGAAATCAGTTGCTTTTTATAAAGGGTATTTATTTGGGGTAGAAGCTTACAGTTACCAGGCCATAAAGCATAATTACTTGCCTCACCAAAGTCTTTTGCCACATGTTGGAGCAAAATGGTTGCCAACGTCTGCCAGGGTTCAGGCTTCCTGGGTTCCTCTCTTCCTGAGGTTCATTTCTTTCTGGGCTCAGCTCCTCTATTTTCTCCACAAGGTCAGCTGTAGACTATTGGGCCACTGGCTCTGTCTCTCTCCTTGGGGCTTCTGCCGTGTCTAAGGAACCATCTCCTCTGTGTTCTTCTCCTGTGTGTTCACTTCCAGGGCTCCAGCTCAAAACTCAGCATCAGAACTCTGTCCTCTGCCATGTCTTTTATCAACGCCCTACTGAAGTGGCCCAATGAAAGCCCTAATCATAATTCTTTTTTTTTAAAGATTTATTTATTTTATCCATTTTAACCAACACCCCCTTCCCCATTTGCTGTTTTGTGTCCATTCACTGAGCAATTCTCTGTGTCTGTTTCCTGCCATCTCTTCTCATCCTCGTCCTCCAGTCTTTACCAGGATTCGATCCTGGAGACTTCCGATGCAGGAGACAGTTATTCTGCCGTCTGCGCCACTGCAGCTCCTGGCTTCTGCAGCTTTCAGAGCATCTAGTCTTGTCTCTCCCCTGTTACGTCATCATCCTGCTGCATGGCTCCCGCCTGGCGGCTCACCGGCACACAGAGCCTGGCAGCCCATGCGCCTTCTATATATATATATTTTTTTTTTAATTTTTTTATTTTACCGGGAGGTCCCGGGGATCGAACCCAGGTCCCTCCATATGGCAGACGGACGCCCAATCATTTGAGCCACATCCGCCCCCCCCCCAATCATAATTTAATCACTCCCAGAGGAACAGACCAGTTTACAAGCATAATCTAATATCTATTTTTGGAATTCATAAATAATGCCAAACTGCTACGCCTACCAATTTTCAAAATAATGAGTTGGTCTCTAGAATCCTCCCACAGAAACCAGTCATGGTTTTGCTTTTTTGGCAGGGAGTTTGGGAGGGGGTTGGAGTATATTATGAATGCACAGATTTAATTATTTGATGTGTTTCAATTCATTGCAGTTATCCTCACTGATACTGAAATTATCCCACCATTGGCCAGTGGAAGCCCCTTTCAAGTTGGAGCTCACATCCTTCTGACACATAATCTTCACTACCTGGTATGACAAGATGGTCAGGGTGATCTTGTATATTTCCCACCCAGACCTGGAATTAGCCATTTCCCCCAAGAAGCCCTGGTTCCTTTTAATGGGAAAGGACTTGAAGTTGTTATGTCTACATGAGGTCACAGAATCGGAGAGTCATGCAGTAGTTACAGGAGATGTAACCTCAGTGAGAAAAGCTGTACTAGAGTCCTCTAGAACTCAGAATTTGACTTGGAACCATTCATACCAACCTTCTCCCAAGCTGTTGATCTAAGAAAATGATTCTATTATCTCCTAAGCAGACAGTGGGGGTCAAGCTGAACAGTAGAGTAAAAAAACTGGAGCCCAGGAAAAAAGTACTACTGAACAGGAGAGAGGATCCATCTCCCTGAAGAGCAAGATGAAGGCAGACAAATCCCTGAAAATGCAGACTCCTGAAGAATACAAAATGAAAATGCTGGGAAATTGTATGGCATTCTCAATAGAATGGAAGAAGAAATGTCTTTCATAAAACAGGAGCATGCAGCTGTATGACAGAAGCAAGCTGAGAAGAAAATAAAACAAGATAAATAGAAAGGAATATAGATGAGATGAAGAAATCTAAGGGAAAATAAAAGCACAAAAGCAAGAATATGATCAGACTATACATATTGTTTTATAACCTATTGTCTTTTACCTAACACTATGGGAAACATCTTTCCATATGTTATGAAATATTTTTTTTACCATGATATTTCTAATGACTGGGCTGCATGGGTAATTCAACATATGAACTATCACACTTCATTTAACTAATCCCCTCATGTTAGAAAATTAGGTATTTTCCAATTGGGTTTTTTTCCTTTCTTCCCCCCCCCCCCATTATGAGCAATGTGAGGAGGACACATTCTTGTACATCTGCCCATTTATTCAACAACTATTTATTGAGCACTACTAACTGCTAGTAACAATGCTAGGTATTGGAGTACATGATGGTGAAAAAGATGGACTTAATTTCCCCATTTTAATGGACCTTGCAGTCCAACTGGGAAATGAAACAAGCAAGAAATTTCAATACTTTTATGATAAATGGTAGAGAGAAGAACTATATGGTGATAAGGAAGTACGTGACTAGGAAGCATAACCTATTTTAAGTTTTCCTGAGAAAGTGACATTTAATCTGAGACCTGAAGAATGAGAAGAGGTAAGCTAAGAAAAGAATGGCAAAACAGTATTTTAGGAAGAAAGAATAGCATGTTCAAAGGTCTGAATGTGAGACGGAGGAAGGCACACTCAAGATGTTGAAAGTAATTCAATCTGTGACTGGACCAATGGTGACAGGTCATGAAGGGTTTTGCCACTAGAGGATTTTAAGCATGGCAGTGCCATGGTCAAGATTTTTGTTATAGAAGGAGAGTTCTGGAGCACAATGGAGATTGAAGCATAGCATGAGTAGAGGTAGGGAGGCCATTTGGGAAGCTGTTCAATAGCCTAGGCATGAAAATGGTAGTAGGTTTACAAGAGGTTGTTGACAGTGGGATATAAAGAAGCAATGGATTTGAAAAATATCTAGGAGAGATTCATTTGATGTGGATGGCAACAGAGAAAGGAGAGTCAAAGCTGGCTCTCAGACTTCTGACTTTAGCAACTAGGTGGTGCCATTTACTATTATCGGGAAAGAGGTGGGAGGAATAATAGGTAATGTTGCCCTTAAGTTTCCTACAAAATTCCTAAATGGGGAGCAGATGAGGCTCAACCAATTGAATGTCGGCCTCCCACATGGGAGGCCCTGGGTTCAGTTCCCAGTACCGCCTAAAGAAGATAAACAATCAGCAGACAATGAGAGGGAAAAAAAGCAAGACAAGAAGCAAAAACAAAATGAGCAGGGAGCAAATGTGGCTCAAGCAGTTGAGCACTTGCCTCCCACATGGGAGGTCCCAGTAAAGAAAATACAAAACAGACAACAAGCAGACAACAAGCAAAACAAAATGAAACAAACAAACAAAAAACAACAACAAAAAAAAAACAAGCAAAGAGTACAAAAACAAGAAGCAAAAACAATGAGCAAAAACGACGAGGGAGCCATTTTGGTGTGGGGGGGAGCTGTGTGGATTCCTAAGTGGAAGTCTCTAATATGCAGTTGGATTTACAGATCTGGAGCTCAGGAGGGGGTTCCAGCCTGGAATTTTAGGTTTGTGATCCATCAGCATATGGTTGTAGTTGAAGCCATAGGAATGGTTGAGGTCTCACAGTAAGACAGATGGACAGGAGAAAGAACCTAGGACAGACACCTGAGGAACAGCATCAACATGTGAAGGATGGGCAGAGGAAGAAGACCCTGCAAAAAACACCTGGAAGGAATAGCCAGAGAGGTAGGAGGAAACCTGGGGGGTGGGGGAATGGGAGTGGAATGCTGCTTTACAGAAGTAAAAGGAATAGTTTGTGTGTAGAGGAAGGGTATGGTTAAGAGCATCAAATATTTCCAAGAGTTTAAGAAAGACAAGGACTGAAAAGTGTCCATAGGATTTAGGGACCACCTAAATGATCTTGGTGACCATGACAAAAGCAGTGGTAGTGGTATGTTGGGCCTTGTGACCAGATTTCATTTGTAAAGAGTGAATTGAGGGAATCAGATGTGGCTCAAGTGATTGGCTCCTGTCTACCAAATAGGAGGTCCAGGGTTCGATTCCCAGGGCCTCCTGGTGAAAAGGCAGGCTAGCCTGTGTGGAGTACTGACCCACGCAGGAGTGCTGGCCCAGGCGGAGAGCTGGTGCAGCAAGATGACACAACAAAAAAAGACACAGAGGACAGACAGTAAGAGATGCAGCAGACCAGGGAGCTGAGGTGGTGCAAGAGATTGAGCGCCTCTCTCCCAGTCCGGAAAGTTCCAGGATCGGTTCTTGGTGCCGCCTAAAGAGAATACAAGCAGACACAGAGGAACACACAGAGAGCAGACAGTGAGTGCAAAAACAATGGGGGAGAGGGGGATGGGGATAAATAAATAAATCTTAAAAAAAAAAAAAAGTGAATTGAAGGTGAGGAAGCATTCATCTTTCATTTGACTTTTGACCCAATTTCAGAATCTTTTGCTGAGTAGACTATGGTGTTTACCATTATCTCCTGAAAAGATTTGGAAGGTAGACAGCCTGATTTTAATTCTCCTTGGGGATGGAGCCAGAATTTAAATCCAGGCAGTCTGGATCCAGAGTCCATGCTCTCAGCCACTAGGCCACTGGGTCACTTGTGACCCAAAGCATCCTAACAGACTAGTAAATTAATTTGCCCTTGAAAACAGTCACACCATATGAGCAATAATCCTATTTCCAGAAATACACTTTAAATGACTAATCAAAGAATTATGCACACAGGTGTTCACTGCAGCATTATTTATAATAGCAAAACAATGTAAATTTGCATGGATTTTATTTTTTAAAAATAATATGAATCAGCTGTTTTGTCTACTGCTTGACTTTTACCTTTTGGTCTGTGTTAATAGTTTTTAGTCTGAATTTTGGTTGCACATTGATCACATTCTTTTAAAAGTTGATTGAAAAACTATATACATTGAAATTTATGCCCTGCTTGCTTCCAGGATTGGCTGACTTTACAGCACAGAACAAGACTTGACATATAGGGCTAGAAGCGCTCAGAGTCCATCTGAAGAAGGCAGAAGGGGCAGGCATTTTCTAGTACCAGAGTTAAATATATTGCAAGATCTGGGAAATTTGGTTCTAAGATGTCTGGCAACAAAGCAGAAAGTAACACAGTAAGTTACAGAATTTTCATTGTCCAATATGACGAAGAATCTTAACTGAGTTTTCTGCAGAGGCATTTTTTTTCTGGGATCTAAATTCAAGCAGGAACTTAAGATGGGAATGCTTATGTAACGGGTATTGAAGGATACTGCAGACTATTGTTAAACAGTTTTATAAAGAAACTGAAAAACCATTCAGCTGCATGGCACTCCATGAACTTGCCATAAAGGTAGACAGCAAGCCACTAGCTTCTAACTTGAAGGTGTTCAGGCAAACAGCTGAAATGCAGGGTCCAGGCGTTTTGCCTTTTGGTCCTAGCAGTTCCTCTCCTCTGTGGAGTTCTACCACCTCCTGTGCTGCTCTAGTTTTGCAGCAAAAGCACCTTCTCATGAATCCAAGCTGGGGGTGTGTGGGAAGAGGTTGTAGCCCAAAAAGGCCAGCTGTAGGCTAAAAATTTCTTTGAAGATTTGCAATTTATATTTAAAATTCCTGTGAATTTTACAGTCTGTTTCATAATGTGTTTATATATAAAAGTGTGTTTTTCCCCTTAAAACTTCTAACAAAATTGGTGATCCAGGAAATGGGCTGTAATTATCTGATTGGAGTACCCATTGGCAAGCCGCCTTGGACCACCCCACCTAATAACGTCATCCTCACAGACATACTGTTATTTTAATTTGACGTTGGGCCAGTATTCCCAGGGTCTAGATGAGTAAACTGCTTCTTGCTAATATTAAATGCCTTGCAATACAACATGATATATTTTCTAATGTATAGAGAAGAGGGTCTACATAAGTTTTGGTTGACAAGTGTTTAAAAAAAAAAAGGCACATTACTTTGTGAGCATTTATGAGTTATGCTTTCTATGCAGGCACAAACATCAAGAATAATCACATTTGATATTTTGGCAATTTTTTCAGGAAGAACATTTTAAGCTCTAGCATTCATGATCCATCAAGACCTACCTGTCTTAGGCAGGTGCAAAGCCCCAGTGAGAGCAGTCTGGGTGGTGGGCATCAAGCAGGGGAATAATTCCTCACTGGAATAACAAGGGTCAAAATGGGAGGTTCAAAATCCCCAAAGTGACATAGGCTCTCTGCAACAGAGGGTGGTGTATACAAATCCTCTGGCTACATTTAGGGCTCAGCTGGGTAGTCCATATTGAAAGAAGGCCCAGGATCGCTTGAGAAAAGATCTATTCTCCTGAAGTTGGAGGCTGCAACCTCCATGAACAGGACTCCTAGAACGTGGGCTATAAGTAGCCCAGCAGGCCTCCAGAAAGTTCCATCTAACAAAGCAAAAAACACTTTGTTGAGAAAAAGTATTTAAAGCAGATGCTGGCCACCTCTTCATTGAAGAACCTCAGAGGTACAGTTATTTAAAGAAAAACTACCTCTCAATGAACCATCAAATTGAGTAAGTTACAAATTGCATTCCTAAAGAGCTAAAATTTTGAACTGTCAGACAGCGTATGTGGGAAGCCAGCACTCAACTACTAAGCCACATCAGCTTCCCTGAGTTGGTTTTTTTTTTTTGTTTGTTTTGCTTGTTATTTGTTTTTTCAGGAGGCACCAGGAATCGAACCTGGGACCTCCCATGTGGGAGGCGGGAGCTCAATGGCTTGAGCCACATCTGCCTCCTGTTAGGTACCATTTTTATTTTTAATTTTTATTTATTTTTTATTTTTAAAGATTTTATTTATTTATTCATTTATCCCCCCCTTGCTGCTTGTCTGCTTGTCTCCCCTTGCTGGGCCGTCCTGCTGCGTCAGCTCACCGCGCCACGCGGGCTGGCCTGCCTTTACCAGGAGGCCCAGGGAATCGAACCCGGGGCCTCCCACATGGCAAACGGGAACCCCACTGATTGAGCCACATCCGCTTCCCAGGTACCATTTTTAAAGAGTCATTTAAATACTCACAAAACTGGTATGTAGGGAAGCGGATGTGGCTCAATCGATAGGGCTCCCGTTTACCATATGGGAGGCCCCGGGTTCGATTCCCGGGGCCTCCTGGTGAAGGCAAGCCAGCCCGTGTGGCGTGGTGAGCTGACGCAGCAAGATGACGCAAAAAAGGGAGACAAGTAGACACACACAAAAAACGCACAGCAAATGGACACAGCAAGCACAAGCAGCAAGGGGGGATAAATAAAATAAATAAAATCTTTAAAGAAAAAAAAAACAAACTGGTATGTAATACTACATGGTTTGGCCAGTAGGAAGCACCAACAGGAGATCAGAGGACAGAAGTAATAATTTGCAATATTTATTTCCACTGACCACCCCTGCAGGGTGTTTGTTACAGTGGTGGCATTTATCTGGTACAGTTATAGCTCTCAGCAAGTTCTAGCAACTACTCCCTCCCCTGCCCCTTCAGGCTTGGGGATAGTAATGCTGACCACACCTTTGTAGATAATCCCTTCAATAAACTCTTTTTAATTCATTTTTAGCCTGAGTAGTCTTTTCTCTGCTGGGACCCAAACCCAAACATGATCTTCATGCCTGATGAAGTAGATAACCATCTGGACATGGCTGGACAAAGAGCACAGTGAATTGTACCTTATTCTTAGGACTTTTCCCCAGAAATGCCATACAACACTTCTGCTCATTCTTCATTGGCCAAAGCAAGCATAAGGTATATTAGTTATCTATTGCTGTGTAACAAATGATCCCAAAACTTAGTGGCTTAAAACAATAAACATAAGAGCTCACACAATTTTCTAAGGTTCAGGCATCTGGCAGTGGCTTAGTTGGTGATTCCAGCTCAGGGTCTTTCATGAGGCTGCAGTTAAAATGTCAGCTAACACTGAGCGCATTTAAGGGCTTGACTAGGGTTAGAGGATCTGCTTCCAAAATGGCTCACTCACATGCCTGACAAGTAAAGACTGGTTGTTTGCAGGATGCCTCAGTTCCTTGCCACGTGAACCTCTCTAAAGAACTGCTTGAGTGTCCTCATGACATGGCAGCTGACTTCCTCAGGAATGAGCAAGACGAGAGAGCGCAGTGCTCGCTTGGGCAGCACATATACTAAAATTGGAACGATACAGAGAAGCTTAGCATGGCCCCTGCGCAAGGATGACATGCAAATTTGTGAAGTGTTCCATATTAAAAAAAAAAAAAGAAAGAAAGAAAGCGCAAGGAGGAAGCCACAAAGCATTTCATGACCTAGTCTCAGAAGTCAAACACCTTCACTTCCAACATATTCTATTTATTATGAGTGAGTCACTTGGTTCAGCCCATACCCAAGGAGAGGAAAATTAAGCTACATCTATTGAAGGGAAGAGTATCAGACTATGTGGACATTTTAAACCCATTGCACCAGGCCACATCTAACTTCAAAGCACGCAATGTGCCCCGAAGGAGAATCACAAGGATTTGGCCTAAAGTACTAACGCCCACCACAGTGTGGTTATTTTGTTTGTTTTAGGCTGGAAGAATCCTAGGAGATTTTATCAGCCACTTAGGAGTTAAGCAAAATCTAGATCCAAGCCTTACTCTTGAATTTGTTATAGAAATCTTTGCTCTATGAATCTTAGGGTCATGGTGTTGATTTGTAATTTGAATCCCTTGTGGTTGGGGAGGAGGGGCAGAACGGCATCAGGGACTTCACTGAAAAGGTAAGTCATTCCTCAGGGAAGCGGAGGTTCTTCACTTAAGAAACTGGATCACATACTTACAGGGGAGGTGCCACATTCACCGAGGTGGTTTTCCCAGGGCGAGGCTTACCCATTATACTCAGGATGTGCTGACCCCTGCAATTTCCCCAAGTGTGGGAAACTCAACTGCATAATTTGTGGTAGTGTGGGACTGTGTTCATGCTCTCCCCTGATTAAAAAAAAAAGAAACTGGATCACAAAGTGAGGGGCTAGGCAGGGAAGTATGGGGTCTCTCCCTCTTTCTATGTCCAACAGGACCTTGGACTTCCCTGTTGGAAGGGGCCAATGTGGTATCCACTCTGTGGAGGTGGGAGGTCCAGAGTCTGAGAGAAGGACGTTGGGAGACAGTCACAAAGTCATCCCTGCCTTGTGAGTCAGTTTGTGTTCATTTCTCATTTGCATGTCCAAAGCTTTGGGCAAAACATTATAGAAGTGGGCTAGTCTTATCTCAACTGTCCAGGCCATAAGAGAGAGGTTATGTATTCACACTGGGGACAGAGGAATAAGGGAGAAACAGTGAGTGAGTGGCAGGGGTAGCTGAAGAGAGACTCCCAGGGAGAGGGTAAGCCTCCAGCTCCAGCTGCCCTCTCCCACCAAGAGATTCTGCTCCCATGACCAGACAAAGAGATTCTAGGCTTTATTTTTAATAATGTACCTGGCATTTCCTTACTGCCAGCTACCCCATTCTTCATTGAATTCTTTTTTTTTTTTTAACAATTCATTGAAGTATATCATTCATACATGAACATACATAAACAATAAGTGTTCAGTAAACATTGTGAACTTAGAAAACAAACATGCATAACATCATACAGGGCTCACACACATCACCCCACCACAAATACTTTGCATTGTTGTGAAACATTTGTTAACAAATTATGAAAGAGAATCATCCAAGTATTACTACTAACTATGGTCCATATCTTACTCTCCTATACTTTTTTTTTTTTTTAAGGATTTATTTATTTACTTACTTTTATCCATTTCTACCATTTGCTATTTTTGTGTCCATTCCCTGGGCAACTCTCTGTGTCTGTTTCCTGCTCTCTCTTCTCATCCTTCTCCTCCTGTCTTCACTGGGATTCGACCCTCAGAACCCCCGATGTGGGAGAGAGGCGTCCTACCACCTGCACCACCTTAGTTCTGGGTTTTTCGGCATATCTCGTCTTGGCTCTCCCTTGTGTCACTCTCCTGTTATGTCATCATCTTGCTGCATGGCTTGTGGGGCCTAACGGTGCACCCGCTCATGGGGCCTGGTGGTCCATGCGCCTTCTATATTTTTCTTTTTTTAATTTTTACTGGGAAGTCCCGGGGATCAAACCCAGGTCCCTCCATATGGGAGATGGACACCCAACCATTTGAGCCACATCCGTCCTCCTGCAGTATCTCTTAAGGTTGACCAAAGATACCTAGAGTTACAGTCATTTCCCATACAGAATGGTCATATAATAAATCAGGCATTCTAAAAACCAGATCTAGGGTGAAAAACTAGGTCTGGGGACACATGCATGGTTTCTAATATAGCAAATGTTTAGCCTACTCTGATTATTACAAAATCAGGACAGCGAGAATATTCACACTTCATTGAATTCTTGACTTCACAACCACAACTGTCAATACAGTGGCCTAGGTATCCAGGCAATATTAAGATCTTGATCCATGGGACCCAATACCCAAGGATGTATCTGTGAGGGATGTCTGCAGTCATTTCTAGATCAGAGACCTCCAGGCCAGCAAAGACCTCCAGAAGGGCTGGAGATAGTTTCTATCTGATGGATCTGAGGTCCTGCAGAGACCTGAGGGAAGACTTCCCCAGGATCTGGGTGAACTCTCTGGTGAGCTGCTCTCCCCCCAGCAAAGAAATGTCATCAGAACAACCTCCACAACACTTTGTGCCGGTCTCGCCTCACTGTGGCCTTTGGACTGGGTCGTGGCAGCATTCCAGCCGTGGGGAGGCAGTTTACAGACCTGGATCCAGGATTTGCTGTGCCATCCATTCACTGATTGCATCTGTGTGATGAACAAGCATGGTTTGTGATGAAATCAAAACACAGCTTTATTTTTTGTCCCCCATTGCCCTTTAAACTTTATTGAGTGGGGAAAGCTTTTCTTCTCCTACCGGATGAAAACAGCAGGCCTTTTCTGTCCAGTTTTAGGTAATAGCCTTCTAATCCGTTTAAGTCAGAAAGAGTTTCAAATCAGTAATTATATATCAATCACTCTTTGGTCTTCACATAAAGGAAAGCCTTCTTCCTCTCCCACAGCCAAGGCTTATAGCTGGTACTGCCATCTCTTGGAAAGGGGGTAGCGTGGGCTCCTTCTTTCTCCAATCCAACCACCAACCCCCCTCACTCCGTAGGGGCTGCTGCAGTATCACCAGGGTGAGGGAAAGGGCCGGGAGATGAGGTAAGGGAACTATCACATGCTACGTGGCCAGATGGCTTTGCACTCTCTGGGCTGGCAGAGAACTAAAACTGACTGTCCTGGGTGCTTTGTGGATTGTTCAGAGACTCCCATCCCTGAGACCTTTCTCCATAGTTCCCTTGACACTGGTAATGCGTCTGTACTCTGGACAGTCACTTGTGATGTCTTTACTTCCAGCTTCTTGCTGCTAGAGCCCTAGTGGCTCTCTCCTCTTTTTGGTCTGATCCATGGGAAGCACTCACACTTCCCTGTGCACCAGTGAATTCCGGCATGAACCTAAGGCAATGCTCTGCTTTCAAAACCCCAGTCAGCTCATCTGTCGTTAACACTCCAAAAGGGAATCAGACCCCAGGCCTCTATGCACCCCTGCAATTCTAGAGGTCTTGTGGCATGGCTGTTTGCCTCCGGTCATGGCTGGCATCAATTCCTTTCCCTGTTTATATGTCTGACACTAAACTATTGAAAAGTAGAGTCTTTTACTCCATCTCTTGACTCGGAACCAGACTGACTGCTTAACCAATAGCAAGTGGAGAAGTGGGCCTAGCCTCTAAAGTAACTGCAGCTATCCCTATTCCTTCTTTTTGTTTGTTTGTTTGTTTGTTAGGTACTAGGGCTGGGGATTGAACCCGGGACCTCGTATGTGGAAAGCCGATGCTCAACCACTGAGCCACATCAGCTCCCCTCCTGTTCCTTCTTGAAGTCCAGCCACCATGCTGTGGGGATACCCAGGGAGCCATAGAGAGGAGAATCAAGACTCTGGCCAGCGACATCAGCCATCAGCAGAGCACTAACTTGCCAGCCATGTGAATGAGCCATTTTGGAGCTGATTAATGAGGAGCAGAAACAAGTTGTCCCTACTCAGCCTGGCCCAAATTGCCAGATTTTGCACAAATTATTGTTTTAAATCACTGATTTTTTGGGGTTGGTGGTTTTTTCAGCAATATGTAACTGAAACACTTGGTAAGCTCTCCAAGAGGCCCCATGTAAGCCTTTCACATTGGGTTTGAGGTGAAGTAGATAATACCCTGCTTCCCTCCCACTTGGGTAGGGTAAGGAGTCAACATGGCAACAGATCTCTCCAAAGACATTTCTTCCCAAATCATCCTCTCTCCCCACAACCTAATCCCTTTATATATCCCTGATCTGACTGAGGAGTCCAAGAGATATGGAACTGGTTCTTTAAAATTGCCTCTGTGAGTTCAGTGTGTATGGGAATTCTGTCTCAGGCTCACTAGATCTCTGATATCTCTCACACTGTTGCCTTGGCTGAATACGAGGCCCAAAGAACCTCATGTTCCTATCCTGTGAGTCCAGGATTGGCTGGGGCATACCTTGATGTGTGGGAGTCTTCAGGCAGAAGATGTACAGTGTAGAGAAGTAATTTTTCATTTTTTTTTTTAGCCAGCAAATCCCAGGTGAATTTTATGTGAGGGTCTAAACCAGTTATGGCTATGCTATAGTTAAAGAGAGGGTAGGAGTCCCGAGCCAGGCTGGGAGACCCTTCCTTGCCTCCTATAGTAGTCTGTGAGGTGACAAATAAATGCCCTGAATTCTGCGTGACGCAACTTGAATATCACCGATGTAAAGCAAAGAACTTGGGCTATGGAGCAGGTGAACCTCTCTGAACCTCAGTTTCTTCATCTGTAAAACGAGAAAGATGGTAACTGACTCATGTTTCCAATCAACAGCAACATTGCTTTCCTCCCTGGGCCCAGTGGAGAGCAGCTGCTGCACCATAGACCTCTGCTTAATACCACTGGGTGGGGCAACTCGAATCTCTCCTTCAGGAGGGTGTCTAGACCATCCCACATCATACTGGAATCTGAAACCAGACTTCCACAATAAGAGAGGTACTAACAAGAGTGCCACAGGATGAAGTTCAGCAGTGAAAGGCTGAGGGTGGATTTGAGAATCATGAAAGTGCTAGATGAACCGAGGCAAGTTCTGTGTCCTCCACACGGAGACCCAGGAGAACTCTTCCCTAACAACCATTGCTGGGAGCTTATCACACGATGCGAAGTGTTTTACATGCATTACCTTACTTAAAATCCCCAGAACAATCCCATAGGGTAGATATTTATTTTAGTTTGCCTGGATGCTATGAAAAATACCACACACTGGTATTGGCTTAACAACAGGAATTTATTGGATCAAGGTTTGGAAGGCTAGAAGTCCAAAAAGCGAGACATCACAAGGCTATGCTTCCCCCCCCCCAGATCGGGAGGGTTCTGGTATTGGCTTGCCGCGCTCCTTGGCGTTCCTTGGCGTGCGTCATCTCTGCCTCTCATCTCATGGTGCGCTGCTCTCCTCGAGTCTGCTTTTCCTCTTTCCACTCCTGCTTCCCCCCATGGCCTTCTCTAACTTCTCCATTCTGGTTTCTTCTCAGTAATATGGATCAAGACCCACTCTGATTCAACTGGCTACACCTTAACTAATAGTATCATCAAAAGATACTATTTATTTACAAATAAATTCACAACCACATGAACACGGATTAAGATTAGGAACAAGAAGTACAAAATTCAATCTACCACAATATTACCCTTTTTTTTTTTTTTCCAGAGAACCCAGGACCTCTTAGCATGGGAAGCAGGCACTCAACCACATGAACTACATCTGCTCCCTTATTACCCCTTTTTACAGGTTAGAAAATTGAGGTTCAGAGAGCTTAAACTAGTAACCCCCAAATTTGGCTCACCATCAAAATAATCTAGGGAGCTCTTAAAATGCACATTCCCAGGCTCTACCCCATAGCAACTGAATCAGAATTCCAGGAGTCCAAGGGCACATACCTAGCCAGTGGCAAAACGGGGCTGGAACTAGGATGAGGTGCAAAATGTAAGGTCTCCCTTCCAGGCTCCAATCTGCCTTCAGGACCCAGAGAGTGGGGGTCTCCTTACAATTTGCGCCCTAGGCAACCCCTTGCCTCACCCTAGTCCAAAGTCATTTCCAGGACCCAGGCCTGTCTGTGGAAAGTCCACACTCTTAATCATGAATCTACTACAGCCTCCAGGAGGTGTTGGCAGTGGTTCTCCAACTTGAGTGTGCAGCAGAATCACCAGGAAGGTGTGTTAAAACACAGATTGCTGGGCTTCAACCCCAGAGTTCCTGATTCAGTGGGTCTGGGTGGGGCCAGAAAATTGCCCTTCTAACAAGTTCCAGGTGATGTTGATACTGCTGGCCCTGGACTACACTTTGAGATCCACCACCTAAAGGTGGAAGGAGGAGCCAGCACCTCAGAGCAACAGCTCACTTCTCTTGATTTCTTCTCTAAAGGTCTGTTGAAGTGCTCAGAGCATTGGGGTACTTTACTGCGTGACCCTGAGACACGCCAAGCTGAAGTTAATTCTCTCATCACCCACCCATACCACAGCACCTTCTCGCCAGGTTTTCTAAGCTGTTCTCAGTTTCAACAAGGAAAGAGCATTCCAGGGAAAGGGTTTTCCAGCCAGGAGAGGTCAAGCCTTACCAAGATCACGGTCTCCGGTCTCTGGTTTCCGACTACTCCTTACTGACTCCATCCATCCCTGGGAGCTTCCTGGGTTGGGGTAGCTGAGCTCCTGTTGGTTTCTATGCTTTTTGCAGCTCCATGCTGCTGCAGCTGACTGGGGAAAGAAGAACTTGATTTTAAAGTTCCTGGGCTCTTTGCTTCCTCCTTGAGTAACTGTCTCGAGAGCAGTTGTAGACATTTGTGCTAATTAGTTGAATTTAATTTTATGTGTGCCTTGTTAGGGCCCCAAACGGAATCTACAAATGAATGGCAGCTTACATGCAAATGAGTGGAATTCATGGTCCCCAGCCTTTTATGGTTTTTGTTTTGTTTTTAAACAGCCCTACAGTCCATAGGCCAGCACTGGGTATTTCCTTCTAATCCTCAAAAAAGCGTTTCTGATTCATTAAGCACCTAACTGTACAGTTCTTGAGGGAAGTTCCTTCTAAAAACGAAAACCCAGCATCCAGCAGGCGTCAGCCTTCTCAGTCACTTTTGTCCCCTACCAGCTGCAGACTGAGCTACCGCAAAGCAAGCCTGGTGCCTTGACTTGATTTAACCAACTTATTCTTTCTTTTTTTTTTTTTTTTTTAAGATTTTATTTATTTATTCATTTATCCCCCCCTTGCTGCGCCCCGGGAACCGAACCCGGGGCCTCCCATATGGTAAACGGGAGCCCTACTGATTGAGCCACAGCCGCTTCCCCCAATTTATTCTTTTTTTTTTTTTTTTAAAGATTTTATTTATTTATTCATTTATCCCTCCCTTGCTGCTTGTGCTCGCTGGGTCAGCTAACCACGCCGTGCGGGCGGGCTTGCCTTCACCAGGAGGCCCCGGGAACCGAACCCAGGGCCTCCCATATGGTAAACGGGAGCCCCACTGATTGAGCCACAGCCGCTTCCCCCACAATTTATTCTTGATCCCAGGCACCTGCCGCCTCTTCCTACCTCACCATTCTAACCCGCGCACATCATGCTTTGGAGGAAAGAGCTCTAAATTGGGTGTAAGGATATAGTTGCAGCCCACTGACAGCTGCGTGCGCTTGGCAAGGTCACCTTTCTTCTCTTCGTCTTCATTTTTCTCATCAGGATGGCAACAGGATGGCAGATTTTCCTGAAGGAAATGAGAGGCCCTACTGGGAAGAGGAATCCAGGCAGGAAACAAGGTGACCGTTGGGGCTGGGAGAGAAAGGACTTCCTCTGGGGTTTCAGGAACTGGGCTTGGAGGAGTGGGGAAGGCAGAGAGCAGCTCTGGTGGTGGGGGTGAGTTGACCCTGCCTCAGAAGGAGGGAGTTTCACAAATCCCTGGGCCACCATTTTATTGCTGGCAGCTGCAGTGAGGGGCAGCCTTCAGCCTCAAGGAGATGTGAAAAACCTCTGGGGCTTCTCCTCCTCGAGCTGAGGGGAGAACTAGCACGGGCTTACCAGTGCCTGGCACGTGGGGAATACTCTAGGGAGGACTGTGTGAGGATGACTTCAAGGAGCTCAGTGTCTACAACACTGTCACCAGGGAAGCCCGGGCTGGTCCTCGGCTGACTGGAACTCTGCAGAGAGAGGAGTCCTGTTCCCAGTCCTGGGCTCTAAGAAACAACTGTGGAGTGGGAAGCAGGCCTTCGAGGCCCAGGAGCTTCCTGAGAGGATGAGGCCCCTGCCCTCAAGGCAGGTCCTGAGTGGACACAGCCTGGCACCGCTGAGCCAGATGCTCTGTGGGCAGCAACCACAAGGAACAGCCTTTGTGGAGGGATGATTGGGCTTATATTTTCTTCTCAGAGAGGTGAAGTGCCAATGACTGGGAAACTCCCAGGGTGTCTCTGAATTCTCAATGGCAGGAGCTCCGGGGAGGATATTCTCAATAAGTAGTATGCTGGGAGCTTAGAGCCACTTATTTTGAACTTAAAAAAATTCCTTATTTTTAGTCAAGCTACTAAAATGTGACATCTGGTTATTTGGAAGAAGTAGACTATGATCTCTATGGCCTGTCAGCAGTAATGTTTTGTGATTCCAAGAGCAGTCCTGATATTAACTGAACAATGGCCAGCGTTACTGAGCACTTGGCACAGTGGGCCAGGCAACATGCATTATTGTATAAAATAATATAACATTTCTGGAACATTGTGTTACAATTATCCCCACTTTGCACTGAGGAAACTGAGGCTCAGCAAATGTAAGTAATTTACCCAGAGTTACACAGCTTCTAAGAGGTGGAGCCAGGAGGTTAAGCAGGCCTGCAACTTGACTTCAGAATGCCACGATCTGCAGCCTAGAGCCTCACTCCTGCCTGCTTCCCCAGGTCCAGCCCCACGTAGCAGTCAAGACCTCACCTGCCTGTGGAACAGAGAGATCGCTCCCCAAGTGTGAGGACAGGGGACTGGGAGGAGATCAGCTCACAGCCTGGGGCATTGCTGGGAGTGGGCTGGTGTGGTGGAATGTTAAAAAAAATCCTTTTCATGTTTTATTTCTGTTGAAATATAATGCAGTTAGACAATGCAAATGTGTGTTCAAATGGTTTGAAAGAGATGCTGCCATCCAAGAGGGGAGAATCAGCAAGCAAAGCACTGGTTTTTGTAGGAACTTTGAGAAGAAAAGAAGACGTTTAAAGGAAAAATTCCTTTTTAAAGAAAAAAAGGCGGTGGGGGGGGGGGTAGAAAAATCTCAAACTGTGACGGGGAGATTGAAGAAATGAGAGGGGTTTACGGGCTCAGATCAGAAAGAAAGGCATGTCCTTTCTCACAAGCTGGATAGAGAGAAGCGTGGGTGGGTAAGTAGGGAGTCAGGGATTCTCTCCATAACCAGAAACGACCCCTTCTAGGCATATCTGATGCTCACTGCCCACCCACGTCCCTTCTCTAACCCCAGACTCCATACATTCTCCTTGTGGTAGTTACTCCTGGCTGCGATGCCGGCTCAGTGTGTGTCAGTGCAGGGGCCAAGGAAGGAAAGAGTGGGCAGAAAATCGGGAGAATCATCAAGTGTGGGTGAATTAGGAAAAGAGGGCTATTTCCCACTGAGGAATTACACTGATGAAATCTAGGCTAGAAAGTTCCAAGTTCAAAGGTCTGTTTACTTTATTATCTTTTTACCCCAAGGAATGTGCCTGTTGGGTTAATGTTTATTTTATTGAATAATCTAGTTTTAGTCATGTCAATAAAAGGTTGTATTGACTTTTATAGCAAAAACTCAGTTTTGCTGCTAATTTCATATCTCCAAAGTTTCTTCCTGGGCTCACAGGCTCTACTGCCCCCTAGGGGTAGATCTAGAGCAGGCAGGACATTTGAATTACATGCCCGAACCCAAATCCGAGGTTTGAATCCCAGCTCAGCTCACTTAAGAATTGTGTGACAAAACCAGGCAGAGTTCATCACCCTGAATTTCAATTTCCACACCTTAAAGTAGAAACCGTAACACCTATTTTGGGGGGAGGTTGTTGTGGTGATCAAATGAGTTAATGTGTATGTAGTACCAACTACGTAGAAGATGTTTAATAAACTATAACTATTAGTCTTATTAGAAAAGTAATTGATATCTCTGTGGAGGTGGTTTGCAGTGTTTGCCATGGGGTTCTGTTCTCATCATTTTCATCACTGACTCAAGTGAAGCTACAGAAGATAGTCTCCCACTTCTGTGGGAGACACTGCTAGAATAAGAAGTCGAGAGAACTTGACTGGTTGGAAGGGTGAGCCAAATCTAACAGGTGAAGTGTGACAGGGATAAATGTAAGGCTGTGTGTAACATATAAAGTCTGCCTAGTGCACAAGTACCGTGGGGGGTTGGGGAGGGTGCCTAATTGACAAAAAAGACCAAGTCAAAAACACTGAGGGATTTTGTGGACAAAGAGCTCATCGGGAGTCAGGTGACTCACACATAAGGAGCAACATATATGAAAAAAACTTTTAGACTGTTCATAGACTGACCTCATAATCCCACTACTAGGTATCTGCCCAGAGGAAATAATCAGAAATAACTGTATACAAAGATATTAAATGCAATGTGATTTATAAAAGTAAAAAACCAGAAACAATAAATGTCTAATAATTAAGGACAAATAATTAGGTTGTGGCTTATCCATGCAGTCTTTAAAAATAATTTTCAAGGGAAAATGCTCAGAATATAAGTTGGGGGGAAAGCAGATGACATTATGAGAAATAGATGATCACTACACATTGATGAAAACGTTCATCAAAAAGGTACAAAAATTAAAAGCCCATATATACCTGCTAAGATCGCATCAATGTGTACAATGCAAAAATTGACAAAACTACTAGGAGAAATCCAGCATCAAAGTATGAGATTTTAATATATTTCTTTTAGTAATTGGTAGACCAAGTAGACCAAAGGAAAAAAAAAAAAAAAAGTAAGGAAAAAGACAATTTAATATAATGGCCATGTATAGTAAACTGTACCCTAAAGCTGGAGAAGACATATTCTTTTCCAATGCACATGGAGCATCTATAAAACTTGACCACATACCTGCATAAACCAGCAATTCAGTCCCTGGTGCTAAATTCTAAGACAGGGAGCTCTGGAAGGTGAAGCCCCTGGCCTTGATTAGGTAGGAGCTCAGGCAAGATCTCCCAGAAGAAAGTATGGCTAAGATGAGTTTTAAAACGAGTTTCCCTGATAAAGGAGGTGGGGCTGAAGGCTGAGCCGGCCTCATGCAGGGGAAGCAGCAGGTTCAAGGGCCCTGAGGCAAACAAAAACCAGTGAACTCAGGGAACTCCAACTAGTGTCCCAGATTCCACAACCATTGCTCTCCCTGATACCAAGTTTTTACCAGGCTCTCTGACAGCCTGCTTCCAGGCAGTGGCCCTGTCATGAATATCTAGGGGACCCACCAAAACCCATGATTCAGTTTCCATCTCTTATGGGAGACAGGGGTCTTCAGTTACCACCAAGCCAGGGCATGTCCCCCAGAAAGGAACCTGAGCTGTCCCCAAAAAAGGAACTGTCCAGAGCTCGGGTGTCAGCAGGCTTGAGGAGCTTTCTGCAGGTAGGATCACAGGATTCCAAGGTTCTGTCATCCCCTAGTGGTGCCCCTAAAAACCTCTGAGGCCTCCCTGCAGGTTGGCCCAAGCAAAGCAGGATCAAGGAGCCCTAGACCCTTGTCCAGCCCACGCTGGTGACCCAGCTCACTTGTAGTTTCTCTGGGGCTCAAGCCATCTGTTAAACACAGGTATCGTGGCTTCCTGCTCACTGTGCCAAGGTGTCACATACACAAGCTCATGTTTAGGAGGGAACTCTAGTAGTATATGCAACAGTAACTATCCAAAGCCCCTGGATATTTGCAATATAATGTTTGTCCTAAACCTTCTTTTTGGCCCATTGCTTTCCTGTGTCATTCCCGAGAACCACTCTCAATGTTCCCCTCTGACCTGCTGTGAGCCCTTGCTTCATCCCCATTTCTGTACTTCGTCCCTGCCTACACAGTTAAAGACAATCCAAAGACAGGGAGCAAATGGTGGGATGTGCCAAGTAAACCACACAGGCCCATGAGCTCCCAAGACAAAAATGGAGACAGAATACAGAAAGGGAGGAGCCCTGTCCAGAGGTCAAGAATCTGCACTCATTGGCTGTGTGACTGTAAGTCACTGCCCCTCTCTGGTCCTCAGCTTCCTCATTGTCCAGTCCTCCTGTGAGCTGGAAGGAAGCAGAGGTGGGAATCCCTGAGCCATGGGCCAGGAATTAAGATCTCACACAGGGCTTGGAGTAACAGGGCCAGTGTTCTTCAGTCATCACACCTAACCACCTGTCCAGTCGCACAAGGATAATAATGATGTTTCTATCAGGCTTCACCAACATTTCTGATCTGCTAATAACCCTTATTGAGAGAGCAGTCAACCCTCCCTCCTCTCCATCTCTCTCTTTCCCCCTCTTGCTCTCTTCCTGTATGTTGCTTACCTCTGATCTCTTGAGGTCATACACAATTCTGAGTGCTAAATTTTGAGAAGGATCCTCCAAACCAGAGACTTTCAGGTAATATAAGCTCAGGCAGGGAGGGTTCTGGAAGGCATATGAGTGATGACTGAATGAACTAGGCATCCCAAGCCTAGAGGAGAGCAGAATGGGGAGGAAGGAGTGCTCATAAAAGGACAACAGATATATAAATTGGGATAGAAATAGAGTTGTATTTGTACCAAAACGTGGCAGAGAGAAGATTAGTCACCAAGATCATTGCCATATTCACACACAGTTTCATCCTTGGGTCTTTTATCACTCATCCTGCTTGTAGCAGTTTGATATTATTGATGAATTCCAAAAAGAAATATTGGATTATGTTTGTAAACTGGTCTTTCCCTCTGGACATATTAGAGTGTATTGGATTCCAAAGTATCACTTTTAATTGATTAAATTATGAGTAGGACTTTGATTGGGCCACGTCAGTAGGGCCTTGAGTCCTCATCCCTTGGTGGGTAGGGACTCACAGATAAAAGACATGGCAAAGGACAGAGTTGGAGTTTTGATGCTGAGTTTTTGTGCTGGAGCCCGGGGAAGTAAGCACACAGAGGAGCTTGGTCATGAGGAAGGAAAGAAGGTCCCAGGAAAAGAGACAAGCCATTCACCTGAGAGACTAAGCTGGCTTTGTGGAGAGAACAAGCAGCTGAGCCTGGAGGGAATCAAGCCCCAGGGAGAGAGACAAAGCCTAGAGAGCCTGACCATGAAGCCTTAAGAGGAAGAGGAAGGCTGAACATCAGCAGCCATCTTGCTCCAACATGTGGCAACAGACTTTAGTGGGGGAAGTAACTTATGCTTTATGGCCTGGTAACTGCAAGCTTCTACCCCAGATAAATACCCTTTATAGAAGCCGACAGATTTCTGGTATTTTGCATCAGGCTGGGTGGGGCCATGCTATTGTTTGCCTTAGGAGCCAGTTTGAAACTAAAGAGACCAACCCTCTCTATCCCCCTCTTTACTAACTGGGACTGATTGTTGAGGACACAGAGGGTAGTGGAATTATTTCCTACCTGGGAAAAGGGAGGTGGCTGCCAGTGAAGATTGGAGAACTGTCTCTGAGAAAGTTGGAATTACAAGCCTCTTAGCCTCTAGGCAGGAACGTATATCACATTGATCTGGTCCATGTAGCAGCAAACACACTGTGACCAGTCATTGAACTGAGAGGGTTGCCAAAGAGTATCAGCTGTGGCAGACCAAAGAAGTGCACATGAGGAAATTAAAAGTAAACAAGGGAGCAGATGTGGCTCAAGCAGTTGGGCACTTGCCTCCCACATAGGAGATCCCAGGTTCAGTTCCCAGTGCCTCCTACAGAAGACAAAAAACAAGCAGACAATGAGCAGACACTGAGCAAAAACAACAAGCAGACAATAAGCAAAACAACAAACAACAAGCAAAAACAACAAGCAAGATAACAAGCAAACAATGAGTAGACAATGAGCGAAAACAAATGAGCAAGGAGCGGATGTGGCTCAAGCAGTTGAGCACCCACCTCCCACATGGGAGGTATTGGGTTCAGTTCCCGGTGCCTACTAAAGAAAAAACAATGAGTAAAAATACCCAAAAACAATGAGCAGACAATGAGCAAAAACAACGAGCAAAAAAACAATGAGCAGACAACAAGTGCAAACAATGAGCAACAAAACAATGAGCAAAAACAACGAGGAATCAGATGAGGGAGACATCTCAGGGGAAAGCAGTCTTGAGAGGGAAATTTATAGCCCTAAGTGCCTATATTAAAAAAGAAGAAAGAGGTAAAATCAAAGAACTAACTGAACAACTGGAGAAATTAGGAAAAGAACAGCAAACCAATCACAAAGCAGGCAGAAGGAAAGAAATAATAAAGATTAGAGCAGAAATAAATGAAATTGAGAGCAGAAAAACAACAGGGAAAATCAACAAAACCAAAAGCTGGTACTTTGAGAAGACAAATAAAATTGAGAAACCCCTAGCTAGACTAACAAAGAAAAAAGAGAGAAGATGCAAATAAATACAATTGAAAATGTAAGGGGGGCAGTTACGACTGACTCCACAGAAATAAAAAGGATCGTAAGAGAATATTACGAGAAACTACACCAACAAACTAGATAACCTAGATGAAAAGGACAATTGCCTAGAAATGCACAAACAACCTATACTGATGCTACAAGAAATACAAGAACTTAACAAACCAATCACATTTAAAGAGATTGAATCCATCGTCAAAAATCTCCCAACAAAGAAGAGTCCAGGACCAGATGGCTTCACAGGTGAATTCCACCAAGCATTTCAAAAAGAATTAATACCAATCCTGTTTAAACTCTTTCAAAAAATTAAAGAGGAAGGAAAATTACCCAACACATTTTATGAAGCCAAAGTCACCCTAATACCAAAGTCAGATAAAGACACTATAAGAAAAGAAAATTATAGAACAATCTCTCTAATAAACATAGATGCAAAAATTCTGAACAAAATACTTTTGAATAGGATCCAACAACATATTAAAAGACTTATACATCATGGCCAATTTGGAGTTTTCCTGGTATGCCAGGCTGTTTCAACATAAGAAAATCAATCAACGTAATACACCACATTAACAAATTGAAGGGAAAAAAGTCACATGATCATCTCAACTGATACAGAAAAGGCATTAGACAAAATCCAGCAGCATTTCTTGATAAAAACACTTGGAAAGATAGGAATAAAGGGAAAATTCCTCAATATGATAAAAGACATATATGAAAAAACCACAACCAAAATCATACTCAATTGGGAAAGGTTGAAAGCTTTCCCTTTAAGATTAGGAACAAGACAAGGATGCCCACTGTCACCACTGTTATTCAACATTGCACTAGAAGTTCTAGCTAGAGCAATTAGACAAGAAAAAAAAAAAAAATTAAAGGCATCCAAATAGGAAAAGAGGAAGTAAAACTCCTCTTTCATATAGGAAGCATACAGGAAGAGAGCATTTGTGGATGACTAAGATCCTTTATTTAGAAAATTCTGTAATGCCTATGACAAAGCTCCTTGAGCTAATAAACAAGTTTATCAAAGGGGCAGGATACAAGATCAACACACAAAAATCGGTAATGTTTTTGCACACTAGTGTGATACAGGGGCCTTCCACCTCAGTGAAATTTCTAGGTGTCCAGTGGTATGGGGCATGTCAAGATATCCCCTCAAAAGTGAAGGATAAGCTATTGCATCTGGCCCCTCCTACGACCAAAAAGAGGCATAACGCTTAGTTGGTCTCTTCAGATTTTGGAGACAACACATTCCTCATTTGGGAGTGCTACTCTGGCCCATTTACTGAGTGACCAGAGAAGCTGCTAGTTTTGATTGGGGACTGGAACAAGAGGAGGCCCTGTGACAGGTCCAGGCTGCTGTGCAAGCTGCACTACCACTTGGGCCATATGATCCAGCAGATCCAATGGTGCTAGAAGTTTCAGTGGCAAATAGAGATGCTGTCTGGAGCCTTTGGCAGGCCCCTATAGGAGAATCATAATGTAGACCCTTAGGATTTTGGATCAAAGCCCTGCCATCCTCTGCATATGACTACTCTCCTTTTGAGAAACAGCTTTTGGCCTGCTAATGGGCCTTAGTAGAGACTGAACACTTAACCATGGGCCATCAAGTTACCATGAGACCTGAGTTGCCTATCATGAGCTGGGTATTGTCTGACCCACCAAACCATAAAGTTGGGTAAGTACAGCAACACTCCATAATAAAGTGGAAGTGGTATATATGATATAGGGCTCAGCGGGTCCTAAAGGCACAAGTAAATTATCTGAGGAAGTAGCCCAAATGCCCATGGCCACTACCCCTGCCATGTTACCTCTCTCCCAGCCCACAGCTTTGGCTTCTTGGGAGAGTCCCTTACAATCAGTTGACTGAGGAAGAGAAAACTTGGGCCTGGTTTACAGATGGTTCTGCATGATATGCAGGTACTACCTGAAAGTGGACAGCTGCAGCACTGCAGCCCTTTTCTGGGACATCCCTGAAGGACAATGGTGAGGGCAAATCCTCTTGGTGGGCAGAACTTCGAGTAGTGTACCTGGTTGTTCATTTTGCTTGGAAGAAGAAATGGGCAGAGGTGCGTTTGTACACTGATTCATGGGCTGTTGCCAATGGTTTGGCTGGATGGAACATGATTGGAAAATTGGTGACAAAGGTCTGGGGAAGGGGTATGTGGCTAGACCTTTCTGGATAGGCAAAGAGCATGATAATATTTGTGTCCCATGTGAATGCTCACCAGAGGGTGACTTCAGCAGAGGAAGATTTTAATAATCAAGTGGATAAGATGACCCGCTCTGTGGCTAATGCTCAGCCTCTTTCCCCAGCCACTCCTGTCATTGCCCAATGGGCTCATGAACAAAGTGGCCATGGAGGTAGGGACGGAGGTTATGCATGGGCTCAGCAACATGGACTTCCCCTCACCAAGGCTGACTTGGCTATAACCACTGCTGAGTGCCCAATCTGCCAGCAGCAAAGACCCATACTCAGCCCCCGATATGGCACCATTCCCCGAGATTATCAGCCTGCTAGCTGGTGGCAGGGTGATTACAATGGACCACTTTCACCATGGAAGGGGCAGCAATTTGTTTTATCTGGAATAGATAAATACTCCGGATATGGGTTTGCATTTCCTGCATGCAATGCTTCTTCCAAAACTACCATCCGTGGATTTACCGAATGTCTTATCTACCGCCATGGCATTCCACACAGCATTGCTTCTGATCAAGGAACCCATTTCACAGCAAATGATGTGTGGAAATGGGCACATGTCCATGGAATTCACTGATCTTACCATGTTCCTCATCATCCTGAAACAGTTGGACTGATAGAACAGTGGAATGGCCTTTTTAAGGCTCAATTATGGCACCAACTAGGTGGCAATACCTTACAGGGCTGGGGCAATGTTCTCCAGGAGGCTGTGTATGCTCTAAATCAGCGTCCTCTCTATGGTGCTGTTTCTCCACTCACTATTACCCCTAGTGACCCACTAGAAAAATTTTTGCTTCCTGTCCCTGCAACCTTAAGCTCTGCTGATCTACAGGTCTTAGTTCCAAAAGGAGGAACACAACGATTCCATTGAACTGGAAGTTAAGACTGCCACCTGGCCTCTTTGGGCTCCTCTTACCTCAGAATCAACAAGCAAACATGGCAAGTACTGTAATGGCTGGAGTGATTGAGCCTGACTATCAAGGGGAAATAAGACTGCATCTACATAATGAGGGTAAAGAAGAGTTTGCCTGGAATACAGAAGATCCTCTAGAGCATCTCTTAGCACTGCCATGCCCTGTGATTAAAGTCAGTGGAAAATTGCAACAACCCAATCCAAGCAGGACTAACAATGGCCCAGAATCTTTGGGAATGAAAGTTTGGGTCACCCCACCAGGCAAAGAACCACGGCCAACTGAAGTGCTTGCTGAGGGTAATGGGAACATGGAATGAGTAGTGGAAGAAGGTAGTGATAAATATGAACTTCAACCACGTGACCAGTTACAGAAACGAGGACTGTAGTAGACATGAATCCTTCTTCCTTGTTTTGTTATGACTATGACTGTATAAGTGCATAAAAAGAATTTGTTTTCTTCCCCAAACTTTTCCCTTATCTATGACAAGTTGTACTAGTTTCATGTCATAATATTTAAGGATGTCAAGTTTAAGAGTGAATATTACCCAAAGACTTGCACCCTATTCTGTAGGGAATTAATGTGTTTCCGGTTGTATGCAGGAGAGCTGAACATTGTTTGGCAGATACATCTATCTATCTATCTATCTATCTATCTATCTATCTATCTATCTATCTATCTATCTATCTATCTA
>JAKSZT010053887.1:30146792-30199807 GCA_026826555.1 Tolypeutes matacus
CTATCTATCTATCTATCTATCTATCTATCTATCTATCTATCTATCTAGATACACACACACGCACACACACCTCTGTTATTGTTTTTTTTTTTTTTAAGATTTTATTTATTTATTCATTTATCCCCCCCTTGCTGCTTGTGCTCGCTGGGTCAGCTAACCACGCCATGCGGGC
Organism: Tolypeutes matacus; assembly: GCA_026826555.1. NCBI lineage: Eukaryota > Metazoa > Chordata > Mammalia > Cingulata > Chlamyphoridae > Tolypeutes > Tolypeutes matacus. The sequence continues at coordinate 30,146,965 of JAKSZT010053887.1, forward strand.
GGGCTTGCCTTCACCAGGAGGCCCCGGGAACCGAACCCGGGACCTCCCATATGGTAAACGGGAGCCCTACTGATTGAGCCACAGCCGCTTCCCTCTGTTATTGTTTTTACTTAGAGACTAAGTATGGTTTAAGATAATGTGTATGGTTGCTGAGTTGACAAGGGGTGGACTGGGATGGGTAGGCTAATGTGTCAACTCAGCCAGGTAATTGTGCCCAGTTTTTATTTTTTCAAGATTTGTTATATTTATTTATTCCCCTCCCCCTCGTTGTTTTTGTGCTCACTGTCTGCTTTCTGTGTTCTTCTGTGTCTCCTTGTCTTCTCTTTAGGAGGCAGTGGGAGCCGATCCTGGGACCTTTTGGAGTGGGAGAGAGGTGTCAATCTTTTGCACCACCTCAGCTCCCCGGTCTGCTGCGTCTCTTATTGTCTCTCCTCTGTGTCTCTTTTTGTTGCATCATCTCGCTGCGCCAGTACTCCTGCGCGGGCCAGCACTCCGCGTGGGCCAGCTCTCTGCTCAGGCCAGCTCTCCGATTGGGCCAGCTTGCCACACAGGCCAGCTTGCCCTTCACCAGAAGGCCCTGGGAATTGAACCCTGGACCTCCTATATGGGAGACGGGAGCCCAATTGCTTGAGCCACATCTGTTTCCCTATGTGCCCAGTTTTTGGTCAAGCAAGCACTGGGCAAATTGTAATACAAGGATATTTATGGGCTTTAGTCATCAGTGAGTTTACTGCATAGATGACTGATTACATCTACAATCAACATGGGAGATTGCCGTCAGCAATGATTGACGTTTTATCTGATCAGTTGAATGCCTGGAAAGGGGAAGTGATTTCAGCATTCAGAGAGAATTTCCCAGCTTGTCTTTGGACAGCCAGCGTCTCCTGGAGCTCATCAAGGGCCTTCACTGGACTTTCATCAGAGCCCCTGGTTTGCAGAACCTGGCCTTGTGCATCCCCATGTTCATGTGAGGGAATCTTACTAATCTCATACTATTTATAGATGAACACATGAAAAACCGTTCAACATCACTCATGATTAGGGAAATGCAAATCAAAACTACAGTGAGATACCATTTCATACCTATCAGAATGACCACTATTAAAAAGACAGAGAACTACAAGTGTTGGAGAGGATGTGGAGAGATAGGAACACTTCTTCACTGTTGGTGAGAATGCAGAATGGTACAGCCACTGTGGAGGACTGTTTGGCATGTGACCTTGCATTATCACTACTGGGTATATACCCAGAAGAACCGAGAGCATTGACACAAACAGACATATGCACACTGATGTTTATAGGAGCATTATTCATGATTGCTAGAAGTTGGAAACAACCCAGTTGTCCATCAACCGATGAATGCATAAAGAAACTGTGGTGTATTCACACGATGGAATATTATGCAGGTGTAAGAAGAAATGAGGACTGAAGCTATAACAACATGGATGAACCTGGAGGACATTATGTTGAGTGAAGTAAGCCAGACACAAAAGGACAAATAATGTATGAATGCACTCCTATGAACTAAATATATTGTGTAACATAGTTTGATTCAAAACAATATTTGTATGTATCCAGTATATTTAATTGAGAAATGTAAGTATTTATTCACCTGTGTTTACTTTTTAGTTTTTCATTGTTTATATTTTCAATTATTAAATGTACAAAATAAAGTTTAAAAGGGGGGGGAAGAAATTAGATTAGTGGTTATGTAAGGCTGGGGAAGGCATTTTAAGGGGTGTGGAGTTTTTCTTTTTGGAGTAATGAAATGGTTCTAAAATTTTTTGTGGTGATGAATGTACAACATTGTGATTATACTAAAGTCATTGATTATACACTTTGGATAGATCATATGGTATGTGAATATATCTCAATAAAACTGCTTAATAAATAAATAAATAATTGTGCAAAAATAGCCAGAAATGGCAGCTATGTACAGCAGGGGAAACAGAGAGAGATTGAGAGGTGAAGAATTTTCTTATTTGTCTGTTTTTTTATTATTATTATTGAAATAATGAAACTGCTATAATAATGATTGAAGTGATGAATGCACAACTATGTGATTATACCAAATGCCATTGATTGTACACTTTGGGTGAATTGTATTCTTCATTAATATATATCAATAAAATTGATTTGTTTAAAAAAAAAAAACAGGACAGTATAACACAGTGAACTCTATTGTAAATGATGGATTATAATTAATAGTACAATTATAATATTCCTTCATCAATTGTAACAAAATTACCACACTAATGCAATGTGTTAATAATGGGATGGAGTAGTATAGGAATGCTGTATTTTTACAAGATTTTCTGTAAACCTACAACTTCTCTAATTAAAAAAATACTTTAAATCAATTGGCTATAGATGTGAGAGTCTATTTCTGAACTCTCAATTAGATTCCACTGATCTATATATCTGTCTTTGTGCCAGTACCATGCTGTTTTGATTACTGCAGCTTTATAAGATGTTTTAGGATTGAGATGTTTAAGTCCTCCAACTTTATTCTTTTTTCTTTTTTTAGGTTCTGGGGGATGGGTATTGAACATGTGGGAAGCTGGCTCTCAACCACTGAGCCAAATGGGCTCCCATGAATTGTTTTGTTTTTTTTTCCATTTATTTTGCTTGTTTAATTTTTAATTTTTAAAATTTTTTAGGAGGCACTGGGAACTGAATCTGGGACTTTCTGTGTAGGAAAGTTGAGCCACATCCGCTCCCTCATTCTTCTTTTTAGAGACGGTTTTGGCTATTCCCTTCCAAATAAATTTGATAATTGGTTTTTCCAGTTCTGCAAAGAAGGCTATTGGAACTTTGATTGGGACAGTATGGAATCTGTAAATCACTTTGGGTAGAATTGACATCTTAACAATATGTAGTCTTCCGATATGAACATGGAATATCCTTCCATTTATTTAGTTCTTCTTTGATTTCTTTTAGCAATGTTTTATAGTTTTCCATGTATAGGTCCTGTATATCCTTGTTTAGATTTATTCCTAGATATGTGATTCTTTTATTTGCAATGGTAAATAGAATTTTTTCCTTGAATTCCTTCTCAGATTGTTCAGTACTAGTGTATAGAAACACTACGGATTTTTGTGTGATCTTGTACCCTGTATCACTTTGCTGAACTCATTTATTAGCTCTAGTAGCTTTGATGTAGATTTTCTGGGACTTTTTATATAGAGGATCATGTCATCTGCAATTAGGGTAAGTTTTATGTCCACTTTCCAGTTTGCATGCCTTTTATTTCTTTTTCTTGCCTAATTGCTCCAGCTAGAACTTCCAGTACAGTGTTGAAGACCAGTGATGAGAGTGGGCATCCTTGTCTTGTTCCAGATCTTTGAGGTAAAGCTTTCAGTCTTTCACCATTGAGTATATTAGCAGTGGATTTTTCATATATACCCTTTACTATGCTGAGGAAGTTTCCTTCTATTTCTATTTTTCTAAGTGTTTTTATCAAGAGGGGTGCTGGCCAAGTATAAACTATGGACTATAGATAGCAGTAATATTGTGAGGATGTTCTTTCATTATTTTAACAAATGTGTCATAACAATGTGAGGTACTGGTGGTAGGGCAATGTATGGGAATCATTGATGGTATGTGTGATTGTTTTGTAAACTCCCGACTTCTCTACTTAAAAAGAAGAAGGGGTGCTGGATTTTGTCAAATGCCTTTTCTGCATCATTTGAGATGATTGTGTGTTTTCTCCCTTCATTCTATTAATGTGCTGTACTACATTATTTTTTTTCTTATGTTGAACCACACTTGCATACAGAGATAAATCCTACTTGATCATGGTGTATAATTATTTAGTGTGCTATTGGATTCGGTTTGCTGGTCTTTTGTTGAGGATTTTTGCATGTATATTCATAAGAAATATTGGTCTGTAATTTTCTTTTCTTGATGTATCTTTATCTGGCTTTTGTATTAGTGTGATGTTGGCTTCGTAGAATGACTTAGGAAGTGTTCTCTCCACATTTTTTGAAGAGTTTGAGCAGGATTTGGTCTTAATTCTTCTTGGAATGTTTGACAGTATTCCCCTGTGAAGCCAACTGGTCCTGGGCTTTTCTTGTTGGGGGGGTTTTGATTACTGATTCAATGTCGTTTTTTGTAATTGTCTATTAATATCTTCTATTTCTTCTTGAGTCAGCATAGGTTGTTTGTGTGGTTTTAGGAACTTGTTCATTTTATCTATGTTGTCTATTTTGTTGGTATACATCTAATTGTTCTTTATACAGACTTTCAACTAGTTCCCTCCCACCCCTGTACCCTACACCTATTCCTATTAGTCAGTATACCTCTTTCCTATTATTTCTGTATTTTTCTGGGATGCCCTTGTGCAAATTAACTTATATGTCATCAGTGCCTAGGTATAGGCACTTAAGTTTAGCTTCCAACATTTTGCCAAATCAACTAGCATGCCACCATCTTTCCATCTTCCAAAATTTTGTGAATATTTCTTGTGGAGTGTTGTCTATTTTCTTCCCTTTATCCTCATGGGTTGTTGTTGTTGTTTTTATTTTATTTTTAAAAAATTCCTTACTGTCATTTTAGAGGAATTTTGAAGAGGAGCAAAGATAAACCCATGTTGATAGTCTTTATTATTTTTTATTGAGGTGAAACTCATATAACATTATCTAAAAATGAACAATTCAGTGACATTCAGGATATTCACAATATTGTGCAACCACCAATTCTATGTAGTTCCAAAATATTTTCATCACCCCAAAGTAAAACCCCATAAACCTTTAAGAAGGTAATCCCCATTCTCCCCGCCCCCATCCCTGGCAACCACCAATCAGCTTTCTGTTTCTGTACACTTTGGATATTTCCTATAAATGGAATCATATAGTATGTGCCCTATTGTGTCAGGCATCTTTCACTTGGCATGTTTTCAAAATTAATCCACATTTTATATCGTGTGATTGCCTTACTATGAACCAAATATAGTGTAACATAGTTTGATTCAAAAAAAAATTTATATGTATCCAGTATATTTAATTGAGAAATGTATGTATTTTTTAAAAATTAAAAAAAATTAATCCACATTTTAGCATGTAAGAGTATTCATTCCTTTTTATGGCTGCATAAAAATTATGGTAGATACATACATTGTACATTATCTACCATAATTTATTCACTTATTCACTGTTGGCTAGTAACTCACTTTTTTTAAAAGAGCATTTACTAAATTTGGATCCTAGCTTCAGAGAATTTTAACTTTGATGAGATAGTTTTAAATAGGAACTTGGGTTTTGAAAATCATGAAATAACCAAAATAAAAGTACTTTTATAATAATTACAGTAGAAGATTTCATAATAAATATTAGTAATTTTAGCTTCCCAGGAAGACTTCCTTCCTTCCTCCCTCCCTCCCTCCCACCCTCCCACCCTCCAACTCTCCCTCCCTTCCTTTTTCTTTCTTTTCTTTCTTTCAACAAATCAATTTTATTGATACATTTTTTTAAAAGATCTATTTATTTATTTATCCCCATCCCCTTGTTTTTGCGCTCGCTGTCTACTCTGTGTGTTCTTCTCTGCTTGTCTTCTCTTTAGGTGGCACTGGGAACCGATCCTGGGTCCTTCCAGAGTGGAGAGAAGCAGCTCAATCTCTTGCACCACCTCAGCTCCCTGGTCTGCTGTGTCTCTTATAGTTTCTCTTCTATGTCTCTTCTTGTTGTGTCATCTTCCTGCGCCAGCTTTCCTGCGCAGGCCAGCACTCCACATGGGCCAGCACTCCACATGGGCCAGCTCGCCACGTGGGCCAGCTCACTGCAAAGGGCAGCTTGCCTTTCACCAGGAGGCCCCAGAAATCGAACCCTGGACCTCCTATATGGTCGATGGGAGCCCAATCGTTTGAGCCACATCCACTTCCTGATATATATTAATAAAGCTTAAAACCACCCAAAGTATCATATCAATGGTATTTGGTATAATCACATAGTTGTGCATTCATTACTTCAATCATTATTACAGTATTTCATTATTCCAATAATAATGAAACAGACAAAAACTCATCACCTTTCTATCTTTCTATGCTTCCCCTACTGTACATAGCTGCTACTCTGTTTCCATCTCTCTAGTTTATTTGCATTTATATTTTGTAAAAAGTCTTACATATGCCATATTACCCATATTTGTATTTCACATGAGGTTTCACTATGTTATACAGTCCTATGTTACATTTTTAAGCTTTCCTTCTAATAATATACATGTTCTTAGACTTTCCCTTTCAACCACTGTCATAGCCATTGAATAGCTCTGCTAGTTACAAACACTATGATGTACTTTCACCATTTCTATTCATTTCCAAAGATTTACAAACAACTTTTATACCAATTCTGCACAGATTAACCCTCAGCTTTCCATTCTTTCCATTCTTTAACCTCATCCTATTTTCTGGTGACCTATATTCTAATTATTAACTCCATGAGTTTACACAATATATTTAGTTCATAAGAACTCAGTCATACAGTATTTGTCCTTTTGTATCTGGCTTGCTTCACTCAATGTCCAGGTTCATCCATGTTGTCATATGATTCACGACTCCATTTCTTCATACAGCTGCATAATATGCCATCGTATGTATACACCACAATTTCCTTATCCATTCATTGGTTGATGGACACCTGGATTGTTCCCATCTTGTGGCAGTCATGAATAACACTGCTATGAACACTGGTGTCGGATGTCTGTTCATGTCACTGCTCTCAGTTCTTCTGGGCATATACCTAGTAGTGGTGTTGCCAAGTCACGTGTTAAATCTATATTCAGCTTCCTTAAGAACTGCCAAACAGTCCTCCACAGTGGCTGTACCATTCTACATTCCCACCAACAGTGAAAAAGCATCTGTATCTCTCCAACACTTGTAGTTTTTTTACTTTTAATAGTGGCCAGTCTAATAGGTGTGAAATGATATTTCATTGTAGTTTTGATTTGCATTTTCCTAATCATTAGTGATGTTGAACATTTTTTCATGAGTTTTTCACCATTTGTATTTATGTTTTAGACAATTGTCTATTCAAGTCTTTTGCCCATTTTTTAACTGGATAGTTTGTCTTTTTATTGTTGAGTTGTGGCATCTCTTTATATATCATGGATATTAAATACTTATGTGATTTCCAAATATTTTCTCCCATTGAATCAGCTGCATTTTCACCCTTTTGACAAAGTCCTTTGAAGCACAAAAGTGTTTAATTTTGAGGAGGTCCCATTTAATCTTTGTTTTCTTTTGTTGCTTCTGCTTTGGGTGTTAGGTTTAAGAAACTACCACCTACCACAAGATCTTGAAGATGTTTTCCTACAATTTCTTCTAGGAGTTTTATGATTGTCGCTTTTATATTTAGATCCTTGATCCACTTTGAGTTAATTTTTGTATAAGGTGTGAGATAGGGGTCCTCTTTCTCTTGGATATGGATATCCAGTTCTCCCAGCACCATTTGTTGAATAGACTGTTCTGGCCCAGGTGGGAGGCTTGACAGCCTTGTCAAAAATCACTTGACCATAGATGTGAGGGTCTATTTCTGAGTTCTCTATTCAGTTCCAATGGTCAATCTATCTTTATGCCAATACCATGCTGTTTTTACCACTGTAGCTAAGTAATATGCTTTAAAGTAAGGAAGTGAGAGTCCTCCAACTCCGTTCTTCTTTTTTAAGACATTTTTGGCTATTCAGGACCCCTTAACCTTCCAAATAAAGTTGACAATTGGCTTGGCTTTTTCCATTTCTGCAAATAAGGCTGTTGGAATTTTTATTGGGATTGCATTGAATCTGTAAATCAGTTTGAGTAGAATTGACCTCTTAATGGTATTTAGTCTTCCAGTCCATGAACAAAGAATGTCCTTCCATTTATTTAAGTCTTCTTCAGTGTTTTTGTTGTTGTTGTTTTAAGGTGGTACTGGGGACTGAACCTAGGATCTTGTACATGGGAAGCAGGTACTCAACCACTGAGCCACACCCACTCCCCTTCTCCTTCTTTAGTTACTTTTAGCAATGTTTTGTAGTTTTCTGAATACAGGTCCTTTATGTCCTTGGTTAAGTTTATTCCTAAATATTTCACCTACTATTATAAATGGAATTTTTTTCTGATTTCCTCCTCAGATTGCTCATCAGTAGTACATAGAAATGCTATTTAATTTTTGCATATTCATATTGTATCCTACCACTTTGCTGGTCTATTAGTTCCAGTAGCTTTGTTGTGGATTTTTCAGGATTTTCTAGACATAGGGTCATATCATCAGCAAATACTGGAAGTTTTACTTCCTCATTTCCTATTTGGGTGCCTCTTAGTCTTTATCTAGCTTAATTGCTTCTGGCACAAAATTGAATAACAGTGGTGACAGTGGGCATCCTTGTCCTATTCCTGAGCTCAGCAAGAAAATTTTTCAGTCTTTCACCATTGAGTACAATGCTAGCTGTAGGTTTTTCATAAATGCACTTTACCAAATTGAGAAAGCATCCTTCTATTCCTACCTTTTGGAGTATTTTTATCAAGAAAGGATGTAGTATTTTGTCAAATCCTTTTCTACATCGAGGATCATGTGATTTTTCTTCAATTTATTAAAATGTTTTATTACATTAATTGATTTTCTTGTGTTGAACCACCCTTTCATACCTGCTAAAACTCACTTGATCATGGTGTATAATTCTTTTAATGTGATTTTGGATTCTGTTTGCAAGCATTTTGTTGAGGATTTTTGCATCTATATTCATTAGAGAAATTGGTCTGTAATTTTCTTTTTTCATTGTATCTATCTGGTTTTGGTATTAGCGTTATTTGGCTTCATAGAATGAGTTTGGTAGTGTCCTTTCCTTGGTGTCTGAAGGACCTGTAATATCATCCCCTATTTCAGTCTCAGTAGGGATAATTTGTGTCTTTTTTCCTCTTTCAGTTTTGCAAGTGGTTTATTATTCATCTTTTCAAAGAACAAGCTTTTGGCTTTAACTCCACTGTTTATGTTTTCTATAGCATTGTTTTTTTGTTCTTACCTTTAATATTTCCTTACTTCTACTTACTATGGATTTTTCTCCCTACCTTAAGGAGAACACTAAGCCTTCTTTTCAAATGTATAAATCTTTTTAATTTCGGAAGCAAGTAAAATTGCTTCTAATTTGGCTTTTTATTACCTTCTCTGGATTACTCCACCTTGAAATAAATCTCTAATTTTTTTTTTTGGGGGGGGGAACTTTTTAGGAGAATAAGTAAATACCACTCAGGAAGGTGAGTATGCATATGAATCTAAAGAATGATTATCAAGATGTAAAAAGCCTAGCACTGCTGTTACATACTCTTGATTTTTTATTCCATTCCAAGCTGGTTGTCTGTGTTTATTTTAAAGATGCTTGAATTTTAAGTACCCTCAGTTTCTGTCTTGGATGCTATGTTGTAATTACCAGTGACTCATTCATACACATTCAAGTTCTTGGATGTATATGTTAAGTATGACTTCAGTTCATTTTAATGCTTTGACTACCCTTTTTAACTATATGCTCTATCAACAGCATCACTAGTATATTGTTAAGATGAAATTTTTCTCTGTTACTAAGTATTTACATTAACTTAATGAATCATTTTTCTTCAGTTATTGCTTATATTATCTCCCTATATTTATCTTTGGAGAACTAAACTCCCCCTCCATTTTTAAAATAACTCAGTTTGATTTGATTTTTAAATACTGAAATGGGTATTGCACATAGGTTATTTTCTTTTTACTTATTCTGGATAGTACCAAAAATGATTTCCATCATAAAACTCCTTTAAGAGATTTTCTTAAAGAAATGATTGTGCTATCAAGTGAAACCTTTTTTAAAAAAGATCAAACCTATACTCAAAAATTTTTATCCTACATTACTCATTCATATCTGTGTCAAATTTTCAAAATCAACCCAAGTCAAGTTTCACCTACTTAAATATACATAAACAAAGCACATATTTGTATATGTTAGAGAAAATAATATATATTTTTTCTAATTCATGTTTTAAAACATAAGTAATGGGAAGCAGATGTGGCTCGGGTGATTGAGCTCCCACTACCACATGGGAGGTCCAGGTTCAGTTTCCGGTGACTCCTAAAGAAGGCGACCTGACACAATGGGCTGGCACAGTGAGCTGATGCAACAAGATGACACAACAAGAGGCACACAGAGGGAACCATAATGAGAGACACAACAAGGCAGGGAGCAGAGGTGGCTCAAGTGATTAGGTACCTCCCTCCCACATGGGAGGTCCCGGGTTTGATTCCTGGTGCCTCCTGAAAAAAAAGACCAGCACACAACAAACAGACACAGCAAATGCAAACAATGAGGTGGTGGGGAAAAATAAATAAATAAATCTTTAAAAAAAAAAAAAAAGTAAGTAACAATAGCCTTCTCAAATTAAGCCAGCTATTAGAAAAAGATCTTTTATATTTAGCTCAAGATTAGTTTTGGGGAGGGGGAAGGCTCTGATTTTTAAAAAATATATATTGTTTATTAGAGAAGTTGTGAGCTTACAAAACAAATATGCATAATGTGCAGAATTCCCATATAACACCCCTCCACCAATACTTCACACTGTTGTTGAACATTTGTTACAGATTATGAAAGAACATCATTAGACTATTACCAAAATGCTTTTTTAAATGCCAAGTTGAAAATTATATTATTTCATTAGTCAGAAGATGATATAATTCATATATGCTACGACATAGATGAACCTTGAAGACATCATGCTGTGTGAAATAAACCAGACACAAAAGACAGATATTGTATGATTCCACTTCTATGAAATAACGAGAATGTGCAATTTTACAGAGACAGAGAGGAGAGTATAGACTGTGGGGTGATGGAAAAGTTTTGGTAATGGATGGTGGTGAGGCTAGCACAACACTGTGAGTGTGATTGATGCCACTGAATAGTATGCTTGGGAGTGAAAATTTTATATTGTATATATGTGACCACAATTTAAAAAGAGAGACTAGACACAATGACAATTAAATCAAAACACAAGCTTGGATGGGAGCTAATAATAGAGTAGAAAATGCCCAAAAGGGCATTTTGGGTACATGTGAAAAAATTGTATTATAGAGTGAATGTTTTATATTAATGTTAAATTTCTTGAACCTGATAACTATATTTAATATGATTACATAAGAGGATAACTTTATTCTTAGGAAATATACATGGAAGTATTAAGTGTTAAAGGAGCATGATGTATGCAACCTACTTTCAAATGTTTAGAAGTCAGATTACAGGGATAGATAGATGATGGATGGATGGATGGAAGGGAGGGAGGGAAGAAGAGAAGGGAAGGGAGGGGCTGGGAGGGGAGGGGAAAGTATGAACTAATGTGGTAAAATGTTAAAAGCTGGCAAATCTGGGTAGGGGGTATATTGGAGTTCTATTATATTTGCAACTTCCCTGTAAGTTTGAAATTATTTCAGAATAAAAAGCGTAAAAAAAAAAAGATACAATTCAAGGGAATGAGATGTGTATCCATCCAGATGACTTTTGCTTCTACCAGTTTTATCTTTAATAAAACCCCAGGAAAAAAATTTTAAATCTCATCTTAATTCAGGATCTTACTTTAAAAACAACAACAACAACAACATTTTGGTATAAGACAAATTTATTTAATTAAACACTTTAAAAAAACCACAAAACATAACATGGCATATTTAATTTCTCACAGGGCATCAGATACTAATAGGTATGGTTCATCTTACATAACAAAAATTATATGAAAATCAGCACAATACTTCATTTATTTATTGTATAAGTTTGGCAAACAGCATAAAAATCCAGCAACATTTTCAACATGTAAAAAAATTCAAATGCTAAACAGCACTGGTTTTTTTTTTTTTTTTTTTTTTTTTTACATAATTAGAAAAAATGAGTACACATTTAAGATTTCTAGTCAGCAAACTAAGGGTGGTTGGCTTCTAAATGTATACCACGTAAACACACACACAAAACAATATAATTTATCTTTACAAAAATTACAGCCAAGCAATAGAAAAGGAGGTTAATGATGAATATGCTAATACTGTTTACTACATATATCTTTTACATTGAAATGCTACATTTCGTACCCTGAAATGCCATGTGTAAAGAGCCAAGCAGAGTAAATTTAGGTTTGTCATTGAGGTTAAGAATTATTTTAGAGGAATTTCTCATATGTAATATACTCAAAACTTTCTACATAGCAATTCCTAGATCATAACAATGTATTCCACTATATATGAGATGTTGAGTCTTCTTTGTTGGCAGTATAAAATTTTTTACCAATATCAAAATTCTGGCAAAACACAAATTGAAGGCATTTTCTAGTGTATGCAAATGTTACAGAGGGCATCAATGAATATGGAAGAAAATCTTAGATTTCATACTAAGTTTCTGCTTGAGTGTTGTCACAGCAAACAGTTCAACTATAAGGCAAGAAAAAATAACCCCCTATAACAGATTGGTGGGTCTTACCAGGACAGGAATTCAATCTTAGGAAAATACTCCCTGCATTACAGATCTGAAACAGTTGGTACTAAAACGAGCATCTAGAAATTACCTAACATCTTGACATTCAGTCATTGGTTCAGAAGCCTGATAATCTGTTGGTAAATATTATCAACTTAACTTTTTGGAATCAGCACCAGTCCCCAAAACTTCAATTATAATATTTAATCCTCATTAAAATATAACCTTTTTGTGCTATGTTAACACAACTACAATCAGGTTAAAGAAAGTTGAATTTACTCAACTTAATATATTTTTGTGTGTACTGGGTAGCAACTTAAATTTATTTACTTGTGCTTCTGTTTTGGGGTACTTTGATTGAAGAGAAATTCGCTTCACAGGATTACATCTTGCTAAAGCACTCCTTAGCATTGGTCCAAACTTGAATACCCTAAAAACAAAAGGAACTTTATAATGTGATTTTGGAAGAATTCTAAAAACCCAAATACTGGTATGCTAAGGCTTTTTTTTTTCTTCTTTAGTGTTTTTTAAGTTTTGTGTGTTTTTTTGTAATAATTAATAAGTCCAGAAAATGTAATACTATTTCTGACCATGGTTAATATAAACTAATCTCTAACACTTCTGTAAAAAATTAGGAGAATCTCTTATGTGAGCCTGTCTTCAAAATGGAGAATCTTCTATTTGGAAAAATGAGTTTTCAAAGTTTGTATTATAGACTCATTGACTCATATGACATACTCATATCATTTCTAATTGTAAACCAAACAAGTTTTCAGAAGTTTCTCTACATAGTATTTAAAACAAAACAACTTCATTTATTAGTGTAAGAATTAAATTAAGTTTAAATTAATGAATTCTTTAATACTTAAGCATCAATGTATATCAATATTTATCAAGGTCTCAAGAATCTTTATAATCTCCTTTCTCTCTTCTAGAACACAAAAAAGCAAATTAAAGAAACAAAAAAACAAAAATAACCAATCCCTCTATGATGTCTCAGATTGGCCAAATAAGGTAACATCCACTGGAGCATTATTCAGTTGTTAGAAAGGATAAGATAGATCTCATGCACTGTCATACTGAGATGTCCATGATAATCAAAATATCCAACAGTATGTCCAAATAGACCTACAGTAATATCTTTTAATGTTTATTTAAAGATTAAATTTCTAGCACCATCAACCATCCCACCCTAAAAAAAGGGAGGAAAAAAAAGGATTTGAACCATTATATAAAAGATCCTGTATTTTACTTTGAAAAATAAATGAATGGGCAACCACAAAGAGCTTATCAACGAGTTACTACATACGAAAATAAAAAACTCCAAAAACCTTTGTTAAATCCAGAGATTTACAAAGACAGGTTAGAAAGTAGACTGTAAATGCTAAGCACCCTAGCAGCAAGCAAGAAGTGGAAGTTGATAGGATGACGGCAGAAACACTACCAAACTCAAACCTTTGGCGTGTGCAGATTTAATAATCATGATTTTAATTTCACTTATGTAACACCAAAGACCCATAACACGAAGTAATTTCTAAGTTCATTGAGCCACAGATATGAATTTGTCCACACCAAGAGAAGACCTCTTAGCTAGTGAGACTGGTGTTTACATCTTAAAATATTTTTGTTCTCTATTGCTAGTCTAGGAAAGTGATGGCTCTTAGCCAGAAAATAAAACTTTCGGACAAATTACAGTGTAAGGGGTGTATATGGATTAATATGAGTGAGTTTTGCCCCCTAAGGAGGTTTTCAGAAATATGGGGAATCTTTTTTTCTAATTTTATTATTTTATTTTATTTTATTTTATTTTATTTTATTTTATTTTATTTTATTTTATTTTATTTGGGGAATCTTTTAAACATGTTTACTGAGGTTTACACATATGGTTCAATCACTTGATAAGTTTGAAGTGCTATACAAATGAAAAGCAATGGTACTAGTTGGAAGTCACATTTGCAGATCTTGGATTATGAAAAAGAGGTTAAGGAATATTTTATGTTTTCTTAAAACAGCATTTTAGAAAGATTTCCACCATTATCAGAACACTTTAACCAGAATAAGCTTCAATTTTTCAGTTTTCACAACAGATATCCGCTACATGGAGGATTTACTGTAACAGCAAACCATATCATAACCACATTCTCCCAGAATAATGACTAACCTATTTTCCAAAGTATACTCATAACTATTAAAATGAACATACATTTTATTGTCCTGTCCAAGAACATTGTAACATCAAGGTAATGTTGTAGGTATATATTTTCAAATATAAGTTATGAACAGGGCATATAAACTTGGAACTTTAAAAGAATAGAGACACCCCCCACATACACCCAACAAGTGGTTATAACACTTCTTTCAAAATTAAGTAGAGAAATTGGTAAACACTGAGGAAGGGGAGATGGATGGGCTTTAAAAGTGAAAATGATAAATCCTTTGGTCTAAGTAAGAGAACTTAATTTTAAAGAAATCTGTAAGTACTTCTGAACCTACCTATATCTTCACTGAAATCAAAACTTACCTTTTTGCACATACTGATCTGCATGACTGCGTAGCTTATGAGGGCCTCTTTTAAATCATGGTTCTTTTGCTCTTTGAAGCGCTCAATATCAGCCCAAGCATTTTTCACAAATTCTCTGAAATAAAAGGTATTGTCATTATTATTCTTATTTAAATTAAGTAAACTGCATATTATAAATTCAAATAACCAATTCTTATTTGAGTTGGTTTTCAATTGTCTATATATAGAAAAAAGCTATTATTTGTATAAGACAGTTCTATTTTTTTCTCTTCCTAAAAATTATAGTGGTGGAAAAAGAAGCAAAGAGACATTCTTCTACATTTCTAGCACCATCAACCATCCCACCCTAATAAATTTTAGCAATATTTATTTTGCCACAAGGATTCTAGTTCCAAATTATTTCTATAAAATTTATATAGATGGCCCCTTGAACCAGCACACAAAGCTAACAGATGTCACACAAAATGCCTTTCTGGGGTCATAGGAAACATGTAATTTTTTTTACAAGAAAGATTATGAATCACATTTATCATGTACTTGTTTTAAATGACACTGCTTAAAAAATTCTGAGATGCATTTGTCTTTTTAACTCTATTCATGAAAATTTACTGACAAGTTAGGCACCAGTGGTTCTAAAAATCAATAAAACAACTGCAAAAACCCATGATACACTTTTGGTCTGCCTTGGCCTATTCATTGACTATCAGATGAAAACAGCAATAAGGAAAATGTACCAAACAGTGGTATCAGATTTCTGAGAGCTGAATTTCTACAAATATTTACTGAATAATTACATGCCAAGTATCATGCAAGGTTTTGGAACATAAAGATGAAAAAGACACAGTTGTTCACTTTGACTTTAGCCTAGGATATAGTCACACAGAAAAACTAACCACCCAATGAGAAACCCACACTATAGATGCATGAATCAAGCACTACAATATCCTAAGGGGGTAAGAGAAGGCTTCATGAAGGAAGTAACATTTGAGCTTGACCATGAATTATCATCAGGCGTTTGTTAAATGGTAGAGAAGAAAGGGCAAAGGAAATGTGCAAATGACATAAATCATGAAAAGTGCAGGAAAACAATGTAATTATTAAGGTGAAACTCTTTGTCTTCTTTCTCATACTAAAACAATTGCTTCTATAATATGATTTTTAACAACCCAAGGTTTCTTAGGAATGCAATCATTTTTAGGAGATGATGCCCTAAAATGGATGCTAATGAAGCTGGGATTACTAAAAAAAAAAAAAAAAAACAACCTACTAGGGAGTCTACGAATCTAGCTTTGTTAAATATTTCAGCATTTTTACCTGCCTTCCAGATTTTTAGATTTCAGCTGTTGTTCTCCTTCATTTATTTGTTCTTCTAGTACCTTTATTCTGGCTTCTCTCTGCTCTGGAGTTTCCTGACCAAAGAGCTTGGTTGTCATTCCTTTCAAAGAGAATGTTCTCACAGTCTAAAAGGAAATTGAAAACATTTGTCATTTCCCCCCAGCTCACACAGATGCACTAAAAGCCTTAAACTAAGGGACTTCTAATATTATTTCTAACACTGAAATAATATGGAACAGTCAAAAAGGGGGAAATTTTTAACTGGATAGATAACTCCCAGGTTAGTACTGGGCAAGATATTTCTTACTTCTTATTAGTGGTAGTATTTTTTGAAAATTGGTAACTACAGAAATAAACCAAAACTATAGAAATGTATTTAAAATCTGTCTCTCACACTGAAACTGGTACTGCAGGGCAACTTCAAACTTCATTGCTTTAATATTTCCTCAGTCTCTGGAGTTTATTGAGGGGCATATTTATCCCTTCACATGTAGGAGTAGAGAATCAAGCTCTCTAAAAATGGCCTGGAAATTTCTCCTAAGTTTTAAAAATAAATCAAGGACCAGAGTATACATGTTTCATGGTCACAGGTCTTTTCCCAGATACATCTATGAGTCTGCACAGATATAACAAGTGGAAAGCACTTCATAAACTAAAGAACTTTTTAACTATGATGTGACTGATAAATATACAGTGATACTGTCACTGCTCCACTACTTCCATAATGTGTGCTCTTGCCATGACAGTTAATTTATTCCAATGGAATAGGTGCACACAAAGCTGATTATAAAAAAGATCTAAGTCTAGTGCAATAAGATGGAATTTTCTTTACAAGCATTAAAGAATAAAGAACTCCCAAAGTTCCTTGTTAGGAGGAATGCAATGATTCTAACTGGGTAAGGTTTTTCAAAGTAAACTAAATTTTCTATAAAATACTTTGCAAAACTAAACTTGACAAAGGTCATTATTTCAATCTCAAAGAATAATGTTTTTTTCATTTGGACTTAATCAGAAATTAAACGACACATTACAAAGAGAATGCTGGCAAAATTTCTTACAATACCAAATAGTGTAAGACTTTAACAGCTTACATCTTTTATATAGATCACAACCGAAAGAATTATAAAACCATTTATACAATATTTCCCTGTAAAAGCTACAGGCATCCAGAGTACTATAACTGCAGCTTACTCCACACAAGGTTTGCTACAGTAATAGCAAAGACTGGGAGGGCTAAATGGAAGAACACTCACCCCAGTTGCCAGTTCCTCACATTGTTGCTTTTTGGATGCTAAGTCTTGAGCGGCCATCTCCAAATCATACTGCATAAGTTCATGTTTCCTGCATACAGCCCTAGGGATGAAAAAAAAAAGTGCTGTCATTAATTATTTTTCAGTAGCTCAGTCTGACAGTATGAAGCTTTTTGTGGATCCCAGAAAAGATCATGTTCTTGAAGCTAATCCATCTCTGTGGGCGTGGGACCCTATGATTAGATTAGATTCCATTGGGGAGGGGGGCTTTGACTTGATTACTTTGGTGAGGGATGTCCCAGGGTGGGTCTTGGTCCTTTTGCTGGGTCCTTTATAAATGGAGGACTGAACACAGAGACACAGAGAAAAAGGCGGCAGAGTAACCCTGAAGGCTGAAAGAGAGGTCCCAGAGGCTGGAGGCTGGATTCAGTGGCGCACAGAGGACCTCAGAAAGAGAAGCTCAATGGGCTCAAAGAGTGGAGGCCCTGAGAAGAGGGAAGAGGCAAGAGGCAAGAGGCAAGAGGCAAGAGGCAAGAGGCAAGAGGCAAGAGGCAAGAGGCAAGAGGCAAGAGGCAAGCCATATGCATGACTGCCCACAGCTGTGCTCTGGGAGAAAGTAAACCTGGAGGAGAAGGCACAGACCCAGACAAGCAGATGCCTCTACGGGCCTTGCCATGGAGTCTAGGATCAAGGGAGTCCAGGACTGCCAGCAGCTGACCTTTGATGAGACTGCATCTCTGATGATGTTTTGATTTGGACATTTTTCCCAGCCTCAGAACTGTAAGCTTTTTTTTTTTTTTTTTTTTTAATTTATTTTTATTTTTTTAATTTTTTTTTTCCAAAGTGAAGAACTGTAAGCTTTTTTTAAAAAGATTTTATTTATTTATTCATTTATCCCCCCCTTGCTGCTTGTGCTCGCCGGGTCAGCCAACCACACCATGCGGGCGGGCTTTGCCTTCACCAGGAGGCCCCGGGAACCGAACCCGGGGCCTCCCATATGGTAAACGGGAGCCCTACTGATTGAGCCACAGCCACTTCCCAACTGTAAGCTTTTTAACCTAATAAGTTCCCATTATAAAAGTCAACCCATTTCTGGTATATTGCTCCCAGCAGCTTTCAGCAAACTAAAATACTATATTTGATTTTCTGCAGTAAAAACATTTAAGCACCAAATAAAACAAGTGGGCCCCCAATGCCCAAGGGCCTGTAAAGGCAAAAATTAGGTTCCAAGAAAAATTAAGAATTACTCTATAAATCAGTGTCCTATGGTCTGATGATATTCTTTTGTAACCTGTAACAAATGTTCTACAACAATGTAAGGTATTGGTGGAGGGGTGTTGGGAATTCTGCACATTATACATGATTGTTTTGTAAATTCACAACTTCTCAAATAAAAAATACATATTAAAAAAAAAAAAAAAATCACTGTCCTAGGGAAGGGTGCTCCTACCTAGGAGAGAGCACAAGGTAAGACCTCAGCCCCCTCTTTCCCATCCACACTTAGTGGCAAACAGGGGAACCCAAGCACTGAAGGGTCCACACCACAAGGGAAAGGTGGTCAAGAAGAAAGTTCATGATGGAAATTCAGATGAGGTGATGGTTTTCAGCAGTTCATCAGGCAGCCAGGATGTTGCTGGGTCAGTGGGAGCGCCTTCTGAACTGCCCCCCGGTGGGATTCGGCATATGGGACCAGAGATCAGCAGGCGGTCTCTGCCTCCATGGAGGATGGAGGCTCCATGGAGAAAATTCACATAGTGAGCTTCCCAGCCCTCTGACTTTGGTCTCTGCATTTCCACCCGACCTTGGAGTGTGGGGTGCCCGCGAGACCTGGGGAGTGCCATCGACTGCAGCAACTCAAGCCTGCACTGCCACAGCCACCCCAGCTGCCCCAATCTGCAGCACCGCCCACCCGATTTTTTTGGCTTCTCTTTTAATATGTTAAGAAATATTTTATTGGGGGGGAGGGTGAGGAGGAAGATTCACAATGTCTTACTAAGGTCAAAACCTGTATACCCAGAATTTTTAAGTTTAAAAACCGTAATTGCCCAACATTACAAAATAAATCTAGCAGAACCTAAGCATTCAAACTTTATACTTAAAATCTTAAAATAAAAAAGGTTTTGTAGATACTTGCAGTATTTTTCCAATAAAGATACCATATCACATACATAAAACAATCTTTCACACAAGATAGTAACTGAGTATTCTTTGAAAGGACAATGTCTCAAAGCGTTCTTCTTATTGAGAAATGTCTATTAGTTTTTATTATAAAGGTAATCCATGATCACTGTTAAAAAAAAAAAAAAAAGATTCTAATAAGTGAATGAATAAAATACAGAGAGAAAATTTCAAGAATCCTGTCTTTCCCCAACCCTACTCTTCAGACTTTAGCGGGGCATTTACAATACACATATCCACACACCACAAATATCTTTACAGCTTTTTCCACTTAACTATACCATGACTATCTTTCCATGTCAATGCATATCAATCTTTTTTATAATTAAGTGCAACACAGAATTTCACTGTTATTTCGCAATTTTTTTTTTTTGCTCTGTGATTTGAAAATACCTTGGGCAAACAATGTGCACAGATGTTTTCACACCAGTTATTCCGTAGCAAAAGGAATACTGTGACTTCTGTTTTACTCACAGATTCTTATATTGCTTGTAAAAGTGACACGAAAACTGACCAAAAGTGGTTAGGACTAAAAGCCATCTATTCCAAGAAAATGATTCATTTTTCTAAATTGGACAGAAAAAAAAAATGTACTAACTTTTTCTTCATCAAATAGTAATATATACCAGAAAATTCTGTTTGGCTCTGGAGATAACTAAAAAAAAACAAAGACGAAGTCCTTAATGTTATCTTGTTTTACAACCTAACTGAGGAGCCAAGAGGTGAAAAAAATTATGGAATAAAAATGTCAGTATACAATCTAGAGGCACAGTTCAATATGCACACTCAATATTTTCTTCCAATATTCAAACTTTAAAAAAGCAGAAAGAATAATATGGAGATACACCTAATGCCTGAGATTAGCAGTTCTTATCAATATAATGTTTAAAGGGTACAGCTTGTCAAAGAGACATTGCACCAGACAAATTAAACAGGTTAAGACGTATTTTATTTAGACTACTGCAGAAGGGAGAAAGAACTCAGAATGGGTCTGATCTCAACTTCGAGAAAGGCAGGGGGTTGGGTTAAGTTTTATAGTCCGGGTAAGGAAAATCGAAATGTAGAAACAGGCCATCTGGAGAAAGAGGGGTAGGGGAGGTCGGGGCCAGTTTGATACTTGGAATAGCTAATGTCTGAAGTTTGTTTTGTTTTTTTCCTTTTGTTTTCTTTATTTGCAGTATGAGTTGTCTTTCTCTGTAGTACCACAGCTGCAAGATTAGTTTTAAGTAAATCAGGCTGGGGGAGGGAGCAGGTAGGGTGGTGTGTGGAACAAGGCCAGCAGCTTGATTAAGAAAAAGCAGGTGTGGTCAGTCCCTCTTCTTATTGAAGAAAAACATCATGTTGTCATTGAACAACTTAGTCGGAAGGAAAAAAGTAGTCTCAGTCAGGTTTGTCTTAAATATCTATGCCTAGCACACTGCAATATGCAGAGAAATACAAGATACTCATTAAAATCTGAGAGAATGAGCTTATTTTAAAAAAACCTTACTATTTGTATTTTACAGTAGCATATAAAGAGAGTGGTGATCAGTCACAGGGCAGGATCTGGAACTTTTATTATACTTACCGCAGTGCTTCTGCATAAAAAAGATATTCCTTTAACTGATCTGCATAATGTTCTTCATCTTCCAAAATATCATCAATAGAAGAAGCATACCTGTTTTAAAAAACATTATGCAGAGTAACTTTCATTGGGACACAAAATAATAAAGCTCTAAAGAAGTCTATTGGAAGTGTGCTCCATAGACTATTTGCTACCTATCAGTGACAAAGCAAGTACAGAAAGTGAGAATAAGCATTTAGAAACATTCATAGCAATTTTTAATTAAATGACAATTTTACCAAAAAGTTTTGGTCAGCAATGGTTTTGAAATAAAAAAGCAAAACAAAAAAATCATCCTTCTCACAGGTAGCTTAAATAGCACTGTAAGACTGTTAAATCTTTTGTTCAAAGACACTATAAAATGGCTATGAAATATGTAGAAAGAATAAGAGTTTTGTTTTATTAGTGTATACACACGTTCCTGGTAGCAACTATTTATAGCAATGTCCAAAAGATACAAAAGGAAAAGTAGGAAAATATAGATCACAGAAGATTTTAGAAGCCTTACATTGTAATAATTCTCAATAGCAACCCTTGCTTTGGTCAGGACAACCCCTCATGGGGAGGCCACGTTCATTCCTGCGCCAGTCTTTTTTACTGAAATGTGACTGTTCTCCACATTGCTTCTCCAAATCCAACCCGCACATATCTCAACACCTCATAAAAATTTCCCAGACTAATTTTGTCCTTATTCATCACTCTACTTCTGATCTCTTATCAAGAATTTAGACTTAAATTCTACAGAAGTAATGGTTCAAGTGTTGGTTTTATTTTTCTGATCACACTGAAAATTCCATAAGCATATGGGCTACATCATGTATTACATTTCAGTGTGGTATAACAGGCATCCTCCTTTCAAATTCATTCTGATCCCTTAGCATGGGAATAAAAGAAAAATAGATGCTTTATGTCTCCAGGCCTGCTTCACGTAGGCAACTAAATAAAGTTTACTGAAGATGTAAAAATAAACAAACACAGCTATGTTAAGGTCCACCCAAAAAGCAACGTGCTTACAGGATTTATGAAGAGCAGGCAAAGTACATATTGTAATTACAAACTTATATCTGGTAGAGTGTGAAGTTTCTTCTGTCTTATGTTAATCACTGAAAAAAGTCCGGAGAATCACCACTAAGAGTAGGAAAAACTGCCATTAGCTTATAAATCATGATTCTGGAAGAGTTAATGTTAAACAAAAGAGAGGTGCCACGTGGCTGATGGCTTAAAGATAGCACGCACAGTATAGGGATAAATTGACACATACTTGGGTAGAGAAGTGCAAATGTTAAGATTCCCAGATATCAGTACTGAGATAGATTAGATAGATAGATAGATTTATTTATTTATTTACTTACTTACTTACTTATTTATTTATGGAGGTACCGAGGATTGAACTCAGGATCTCGTACATGGGAAGCAGGCACTCAACCACTTGAGCTACATCCGCTCCCCAATTTAATTTTTTTAATACAACAACTGGAAGGGAATATTCTAAATTCTTCTAAATTCTTACAGATATTGAAATGCTAAACTAATAGAATGCAGGAAGACTTCTCAAGGTTCAACAATTTGGCTAAAAAAACAGCCAGTTAGCATGCATATGGCCTACTGAAAAGTAAAATGTAGATAGACTAATGCTTGCTGGATGCCTTCTAGGCTAAAAGCTAGAAGTTAATAAAGAGATACGAGAACTATTATAAACAGTCCAGTACATTGCTAGGACCAAAACAGTTGACGAAAATCTAATAATGCTCTCAGAAAGAATATTTTTTTTTTTTTTTTTTTTTTTTTGACCGGGAGGTCCCGGGAATCGAACCCGGGTCCCTCCATATGGGAGACGGACGCCCAACCAGTTGAGCTACATCCGACACCCAGAAAGAATATTTTTTAAACAAAATAGTAACCTATTCTTACTTTTGTACAAAACCACACAGTGTCATGCTGAAATTGTTATATAATTTCTGATCACCCCATCTGAAGAAAAACATAAGAGAGTGGAAGAGGTCTAGGAAAATGATATTGGAATAAAGAAATGAAAGCTGAGAGTGTATATACAAATTTTTAAAATTCATGTTTGCCATATCTTATTTTGGTACCTTACTCACTAATTTTCAACTGCTTATCAATCACTGTTAAATCTTATACTAGCTTTTTACTCTGATTTGAGTAGTTTGGAGCTTTCTGACTCAAACTGTATCTCTTATATTTAGCCCTAACACCTTCCCCATGATGTGTTCTCAGGTTTGAATCTCTGAATGGGAAAAACAGCAACACTGTACTAGGAATTATAAGACTTGTTTCCAGCTTTAATGTTACTAATTGTGACTTTGGACCAATTCTTTTATTTTCTCAGATGTGCTCCCCATCTCTCCATAGTAAGTTTTTTTGTTTTGAGGTATTGGGGGCCAGGGATTGAACCCAGGGCCTTGTTATGTGGGAAGCCAGCACTCAACCACTGAGCTACACTGGCTCTCCTGAGTTGGTTTTCTTGTTTGTTTTGCTTGTTGTTTGTTTTTAGGAGGCACCAGGAACCGAACCTGGGACCTCCCATGTGGGAAGCAGGCGCTCAACTGCTCGAGCCACATCCACTCCCCATAGTAAGTTTCTGTCTCTAACAACACACCAAACAATCACTAGGCATGGATATTGTAGAAGGGATTCCTACATCAGATAGAAGGCTAGAGTAAGAACTCTTGATGATCCCAACATGCTATTTTTTTCAAAAGGAAAATTTTCCCTTTTATTTTAGGGCCTCTGGGTTTAGTGTAATGCTTAAGCTTTTTTCAGTCCTTTTTTTTTTTTTTTTTAATTTTCCCTTTTGTTCCCAGTATTTTTATGGTTTCATTTTGGTCTCTCTCTATATTTTTAATACATCTGGAATTAATTTCAGTTTGGCATAAAACAGAGATCTAGCTTTTATTTTTTTTTCCAAAAGGACAGCAGTGGGATACTTTAATGCTCACTGATTTTTAAAATTCTAAAACTGTTACTGAGGTAAAATGTATATAGTGAAATGCACAAATCTTTTTTGTGTACTATCCAACCCAGTAAAGATAAAGAACCTAACTCACCACAAACTTCCCTTCTGTCCCCTTCTAGTGACTCCCCACAAGCAACCTCTTTTCTGATTTCTATCACCATAAATTAGTTTTGTCTGTTCTTGGATTTTATATAAATAGAATACTACAGTATGTAATCTCTTATATCTGGCTTCTTTTGCTAAACCTGTTTTCAAGATTCATCCTGTTTGTCTCTTGTGTCTATCAATAATAGATCCTTTTTTATTGCTGAGAAATATCCTATGAACGTAACACAATTATTTCTATCCATTTTTGTATTGACAGATATTGGGTTTTCAGTCTGGGGCTATTATAAACAAAGCTGCTATAAACAGTCTTACAAATTTTTTCTTGGCTATGTAATGTCTGTTCTCTTGGGTAAATACCTAGGTATGGAATGCTGGTGTCCATTTAATTTAGAAGAAACTGTCAAATAGTTTTTCAAACCAGTTAATACATTTATATTTTCACAAGCAATGTTGAGCATTTCAGTTCCTCCTTCTCCTCACCAATATTTGTGTCAAGCCTTTTTAAATTCAGCCATTCCAGTACCTGTGAAATGATCTCACTGTGGTATTAATCTGCAGTTCCCTGAAGACTAATGTCATCTACTTTTCCATGTCCTTATTGGCCATTCATATATCTTCTTTTCTGAAGTGGCTATTCAAGTTTTTTGCCAACTTTTAAATTGGATTGTCTTTTCATTATTGAGTTACAGGAGTTCTTTATATACATTATGGATACAAGTTCTTTGTCAGATATGTATGCTGAAAATGTTTGACCCCAGTTTGTGGCTTGCCTCTTCATTATCTTAATGGTGCCTTTTGATGAGCAAAGATCTTCCATGTTGGTTAAGAGCAATTTACATTTTTCTTTTATGTTTTATCTTACAGCATCTTCTTTAACAAATCTTTGGCTCCAAGACTGCAAAAACAGTCTCCTATGTTTTCTACTAAAAGCTGTAATTTTAGCTTTTACAATTACATATATGATCCAAGGTGAATTAGTTTTTGCATAGTGAGATATGAGTCAAAATTCATTTTCTTCCATACAGATACCCAATTATCTCAGCACCATTTTTTAAAATTTACTAAATAGGTTTAAATGGGACTATTTCTAGACTCTTTTTTTTTTTTTTTTCAGGTACTGGGGCAGGGGATTGAAGCTGAAGCTCTACCACTGAGCCACAACGGCTCTTCTAACTTAGTTTTTCCGTTTGCTTGTTTGTTTTTGTTTTTAGGAGATACCAGGGACTGAACCCGGGATCTCCCACATGGGAAGCAGATGCTCAACTGCTTGAGCCACTTCTGCTCCTCTGGACTCTATTCTGTTCCATTAATATGTTTATCTTTATGCCAATATCTCACTATCTTTAAAATTGAATCTTTATAAAAAGCCTTGACATTAGGTAATATACTCAAGCTTTGTTCTGTTTCAAGATTGTTTTATCTATTCTAGGTCCTTTGTATTTCCATATAAATTTTAGAATCAACTTATCAATTTCTATTAAAAAAAACCAACTGGGAATTTTGGTTGGGGCTGCATTGACTCTATAGTCAATTTGAGGAGAATGAACAATATTGAGTCTTCTAATCTATGAACATGGTTTAACTCTCATTTTATTTAGGTCTTTCTCTTGGCAATGTTTTATTTATATAGTTTTCAGTATAGAGGTCCTTGCACATCTTTCATTAAATTAATCCCTAAGTAATATGTTTTTGATGTTATGGTAAGTAGATTTTTTTTTTTAAAGGAGGTACTGGGGATTAAACCCAGGACCTCGTACATGGGAAGCAGGTGCTCAAACCACTTAGCTACACTTGCTCGCCGATAAAGAGCATTTTTAAAACTTTATTTTCCAACTGTTATTGCTAGTATTAAAAACAACTTATTTTTCCATATTACTCTTGTATCTTGTACACTTAACTCAATTGTTCTATGATATTTAAGGTTGATTCCTTATGATATTCTATGTAAATGATCCTGTCAACTGCAAATAAAGAGTTTTACTACTTCTTTTCTAAGATTTATGCCTTTTATTTAATTTTCTTGCCTCATTGCATTGACTTTGACTTCTAGTACAATGTTTAACGGAAGTGGTGAAAGCAGACAACTTGTTCCTGGTATCTAAAGTGTCAGTAATTCACTATTAAGTGAATATTATGTATAGATTTTAATCTGAGAAAACTCTCTTTTATTCCCAGTTTGACAATAATTTTTATGTGAATGGTTGCTGGAATTTGTCAAATTCCTTCTCAATGTGTAATAAAATATAGTTTTTCTTCTTTATTTTGTTAATATGGGAATTAGACTAATTTTTGAATGTTAAACTAGCCTTGCATTTCTGGGATAAACTTCATTAAATCAAATCTGTAAACACAGAGCACATAAACATGAGCAAACTTGATAAAAACAGAATAGTGAGTCAACAGCATTTACCACTAAACTTCATATTAGGTTGTATATTAAATTCTCTAGACACTTACACATCCATATGATGTCCAGCACTCTGAAGTCCATCACCCATTTCTTTTTCTATGGCACTCCATTCACTAGGGAAAAAAAGATATATGGAAAAACATCATGAATTAAGGATACAAAATATTATTAAATTGAATTTTTATGCAATATTTTTAGCTGTCTTTGAAACAATATATACACCCTATATTTAGATTTATTTCCTGTGATTCAAATATGCTTTTTTTCTTTTTTTTTTTAAACTTTAAGCCAACTTAATTATTATAGAGGAGTACAAATTGCCTTTTTTAAAAGCAATTTTATTGAGATACATTCACATACCATATTATCCATCTAAAGTGTACATTCAGTGGCTTTTGGTATAATCATAGAGGTGTGCATTCATCACTGCAATCAATTTTCAAGCATTTTCATTACTACAAAAATAAAAATCCTTTATCCCTTAGCAGTCACCTCTCAATCCCTCTATCCTTCCCCAGCTATACATAATCACTAATGTAAATCTGTCTCTATCAATTTATTAACATTTACATTTTATCTAGTAGTTTGGCTGTTTTCACTTAGCACATTTTTTTTTTTTTAATTTTGCAATTGATGGGAAAATATTAATATATCACTATTGACTACAGTTTATCATTTGCTTTAGGTTTTTGCTCATATAACACCCTATTGTTAACATCCTGTAATATTAACATACATTTGTTCTAATTCATGGAAGAATTGACCAAATTTATCCACAATAGGGCTCGCTATGCTATACTGTCCCATGTTTGATCATCTTGCTTTCCTTCTAGTGACATACATAACCCTAAACTTCCCCTTTCAATTACAATCACACCCACATATCAGCACTATTAATTATACTCACTATGATGTGCTACCATCATGTCTATCCATTTCCAAACATTTAAAATCAACCTTATGACAAATTCTGCACAAATTAAGCACCAGCTGCTCATTCTCTACCCCTCATTCTATCTTCTGGTGACCTCTAGTCTTGCTATTAACTTCATGAGTTTGTTTACTATATTTAGTTCATCATAGTGAAATCATAAAATATTTGTCTTTTTGTGGCTGGCTTGTGCTTTCCCTTTTTTTATTTTTTAAAGATTTATTTTTATTTTCTTTATTTATGTCCCCCCGCCCCCCGCCATTGTTTTGTGCTCGCTGTCTGCTCTCTTTGTGTTCTACTATGTCTGCTTGTCTTCTCTTTAGGCAGCAGCAGGAACCAATCCTGGGACCTTTCGGAGTGGGAGAGAGGCTCTCAATCTCTTGCGCCACCTCAGCTCCCTGGTCTGCTGCATCTCTTATTGTCTCTCATGTCTCTTTTTGTTGCATCATCTTGCTGTGCCAGCTCTCCATGCAGGCCAGCAGTCCTGGGTGGGTCAGCTCACCTGCGTGGGCCAGCTCTCCTGCATGAGCCAGCACTTTTCCACATGGGCCAGCTCTCTGCTCAGGCCAGCTCACCATGCAGGCCAGCTTGCCTTTCATCAGGAAGCTCCGGGAATCGAACCCTGGGCCTCCTATATGGTAGATGGGAGTCCAATTGCTTGAGCCACATCCGTTTCCCCTGCTTTCCTTTTAAGCTTAACAACCAAATGCCAAATGAAGGCCTTAAAAAGTTAGTTCAAAAGTTGATACTCTGGCAGAATAAAGTCCTGCCTTGAAGTCATCATGGTGTGTTTGAAATAAGCCAGACACAAAAGGACAAATATTGTATGAGCTCAGTCATATGAAATAAGCAAAATAAGCAAATTCATAGAGTCAGAAACTAGAATACAGGTTACCAGGGATCAGGGTAGGGGTAGGGGATGAGGAGATAATGCTTAATTGGTACAGAATTTCTGTTTGGGGTGATGGAAAAGTTTTATAATGTAGGTGGTAATGGTAGCACAAAACTGTGAATGTAATTAATACCACTAAATTATATATTTGAATGTGGTTTAAAGCAGAAATTTTAGGTTCTATATATGTTTCTAGAATAATTTTAAAAAATCATAGGACTGCACAACACAGTGAGCTCTGATGGAAACTATGGACTATAGTTAATAATACAATTATAATATTTTTTTCATAAAAAGGACCACACTAATGCAAAATGTTAATAATAGGGTATATGGGAACTTTGTATTTTCTGCATGATTTTTCTATAAAGCTACACGTTCTTTAAAAGAAAAATAAGTAAAAGTTAATACCTGATCCTGTTAAGACAAAATAAGTGTCATACAAAACTGGTTCTGCTTATAGACAACAATACTGAGCTAGGGGTGCGTATTTAAGCCAATTGTGGATTTTTAAAAAAATATGGATTCTGGCCCTAATTTTTATCTATTTAATCAGAATCTCTGGGGATAGGACTGAGGCATGGATTTTTTTTTAAAGCTCCATGGATAATTCTGATGAATACAACTGATTACATGCCACTATTCTAATAGCTAAAAGAAAAAAAGGATTGTACAGAAACATTAGGTGCACCATAAAACTTCAAGAATTTGCACTTTGCAGGAAAAATCCTAGTAGAAGCACAGATTATTTTGTTGCCATGTCTGTGAAATGCATCATATTTTTAAAATCCTGTTTATGGAAATATTTATATAGGTTTATTAAATTGGGAAAATAAATATATAATCTCAAATACCCAAAGATGGCATAAACTGATGCATTTCCTTCTGGTCTTAAATTAAAAAAAAAAAAAAAAAAAAAAAAAAATTCCTTGTGTAATATATAAACACCATAAATGTAGCCATTTTAACCATTTTTTTAGTGTACAATTCAATGGTATTAATTACATTTACAATGTTGTACAACCATCACCACCATTCATTACTAAGACTTTTTCATCAACAAACAGAAGCCCTGTACCCTAACTTCCCAGCTCCCCTTCCCCAAGCCCCTGGTAACCCCTAATTTGTCTTCTGTCTCTATGAATTTCCTTATTCTAGATATTTCATGCATATTTGCCCTTTTGTGTTTGGCTTATGTAACTTTGTATAATGTTTTCAAGGTTTATCTGTGTTTTAGCATGTATCAGCACTTCATTCCTTTATATGGCTGAATAATATTCCATTGTATAGATATACCACATTTTGTTTATGCATTCATCTGTCAATGGAAACTAAAGTTTCCACATCTTTTGGCTATTGTGAATAATGCTCCCCCTTCTAGTCTTTTTACTTCCTCATTTTAATGTGGCTGAGATCACATGGTATATGCAATTTTATATTATGCTCTTTTCCTTTAACAGTATTTTCCCATGTTATTAAAATAATTCTTTCTAAATATTGTTTCCAAATGCAAATCATAATTTTTAAAACCATTTTCCTGGCCATACAGGTTATCTTTTTTGTTGTTTGTCTGCTATTTAAAGAATGCCTAATATAATATAATAACATCTTTTTCAACTGCAACAACAAAAATCATAAAAGAAAAAATTTAAAACAATATCATTGTATTAATCTGTAATTTTTACAAACTGTTCTTAAAATATCAGATTATATGCTTACAGTACCAGAAGGAAAAGAAAAACACATGGCATTTAATATTGCCAAGGAAGCAAAACAAACTCACAAATCACCTATATAACAGCATGGTTATGACTAAATGACAATATAGGTAAGACTACTCTGATAATTTTCTTTCCTTATATGTTTATTCTCAGAATAGTAACAATTAACATATTTTTGCACTTTCCTATTTACCAAATGGCTTTTAAATATCTTTAGCTCTATTATCTAAGCTCCAAAGCCACATTTCTATGCCTACAAGATAATTCTGCTTTTTTATACCTGTTACTTCAAATTCAAATCTAAAGCTCAGTTCTTTACATGAAAAAGAAAATCTGGAAATTTTGAAAGATTACAAGTTATAGCCAATTGTGTAATGTAGTGATCTAAGTTAATGCAGCTGTATGTTGTGATAATGTAATTAAAGAACAGTCCACTCCAACTGTCTATTTGATGTCCCACAGGACTTCATTCACCTAAACTTGGAACATCTTATCTCAAGGTCAACAAAATCAAATGTAATTAATTCTTCTGTCTCCCAACCAAGACTATAAATTAGGAAAGCAAGATTTAGTATTTTTATTTTTAAAGATTTATTCTTAATTATCTTTGTATTCCCAATAAGTAGTTTAGCGCCTGACAAATACTTGGCATTTACAGTTTATAGTTAAGTAAAATAATGAACAAATGAATAAACTAAAAAAAAAAAAGTGAGGATAAAAACACTGAGTTCTGTGTATCAGCCACTGTTAGGTGCTGGAAATACAAAGATTAAAAAAAGCTCTCTTTCTCAAGATATATGAAGTTCAGTCCTCAGCTATTCAAACTGTGATCTAGCAACAGTGTCACCTATAAACTTATTGCACTCTCAAGACCCACCCTAGACCTACTGGATCAGAATCTGCATTTTTAACAAGATCCCCAGGTGACCTGGCTGTTACATTTTAAGAAATGCTAGACAGACAAAATGTTCTAATCTGGGATCCATGGATTAGTCTAGTGTAGGGAATAGAAAACTTAACAAGTTTAGTTGCGAAGGGGTAAGTATTTACATAAAATAAACTATTAAAGGGAAGAGGGGATTAGCATAAATTTTAGTAGAGGCATAACTGCTACCTTCAAGTACTTAAAGGACAGTGTTATAGATGAACCAGCTCAGTAAGAGTCATGGAATGTTTGTAGCATCTGATGAAAGCAATGGGCCTTTTCCCTAAGGGGGAAAAATTACAAAAGTGAAATTTTGCATACAATTTCAGGGACTCTTGGATTAAGACACCTGAACTATTACAAAAATATCAAGGTCTCTTGTGCAGTGTCACTTTACAATTCCATGACAGAAAGGAAAGACTCCCAGAACACCCGTGTATTCTGATTTAGGATAGGAATGAAAAATATGATCAATTACAAGAAAAAATTTAACTACATAATCCGGTATGCATCAGGGATAGAGGCATGAGAGGGAAAGTCTACAGCCCAAAGCAGCTCTGTGGTAATAGGTTTTATTTGTTTATAATTCTGTGTAAGATTTCATTTAAACAAAGTCCCATGCTAAGAAAGAGTTTGGAAATCACTGTCCTCATTTAACCCCACAATTAAATAGACAAATAAAATTAAAGCTCTGAGATTTAACATGGTTTATTCAAACTCAGGCAGATGAGCTGTGAAAGAGCTGGGACAAGAATCAACTCCCAGTAGACTGCAGTTTTAGTAATCCCAGTCTCCCAGTTGATGACACTTCCCCGCACTCAACATGTGTGATGGTTAAGCTCATGTGTCAGCTTGGCCGGGTAATGGTGCCTGGTTGTTTGGTCAAGCAAGCACTGGCCTAATTGTTACTGTGAGAACATTTTGTGGATTTAAATCATAAGTAGATTGCATCTATGGCTGATTACATCTACACCCAACTGAGGAGACTGCCTTCAATATTAAGAGAAGTCTCATGCAATCAGTTGAAGGCCTTAAATATGATGCCAGGAATCAGAAGAGAGAATTTCCATCTCTACTGATGGAATGATTCCTTCCCCTTTTGACGGTCTTTTTCCACTTGTAGCTTACTGTCTTTTTTCTTAGTCAATTATCTCACCTCAATCTCTATTTTAGCAACTAATTTTTTTAAATTAGAGAAGTTGTAAGTTTACAGAAAAATCATTCCTTCTGCTTGAACCCCACCTATGTACTGTTCAGTTCCTAGAGGAGCTAGAAACTGGTGAAAATAGATGACAATCCTATAAGCCCCTATGAGAATGGCCCTCTGGCCTGTCCTAAATCAGGCCAGGTGCTGTAATGGAGGTAGTGGCTGCAAAAAGCCTAGGATCTCTAGAAGAGTAAAAAAGAAACTCCTGTACTCAAGAAAGAAAGAAAAACATTAACATGTGATATGAACATACCACAAAACCTATTAAGCTTCCCCATTTTTCTCTGAGTCTAATTCCTGATCATTTCTTACTTAATGTAAATTTATGTCTATTCATCAGTCTTCTCCACTTTTTTTTTTAAATAAAGATTTTTATTTATTTATTCATTTATCCCCCCCTTGCTGCTTGCGCTCGCCGGGTCAGCCAACCACGCCGTGCGGGTGGGCCTGCCTTCACCAGGAGGCCCCGGGAACCGAACCCGGGGCCTCCCACATGGTAAACGGGAGCCCCACCGATTGAGCCACAGCCGCTACCCGAGTCTTCTCCACTTTTGACAGTCTTTTTCCACTTGTAGCTTACTGTCTTTTTTCTTAGTCAATTATCTCACCTCAATCTCTATTTTAGCAACTAATTTTTCTTAAATTAGAGAAGTTGTAAGTTTACAGAAAAATCATGCCTAAACTTTCTATATACCACCCTATAATAAATAATATCTTTCATTAGTATGGTATATTTGTTAAAAATTCATAACAGAACATTTTTATAATTTTACTATTAACTACAGTCCATGGTTTACAAAAGGGTTCACTGTGATGTAGAGTCCTGTTTTGTTTTGTTTTTTGTTTACTCTAGTTACATATACAACTGAAAATTTGTTTCTAACCACATTAAAATATATAATTTAATGCTATTAATTATGTTCACAATTTATGCTAGCATCACCACCATACATTACCAAAATATTTTCATTGACCCAAATAGGAACTTGGTACATTTTAAGCCTTAATTTCCTATTCCATACCCATACCTTGGTCACCGATAACCTATAGTCTAGATTCTCTTTAAGTTTGCTTATTCTAATTATTTCATATCAGTCAGATCACACAATGTTTGTACTTTCGTGTCTGGCTTATTTCACTCAACATTATGTCTTCCAGGTTCATCCACGTTGTCACACATATCAGAACTTCATTCCTTTGATGGCTGAATAATATTCCATTGTATGTATATACCACATTTTTTAAATTTATTCATCAGTGGATAGGTATTTGGGTTGCTTCCATCTTTTGGCAACTGTGAATAACACCACTATGAACATCAGTGTGCAAATATCTGTTCAAGTACCTGCTTTCAATTCTTTTGGAAATATACCTAGAAGTGGGATTGTGGGATCATATAGTAATTCTATACTTAACTTTCTGAGAAACTGTCAAACTGTCTTCCACAGCAGATGCACCATTTTCCATTCCCACCAGCCATGAATGAGTGTTCTCATTTCTCCACATCCTCTCCAATATTTGTAATTTTCCATTTTGAAAATAGTAGCCATTCCAGTAGATGTGAATTGCTATCTCATTGTGGTTTTGATTTGCATTTCCCTAAGACAAATGATGTAGAGCATCTTTTCATATGCTTTTTGGACATTTGTAATTTCTGAAATTATTAGCTCTAGTAGCTGTGTTGTATATTTTTTGGAACTTTGTATATATAGTATCATGTCATCTGTAAATAGGAAAGGTTTTACTTCTTTCTTTTCAACTTATTTCTTTTTCTTGCCTAATTGCTCTGGCCAGAACTTCCAGTACAATGTTGAATTAACAGTGGTGACAGTGGGCAACCTTGTCTTACTCCTGATCTTAGAAGGAAGGCTTTCAGTCTTTCACCATGAAGTCTGATGTTAGCTGTGGGTTTTTATATATGCCTTTTATAATGCTTATGAAGTTCCTTCTATTCTTAGTGGTCTAATTCTTTTTATCAAGAAAGGGTCCTGGATTTTGTCAAATGCTTTTTCTGCATCACTTGAGTCAATCACGTGTTTTTCCCTTCATTGTGTTAATGTGGTGTATTACAGTAGTTGAGTTCTTATGTTGAACTACCCTTGTATATCTGGGATAAAACCCACTTGATCATGGTATATAATTCTTTTAATGTACTGTTGAATCTGGTTTGCTAGTATTTTGTTAAGGATTTCTATATCTATATTCAAAAGTGATATTGGTCTGCAGCTTTCATTTTTGTGGTATCTTTATCTGGCTTTGGTATGAGGGTGATGTTAGCCTTGTAGAATATATCAGGAATTATTCTCTCCTCTTCAGTTTTTTGGGAGGGTTTGAATGACACTGGTATTCATTGTTATTTGAATGTTTGGTAAAATTCCCCTGTGAAACCATCTGGTCCTGAGATTTTCTGTTGTTGGGAGGTTTTTGATTACTGATTCAATCTCTTTACTAGTTATTGGTTTGATAAGATCTATTTCTTCTTGAGTCATTGAAGGTAGTTTGTGTGTTTCTTGGAAGTCGTCCATTTCAACTAGGTTATCTAATTTGTTGGCATACAGATGTTCATAGTATCCTCCTATGGTTCTTTTTATTTCATTGGGGTCAGTAGTAATGGCCTCCTTTTTATTTCTGATTTTAGTTGTGCTTTGTCCTTTTCTTTGTCAATCTAGCTAAAGGTCTGTCAATTTTATTAATCTTTTCAAAGAACCAAGTTTTGGTTTTGTTGATTCTATTTTTTTTTCTTCCTCTATTTCATTTATTTCCACTCTAATCTTTGTTATTTCCTTCCTTCTGCTCACTTCGGGTTTAGTATCCTCTTCTTTTTCTAGTTCTTCCAATTTTGAGGTTAGGTCTCTGATTTGAAAACTTCCTTCATTTTAATGTTAAGTATATAGAACTATAAACTTCCCTATCAGCACTGCCTTTGCTGCATCCAAGAAGTTTTGGTATGTTGTATTTTCATTTTCTTTAGCCTCATAATATTTCCTAATTTCCCTTGGGAGTTCCTCTTAACCCATTGGTTAGTTAAGAGTACACTGTTTAATTTCCCTATATTTATGAATTTTTCATTTCTCCCCATTATAGATTTCTAGCTTCATTCACTGTGGTCAGAGAAGATACACAGTATGATAATAATATTTTTTAATTTATTGAGACTTGTTTTGTTACCTAACATATGGTCTATCCTGGAGAATGATCCATGTGCACTCAAAAATAATGTGATTTCTGTTGCTGCTGGGTAAAGTGTTCTCTATATGTCTATTAGGTCTACTTGGAATTTAAGGTGAGCCTCTTGTACACACCATATAGTTGGATCAAGCTTTTTTATCCATTCTGCCAATCTCCACCTTTTGAGTGGAGAGTTTAATCCACTTACCTTTAAAGTCACTTCTCATAATACAGGACTTTCTTCTGCCATTTTGCTATTTATTTAGTCTTGGTAAGTCTTAAATCTTTTTTGTACCTCGATTCTTTCATTAATGCCAACTTTCTTATTTATTTTATTTCTTGTATCATGTCATATTGAGCCCCTTCTCATTTCTATCTGGAAGTATTTTTCATATATTTTCCTTGTGTTTACATATGAGCTAAAATTTAACATCCTAAATATGTAACAATCATATTCAATCTGATACCAACTTGACTTCAATAGCATACATATACACTGTTCCTATACCCCCATTCTCCCTTTTTTTAAAAACTTGTTACAAATTATCTTTGTACATTGTGTGTCCAAAACCAACAATTTATCATGAATTTTTATGCATTGTAGTACCTGTAGGAAACAAGTGGAGTTACATACAAAAAAAATACAATACAATGGTATCTGTAGTTACACAAGTGGTTACCTCTATCAGAGGCCATTATTTCTTTTTGTCACTATGAACCACTGTCTAGTATCCTTTCCTTCTTCTGTGTGAAGAACTCCCTTTAGCAATGCTTATAGGGCAGGTTTAGGGGTGATGTACTCCTTAAGCTTGGTTTTATCTGGGAATGTCTTAATCTTGTCCTCATTTTTGAAAGGAAGTCTTGCAGGATATAAAATTCTTGGTTGGCATTTGTTTTCTTTGAGCATTTTGAGTATTTCCATTCACTATCTTCATGTTTCTATGGTTTCTGATAAGTAATCGGCAACTAATCTAATTCAGACTCCCTTGTAAATAACAAGTTACTTTTTTCTTGCAGCTTTCAGAACTCTTTCCTTGTTCTTTGTATTCAACAGTTTGATCAGTATGAGATGGGGCATATTTTTCTTCAAGTTTATCCTGTTTTGTGTTCTCTGGGATTCCTGAATGAGCATATTCACATCTTTTGCTAAGTTTGGGAGGGAGGGGGAGGAGAGGGGGGAAGGGGGAGAGGAGAAAATCACTATTCCTATAAGTTATTTCCAATGGAATCTTCTTAGGCATTCTTCCAAGATATGAAAAGTAAAAGGCCCTAACCCTCTGCTTCAATCACAGTAGTTTCACTTTTATCTGCTTAATATATTGGGCTTCTTCATAATTTTCATTTAAAGAAAGGATTCCAAGGCTTAAAATGAAAGTCGAGAGCAGATGTGGCTCAAGTGTTTGAGTGCCTGCTTTCCAAGTGGGAGGTCCAGGTTCAGTTCCCGGTTCCTCCTGAAAAAGCAAACAACAAGCAAAACAAACGAAAAAACCAACTCAGGGAAGTTGATGTGGCTCACTGGTCAGGTGCCAGCTTCCCACATAAGAGGTGCCAGGTTCAATCCCCGGGCTCCGGGTCTGAAAATCACTATTAGAGGATGTAAAAAATAATCTTCTACTTTCCAAACTCATAAGGTTTCAAGCATTACTGCTTTCAGGCAAAAAGCTAATCAAAACTAATCACTGATTATTTTTAAAGTTTGTATAACGCTTACCTGAAAACTCGCCCATAATTACCATGTACTTTATATACACCATAGAGTCGATCTGCTACTCTCTGAAATAAATATTTAATAGAAATTACTAATAGGTAAAACTTAGATATAGTTAACTTAAAAAAATGCATCCTCATTAAAAAATACATGCTTAGTAAAATAAGCGTAGAAAATATGGAAGAGAACATTTTTAATTTCCCAAAGTCCCATGTCTCATCATATTTAGGTAACTGCTTTCATACTTCTTTCTATGCCTAGGTTTTAATCGTTTTTAAATTTCCTATAAGCAAAGTGATAATATTTTTATCCACCAGGTTAGTAGTACTTTAGATAAATACCACTTTAAAAGAAAAATAGTTGCAAAAAATTCCACCAAGTTGTGTATAAAATAACCACTTCTTTATTGTTAGTTATTCCTAATTTTCAGTATTGTAAATACAGTTGTAATAAGCATCTTTGGGCCTAAGACTTTTTCCAAATTTAAAAACTGTTTCCTTATGATAAAGTCTCCAAAATGGAACTTACCAGTGGGAAGGATATAAACATTTGTGACCTGAATTATTTGGTTAATTTTATGGCAATGAAAGGCCTAGAAATTTTACATCATTAATCCACAGTACTTCCCAATACCCACTTCCTGTCTGATAACATACACAGGTACCTTTTCTTTCCCTAGAAAAGCAGTTTACAATTTATTTTAAAAGTCTAGTGGTAAAAATAAAAAAAACAAAAAAACCAAACAAACAAACAAAAAGTCTAGTGGTTCTCTGAATTGCTGAAGAGGAGACTGGAACAATATGAGATCTTCAGAAGGATTTTCCCCCTTATTCTATTTTTTAAAATATTTTTTATTATGGAAATCTCCAAACACAGCAAGTAGAAAATAGTATAATACACCTCCATTTCCCATCACCCAGCCTCAATAATTATTAAAATATGGACAATTTTATGTTATTTAAAGCTGCCCCCACTCTCTACGCCTCATCAGTGGATTACTGTAAAGAAAATCCCAGGCAATGTATTTTATTTCAGGAGGATTTTAATCAGCATAAGACATGATCCTAGACCTGTTGTGCTATTCTCTTTAAAAGCCTTTAGCACAGGCAGGTTCTGAGGTTTTCTCCAGACTACCTCAAAGGACCAAAGTGGACTGTACAACATTTTCCAGATACATTAATTTAATTTACCCTGAAACATTTTTCTCCATGTCTATTACAGTCAAACTGTATGACTAAGTGCAATTGTTATTCCTTGATTTCTAATTTTGTCATGGCAGACCATGACACCAAGTAAGTTTATTACTTAACAGAATAAAGACCACAAATGATGGCCTAACATACATAAACCCTTTCAGAGACATTAAAAAAAAAAAAAAAAAAGAATAAGGGTATTATTATAGGTAAATCTAAAATTCTACTGTTTTTTTTTTTTTTTAAGATTTTATTTATTTATTCATCCATCCCCCCCTTGCTGCTTGTGCTCGCCGGGTCAGCCAACCATGCCGTGCAGGCGGGCCTGCCCCCACCAGGAGGCCCCGGGAACCGAACTCGGGGCCTCCCATATGGCAAACGGGAGCCCTACTGATTGAGCCACAGCCGCTTCCTAAAATTCTACTGTTATAATTACACCAACACTGCAATGGCAGGCTTTTGACAAGATCTCAAAATATCCATACTATTACAAACCATGGAGGAAACAATAGGCTAAAATTCTTTAAGTTGCTTATACCAGAAAATATTTCACATTTTTAATAAAATGCAATTTGGATGATGAACACACTAAATCTGAATGTAAAAATCAGTTATTCAATATAAATATCACCCACTACTTAAAAGCATAATAATTAAATGAGAAGCACTTCCTTATAAATGTGTGTCGAAAAGCTTTTGGGGACTACTTACAGCTCTGACTCGAAGAAGATGTGAAATGACAGACTGTAGTTCATCACTGTAGTGTTTTAGCTCAGTAAATCGCCTAAATAGGAAACAAAGAAAAAATAGTTTTTCTCATAAAAATAAGTAGTCAAAAACTGAAAAACAAAACATAAGTTGCTGAGAATGAAACTCATTCCATTTAACCATATGCTGGGCCTTGAATGTTCAGATATCAATACAAATTAAAAAATCCTAAAATAAAGCAACCATTCTTTCTTTTGATATTCTGAAAGGCAAGAAAAGATGTTCGTTATTCTTCATAATCTACACTGAGGACAGAGATAGAGATAAAATTTGTTGGTATGAAAAATTACATTGAAAACAAAATAAAGGGGGGTGGTTTATGGTGCTAAAGAAAAATTTTATGTTGCTACCATAAACTCATGGTGTCTGACCTCAATTTTAATGCTGTCCAGCAATCTTTGTTTCCCTAATCGATGGACTGCCATTTTCTATAAAGACCTCAAACTTCTGACACCACCACCCATCGCCTTCCAAACAACCTAGCTTCCTTCTTCACAGATAAAACAGAAGCTATCAGACTAGAAACACTCCACCTCCACCTCCTACCACTAAACCTACAAACTTTCCCACATCCACAAGTTATCATCTTTTCCTCCCCTCTAAACTTTTTTTGCATCCAAGGCTCTAGATTCTATCACAGCTATACCCATATTCCTCTACCATCAGCATTTCAGTGAATTCAGATTTCTCCTAGATTACATATACACACACACACACACACACATTCCTTTGACAATACATTTCCCAATTGTCATCAGCCTCTCGGTAACTACCCTTTCATAGCCACACTTTCACAAGACATCATCTCCCTGGCAATAGCTACTGCTTCCCCTCCCATTCACTCTGCCCACTATAATCTAGCTCTGCCTCCAGGACAACAGTAAAGAAATATTCCTTACAGAGTCACCAACTATTTTCATGTTTCTAAAATTCAGTGATACATTTCAGTCCTTATTTTACTTGATCCTCCCAAAATTAACACTGACCTCACCCTTCTTCTCAAAATCTTTTGTTCCCTTGACATCAGAGTTATTTTCTTATGGTTTTCCTTTTACTGACTGGTCACTCCTCTAGTCTCCTTTGCTGCAGTAGTCACTTCCTTCACCATCTCTTACATCTTCAACGTGAGTGTGCACCCTGAGAAGTTTGTTAAAAAATAAAGAATCCTGGGTCTCTCAGTAAGAGTTGGGTGTAAGTAACCATCACAACTGTACAGAAGCCCTTGGGGGACCCAGGAATCTGAATTTATAACAAACTCATGCGCAAGATTCAGATGTTGGTAACACCCAGATGACCTTTTTGGAAAACAGCCTTAGTGTTGGTATATTCTTCAGTCCTAGCTAGATCCTCAACCATCGTTCACACCACTCTAATCTATTTTCTACTCCGCTAGGATGATCTTACTTAAGTTGAAATCTAATTATGTTACTCCTCTTCTTTAAAGCAGTTTTCTCACTGCTGCTAAGGTTATTCACTGATCCTGAGATAAAATAAAAAACTCTTTAAGTTTATCAAACTCTTCACAATTGCATTACTTCTTCTATCCCTTTATCCTGCATACATTGTGCTGTAAAACTGAACTACTAACACCTCCCCAAATAGCCAGGTTCTCATTGCTTCCAGGCCTTTGCAAAGGTCTTTTTCATTTCCCCTTAATTTCTCCTTACCTTTTCATCTAGCTAGTCTATTCTCCTTTGGATATCAACTTAGATATCTCTTCCTAACATACCACACTAACCTAATACACACACAGGGAAATAAAGTATATCTCCTAAGTGCTTCCACAGCACCCTAGTTTTCCTAATGTAGTGCATACCCTAGTGTACTGTAACTGCTTGTTTACTTGTCTGTCTGTCCCTGTCCATCTCCCACCCAGACTATAAATTTTATGGGAGAAGGACCTTCTACCTTTTCTACCTCAGGACCTGAAATAAAACAATAACTCAATAACTATATATTTAATAATGAATGAATTACTCTACATATAATTAGAGGAACATAAAGTTGTTGTAATTTGTTATTAAATAAGTTCATTTTAGAAAATATCCATTTCCCCCAAAATGCAGAAGAGTCACAAGGAAAAACTGGTGTGAAAGACGAAAGCTGCCCTTGGCCAAAGACAGTGCTACTTTAACTTTTATCATCATCCAAAGACCAGATGTAGATAGTAACTATGGTTCCTCTATAATTTTCCAGCCTCCTATTTAGAGGTATATATAAAGAGGCAGCTGGCAAGGCTGAGGGTATCAAATCATTAGATAAAATACTTAACCTCTATCATTCCTAATCCTCTCAAAGTGGTGTGTTTTAGCTAAGAAAAAAATTCAGGGATAAAATGGCTGGCAAGATTGGCTAGCTATTAAGGAAGTGCAAATACAAGTCTGATCTCCCATGTGAAATCCTAGATGGGAAGGAAGAAAATGTACTATTCAATTTTGCTTGCATTTGTAGGCTACAACACTGAAGGGATATAAACCTAAAAACTAATGAAGTATCACCCTTTGGTGAAAGGAAAGGAGAACGCACAAATGGGGATGAGAGTGTGACATAATATTGTATAACTTCCTATGCATCTATATCTTTTTATCTATATATCTATATAGATTTGGTTAACCATGAGAATGTATTTATTACCTAGTGCAAAAAATTAAAAGGTTTTACGAAAATTAAATTTAAAAAAGAAAATGTATTATCTCAGATAACTATGAACTACTTTTTTTATGTAGAGCCAATTAGAATTTAGCTGGTATAATTTTCTCTTCATGAGTTAATATTTGAATTTGACTATCAAGAGGCAAATAGTTTATTAAACACTATCCTTGGTAGAGCTTCTTGTGCCAGGGTCCAAGAGCCAAAAATTCTACAAGGTTAAGTCTGGGACTTCTCCAGACTTGATCGTATCTAAGGAGCTTTCTCATCAGCTTCCCAAATCTAGAGCTGGCATGACTATAAAATTCTGTTGTCATATTTGATTATGAGAAAATTTCTAAAAATATAAACAG
The DNA here is from genome assembly GCA_026826555.1 of Tolypeutes matacus. Lineage (NCBI taxonomy): Eukaryota > Metazoa > Chordata > Mammalia > Cingulata > Chlamyphoridae > Tolypeutes > Tolypeutes matacus. The sequence goes on from JAKSZT010053887.1 coordinate 30,189,312, forward strand.
TAAGTCTCAGAACATTTATATTAGGTGAACCAGAGATTTCTGGAGGTGAAAGAAGGTCCCAACAGCTTTGGTAATAAAACATATATAGGCACCCTATGCTTTCTCTATCTGGCTAACAGAGTGGCACAATCTCTTGAAGAGATAAGGGACAACTTCCCCAGGTGATCACATCAAGAAATCAGGGCTAAAAGACTACTCAACATCTAGCTGACATGGGTGAACCTCGCATCTTTGGAAAAATCATAGTTATTGGGGAAAACAGAAGGCCTAAAAGTGAAGATGGACTAATTCATCAAGCTTTAGATGATGTGTATTTAAGATATAAAAGAATGTATTTTATGAAAACGAGAGTCTAAGTTCTTTATCCAAGTCAAAAATCTAACAATGGCTGCATATTAAAATGAGGACTCCTACCCTAAATGATCAGGTATTCTTAAAGACAGATTATAAAGACTCATACTTACATATAATAAAAGTCAGAATGTTGTTAGTTTCACTTGAAAGCAAGGAATTAAATACAGCCCAGACTAGAGAGATATTGATTAAAGCAAAACAAAACAAAACAAAAAAACTTCCCTCCCTAAAATACAAAATATCTAATATCTCTGGCTATATGGCAAAAATCAAGATATAAATGAAGATTCTGAGGAGTCTATAATTTCAGGTTCTCCTAGACCAAATATATCCTATGGCCTCAAACAACCTTATTATCTACTCTCCTCAAAACACTTCCATTACCACTGTAGAATCTTTTTTTATTTTACCAGGAGGTCCCGGGGATCGAACCCAGGTCCCTCCATATGGGAGACGGACGCCCAACCAGTTGAGCCATATCCGCTCCCTAACACTGTAGACTCTTTATACTCCTCTTTATTCTTCATATTCTACCATTAGAATGGTAGCCACATCCCCTTCTAAACTTGGACAAGTACCTCTCCTAATCAAATCTCATCTATTTTCAAGACCCACCCTGAAATTAACCTCCATCAAGCCTTTATATGAAAGTGGCTCTCCCATCTCAAAGCTCAATGGCACAAACACAAGTTAGGGTATAACTGTTTTCTATTTCATGCAGCTTTCATATTTTCATATGGCTTTAGTTTTCTCTTTTCAAATACACTCAGAGTGTCTCAAGCCATACAGATTCTCTTCTACTTCTTTGCAACTTGCACAATCAATTATTACCTAGGATAAAACCCTGAAAGAAAGTGTACCTAATGAATTCCAGCACTATGAGTGACTGCTAGAATAAATACATCAGTCTACTCTCTACCCTTCTCTTCTTTCAATTTCTCCCCTTCAGTTCGTGCCTCCCTGACTACCTGTGGGAGTTCTTAATAGGGTAATTTGAGCTCTTTGAAGAAAACCCACTATAAATTTCTTCTCCTTAACTGTACTTCCTGCCCTAAACTCAGCATAGGAAGGTGATATAACTTGATAGCTGGAAAATTCAAGGAATAACCTGAGCAAATCATAACTGATTATCTGACTGTGTAGCCTGAATTTCTTTTAAAAGAAGAAAACTACGATTTTATACATGATTTAACTTGTATAAGTTGAATCAACTGAAGTCACAGCAGATAAAACGTCTACTGGGTATGGTAACCCAGAACATGAGTGTTTATTCTTGTTTATTTCTACTAGAAACAGATTTTAATGATGTAAATATTATGTTACTTATATAATCTGGTTGGTTTAGCTTATTTGCAACAACAAATAGGAAAAACTCAATGGATTAACATAAACCTTAGATATACCTCCTTTAAGAAAAATATAAAATTAATGAAATGCAAAAAGCATTTACAAAGCACCTAAGGCCACATAAAAGTAGAAGACTCAAAGCCCTCTTCCTCAATGCCCTTAACAGTCTAGTTTGGGGAATGTTAAACAGGCATGAAACAAGTATTTTAAAAAATAATTTTGGGGAAGCGGCTGTGGCTCAATCAGTAGGGCTCCCGTTTACCATATGGGAGGCCCCGGGTTCGGTTCCCGGGGCCTCCTGGTGAAGGCAAGCCCGCCCGCACGGCGTGGTTAGCTGACCCAGCGAGCACAAGCAGCAAGGGGGGGATAAATGAATAAATAAATAAAATCTTTAAAAATAATAATAATAATAATAATAATTTTGGTATATCTCTCTGGAATATAAACCAAAAATATCTCCGGCTTTCTAGATTTTAGGAATGGCTAGAATAAAGATATTATAGTAATGTAAAAGTGTACTTTAGTAATGATATGAACAAATAATTAAGCTATTGGGCTAGTTACATCTAGAACAGAGATTTTGTATGTTAAAAATCTCTTATAACAAAGACTGGTATATATATACAATTCTCTTATCTAGAACGTAGGACAAACAAATTAATTATACACTATTTACTTACTTTAATAAGAATAAAAGGGCAAAAAGGTCTGTTTTGGGAATATCACATTTAAACTTCTACATAATAGTGTGGATATTAAATAAAATTAGGCAATTTAGAAAACCTGGTTAGGTCAGAAAAGGGAAGAAAAAACAGTCAATTGACAAAATACTAAATTATACAATGTATAGCCTCCAAAATTGTAAACAGATTATTAGGTTTTTCAAAGCTATTTTTCTGAAGGTGATTGTAATTTTAGTTCTTAATCTAGAGAACACCTCTTATCTGATACCATGCATGTCACTGTAACACTTAGAAAAACCTCAATCACAATTTCTAACTACCAAAACTTTAAAACATTCATTTATATTTTATACTCAAAATTTACATTAAAAATCAGAGGGATTGTTGTTAATTTATTAGTTTAAAAAGTCAGGTAGGATAGGTTATCAGAAAATGCCAAACTGGCCTTTATCTAGCAAACATTTATATTGTGAAGAAAGTAATGCTGAAGAATTGATCAGAGAAATTCTAACAGACTTCATAATCTTGGTCCCCCAAAATAGAAAAGCCTCATCTACCTAAGGCTCAATTCTAACAGAAAAACTCTTTTAGTTGGTAAGGATACATATAATGAAAAGCCTGAGTTATCCACCAAATTTAGAGAATGAGCACAACCAAAACCTAAGAAATACCTGTCTCATCCTAAGGAAAGTCATTCCTGAGTATACTGGCCTCCTTTAATACAGAAATACCCTAACAAACACCAAACTGACATTAATGAAATCAAGTATTTTCATATAAATACGTCTCCAGGAAATTATTATGCTAGTATATATTTATCTAATCAAGTTTACTGGAATACAAAGTAGACCATTTAATAAAAATATACAAAATATACAATTTTCCTGATTTTCATATATTTTGTTTGAAATTATTTGCATATTTTTCATATATTTTATATGAAATTAAAATTACTCCTTTCATTTTTCTGATACCGTCAACAGCATTTAATAAATCCTTCTAGAAAAACGCAATGGTTTAATTTTCTAAAACGTCAATTAGTTACTTATAACCTTAAACCTAAATAAATTACCCAAATGTCAAACTCAGTTTTAGACTTTTAAAAGGATCTCACTAAACGTGGAATACTATTCAAAATACTTAGCAAATAAAGTGCACACATTCAGAAATGAAAAATTAAATAGACTGAGAGGCATTATTCAAACCAACATTTTAACTATTAAAGTAAAACCTTACCTGTCTGGGTTTTTCACTCTGAATGTTGCATTAAGTGCTTTTAACCTGGAGTCTGCCTGGAAAAAATAATTTGTTAACTTAATACAATTACATTTCAGTTGGATAAAATTCAAACAAGTTTTACTTTCCCTTTAGAATTAAGATGCTCAAGTACAGTTTCATATCATTTTGTGTCAAACACATTAAACATACCTTAAAAAACAGATTATTTTTGCAAACATTAAAAAACATGCTATAAATTAAACTGCTCAATGGCATTCAAAGCTACCAAAATAAAACAACTGTAAACACCAATACACTAAGGTAGACTGGTCTGTTAGCATTGTAATTCAGAATATGTCAAGTGAAAAAAGTAGTTTACTTTTTTTCTAAGTCACAGAAAAGTAACGATCTGTATATATAAACTAAATAAAACTAGTGCTTTGCAGCCTAAGTGACATTGATGGTAGTTCTCAAATGGAATCCAAATCAAATATACATTATGTTTTCTTCTTTTCATAATCAGTATTTTAGGGGAAAAAGCATGGAAATGCATGTACTAAAGTAATACTTTACTAAAGTAAAATAAGCTAGATGACATCAAATTATTTTCTAGCAAATGGCTCTCAAAGGAGGCACATAGGGACTGACACTAATTAATTTCATTGCACAAAATCTATACTTAATATGTTCAAATCCTATCCTAAGTTCTCATAAAAACAAATAGCTTTTCTGAACAAGACACAGGAACTATAGGGTTCTTCAAAGCTAGCTTAATAAGGAACCAATTTCAAAATGTGATTTGGTTTTGAAAATCTTTATTAGCTTGAAAATTTACATTATTCCAAATTTCAATCCACAATACAAATACTCTCAATTAATAAAACAAACAAACGATAACAAAAATACTACTAGGGCTTTCCAGATTAGTTGGCTAAGAAAATAAAACTGAATGCAACAAATGTGCTACTCCACAAACTCAGTCTTCTAGAACTCCAGATCTAAGAGAGATTCTCATAGCTATCAATGCTTAATTTCTCACTGATTTCAGGGCATTATCTTATTTCTAAAATTAATATTTCATCAATTCTTAGCATTTCCTACATCTCAAAGGACAAAGGAGCTAATATATGTCAAAATGCTTAGAATAAAAAAGCACCTAGGGATTTAAGGCATAAACTTATGTTCTTTTAAGTTAAAATCACTCAACACTAAAGAATCTCATAAATATTAATGACTTTATAGTCACATGAGAATGTGTTTATTTAAACTAGGATGAAATTACATAAAAGTCATAAAGAACAAAAATTTTCATTTATATCTTTTTGTGAACTAATACTACCAATTTACTTTTTACTTTTAATATCAATTTACCAATTTAGAAGTCATATACAATATAATATATCACCATCAAAACCTTTATTTACCAAATATTCTGTCAGGTCAAGGCCATCACCATACTCAACTCAATATACTCTCCCAACTCAGCTTGCTCATCATTTTAAAAGATTCCACAGAAAGGGAAGTTGCAGAAAACCTGAAACTTCTCCCCAAAGCTGGATCTCTGAAAAACTATCTGGACAGTTCTAACAGTTTACCAACTACCTTATGAAATTCCCCAAAATATCTAAAGAAGCCCACTTAGCCATTATTGTTTCATACCATCTGTGGAGGCTTAGAGCTATATACCCCACCTCCACCCCCAAAACACCACGTTCCTAAACTTAATCCATTCCTGTGGGTGTTAACCCTTGTTTTTAGAACCATTCGATGAGGTTACTTCAGTTCAGATGAGGGTCAAATGAATAAGGATGGGTCTTAATCCTTTTTATTGGAGTTCTTTATAGGCAGACTGAAATTCAGACACAAAGATAGAAAGTCACAGGAAGAAGCTGAAGTCAATGGAACTTGGAAGAGAAAGAAGCCACGAGAGGTGACCATGTGCACTGCCACGTGACAGAAAAGCCAAGGACCCAAGAATCAAGGCAGCCAGTCCTAGAACTCCACAATCTTCTGGGAAAAAGCACTGCCTCATGATGCTATGATCTCAGACTTCTCCCAGGCTCAAAACCATAAGCCAATAAATTCCCATTGTTTAAGCCAATCCATTGTATTGTCTTTGATTTAGCAGCCAGGAAACTAAAACAATCCTTTTGATTTCCTTTGAAACAGCACTATCTGAAATCATCTTATTTGTTTACTTGTTTCTTGCCTGTCTCCTTCCACTAGAATGTAAGTACCATTACGAGAACACAGTGCAGTCCGTAGGTCACAAAAAAAGTCTCAATAAATTTTAAAAGATTGAAATCATACAAAGTATCTTCTCAGACCACAATGGAATGAAGCTAGATATCAATGAGAGACAGAGAATTTGAAAATTCAAATATAAGTAAAAATGAAACAATACACTATTAAACAAATAATGGGTCAAAGAAGAAATCATAAGGGAAATTAGGAACTATCTTGAGACTAATGAAAATGAAAACACAACATACCAAAATCTTTGGGATGCAACAAAGGCAGTACTGAAAAGAGAAATTCATAGTTTTCAATGCTTATATTCAAAAAAAGGAAAGATCTCAAATCAGAGAACTAATCTCCAACTGGAGGATTTAGAAAAAGACGAGCAAACTAAACCCAAAGCAAGCAGAAGGAAGAAATAACAAAGATTAGAGCAGAGATAAATCAAATAGAGAATATTAAAAAAAAAAAAAAAAAAAAAAATAGAATCAACAAAGTCAAAAGTTGGTATTTTGAAAAGATCGATAAAATCGACAAACCTGAGAGATGACAAAGAAAAAGAGAGAGGACTCAAATGTCTAAAATCAGAAATGAAAGGGGGACATAACTACTGGCCTCACAGAAATAAAAAGGATTATAGGAGGATACTGTGAACAACTGAACACCAACAAATTAGACTACTTAGATGAAATGGACAAATTCCTTGACAGGATACCTATACTGACTGAAGAAAAAATAAAGATCTCAACACACCAATAACAAATAAAGAGACTGAATCAGTAATCAACATCTCCCAACAGAGAAAAGCCCAGGAAGATGGCTTCACTGGTGAATTTTACCAAACATTCCTAGAAGAATTAATACAATCCTGCTCAGTCTTCCAAAAACCTGAAGAGAAGGGAACACTTCCTAACTCATTCTATGAAGCCAACATCACTCTAATACCAAAACTGGCTAAAGATACCATAAGAAAAGAAAATTACAGACCAATATCCCTTATCACATAAAATACAGATACAAAAACCCTCAACAAAATATTAGCAAACTGAAACCAACAGTACATTAAAAGAATTATGAACCATGATTGAGTGGGATTTATCCCAGGTATGCAAGGGAAATTGATTAATGTATATACCACATTAATAGAAAAAGGGAAAAAGCCTACATGATCATCTCAATTGGTGTGGAAAAGGCATTTGACAAAATCTAGTATCCTTTTTGATTAAAAAACACTTAGAAAACTAGGAATAAAAGGAAACTTCCTTAACATGATAAAGGATATATATGAAAAACCCACAGCTAACATACTCAATGGTGAAAGACTGAAAGCGTTCCCTCTAAGATCGGGAACAAGACAAGGATGCCCACTGTCACCACTGTTATTCAACATTGTGCTAGAAGTTTTATCTAGAGCAATTAGATAAGAAAAAAATAAAAGGCAGCCAAATAGCAAAACAGGAAGTAAAACTCTCACTATTCGCAGATGACATGATCCTATATTTAGACATTTTCAAAATGTGTATGACAAGGCTACTTGAGCTAATAAACGAGTTCAGCAAAGTGGCAGGAAGATCAGGAAGAAGACAAGGATGCCCACTGTTACCATTGTTATTCAACAGTGTACTGGAAGTTCTAGCTAGAGCAATTAGGCAGAAGAAATAAAAAGGCATCCAAATTGGAAAGGAAGACATGATCCTATAGACAAAAAATCCCTAAAATTCCACAACAAAGCTACTAGAACTAATAAATGAATTCAGCAAAGTGACAGGGTACAAGCTCAACACACAAAAATCAGTAGTGTTTCTATATACTAGTAATAAGCAACCTGAAGAAGAAATCAAGAAAACAATTCCACTTACAATAGCAGCTAAAAGAATCAAATATCTAGGAATAAATCTAACCAAGGATATAAAGGACTTGTATGTAGAAAACTACAAGATATTGCTAAAAGAAATCAAAGACAACCTAAATAAATGGAAAGACACTCTATGTTCATGGACTGGAAGAATAAATATTGTTAAGATGTCAATTCTACCCAGAGTCAACACAATCCCTATCTAAATTCCAATAGCTTTCGCTGCAGAAATGGAAAAGCCAATCATCAAACTCATATGGAATGGCAGGGGGCCCTGAAAAGCCAAAACCATCTTGATATAGAAGAAAAAGATGGGAAGACAAACACTTCCCAATTTCAAAACTACAAACAAAATTACAGTAGTCAAAATTGGCACAAGGAAAGACATATAAACCAACAGACACAGTTAGGAAATAAATGCACTTCCGGGAATATGGAGGACTAGTAAAACACGGGAATCTCTTCTCCAGAAAAATAGCTAAAGGACAAGCTGAAACAGCCCCGAAAAAGATCTTCTAGGGTTTAGGTCAGCAGGTGAAGGCTGCACACCACCCAGAGGAGAGAGGGACAGAAGAGGGAAATCGCGACTACAGAACTGTGAGTTGCAAGTAGCAGCTTCTGCTGCTGCCGGCACCCTCCCCCACACTCTTCAGAATTCTCGGGCCCCTGGGCCTGCAACCACAGACAAAGGGGGCTTCAGGGATCTGCCACTCCCAGAAAGGGGAGAGAGAGGTACACAGCCTTAGGCTGACTCAGGTTCGGACCTGAAATTTGGGCTGCAGAGCCCCACGGACCCTTCCACACGGCGGTTTGCCCTGGGAGCCCCGAAAGGACTGGAGAAATCTGATCCTCGCAACCTCCCTCTCTTCTAGCCTGGACTAATTGTTGAGGACACCACGGGAGAGGGGAGAGAGAGCCTGGGGCTGACCCTGTTTTGGACTCCCAGGTTTGGTCTGCCCTGTCCCGAGAGCCCTTCCAGGCTGGGTGGGGCTGCGCCATTGTTTGCCTTGGAGCCTGCAAGGGGCTAAAGATATACAAACCTCCCAATCTCATCCTCTACTAACAGGGACTGATTGTTGAGGATTCAGAAGGGAGTGGAAATATTTCCTAGCTGGGAAAAGGGGGGCGCTATGAGAGAAGTCTGGAGAACTGTCTCAGAAAGTTTGAATCACAGGGCTCCTAGCCCCCAGACAGGAAGCTCTATCACATTGATCTGGTCTGTGTCACAACAAATACGCTACAACCAGGCATTGAATTGAGAGCAGCCAAGAAGCGCCATCTCCTGGCAGACCAAGGAAATACACATAAGAAAATTAATAAGTAAGAGAGGCTTTTCCTGGCCTCTATAGCCTCCCTGCCCAAGGCCCTAGGAAACGACTCTACAACCAATTACTGGGTCCAGTTCCCAGTTTTGAGCAACCAGCAGACCAATCCTAACAATCAAGGATGAGCCAAAAATCAAAGAGCGGTGGGGGAAGCGGCTGTGGCTCAATCAGTAGGGCTCCCGTTTACCATATGGGAGGTCCCGGATTTGGTTCCCGGGGCCTCCTGGTGAAGGAAAGCCCGCCTGCATGGCGTGGTTAGCTGACCCAGCGAGCACAAGCAGCAGGGCGGGCATAAATGAATAAATAAATAAAATCTTAAAAAAAAAAAAAAAAAAAAAAGAGCGGTAGTAACTCACAGCCTCCTGCCACTAAAACCCCATAAAAGAGAAAGAGATAGAGCATCTAAGTAAAATAGAAACTAACCAGATGCCTAAGCACCAGCAAAAAATTACGGGCCATACTAAGAAAATAGAAGACATGGCCCAAGAAAAGGAATACAGCAAAGTCCCAGAAGAGATGCAGAATTTGAGAGAACTAATCAGTGAGATGAGCACATATTTCCAAAATCAAATTAATGAGATGAAAGAGAATATAGTTAAAGAGATCAATGACATCAAGAAGTCATTGCGCAAATGTAAAGAAGAATTTGAAATCATGAACAGAAAGGTAACACAGTTCATGGGAATGAAAGACACAATAGGTGAAGTAAAAAATACATTTGAGGGAAGCGGCTGTGGCTCAATCAGTAGGGCTCCCGTTTGCCATATGGGAGGTCCCGGGTTCGGTTCCCGGGGCCTCCTGGTGAAGGCAAGCCCGCCTGCATGGCGTGGTTGGCTGACCAAGCGAGCACAAGCAGCAAGGGGGGAATAAATGAATAAATAAATAAAATCTTTAAAAAAAAAAAAATACATTTGAAGCATACAACAGCAGACTCGAAATGAGAGAAGAAAGAATAAGTGATACTGAAGACAGAGCAGCTAAAATTGAAGAGAGAAAAGAACAGAGAGAGAAAAGAATGGAAAAAATTGAGCAGGGGCTCAGAGAGTTGAATGACAACACAAAATGCAAGAACATACATGTCATGGGAGTTCCAGAAGGAGAAGAGAAAGGGAAAGGGGCAGAAAGAGTATTTGAGGAAATAATAGCTGAAAATTTCCCAACTCTCACGAAAGAAATGAACTTTCATGTCCAAGAAGCACACCGTACCCCAATAAGAATAAATCTAAACAGACCTACGCCAAGACACATATTATTCAGAATGTCAAATGTAAAAGATAAAGAGAAAATGCTCAGAGCAGCAAGAGAGAAGCAAACGACCACGTACAAAGGACGTCCAGTAAAACTTTGTGCAGATTTCTCTTCAGAAACCATGGAGGCGAGAAGACAGTGGTATGATACAATTAGGAAACTGAAAGAGAAAAACTGCCAGCCGAGAATTCTTTATCCAGCAAAACTGTCCTTCAAATATGAAGGTGA
>JAKSZT010053887.1:30204807-30226297 GCA_026826555.1 Tolypeutes matacus
GACCCTGCAATACCACTACTGGGTATATACCCAGAAGAACTGAGAGCTGTGACACGAACAGACATCTGCACACCGATGTTCATAGCCACATTATTCATCATTGCCAAAAGTTGGAAACAATCCAGGTGTCCATCAACAGAAGAATGGATAAACAAACTGTGGTCTATTCACATGATGGAATATTATGCAGCTGTAGGAAGAAAGGAAGTCACAAAGCATATGGCAACATGGATGAATCTGGAGGACATTATGTTGAATGAAGCAAGCCAGACACAAAAGGACAAATACTGTATGAATGCATTACTATGAACCAAATATATTGTGTAATATATTGTTTTTGTTTTTGTTTTTGTTTTTTTAAAGATTTTATTTGTTTATTCATTTATCCCCCCCTTGCTGCTCATGCTTGCCGGGTCAGCCAACCACGCCCTCACCAGGAGGCCGCGGGAACCGAACCCAGGGCCTCCCATATGGTAAACGGGAGCCCTACTGATTGAGCCACAGCCGCTTCCCTAATATATTGTTTGATTCACACACACACAAAAACAAAAAAAACAAACAAAAAACAAAACAAAAAAATTTACATGTATCCATTACATTTAATTGAGAAATGTATATATTTATTCATCTGTGTTTACTTTTTAGTTTTTTATTGCTTATGTTTTCAATTATTAAATGTACAAAATAAAGTTAAAAAAAAAAAAAAAGGCAAAGCAGAAAAAAAAAAAAAAAAAAAAGAAATAAATGCACACATCTATGACTAATTGATTTTCAACAAGGTTGCCAAGTCCACTCAACAGGGAAAGAAAAGTCTCTTTGTCTTTTCAATAAATAGTACTGGAAAAACTGTATATCCACATGCAAAAGAGTAAGAGTGGTCCCTACCTCACACCATATACAAAAATTAACTCAAAATGGATTAACAACGTAAATATAAGAAGTATAACTATAAAACTCTTAGAGGAATATCTTCAGGACCTTGTATTAGGCATTGGATTATTAGACTTTACACCAAAAGAATGAATAATAGATCAACTAGACTAATTTAATGTCTTCAACCACTAAAATGTAAGCTCCTTAAGAACAGATATTGTTTTTAACTCATTTACTACTCTATCCATAGCAACTAGAAAAGTTCCTGACCCTCTGTAGGCACCCAGCATCAAAAATCTCTAAGTTGGCTCTTTTGGAGTTCCTATGCAATATATACATTAGCAGAGATATTAAGGGCCCAGACTGGCAGTCCCTGCTCTAAGCAACAGTGTTCCAGATTCTTCAGAGTCAGTCTAAATCCAATTAAGTTTTGGGTATGTGAAATGATACCTACTTTCATGACTGAATTAACTACTGAAACGACATTTCTTTATCCTAAATCAGCTAGGTTATAAGTTCATTACTCTAGGAATAAGCCCTTTGTTCTCCTTTGAAAGAATTAAGTAAAATAAGTATTTATGTACACATTCAAGAAAAAAGAAGGAACAACATTATATGACTTTGAAGAAAAGTCAGTTACTCATGCTTATGTTAAACATAGCACAAATAGAGAAACTAAATTTTTATAATTGTCATCCTGGGTATAATTATTCGACTCTAAAAAGATTTAAGGATGAAAATTAATTAGCAGACTAAAACTATAGATTAAATTAAACACAAAAAGGAAAATTAAAGTGACATTAATTTCTTTTCTCCTACCTGGATTTTTTTTTGTTTATATTATAGACATACAATACATGTATGTTTGTGTGTGTAAATATATATATATATATATATATATATATATATATAGTTTATTATTATCAGAGAAGTTGTAGGCTTACTGAAAAGTCATGCAGAAAGTACAAAGTTCTCATATACCCCTTGTGGTGGCTTGTTTACATATCCCCAAAAACGCTGTTAATCTTAATACATTCCTGTGTGTAAGAACCCATTGTAAATAGGACCTTTTGCTGAAGTTACTTCAGTTAAGGTGTGGTCCAACTGAATCAGGGTGGATTTTAGTACTATTTCTAGAGGGCTTATAGAGAAGGCAACAGAGAAAGAAGCCACCAGGAGCTGCCAGAAGCAGAAGTCAACGAAACCCAGAAGAGAAAGAAGATAACACCATATATACTGCCATGTGACAGAAAAGCCAAGGACCCCAAAGACTGCCAGTCAGCTAGAAGATACCCACCTAGGAGGAGGCAAGCCTTTTAGCCTCTGAAACTGTGATCCAATAAATTCCTGTTAAGCCAACCCACTGTATGGTATTTGTTTTAGCAGCTAGGAAACTAAAACATACATACCCTCACACAGTTTCCCAACTACTAACATTTTGTATTAGTGGGGTGCCTTCTTATGATTGAAGAAACAAAGTTATTATAATTATACTATTAACAATAGTCTATAGTCTACATTAGGATTCACCATGTTGTACAGACCTGTAGTTTTTAAAATTTTTATTCTGGTAACATATATACAACCTAAAATTTCCTATTTTAACCACTTTCAAATACACAATTCAGTGGTGTTAATTACATTCCTAATGTTGTGCTACCATTTTAAATTTTGAGGATGACAGATCCAAGAGCCAACATCAAATATTCTTATAAAATACAAATATTTGGGATGATTGAGAATCTCATTTTCATGGAAATAGAGCTCATAACAACACTTCCTTTAGCAAACAGCTTAATATACACTAATTACATAAGAGAAAAGAGAGGTAATATGGGATGGTAATTAACAAGGGCTTTGGGTTAGATAAACCTAGACTTGAATTCAGCCTCCATCACTTGTAACTTCGTGACCCTGGTAAGTTGCTTTCTAGAGTTCTTCATTTACAAAATTGGAATAATACTGACTAACCTCAAAAGTATTCAGGCAATACTAAGCATTAAATGAGATACTATACTTTAAAAAAAAATATATATATATATATATATAATTATAGTACAGTACTTAGCAGACAGTAAGCAGATGATAAGAATAAATGATGATGATGATGATGATGGTGACTATGATGTTATTCTGACAAGAAACTGCATTGGGTTCCAAAAAAAAAAAATTTTTTTTTTTTTTAACATATTTTTGACAATCTTTCTAAAAATATTCTTCTCTATCACATTAGAACAACCAGGCATACAAAAGGAGGAGCTGCTGGCTCTCCAGAGCTGCTGAGGATTTGGGTCCATGTCAGCTTCAGGTGAGGGCACTGAGGATGAAAGACATCCTAGAGAACTGGCCTGGGGGGCTAGGGAAGCCCAGGATCTCAGTGTCGAACAGCTGGTCCAGTGAAGGAATGCTACGCAATAGCCTGTCCAGCAGCACCAGCCACAGACCCAGCGAGCCGTAACAGTCTGCACGAGGACGCTCTGCAACAGGATCAGCAACCGATCCCACAAGTAGCTGTGGAACTGGCCTGCCAGGCCAGCCCCTGGGGCCCAGCCACCACCTGGGCCTTTGTCAGCGCAGCCCATCATGAGACCCAGGCCATCCCGGCACCTGTGGGAACAAGCACCAGGTCTCAGCCAGCCAGCCATCACCATCTCTAAGAGGTGTTTTTAAATTATTGTGAACACGTTTTAGTTCTTATTGCCAAGATCTCCTGGAACTTTTTGTACTGTATTACCTTGTGAACAGTTTATCAATTTATATTATATTATATATTTTATCAACTGATGTTGTATTCTGCTATTCAAAATATAGAAAACTTTTATTCTTGGAAGATATCCAAAATGACAATAGATCTACCTGGGGAAGTTAAAATAATCCTGTGATACCAACTACTAAAGACAGATCTCCCAGGATGAAGAGATGAAAACTTTCAAAATATTGCAATGACCTATTATATTACATTTGGGAAAGATACGGAGGGCAGAGTGCAGTTAAGGCGGCCATCTCACCACCACTAGGCTCCTCAATTTTCAGATAATCCAATCCATCTTCTATAGGCTATGTGTCAGCTATCCTCATTACCAAACACTAATTCTAATGACTAAAATTTAAAAGCTGTACAAAAATTAATAAGTCTGTATCACTCACAGATGCTAATTCAAAATGACTCCTATGCCCATTTAAAACTGGTTGCTATGCCCCGGCAGACAGAGGAAGCATGGCTATCAATTAAAAAACCCAAGCTGGATTCTTTAGAAGTGTCTTTCACATCTGATAAAGAGTAGCAATTGTGGGAAGCAGAAATAGGGTGGCAATGGCAAGGACAAAGGGAAGGAAAAAAAAAAGATGCAAAGTACAATATGAATTGTACTGGGAAAAATCCACAGTTTGTATCTAAATGAATGTTTCTAAATGTTCTTTCCCAGTAGAATTAAATTCATACATTTGCCATTATAGTCTCATTAGTATCTAAAAATTCACAAGTCAAAAGTGAATTGCAGTGCTCGCCTCGGCAGCACATACACTAAAATTGGAACAATACAGAGAAGATTAGCATGGCCCCTGTGCAAGGATGACACGCAAATTCGTGAAGCGTTCCATATTTTTGTTGTCTCTTTTATGCTCCACCTTTATACCATCAGAAATTCATTACATTAAAAAAAAATGGAAATTAAAAAAAAAGTGAATTGCAACATTTATCTGAAAACCTTATCAATAATATTAGATGCAAAGCCTATTTCCAATATTCACCCATTTAATATAAATACCAAGTACCCACTAAATGCATGGCACTGTGCTGGGAACTGTAAAGGAACATGGCAAATTATTTCATACAAATATTCTTACCTTTAGCTGAAACCCAGTTTCATTCACAGTCTCTTTCCAGTTACCTTCCTAAAATTAAATTTTAGAAATCGTTATTGCAAAACAAAACAACCCAGAAGGGAATTTCAAATTAAATTAATTAAACACATTATCATTCTGTTCTTATTTCATGGGAGATGGGAAAAACAGAGGTTGAAAAGAGAATTCTTTTCACTTAAATTAAACATTCAATCCAGATTCCAAAAGATTATCAAAAGGTAGAACCAAAGATTTTACAGATCTGGGCTTCAAAGAACTGAAGACAAATTTTGATATCATTCAAGAAGACTCAAAAAGTGTCCTTAGCATCTATACACATGAAAATTGTAGCCAAAACAATGTAGTCCACTAATTCTGAAAATTAAAACAAAAAGAGCAATGAAATACATATAAATTAAATATACAAAGATACTTCCAAAAGGTCCTTAACAATAACCATTCTATCACCATGAAAAAATAAATTGCCAGGCAAATGAATTTTAAAAAAAAAGAATAAAAGGAAAATACCTGCGTTAAAAACAAATAGAAGATTTTATCTCTACAAAGGATGGGATGTGAAGCAACTCTCAAGAGAAAGTTTTCTAAACCAATCCGTCGTCTTTCCACAAAATCCGGATCCATGTTGTCAGCAGAGAGTTTATGCCAAACAAATTCTGCCTAGGTAAATAAAACAATCATTAAGCACAGTCTCAATGCTAAATACTTCTAAATTACCGCCATTCACTTCTTACCCTTTTTTCTGGAAGAGGTGGCACAACAATATGTGGATAGTAAACTAAAAGGTAGTTTCTCAACAACTCAAATTCACTATACCGCCTCCATAGTGAGTCTGTTAGGACACTCTGACCATCAATATGTTCAACTGACCTGAAAATAAATAGAATATTTATTTTCTTTTAAAAATATATAAATAGATAAACATTTAAACAACTTCCTTTAAAATTTATAACTCCATTTACTGAACACTTATGAACCAGGCATTGAGTAAGTCACTTTTCACGTATTACCTTTTTTAATCCTTATAACAACCCTGTGAACCATTTTACAGATGAGGAAGCAGCAGTGTAGTAAACTGTGGCAGTCTGATATTGTTTATGAATTCCAAAAATAGATATTGGATTATATTTGCATATTTGTATTTGTTTGTCCATTTGTATACTGGAAGCAGATAAATGGTTTTGTAAGTTTCAGAGCTCTACTACAGACGGGACTTTGTGAAAAAGCAACCTGTATAAACTGACGATTGTATGATTTTGTACTTAGTATTGTTACCAAAATAAGGTTTTTTGAATACTGTAACGTCTTTTTGGAATTCAGAGGGTAGAGTGTGGCAGTTTGATAATGTTTATGAATTCCAAAATAAGACATTAGATTATATTTGAAAACTGGTCTGTTCCTCTGGGCATAATATATTGTATTGGATTCAGAGGTTTTATTCTTACTTGATTAAATTATGATTAAGGCTTTGATTGGGCCATGTCAGCAGGATGCTGAGTCCCCACCACCAAGGGCGACTGTCGTTTTCACCAAGAGAAAACAACAAGGTAGAGGAGTTAGTGGGAATTGTAATACTGGAGCCCCGGGAAGTAAATACACAGAGAAGCAGATACGCGAGGAAGGAGAGAAGCCTCCATTAGATACAGCAGAGGCTCCGGGAAGAGAGACGAGCCATTGCCTGATAGTTTACAGCTAGCCTTGTGGAGAGAGCTGAGCAGCTGAGCCTGGAGAGAAATGAGCACCGGGAGAGAGACTAGACTTATCCCAGCCTACAGTTGATATTGGAAGAAGCTGGGACAATGGAGCCTTAAGAGGAAGCCTGAACCCTTGCAGATGTCAGCAGCCATCTTGCTCCAACACATGGCAACAGACTTTGGTGAGGGAAGTAACTTACGCTTTATGGCCTGGTAACTGTAAGCTTCTACATCAAATAAATACCCTGTATAAAAGCCAACAGATTTCTGGTATTTTGTATCAGCACCCCTTTGGCTGACTAATACATATACGCTTTGCCTATAATCACAAAGCTCTGTGGGCAGGACACTGGGATCCATCTGATACCAAAGCCCTCCACACCGAATATGCATTTTGGACATTAGGATACCAAGGCACAGAAGCTAAATCAGTCATGGAATAAAGTCAAGTCTTGAGAAAGTATATATATGATGCCATGCTTGGCACAAAATAGATTCCTGATCTTCGTATTATTTGTATATTGAATTTACCACTAAAATTATTCATTACATATAAATAAAAAGGAAACAAAATATGAAATCTAATATGCATAAATGATTCCCATGGCAAAAATATAGAATTATTAAACTATCATTTATTTTAAAGACTTGATCTACACATTAGCTATGACTAATATTATTCCAATTCAGATTCTCAACTTTAGCTGAAAAATCATCTGGGTTATTAGTGAGTACCAAATTATTCAAAATAATTATTAGAGAACCTACATCATGTTAATAAGTACACAAAGCCTATAAGCAGTATACTTACAAGACTACTAAAAAAAAGCCACTTAAGGAAGGATCTAGTCATTAGAAACTGACTAAAGAATATAATAATAGTTACAATCATTGGATCCCAAAGCTACCCATTCATCCAATAGTTTGACAAATGTTTAATAGCATTTAACTGGTTTTATATGTAACATTTAACTTAATCCTCACAACAAAATAATATTATTAGCTGTTTTACAAATTAGAAGAAATAAGTAATTACATCATACTGCCTGCCTGCAAGTCATTGAGGCACACTAACCTAGTCTGAGGGGTCTAAAAGAGGTGTATTATTACCTATTCTAAAAATGTCCGTTTTCTATTACCAGGAACACACAAAATCTCTGGAAAAATTAAAACCAGTGACTTTAGCCTTACTCAAACATAGCTGACTAAGCTATACCAATATATGCGATTACTAAATGAGACTTTCTAATTAGATCATATAGCTTACCTACCTACTATTTGATAAAGGTTCAACTTTTAGTTAATATTAAGGCTCAATAATATTCAGATTGTCCAAGATGGTCTGCATAACAATGAGTTACAGAAATAATTCTACATGAATAAATTAAGATATTTGTGGTTCTGGTTGCCCCATAGGGAAACTGTATTTACAAAATAATCTATTCAAAAACAGTATTTTTCAAAGTGATTACCTATATGATATGGGGAAGACAAGACTTTTTAAGATAGGAAAAGCACAAAATAAACCATAAAGGAAAAAAGATAAACTGTCTATCTTAAAATTTAAAACATCTCACAGAGTTAATAACTTGAATATGGGTCACCAGAAAATAGAATGAGGTTAAGAGAATGGAAAGCTGAGGGCTAACTTGCGCAGAATTGGTAAAAAAGATGTGTGTTAATCTTCGAAAATGAATAGAAAAGGTGAAAGCCCCAACATAATGTTATAACTAGCAGTACTATTATGTGGGTATGAAAGTGGTTTAAAGAGAAAGTCTAAGGTCATGTGTATTACTAAAAGGAAAGCTAGGGGAGTGGATGTAGCTCAAGTGGTTGAGCACCTGCTTCCCATATATGAGTTCCTGGGTTTGATCCCAAGTACCTCCTAAAAACAAAAACAAACAAACAAACGAAAAAACAACTCTCATTGGGAAGCGGATTTAGCTCAGTGGTTAAGTGCTTGCTTCCCATGTATGAGGTCCTGGGTTCAATTCCCAGTACCTCTTCGCACCCCCTCAAAAAACAAAGAAAAGCTAAAAAATGTAATGTGGACTGTGTAGCATAGTAAAACTGCATGTGAAATATGAATATGGGTAAAACTGCATATATGAGACCATTTTTCTTTGAAACTGAACAAATGTATGTTAATACTACAAGATGTTAATATCAGACCAAAAAAAAAAAAAAAAAAACCATATGCTAAGTGAAAGAAACCAGACACAAAGTAGTACATATAGTGTGATTCCATTTATATAAAATGTAAATATAAATCAATTTATAAAGATGAAATTAGAGTAGTGATTATATAGGGCTGGGGAAGTACTGTAAAGGGTGTGGAGTTTTTCTTTTTGGAGTAATGAAATTGTTCCAGAATTTTTTGTGGTGGATGAATGCATAACATTGTGATTATACAAAAAGCCACTGATTATGCACTTTGGATAGATTGTATGGTATATGAGTATAGCTCAATAAAACACCTTAGAAAATAAACAAATAATTGAGCAAGAATAGCCAGAAATAGCAGCTAGGTACAGCATGGGAAACATAGGGAGATTGAGAGGTGAAGAATTTTCTTGTTTGTTTGTCCTTTTTTTGTTTATTATTATTATTATTATTGAAATAATGAGGGAGCAGAGGTGGCTCAAGTGATTAGGCGTCTCCCTCCCACATGGGAGGCCCCAGGTTCAGTTCCTGGTGCCTCCTAAAAAAAAAAGGTAAGCAGACAGCAAGTGCAAACAACAAGGAGGGGAGAAATAAGTAAAAATAAATAAATGTAGGAAAAAAAAAAAAAGAATGAATGAAAATGCTCTAATAATGATTGATATGATGAATGCACAACTATGTGATTATACCAAATACAACTGATTGTACACTTTGGATGAATGGTATGCTTTATTAATATGAATCAATAAAGTTGGTTTGTTTAAAAAAAAAGAAGATAACATAATCAAGGTCAAAAGACAGTATTTCTCATATTATGGTTCCTGTTCCATCTACACCAAAACCATGTGGAGCTCTGGTTAAAAATTTTAAATTCCTGGACCCCATCACAAAAACCTTCAGCTTAACAAATTCTTCAGGTAATGCCTATGCATTTTAAAGTTAGAGAACCACTGTTACAAAGGCTAGTTACACTACTCAAGTATGGTCACTTATTCTCAGTTTCAAATTAGACTGATCTAAGGGGAAAAAAAAATTTTTTTCAATTCAAAGTCAAGAGTAAACAATTAGAAATCATTCCAGATTATTCAAATCAAGCAGCAAAAGTATTCAACAGCTAATTTCACTGTCCAAGTGGTTGATGAAAAAAGGCACATACTAATTAATATCATTTTTAATTTTAAAGGGTTTACTTAGAAAGCTAGAGCTAACATTTATTTCTAAATTATGATTTTTTTAAGTGGCTAACAAACAAAAAACAAAAACTCTCTCATAGGACTGAAACATAAAAATCACCTTACAAATTTGTGGAATTCAAATGTGTACATACACAAACACAAAGATATCACGATCCAATTTTTAAAAGAACCAACTCCCCTCTCTCTTTTCCTAAAATCCCTATTATATGGTACATTTTCTCTTGTTTTTACAAGATTCTTTTTGTTGTTTTTCTTTTGTTGTTGTTTTTTTAATGGAAGAAGGCAAACTATACTTACAAAGAGGGTTTACAGAACTGTATGCAGATTAAACCACCTTCACCAAGATTTTAATTTCCATCTGGGATAAAACTATAGACATGGAAAGAGCCATGAAAAGTCACAGGGTTCAGTATTAAGGCAAGATAGGTGACTATTTGTAAAATCTATGAAAACGTTAGGTTACAATTTTTTTTCTTAAAAAAGTATTCACATTAAACATTAAGATGTTTTTGTTGGTTACATTATTTTATTCTACTGGCTATCAAAAAGCTCAGTCATATTTATTTGTTTTAACTGAAAGTCTATCTACTCAGTCTCTGCAGAGAGAAAAGAATAAATGCATTCTTTATATAAACTGTTTATAATTGGTAACAATAAATTGAGTCTTCCCTTGCCTTTCTTGAAGCAAATCAACTCTAATTCCTTTAACTTTTTCTTTATGAGGTTAAAAAACTTTCCCGCTGAGTTCTGATTTCTTTACTCCAGTATTTTGTCTTTTCTCTTTTACCCCAAGGCCCAAAGCTCCAATCTCAATCAATTTTTTCCCCTGTTAATTTCTCTGTAACTCCCAACTCTTCTAAGATGACTTAGGTCTTATTCTCTACTCTTAGACTCCTTTGTTCACCATCTCCACCTACATAAGTTCACTTCATATATGCCCATGAGAAACTGATATCTTTTTGCAAAATTGTACAGGAATTATATCTAAGACCAAGAACTCCAACCAACATGTGTCAAGTAACATACCAGATATCAAAAATATTCTAGGAGCTTCATCAATAGTTTCAAGAAAGTCTAAGATGTTTATTTCTGAAACAGGATAAAATATTCAATCTATCAGTTCCACTTCCTCCCAACCCTACTTTTTTCACCATTGCATCCCTCAGGTGCATCACTCAGGTGTATAAATTCCTTGAGTTGAGAAGTATCAACTCAAGTCTCTCAGACATGATTTCCTTATGGAATCCTTTTATTCTCATGGTCATAACTGCTTAGTGGCTAATGCCAGGCAGCCATTTTCTGTCCCTTGCTCTGGGTTGAATTTTCTGGCTAAGCAAACAGCACTCTATTTACAACTTGGCTGACCTCAGTCTCCCTCTGAATTTCATCCTCCTCTGACCAAGCTCTAGCTCAGTGACAGTGATAACCCATAGTAAGTTGTGAGGAAAGCTCAGAGTGGGGCAGGGGTGGGTGTGTGGGCAACCAACATGACAGCTGCTATAGCAAATCTGAGGACACAGCATTGCTATCTTCATCAAAAGCTGGTTTCACATTTTTATCAGCAACCCAAGGACTTTGTTGTATTAGGTGGGTTTAGGATAAAAACTATGGGGATTGAGGTATGGAGAAGAAAAAAAGAGGTCTGCTTCCTCTGAAATGGAAAGTGAGAGCTCCATACCTGAAAAGACATTTTCTGGCACCAGGTGATGATCTTCCATTGTAGGGTGAAAGGGCAGGTAAGGGTGGAGGTATGCGAATATATGGACACTCACTTATCCACAACTGCTTTTCTAAACTAAAGTGTATTCATTAAAACTGAAAAGGATTTTATCAAAATATATGTTGATACATGTTCATTGTATACAACCTAAAAAGTAGTAAAAAAAAATAATACAGGAAGAAAAATCAATGGTTATATTTTAAAAAGTAGCCCACTAATCTTTCATTTTCCTCAAATGAATACATTAGAATACGGCTACCACGAGTACTACAGAAAAAGAGACACCTGTTTATTTTACCTTTTAAAAAGAAACAAAACATATACCTTACAAGACAAGGAGCTATAAATAATTCTGTAAAGAATTTGCATCAATAGCTACCAAAGCTTTCTATTTATACCTAAGACTAATTCTCACCTTGTTTCAATGAGGTAAGCGGTATATGTTTCTTGCATGTTCATGGCATTTCTTCCAGTTCGCTTTTCTGCTTCTGAAACACTGATTTCCATCTTCTTCACCCAAAAATTATTTTCTGTCATCTGGACAAAAACAAATATAACAACAGCAAAAAAAACCTTGAAAATGTACTGAAAAAGTCATTATATATATATATATATATAATTGGTATATGTACCAGGCTAGTTTCTTTTATTTCTTGAGGTGCTAGGAGTTGCTAAATTTTTTTTTTAATTAATATTTTATTTTATTTTTTATTTTTTATTTTTTAAAGATTTTTATTTATTTATTCATTTATCCCCCCTTTGCTGCTTGTGCTCGCTGGGTCAGCTAACCACACCGTGCGGGCAGGCTTGCCTTCACCAGGAGGCCCCAGGAACCAAACCTGGGGCCTCCCATATGGTAAACAGGAGCCCTACTGATTGAGCCACAGCCGCTTCCCAGGAGTTGCTAAATGACAGCAGTGAATGACATGCCTATCAGCACACTGTAACACATTAAACTTTTCCAGAAGTTATTTTAACAGGTACAATACATTTAATTATTAAAATGTACACATTCCATAACTGACCAAGAATAAATCTATATAGAAATGTATAAGAAAAAAATTTTAATACATTTATAAAGATGAATGATCTCAATATTATTATTTAATTTTTTTTTTAGCCAAAATCAAATTACCTCTCCTCAAAAATAAATTCTATACATATGTCAAAAAGCAAGAGTTTTTTTTTCAGTAAGTAGTTTAATTTTTTTAAAAAAATCAGGAGTCATATTCAATTTCAAATTTGCTGAAACTTTATGTTTCAAATTTGCTGAAACTTTATGGATTGATAGACTCCACCCTTGAGAAAGCAGCAGGATTTAAGAAACCCAAACTACTTTGTTTTCCCACTAGAATCTCATTCCCGGGTCATACCAAAGGACCAAAAAGAACAATAAACACACTGCTGGTTGTTCATGGGCTGTATGTGAGGGAAGTGCTTCACTAAAGAAGGGTCTACAGACTTCCAGAAAGATGGAGGTTTAGAAAGACACGGGACTCTTTTCTCTCTCAGAAAAATACCTAGAGGACAGACTGAAACAGCCTGGAAAAAAAATCTTCTAGGGTTTAGAATACCAGGAGAATGCTGGACACCGCCCAGAAGAGAGAGGGACAAAGGAAAAGAGTCACAACAGCAAAACTGTGAATTAAAATCAGCAGCTGCTACTGCCAGCACCTTTCCCCACACTAAAGACACTTTAGAATTCTCAGGTCTCTGGGCTGGCTACAGACAAAGCGGGCTCCAGAAAATCCACTGCCCCAGAAAACAGGAGAGAGAGTGACATAGCCTAAGGCTGACTCAGTCAGCTTTTGACCCACAAATTTGGCCTGCTGTGTCCTATGAGCCCTTCCAGGCCAGGTGGGGCTGCACCATTGTTTGCCTTGGGAGCCAGCTCAGGACTAGAGATCAGACCCTCAATCTCCCTCTATTAACTGGGACAGCTTGTTGAGGATGCACCTCCCCAGGAAAGGGCAGAGAGAGCTTTGACTCACAGATCTGGTCTGCTGTGTACAAGAGCCCTTCCAGCTGGGTAGGGCTGCGCCATTGTTTACCTTGGGAGCCAGCTCTGGACTAAAGAGATCCAACCTTCTCAATCTCCCTCTCTACTAACTGGGACTGACTGGTGAGGATGCACCTGCCCAGGAAAGGGGAGAGAGAGGGGCATAGCCTAAGGCTGACTTAGCTTTTGATCCACAAATTCGGTCTGCTGTGTCCCAGGAGCCCTTCCAGGCGGGATGGGGCTGCACCATTGTTTGCCTTGGGAGCTAGTTTAGGACTAAAGAGATCTGAGACTAAAGAGATCCAACCCTTCTAATCTCCCTCTCTAGTAGCGAGACTGACTGTTGAGGACACAGAGGGGAGTGGAATTATTTCCTACCTGGGTAAAGGCAGGGCACTGTTAGCAAAGGCTAGAGAACCATCTCTGAGAAAGTTTGAATTATGAGGCTCTTAGCCTCCAGGCAGAAACCTCTATCACATTGATCCAGCCCGTGTTGTAACAAACACACTCCAACCAGGCACTGAACTGAGCGGGATGCCAAAGAGCGACATCTGCTGGTAAACCAAGGAAGTGCACATGATGAAATTAAAAGTAAATAAGAGAGCTTTTTCCATCTTTTACAGCCTCCCCCACAAGGCTCTAGGAAGCAGGCCTGCAACCCATTACTGGGTCCAAAGCCCAGTTTTGAGCAACTAACAGACAACACTAACAATTCAGGCTGAACCAAGAATCAAACACACAGCCTCCCGCCACTAAATCTCTATGAAAGAAAGAGAGATTGAACATCTGATTAAACTACCATCCTAATCAGATGCCAAGACATCACAAAAAAATTATGAGCCATACTAAGAAAATGGAAGACATGGCCCCAAAAAAGGAATATATCAAAGCCCCAGAAGAGATGAAGGATTTGAGACAACTAATTAATGAGACACACACAAATTTCCAAAATCAAATTAATGAATTGAAAGACAATATGGCTGAAAAGATAAATGACATCAAGAAGATATTGAATGAGCACGAAGAAGAATTTGCAATACTGAATAGAAAAGTAACAGAGCTCATGGGAATGAAAGACACAATAGGTGAGATAAAAAACACATTAGAGGGGGAAGTGGCTGTGGCTCAATTGGTTGGGCTCCCGTTTACCATATGGGAGGCCCTGGGTTTGATTCCTGGGGCCTCCTGGTGAAGGCAAACTGGCCCACGCAGTGTGGTGTGTTGATGGCCCGCGCAGTGCGGTGAGCTGGTGTAGCAAGATGTCTCAACAAAAGAGAGACAAGCAGACACAGAAAAACACAAAGCAAATAGACACAGCGAGCACAAGCAGCAAGGGGGGACAAATAAATAAAAATAAATCTTAAAAAAAAAAAACAAAACACACATTAGAGGGAGCAGATGTGGCTCAAGTGGTTGAGGGCCTGTCTCCCAAATGGGAGGTCTCAGAGTTGGTTCCCAGTGCCTCCTGAAAAAAACAAAAGCAAAAACCAAGCAAAACAAATGAGAAAAAAAAAAAACAACCAACTCAGGGAAGCCGATGTGGCTCAGTGGCTGAGTGCCAGCTTCCCACATACAAGGTCCTGGGTTCATTCCCCAGCCCCTGGTACCTAAAAAACAACAACAACAACAAAAAAAAAACGCACATACACATTACATACAACAGCACACTCGAAAGGGTAGAAGAAAGGATAAGTGATATCAAAGACAAAAGAGCTGAAATTGAAGAAAAAAAAGAAGAGAGAGAGAAAAGAATGGAAAAAATTGAGCAGGCGCTCAGAGAGTTGAAATGACAACACAAAACGCAACAACATACATGTCATGGGAGTTCCAGAAGAAGAAGAGAAGGGAAAAGGGGCAAAAAGAGTATTTGAGGAAATAACAGCAGAAAATTTCCCAACTCTCACAAAAGAAATGAAGTTACATGTCCAAGCAGTGCAGTGAACTCCAATCAGAATAAATCCAAATAGATCTATCCCAAGACACATACTACTCAGAATGTCAAACGTCAAAGATAAAGAGAAAATTCTGAGAGCAGCAGGGGAGAAGTAAACCATCACATACAAGGGATGCCCTGTTATACTTAGTGAGGAGTTCCCATCAGAAACCATGGAGGTGAGAAGACAGTGGTATGATACAATTAGGATACTGAAAGAGAAAAACTGCCAGCTGAGAATTCTTTTTTTTTTTTTTTTTAAGATTTATTTATTTATTTATTTCTCCCCACCCCCCTCATTGTTTTGCGCTCACTGTCTGTTCCCTGTGTGTTCTTCTGTGTCTGCTCGTCTTCTCCTTAGGCAGCACTGAGAACCAATCCTGGGACCTTCCAGATGGGGAGAGAGGCAATCAATCTCTTGAGCCACCTCAGCTCTCTGGTCTGCTGCGTCTCTTACTGTCTCTCCTCTGTGTCACTTTTTGTTGCATCATCTTGCTGTGCCAGCTCTCCATGCAGGCCAGCACTCCTGTGCAGGCGAGCACTCCGCGTGGACCAGTACTCCGCGTGGGCCAGCTCTCAACTCAGGCCAGCTCGCCACGTGGGCCAGCTTGCCTTTCACCAGGGGGACCCAGGAATCAAACCCTGGACCTCCTATATGGTAGACGGGAGCCACATCCATTTCCCTAGGTGAGAATTCTTGATCTAGCAAAACTGTCCTTCAAATATGAAGGTGAGTTTAAAATATTCACAAACAATCAGAAACTAAGAGAGTTTATAAAAAAGAATCCACCTTTGCAGGAAATATTAAAGGAAGCCTTAGAGCCCGAAAGGAAAAGACAGGAGAGAGAGGCTTGGAGGAGTGTACAGAAGAAAGAATAGCAGAAAGGATAACCAAAAGAGAAAAAGACAGATGAAAATATGATATGACATATAAAAACCAAAGAATAAAATGGTGGATAAATAATGCATTTACAGTAATATCATTGAATGAAAACGGATTAAACTAAAAAATCAAAAGATACAGGCTGACAGAATAGATTAAAAAACAACAACAACAACAAAAAAAAACACAAGCCATTCATATGCTGCTTCCAAGAAACTCACCTCAGACCCAGGGATACAAACTGGCTGAAAGGGAAAGGTTAGAAAAAGATACTCCATGCAAACAGTAACCAAAAAATAGAAGAGGTAGCTATACTAATATTGGGCAAAACAGACTTTAAATGCAATATAGTTATAAGAGATAGAGAAGACCATTATATATTAATAAAAGGGACAATCCACCAGGAAGATATAACAGTTATAAATATCTATACACCTTACCAAAGTGCCACAAAACACATAAGGCCAACTCTGGCAAAACTGAAAGGAGAAAGGGACAGCCTTACAATAATCATTGGAGATGTCAACACACCACTCACATCATTAGATAGAACAAATAGACAGAAGAACAACAAGGAAGCAGAGAACTTGAACAATATGCTAAACGAGTTAGACCTAACAGACATATACGGAACACTGTATCCAAACTCAGTGGTTTATATATATTCTTCTCAAGTGCCCATGGATCTTTCCCTAGGACAGACCACATGTTAGGTCACAATGCAGCTCTCAATATAAAGAGATTGAAATTATACAAAACACCTTCTCAGATCATAATGGAAAGAAACTGGAAATCAATAATAGGAAAGAAATAAATTCACAAATGTGTGGAGGCTAAACAACACACTCCTAAATAATCAGTGGGTCAAAGAAGAAATTGCAAGTGAAATCAGTAAATATATTGAGACAAATGAAAACGAGAACACAACTTATCAAAACTTATGGGATACAGTGAAGGCAGTGCTGAAAGGGAAATTTATAGCCCTAAACGGCTCTATTAAAAACAAAGAAAGAGCTAAAATCAAAGATCTAACTGAACAACTAGAGAAGCTAGGAAAAAAACAGCAAACCAATCCCAAAGTAAGCAGAAGGAAAGATATAATAAAGATTAGAGAAGAAATAAATGAAATTGAGAAAGAAAAAAAAAAAACCAATAGAGAAGATCAACAAAACCAGAAGCTGGTTCTTTGAGAAGATCAATAAAATTGACAAACCCCTAGCTAAACTAACAAAGAAAAAAAGAGAGAAGATGCAAATAAATACGATCAGAAATGAATGTAAGTTATGACTGACCCCACAGAAATAAAAAAGATCATAAGAGGATATTTTGAGAAACTGTATGCCAATAAACTAAATAAGCTAGATGAAATGAACAAATTCCTAGAAATGCACAACCTACACTGACACTACAAGAAAAAGAAGAACTTAACAAACCAACCACATTTAAAGAGAATGAATCATCATCAAAAATCTCCCAACAAAGAAAAGTCTGGGACTAGATGGCTTCACAGGTGAATTCTACCAAGCATTTTGAAAAGAATTAACACCAATCTTGTTTAAACTCTTCCAAAAAATTGAAGAGGGAAAATTACCCAACACATCTTATGAAGCCAACATCACCCTAATGCCAAAGCCAGATAAAGACTCTACAAGAAAACAAAATTACAGACCAATTTCTCTAACAAACATAGATGTAAAAATTCTCAACAAAATACTTTCAAATTAAATCCAACAGCATATCAAAAGACTTATACAAAAGAAAAAATAGATAAATGGGACCTTCTCAAAATTAAACACTTTCACACCTCAAAGGACTTTGTCAAAAGGGTGAGAAGCACCGACTCAATGGCAGAAAATACTTTGAAATCACATGCCCGATAATGGTTTAATATCCATGATATATAAAGAGGTGTTACAACTCAACAATAAAATGACAAATGACCTAATTAATAGTTATATTAACTATTATGAGGACAAATTATAATTGGGGATAGTTTGTGAAGGAAAAATATTAATAGAAAGGTAGGTGCACCAAAAGATAGAAGAAAAAGCAACAATAACGTCCACGGTGATACTTTACACAGAAAATTAAACCAATGAGCTATAAGTCCAAAAAGATGTATGCGACAGTGCAAAAAATAAACCCGTCCCTGCGCCTGTTCCTGCCTTCTGCTCCCTGCTCTCACTGTTTTCATGGCCATGCACGTAAAACCTGGGCATTGTATAATCTATAATCTAAATCTATAATGGGGCATTGTAGTCTGTAAATCAGCCTACTTTATCACTTTTCGGGCCCTTCCTCTCTGCCTGGGACCCATGATCTGTTATTTTCTCCCATTTCTCTTCCCTCTGTAACTTAATAAATTACTGGGAAAGAGATAAGAAGAGAAGAGGAAGAGAAGAGGAAGAGAAAAGAAAGAAAGAAAGAGAGAAAGAAATAGAGAAAGAACAAAAGAAAGGAAGGAAGGAAGGAAGGGAAGGAGGGAGGGAGGGAGGGAGAGAGGGAGAAAGGGAGAGAAAGGAAGAGAGGAAGAGAGGGATAGAGGAATAGAGAAAGAAAGAGAGAGAGAGAGAGAGAGAGAAAGAGAGGGAGGGAGGGAGGGAGGAAGAAAGCTGTTAAATGTTTATGTACTAAGAGAAAAGATAAGAGAAATGGAAGGAAATCATCCAACCAAAAGAAAGCTTAAGAAATTACATAAGCAGAAACCACTCTACGTCAGCATTATGAAGTCATCATTGGTTAAGATATACAAATAAAATATAATTTTAGACCACAGCCAAGCACTGTGATTTATCACTATCTACTCTAATGAAAAATCTCCTGAATTCTAAAAGCATGCGACTAATAAAGCAAAATATCTGCCCAGCCAAAACCATAATGTACCTGAGTCACAAATTTACACTGACATGCCATCCAATTACACCGAAAGGGGGAGGAGGGAAGCATAAAATCAGCTATCATTAAAAACTAGAGAATGAATAGAGTCACAACAATAATACTGTTAATTTTAAAGCACAGAATACTGGCAAGAGTAATACTACTAACAATTTACTTATTAGAAGGATAGCTATCAATAGATTTAGAGATGGACTGGGCTGAAAATTAGAAGATGAGACCAAGGACATGTTTTCAAAAAAAAAAAGGTACAACTTCATATCTGAAGGAATACTATCCCAAATGTAGGTGCTTGATGCAAAAGTGTAAAACCTTCTTTGTACAATTTGAGGTATTAATATACATACTGGCCCTTACCTTGAAATCATGTCTCACACCTCCAGGGAAAATATTATCTTAATTCATAAAACATTTTACATTTTACAAAATACTTTCAAATTCTTCTCAAAACGATACCGTTATTTTCATTTTGAATAGATGAGGCTTACAGAAATTGACTTGCCATAAATCACTGCTTTCATTCATAAACTAAATAAATGTAGAAGATGGCCATGTTTAAAAGACTAGTGAAATATTTAACTTCCAATTCAATGGATGAAAATTAATATAATCGGTTTTAACTTTTATAATGTTACAGTGAAGACAGTAAATGTAAGAATGAAACAGACAGTGCTAAAACAAACAATAAGAAACTATTAGTTCAATAACAAAGTATGTGAGTATCTACAATGTCAGACATTAGAGATAGAATGATAAGTGAGACAACATGCTATTTACATGAGCAATTCTCAACCCTGACGTGCACTACTGTCTATCCGTGGTGCTTTTTAAGAAGATTAAAAACAAAATGGATTCTAACCATAGCATATCAACTTTTAGGACTGTAGATGCAAACAGCTAGAATGTTTACTTATAGTATTTAACATATTTAGTTAATTTTACATGATTTAAATCATATATTAAGAAAATAGTTTATTGTTATGTCAAAATTTATAGGAAAAGATAAAATTAAAAGAAAACAGACAGATTGAGATAAACATGGAGCTGAGAAAAGAAGACTGGAAAGAAAGAAAAAATAAAATAGCAGAAATGAAATATATTCTAGGCAGTAAAATGACATTGCAAAAAATAAAATCAGTACAAAGATAACTTACTTGGGAAGCTCTCCAAGAATGCTGAGGAACAAAAGACCAAAAAATAGATAGATAGATAGTAGATAGATAGATAGATAGATAGATAGATAGATAGATAGACAGATAGATATAGATATACTGAAAATGATCAAAGATAATAAAGAGAAGAACCAACCTTTAAATAGTAGAAGTTCTTGAAATCAGAAGAAATAAAACAGAAGTAATAATCATCAGTATAACTAAAAAGAAAAACATGAAATAAGCCAGACACAAAAGGGAAAATATTGTATGATTCCACTTATACGAAAAATCTAGAATAAGCAAATTCATAGAGACGGAAAGTAGATTAGAGGTTACCAAGGACTGAGCAGAGGGGGAAATGTGGAATTTTGTTTAATAGGTTCAGGACCTTCAGGACTTTCTTTCAAGTATAGGACGGTGGTGATGATAGCACAATATTATGAATGTAATTAATACCACTGAATGGAACACTTAAAAATAGTTAAAAAGGGAAATTTTGTTTTATATATAGTATGTGTATATATATATATATAGAGAGAGAGAGAGAGAGAGATATGTATGTTATCACAATAAAAATAAAATAAATATCAAAAGAAAGAAAAACAACAACAAAACTTTCCTGGATAGAAAAAAATTCTAAGTCTTCAAATTGAAAGTCATGTGGCCTATGTGTAGAGAGGTAGAGAATTAAACATTTTAGCATAAGGAGAGGGGAGGGGGTATAGCTCAGTGACTGAGAGCCTGCTGCCCATGTACGAGGTCCCAGGTTCAATTCCTGGTACCTCCTTAAAAAAAAAAAAAAGTTAAGCGTAAGGAGAAAATATTCTAGGAAGATTTTGGTAGAAATAAAAAACAATACTACAAAAGAATAAAGATCAAATTTGCCTCAGACTTCACAACAAATCCCAAATGACAAAGGAAAATCATGCATAAGATATATTTGAAATATTATAAAATATACTAACATATTTTTCCTTCAAAAATACTTAATGTCAGAACATGTACATAGAAGTTTATTATGTGTTAGAGGAACATGATACATGCAACCTACTCTACAATGTTTAGAGGGAGGGAGGGAGGGAGGGAGGGAGGGAGGGAGGGAAGGAAGGAAGGAAGGAG
>JAKSZT010053887.1:30234826-30269399 GCA_026826555.1 Tolypeutes matacus
TTAAACTTAAAACATTTTTGTAATTCAAAGGATTTCAAGAAGGTGAATGAATAAATAAATAAAAATCTTTAAAAAAAAAGAAAACAGTTAAGTGAAAATTTTAAAGCTAAAAAGTCTTCATGTTACCCTGCCTAGGTCTAGGTCATAGACCTAGACATTTCCCTAAATAGGCAAAACCTTCAACTCCCATATTCCCTAGTTATCTGAAACTATCTTAGATGTCTGATTTCAGGTTAAAATCAGCAAATAACTCATTTTTCTTTATTCATCTATCATGAGGATGGGCAGTTTTATATGAGTAGTAACACCTGTTCCAGAAAAGAGAAACAAAACGACTGGATGAGCAGTATACACTGATGAAGGGCTCTAGGTGGGATGGTGTAAGGAGGTGCACTAAACTGAGAGACTGTAGTTTCAACTTCCCTACGAGTCTAAATTTCAATTTAACCTGATCTACAAATCTTGCATTATAGTGAAAACACTTTGGAATGAAAGCACTTAAATTTGTTGTTTTTGTTTTTCATTTGTACCTTCATCTTGAACTTGACACTTTCTTCCAACCTTCCACACTGAAGTCCCTCAATAGCTTCCTACTTAAACATCGTTGTCCACTCCCCCAAGGAAACCCATGAAACCATTCCCCCTACACACACCCCTTACCAGACTCCCAGAAACATCGGGCTTCTTCAGGTCCAAATGTCCAGGTTACGCGACCACTTACAACCCGCACCCCCTTCGGCCTCGCCTCTGCGAGGGCTCGGATACGCGTACGCGCCCGCGGAACCGCACCCACGCATCCCCTCCTCTCCGCTCTCCTCGCCGCGGTCCTGACGTCCCTTCCCTCGGTCACCGCTGGGCCTGGCGCTCGCCCCACACCTGGGACCCCTTTCTCCCACTGAACACCCCTTCTGCACCGTGGCCCCCGTCTGTCCACCCCGCCTCCCCCAGCCCCAGGACCTCCCGGGTCGAGCCCACTGGCCCACGGCAGCCCAGTGCCAGCCCCAGCCCTGCCCGGCCCGGCCCAGCTCGCTAGGCCCCAGCACAGGCCCCGCGGCTGCTGCCGCCCCTTCTCCTCACCGTGCCATCCCTGGTGCCTTCTTCCCGAGGTCCCTCCGCTTCCTCACCGAACGCAGCCTCCAGCCCAGGGTCGGGGAAGCCCAGCGGTTCCAGGGGCGCCGGCTGCAGCTGCCGCTCGTGATCTGGAGGTGCCTGCTCCATGGCTGCAGTACAGCGCGGCGGACCCAGTGCGCCTGCGCCGCCGCGGGCCAGTCCGCGACCGCCGGGCCTCACCCTCCGCCCCCTGCCAGCCTCGGGTCGCTTCCAGCCACGTTACCGGCCTGCGGAAACCCAGGGGGCTCAGGACCCTGGCCGGGGGCCGGGGGCCAGGGCCCAAGGGAGGAAGGCGGTCCTGCAGAGGACCTTATCAGGTCCTAAACGAGGAGACCCAGAAATCTGGGAGATCTGGTGGAGGGAGAGGAAGAGAGAAAGGCAAGGCAAAGTTGAAGACCAGAAGTAGATATTGGCAAGTATGGGATCACTTGAAAATTAAAAGAAATTGGAGAAAAGCGGATGTGGCTCAAGCCATTGCTGCACCGCCTACC
This sequence comes from Tolypeutes matacus, assembly GCA_026826555.1. Lineage (NCBI taxonomy): Eukaryota > Metazoa > Chordata > Mammalia > Cingulata > Chlamyphoridae > Tolypeutes > Tolypeutes matacus. The sequence continues at coordinate 30,236,428 of JAKSZT010053887.1, forward strand.
ACATGGGAGGTCCCGGGTTGGTTCCCAGTGCCTACTAAAGAAGAGAGCAAGACAGTGGGCTGATGATGTAGATGACTCAACCAGGAGACACAACAAGCAGGGAGCAGAGGTGGCTCAAGCGATTGGGTGCCTCCCTCCCACATGGGAGGTCTCGGTTCCAGAACCTCCTGAAAAGAAGACTAGCACGCAACAGACACAGAGAGTAGAGAGCTAGTGCAAACAACAGGGGGGATGAGAAATAAATAAAATAAATCTTTTTAAAAATTGGAGGCTATGGTCAGACCATCTCCCTCTTGGACTCTGGCTTGCCTGTCATTATTGGTTCCATTTTCTCCCAGAAAGATTTGAGCAGCATAAATTATTAACTTTCAACAGGTTGAGTAACACCTTCAGGAAAAGATAATAATTGCAAGATTTTGAGGGAAGTGAGGCCTTTGGCTGAAGCCAGGCTTGAGTGTTAGCGCAGTGTTTCATGAAGCCCTGGAGAGCTCTGATAATTTTTCTACAAACCTTTCTTGTTGAATCATCGAAACTTGCTTCCTTGACAAACATTTACCATGGTAACCCTATGGGAAACGCTGACTGGTGTACCGGATTGTGCTACTTTGGGGTTACTTGCATAAGGCCAGGTCATCTATTTTTTCAAGGAGAGAAACTGTTTTTTCTGTCCAAAAAAACTATTTCAAGCAGTGACACTCAACTTCCTCTTCCTGGAATGTTTTCTCTGGCCTGATGGCAAATTTCCATTTATCCCTAAAACCTCAGCTCATTTATCACCTCCACGCTGTAATATCCCTGTTCATAAACCTGTTATGATCTTTCTCATTATTTTGTAATTAATTATATGTCCATCTCTCTCAACTAGACTTTAGATTCCTTTAAGTCAAGGATGTATCTTTTTTCTTTCTCTCACCAAACACTTTTTTTTTTTTTTAAAGATTTTATTTATTTATTCATTTATCCCCCCCTTGCTGCTTGTGCTTGCTGGGTCAGCCAACCACGCCGTTCCGGCAGGCCGCCCTCACCAGGAGGCCCCGGGAACCGAACCCGGGGCCTCCCATATGGTAAACGGGAGCCCTACTGATTGAGCCACAGCCGCTTCCCGCACCAAACACTTTTAATAAATAAAAGTTTAAATGCACTTTATCAATTTATCAGAGATGACTCATGCTAGGGAAATACTCAGGAAATATTTTTAAATAAGAAGACTATTTTTTAAAATTTATAACAGGGACAGATTTGTATCCATTATCTTGTGCCCTTTTACCTGCTTTGAGGTACCAAGGAAACTATCGGTCTTAAGAGTCATTAGGATGACTGGGTCTGGTGATTTGATATAGCTCATGTTGCCGAGTCAATGAGGGTAAGCAACAGTGCTATCTGCTGTTGCTAAAAACAAAGCAAAACAAAGAGGGTGGGGAAGCAGATGTGGCTCAAGCAATTGTGCTCCCGGCTACCATGTAGGAGGTCCAGGGTTCGATTCCCAGGGCCTCCTGATAAAAGGCAAGCTGGCCTGCGCAGGAGTGCTGGCCTGCACCAGAGAGCTGGTACAGCTAGATGACGCAACAAAAAAAAGAGACACAGCAGACCAGGGAGCTGAGGTAGCACAAGAGATTGAGCTCTCTCCACTCCAGAAGGTCTCAGGATCAGTTCCTGGTGCCACCTAAAGAGAAGACAAGCAGGCACAGAAGAACACATGAAAGCAGACAGTGGCAAAAAACAAGGGGGAGGGGGAAACAGGACAGAAATAAATAAATCTTTAAAAAAAAAAAAAAAGGAGGGTGGGACATCTGTTTCCCCTTCTTTCACACCCCTCTTTTGGTGAAAAATTTTCCTTTCAAGAGTGTTTTTGATATCCACTTTAAGGTCAGCTGGACATAACTTTGTCCCTCTATACCTTCTTAGGATTTGGCATTGAAGAAACCAGATTTGAAAAGGAAGAGCCTAAAATCAGTGGGAAAATTCAGGTGATTATTTTTCCATATTTTATACCCCATATGGTACATGTTATTGTGGGAAAATTAGAAAACACAGATACACATAAAAAATAAAAACTACCCATACTCCCACAACCCAATAATAAGCACTGTTAACATTTTGGCCTATATTCTTTAAAACAGGGTTTCTTAACCTTTTTTGTTTCACGGACCCCTTTACCAGTCAGGTGGAAACCACGGACCACTTCTCAGAATGTAGCAGCAAATAGTTTTTATGACACTCAACATCAGCATGTCTTTAAATTAAATTTTAGGACTACTCAAAATTACATTTTACAACTTTCCCATAATTTTCAATACCTGATAACCTAACACGGTTCAACATCTGTTCAAACGGTCGTTTTTGGCAAACTTTAAAATTTTGAGTTTTCCCACAGGATCATAAAACCATCTCCGCCATCCTTACCAGGCTTTTTGAAGGTAGTTTTCCATTGCACTGAGAAAACACTACACCAAAATAAAAATTACACTAAGTCCACACTACTATACTGTGTATTATTTAATAAACATATCACACCTACACCAACACGTCCCCACAAGAATGTTTTTTAAAATTTTCTATTTAAGCTCATGGACCCCCTGACCCTGGTTAAGAACCCCTGCCTTAGATGATGATGGACAACGACTATCCAAAGGAACCAAGAGAGTCTATACCTGCAATCAAGAGAGTACCATCCATCTGCCCTATGGGATCGAAGCCCCCTCCCTATTAGAGGTGGAGTGGACATCACATCCCAGAATCCTCAGGATTGGGGAATGAACTATGGACCAAAGGAGACTTACTGGTATTCTACTATAGACTTATTGTGATTCTAACAATGTAAGAACTTATATTATTGATGTGGAGCCAGTGGCCACTGGAGATTCTGAGGGCAGGGAGAGGGAAAAACAGGTGTAATATGGGGCCATTTTCGGGCCTTGGCAATTGTCCTGAATGACATTGCAATGACAAATACAGGTCATTATATATCTTGCCATAACCTACAAAATTGTGTGGGAGAGAGTGTAAACTACAATGTAAACTATAATCCATGCTTAGTGGCAATGCTCCAAAATGTGTTCGATTGAAACAAATGTACCTTACTAATAAAGGATGTTGTTAATGTGGGAAAATGTGGGAGGTGTAGGGAGCTGGGCATTTGGGAATCCCCTTTATGTTTTATGTAACATTTATGTAATCTAAGTATCTTTCAAAAAAATAAATAATATATTTTAAAAAAGAATTATACACCACAAAAAAGAACCCCTGCCTTAAATTATCATACATACATATAATAAAATGAAATCACACTATGCTATTTTATAATTTATTTTATTCACTTAAAACAGCAAGAATACCTTTCCATGTGAATATATTTCTCTTTCATCTTCTTAATGGCTATGTAAAGTTCTATTGTAAAAGTTACTATAATTTATTTAAAAATTCTCTGTAGTTATAATTGAAGTTGTGTCCAAGCTTTACTTTTATTAAAAAATACTGCAGTGGCCATCCTTCTACATAACATCATTGTTTGCCCCACCATTTATTTCCTTAGTCTAAATAAGAATTGAGAGATTTTAAGGGAAATTTCATTTAAGCTCTGATAGGACCTGATGAATGAATTCTGTTCTATTATAAAATAATATATTGCTATAAAACTGATATTTATCTCCACTAGATAATATGTCTTGCCCTTGGAGCTGCCTAAAAGCTAAACAAATTCTCTTTTTTAATAATAAACTTTATTTTTAAAGCAGTTTTAGGTTTATAGAAAAAATTGCACAGAATGTACAGAGAGTTCTGATATACCTCTACAAACACATAGTTTCCTCTATTAACATCGTGCATTAGTGTGGTATATTTGCTACTATTAGTGAACCAATATTGAGACATTATTAGTTACTGAGTCTATAGTTTACACTAGGGTTCACTCTTTGTGTTGTACAGTTCTAAGGTCATGAATCCACCATTACACTATCATAAAAATGTCCTGTGCAACCACTAATCTTTTTACTATCTGTATAGTTTTGCCTTTTCCAGAACATTATATAGATATATAGATATATATACAATATATATATATACATATATGTATATAATATATAACCTTTTCAGAGTAGCTTCTTTCACTTAGCAATATTCATTTACGGTTACTCCATGCCTTTTTGTGGCTTGATGACTTATTTTTTATCACTCAATGATATTCTGTTGTATTGATGTGCCTCAGTTTGTTTATCCATTCGCCTATTGAAGAGCATCTGGCTGCCTCCAGTTTTGGGCAATTATGTATGTATAAAGATACTATAAACATTCACGTGCTGTTTTTTGTGTGGACGTAAATTTTCAACATCTTTGGGTAAATACCTAGGAGTGGAATTGCTGAATCATATGGTAAGCCTACGTTTAGTTTTGTAAGACACTTCCAAATTGTCTTCCAAAGTGATTGTATCATTTTGCATCCCCACCAGCAATGAGTGAGAGTTCCTGTTGCTCCACATCCTGACAGACATTTGGTACTGTTGATTTTTTGGATCTTAGCCATTCTACTAGGTATGTAGGGGCATTTCATTGTTTTTAATATGCAGTTCCCTAATGACTTATGCTGTTGTGTATCTTTCTATATATTTGTTTGCCATCTGTAGATCTTCTTTGATAAGAGAGTCTGTTCAGCTCTTTGTTCATTTTTAAATTGGGGTTGTTTATTTTCTTTTTATTGAGTTTTAAATGTTTTTTCTATATTTTGGGTACAAGTCCTTTGTCAGATATGTGTTTTAAAAATATGTTATCCCAGTCTGTGTCTTCTCTTTTACATTCTCTTAACAATGCCCTTTGCAGAGCAGAAATTTTTAATTTTAATGAAGCCGAACTTACCTAATTTTTTCTTTCATGAATTGTGTTTTTGAGGTTGTATCCAAGAAGTCATCACCAAAGCCAAGGTCATCTAGAATTCCTCCTATGTTATTGTCTACAAATTTTATAGTTTTGCATTTTAAACTTAGGTCTATGATCCATTTTGAATTGATTTTGTGGAAGAAGTAAGGTCTGCATCTAGATTCACTTTTTTTTTTTTCGCATGTCCAGCACCATTTGTTAAAAAGACTATTCTCTCCCCATTGAGTTGCCTTTGCTCGTTTGTCAAAGATCAGTTGACTATACTTATGTGAATCTATTTCTGGGCTTTCTATTCTGTTCCATTGATCTATTTCTCTATTCTTTCACTAATACCATACTGTCTTCATTACTGTAGCTTTATAGAAGTCTTGAACTCTAATGGGATCAGTCCTCTGACTTTGAACAAATTATTTTTGATAAAGAGACAAAAATTAATAGTTTATATAAAAAGTCTGGCGGTGGTATCTTGAACTTTTTGATGGGTCTATCTCTTGAACACCCATGGCTAGCATTATGACAGCTGCAGGTTTTTTTTGTTTTGTTTTTTGTTTTTAAGATTTATTTTATTTGTTAATTTCCGAACCCCCCCCCAATTGTTTTGTGCTCATTGTCTGCTGTGTGTTCTTCTGTGTCTGCCTGCCTTCTCTTTACGTGGTACTGGGAACCCATCCTGGGACCTTCCGGAGTTGGAGAGAGGTGCTCAATCTCTTGAACCATCTCAGTTCCCTGGTCTGCTGTGTCTCTCATCTCTTCTCTGTGTCTCTTTTTGTTGCGTTATCTTGCTGTGCCAGCTCTCCTGCACAGGCCAGCACTCCTGCGCAGGCCAGCTCGCCGCATAGGCCAGCTCGCCTTTCACTAGAAGGCCCTGGGAATCGAACTCTAGACCTCCTATATGGTAAATGGGAGCCCAATCGCTTAAGCCACATCCATTTCTTTGCAGTTTTTTTTAATGTGCCTGGTACTTTACATAAATTCTCATGAAGTGACCCTGTAAGATAGACATTATTTCTCCCATTTTACAGAGGAAGAAACAGGCTCTGGTAATATTGAACAATATTTTCATCCAGAAAATAAAAGGAAGACCTAGGATTCAAACTCAGGTTTGTAGGACCCCCAAAATCCAAGCTCTTGTGCAATGCTGCTTCTCTGCATGGAGTAGAGGAAGAAGAGAGATTCTTCTGGAAAAGAAGGCAAATAATTGGCAGAAATGAAGGGTTGATTCCTCACCTTAAAATTCCACAAAGACGGGAAACGGATGTAGCTCAAAAGGTTCGGCGTCCATCTACCATATGGAGAGACTGGGGTTCGATCCCCGGTACCTCCCGGTAAAAAAAAAAAAAAAAAAAAAAAAAAAAATTCCACAAAGAGAAGCCTACTTCCTTAGAATAGGAAGGCAAAATCACCCCAATCTGGCTAAAGTCTGGAAAAAGCAAAAGTTAATTCCATGGAGATTTCAGAAACAAGTACTCCTCGTCTTTCCGCTTCAGCCAAGGGAGGGATGTTCTTCCCTCTTCCTGACCCCGAATGGGGAGAGCTTGTGGTTACCTACTCAAAAGTCAACTGGAAAAGTCTCAGGGCAAGGTAGCCAGCCAAGCTGGCTCTGAGGTGGGGTAATAAATACTCCCTACCCCAGCCAAAAGGAGGGATTTCAGTCTCTTCTATCTGAATACCACATTTTGGGTTTCCATTTTTGTTGTTAATTTAAAAAATATTTACTGAGCTCCCAAGTTAGCCTAAGAAACCCATGAAATACCTATTCTCTGCTCTCCATTATCTCGATTCTGTTTCCCCCCTCTCCAGAAATCTCCTCCGGCTGCCTGGCTGGAACTATGAAAGCCACACTCTTCTTCATCTAAAAATACACCTCTCTTTTCCCTCAGTCTTCACCAGCAACCAACCTCAACCTCACCCCATCTCTCCTTTTAGTGTCAACATGGCCGGCATTTGTACTACTCACAGCACATCCAATCTGCCCCCTTCCTGTTAGTATCATCATTTTCCTTTTGGGCAAATTCTCCATTGTGTAAGGTCTCAACTAGAGAGAAATTTCCGGTTGTGTACCTTCTATTGCAGCCTCCTATTTCAGAAGTTGAAGATGTTAGATCCTTCTTTTATCACCTCCAGACAGATAATTTCTGCTAGGCCGTTCAGACACCATAGACTTAGAATCTCAGGTTAGAGGGGATGCTGGAGGTTAGAGCCATCACAGACAGGTGATGATGCTAGTGCCAGATTGTTTCTGAACTGTGAAATTTCCTGTGGGTTCTGTGCCAAGTCTCCAGATCTACCTTGGCCCTGCAATTCCAAGACCAGATCACAGCCTTAATTCTGTAAGCTCCTGATATCCTTCGAGGAATTTTTCTATTTGCTCAATATGACTAGAGTTGACTCTATGCAATGCAGAGCTCTAATTGACACAGTGAAGCTCCCATCTACTCAAATAAACATGCAATAAATATTTATTAAGTACCTACCCTGTTCCAGACAGTCTCAGTGCCTGCCAAGGTGATTATCCAAACTGATCTGTCACTATATATCCATGGAGAAGACTGGATTATACACCAACTCTTCTCTGGCTTAAGAAACTTCCCCAAAGTCCTCTAGCAAGCTAGGACCGGAGTCTTCAGCAGCTAAAAATCATTAAAGCTACCATAAGAGAGAAATATTCCTCCCCTCCCAAGTAACTTAAATACAATTTTACAGAGGTATTCTAAGTCAGTAAGTAGTTGTTTATTCTTCAACTGGGAAACTCAATCCAGATAGACTGGGAGGAAGTCTATGACAGGTCCGTAGCTAAGGGATTTGGGGACAAGTGAGTCTTGTGGCACCTCTCAAGTAATATTGTACATATGAGCAATACCTGAAGGATACTTTCCAACCTCAGAAGTGTCTGACATTAACTCTAAAAAAGGAGAATTTTCTTAGGTAATCAGAAGCTATCAGACTGCTCTGAGAAGGGTAAAACAGAATCTACTTGAGGGAAATCTGCCTATAAGTTATAGCGTTGCTGCCAAAACAAAATCACATCCAATTATGTTTGTTTATACAGAATGAAATTAGTAGGGGGAGATCTAGGTACATGGATATATGTTCACAGATACATAGACTTGTATTAACATATACCGAATCAAATATGCAGTGACAGGTACATGCACAAAAACAAAGTTACAATTCGATTAGAAGGGACCGCAGAAGTTGTCAAATCCAACTTTCTACCTGATGCTTAAACTTCCTGTTAACATACCTACCACATGGATATCCAGATTAGTATTTATAAACAAGACCATGGACAGGATCATATTATTTTTTTAAAATGATCTTTAAATTTTTTTTTTTTTTTTTTTTTTTTTTTTTGCTATAGAAACAATGTATATTCCAGGAAATACCAATATGAAAAAAGAAGAAAATAAAAAATCATCCCTAATACCAAATACAGAAATGGCTATATTTTTGTACAGTCTATTTTTCCTATGGACTATACAGAAATATAATTCATTTTTAAAAAACAGAATTATGTTCTATATAACATTTTGCATAAAACTTGCTCTTTTACACCCAACACTTGTCCTTCTCCTGGGTTAAGAAGCTGGGTGGGAAGTGGATGTGGCTCAAGCAGTTGGGCACCTGCCTACCACATGGGAGGTTCTAGGTTTGGTGCCCAGTCCCTCCTAAAAAAGACAAGCTGACATGATGGGCTGATGCAACAAGCTGACACACAAGAAGACACAATGAGGAAACACAATGAAGAGACACAAGCAGGGAGTGGAGGTGGTTCAAGTAATTGAGTGTCTTCCTCCCACATGGGAGGTCCTGGGTTCAGTTCCTGGTGCCTCCTAAAAAAAAAAAAAGAAGACAAGCGGACACAGAGAGCACACAATGAACAGACACACAGAGAGCAGATAGTGAGCACAAACAATGAGGGAGGGGGGAATGAATGAATGAATGAATGAATGAATTTAATTAAATAAATCTTAAAAAATATATATATATAAAGAAACTGGGCCCAAGAATGAAGGACACATGTACTGAATCCCAACTTTTTTATTTTTGTTTTTATATTTTTTCATTTTCTTTGTTGTCATTTTGAATCCCAACTTTTGATAGCCATTGCCAAACTGTCCTCCAAAAGAATGTGCCAGATTACAGTCCCAAGAATAGTTTTTGTTTGTTTGTTTGTTTTAATTTATTTTTTTTACCGGGAGGTCCCGGAGATCAAACCCAGGTCCCTCCATATGGGAGATGGACGCCCAGCCGTTTGAGCCACATCCATCCCCCACAAGAATAGTTTTTGACAGTGTACATTCCCCTCATGATCATCAGTTGTTTTTTCAATATTGGAGAGATGGAAACAAGGTAATCCCATTGTTGTTTTAATTTTTATTTGATTTTATTACTTGCATCTTACCATCCTGTTACAACCATTTTTCCTTTGCTTAGTTTTGGTTAGTTCTTCCATGTATAAAACTGACTATGTTTCCAGAAAAATTGCATTTACTTTTAGTTCTTGCCCTTTGATTGTTCTGATTATTTAAGTATTCTGCATCTATATTCAAAAGGGATATTAGTTTGTAATTTTTTTTTTTTTGTAATGTCTGTCAGGTTCGGATATTCAGGTAATACTGGATTCATAAAATGAGTTGGGAAGTGTTCCCACCTCTATTTTCTGATAAAGTCTGTGTAATATTTGCATTATTTTTTCCTCAAATGTTTGCTAGAAATCAGTATTAAACAATGTGTGCATGGAGCCAAGATTCCTTGTGGGGAGGTTTTTTTTTAACTTTATTTTGTACATTAATAATTGAAAACATAAGCAATTAAAAACTAAAAAGTAAACACAGATAAATGAATATATACATTTCTCAATTAAATGTAATGGATACATGTAAATTTTGTTGTTTTGTTTTTTGTTTGTTTGTTTGTTTGTTTTAGATTTATTTTTATTTATTCATTTATCCCCCCCTTGCTGCTTGTGCTCGCTGGGTCAGCTAACCACGCTGGGCGGGCGGGCTTGCCTTCACCAGGAGGCCCCGGGAACCGAACCCAGGGCCTCCCATATGGTAAACGGGAGCCCTACTGATTGAGCCACAGCCGCTTCCCTGTTTGTTTTTTTGTTTTTGTTTTTTTTGTGAATCAAACAATATTTTACAAAATATATTTGGTTCATAGTAACGCATTCATACAGTATTTGTCCTTTTGTGTCTGGCTTGCTTCACTCATCATAATGTCCTCCAGGTTCATCCATGTTGTCATATGCTTCATGACTCCACCTCCTCTTACAGTTGCATAATATTCCATCATTTGAATAGACCACAGTTTGTTTATCCATTCATCTGTTGATGGACACCTGAGTTGTTTCCAACTTTTGGCAATCATGAATAATGTGGCTATGAACATCGGTGTGCAGATGTCTGTTCATGTCACTGCTCTCAGTTCTTCTGGGTATATACCCAGTAGTGGTATTGCAGGGTCACATGGCAAGTCTATATTCAACTTCTTTAGGAACTGCCAAACAGTCCTCCATAGTGGTTGTACCATCATGCATTCCCACCAACAGTGAAGAAGTGTTCCTATCTCTCCACATCCTCTCCAACACTTGTAGTTCTCTGTCTTTTTAATAGTGGCCATTCTGATAGGTGTGAAATGATATCTCATTGTAGTTTTGATTTGCATTTCCCTAATCATGAGTGATGTTGAGCATTTCTTCATGTGTTTTTTTGCCATTTGTATTTGTTCTTTGGAGAAATGTCTATTCAAGTCTTTGGCCCATTTTTTAATTGGGTCATTTGTCTTTTTATTGTTGAGTTGTAACATCTCTTTATATATCCTGGATATTAAACCCTTATCAGATATGTGATTTCCAAATATTTTTTCCCATTGTGTCAGCTGCCTTTTCACCCTTCTGACAAAGTCCTGTGAGGTGCAAAAGTGTTTAATTTTGAGGAGGTCCCATTTATCTACTTTTTCTTTTGTTGCACGTGCTTTGGGTGTGAAGTCCAAGAAACCACCACCTACTACAAGGTCTTGAAGATGTTTCCCTACATTTTCTTCTAGTAGTTTTATGGTCCTGGCTTTTATATTTAGATCTTTGATCCATTTTGAGTTGATTCTTGTATAGGGGGTGAGATAGGGGTCCTCTTTCATTCTTTTGGTTATAGATATCCAGTTCTCCCAACACCATTTGTTGAAGAGACTGTTTTTTCCCATCAGCGTGGGCTTGGTAGGTTTGTCAAAAACCAGTTGACTGTATAGGTGAGGGTTTATTTCTGGATTCTCAATTCTATTCCACTGATCGATATGTCTATCTTTATGCCAGTACCATGCTGTTTTGACCACTGTAGCTTTGTAATATGTTTCAAGGTCAGGCAGTGAAATTCCTCCCACATTGCTCTTCTTTTTTAGAATACTTTTGGCTGTTCGGGTGCACTTACCCTTCCAGATGAATTTGGTAATTGCCTTCTCTAATTCTGTAAAGTAAGCTGTTGGGATTTTGATTGGTATTGCATTGAATCTATAAATCAGTTTGGGCAAGATTGACATCTTCACGATATTTATTCTTCCAATCCATGAACACGGAATGTCTTTCCATTTGTTTAGGTCTTTTTAAATTTCTTTTTGCATTGTTTTGTAGTTTTCTGCATATAGGTCCTGTACTTCCTTGGTTAAATTAACTCCTAGGTATTTCAGTCTTTTTGTTGCTATTGAAAATGGAATTTTCCTCCTGATTTCCTCCTCAGACTGTTAAGTACTAGTGTACAAAAACATTACTGATTTTTGCGTGTTGATCTCATATCCTGCCACTTTGCTGAACTCATTTATTAGTTCAAGTAGCTTTGTTGTGGATACTTCAGGATTTTCTAAATACAGGATCATGTCATCCGCAGACAGCGAGAGTTTTACTTCCTCTTTTCCTATTTGGATGCCTTTAATTTTTTTGTCTTGTCTAATTGCCCTAGCTAGAACTTCTAGTACAATGTTGAATAACAATGGTGACAGTGGGCATCCTTGTCTTGTTCCTGATCTTAGGGGGAAAGCTTTCAACCTTTCCCCATTGAGTGTGATGTTGGCTGTGGGTTTTTCATATATGCCTTTTATCATATTGAAGAATTTTCCTTTTATTCTTATCTTTTGAAGTATTTTTATCAAAAAAGGATGTTGGATTTTGTCGAATGCCTTTTCTGCATCTATTGAGATGATCATGTGGTCTTTTTCCTTCAGCTTGTTAATGTGGTGTATTACATTGATTGATTTTCTTATGTTGAACCAGTCTTGCATACCAGGAATAAATCCCACTTGGTCGTGATGGATAAGTCTTTTGATATGCTGTTGGATTCGCTTTGCAAGTATTTTGTTGAGAATTTTTGCATCTATGTTCATGAGAGAGATTGGTCTGTAATTTTCTTTTCTTGTGGAATCTTTATCTGGCTTTGGAATTAGGGTGATGTTGGCTTCATAAAATGTGTTGGGTAATTTTCCCTCCTCTTCAATTTTTTGGAAGAGTTTAAACAGGATTGGTGTTAATTCTTTTAGAAATGCTTGGTAGAACTCACCTGTGAAGCCATCTGGTCCTGGACTTTCCTTTGCTGGGAGATTTTTGATGACGGATTCAATCTCCATAATTGTGATTGGTTTGTTAAGTTCTTGTATTTCTTGTTGTGTCAGTGTAGGTTGGTTATGAGTTTCTAGAAATTTGTCCATTTCATCCAGATTGTCTAGTTTGTTGGCATATAGTTTCTCATAATATCCTCTTATGATTCTTTTTATTTTTGTGAGGTCATTTGTAATTTCCCCCCTTTCATTTCTGATTGTATTCATTTGCATCGTCTCTCTTTTTTTCTTTGTTAGTCTAGCGAGGGGTTTGTCAATTTTACCGATCTTCTCAAAGAACCAGCTTTTGGCTTTGTTGATTTTCACTCTTGTTTTTCTGTTCTCATTTTCATTTATTTCTGCTCTAATCGTTATAATTTCTTTTCTTCGGCTTGCTTCGGGATTGGTTTGCTGTTCTTTTTCTAGTTTCTCAAGTTGTTCAGTTAAATTTTTGAGTTTAGCTCTTCTTGTTTTTTAATATAGGCATTTAGGGCTATAAATTTCCCTCTCAAGACTCCCTTCGCTGTATCCCATAAGTTTTGATACGTTGTGTTCTCATTTTAATTTGTCTCAATATATTTACTGATTTCACTTGCAATTTCTTCTTTGACCCACCGAATATTTAGGAGTGTGTTGTTCAGTCTCCACACATTTGCAAATTTCCTTTTTTCCTGTCTTTTATTGATTTCCAGTTTCATTCCATTATGATCTGAGAAGGTGCTTTGTATAATTTCAATCTTTGTATATTTATTGAGAGCTGTATTGTGACCTAACATGTGCTCTGTCCTGGAGAAAGATCCATGGGCACTTGAGAAGAATGTATAACCCGCTGAGTTTGGATGCTGTGTTCTGTATATGTCTGTTAGGCCTAACTTGTTTATCATATTGTTCAAGTTCTCTGTTTCCTTGTTGATCTTCTGTCTAGTTGTTCTATCTAATGATGTGAGAGGGGTGTTGAAGTCTCCGACAATTATTGTAGAAATGTCTATTTCTCCCTTCAGATTTGTCAGAGTTTGTCTCATATATTTTGGAGCACCCTGGTTAGGTGCATAGATATTTATGACTGTTATATCTTCCTGGAGGATTGTCCCTTTTATTAATATATAATGGCCTTCCTCATCTCATCACTTTTTTGCATTTGAAGTCTGTTTTGTCTGATATTAGTATAGCTACCCCTGCTCTTTTCTGTTTACTATTCGCGTGGAGTATCTTTTTCCAACCTTTTACTTTCAGCCGGCTTGTGTCCTTCTGTCTGAGGTGAGTTTCTTGTAAGCAGCATATGGATGGCTCATGTTTTTTTAACCATTCTGTCAGCCTGTATCTTTTGATTGGGGAATTCAATCCATTCACATTCAATGATATTACTGAAAATGCACTATTTATTTCCTCCATTTTATTCTTTGGTTTTCATATGTCATCTTATTTTTGTCTTTCTTTTTACTCTTTTGGTTATCCTTTCTGCTTTTCTTTCTTCTATACTCTCCTCCAAGCCTCTCTCTCCTGTCTTTTTCTTTCAGGTTCTAAGGCTTCCTTTAATATTTCCTGCAAAGTTGGATTCTTTTTTGCAAACTCTCTTAGTTTCTGTTTGTTTGTGAATACTTTATATTCACCTTCATATTTGAAGGACAGTTTTGCTGTATAAAGAATTCTTGGCTGGCAGTTTTTCTCTTTCAGTTTCCTAATTGTATCATACCACTGTCTTCTCGCCTCCATGGTTTCTGAAGAGAAATCTGCACAAAGTCTTACTGGACGTCCTTTGTACGTGGTCGTTTGCTTCTCTCTTGCTGCTCTGAGCATTTTCTCTTTATCTTTTACATTTGACATTCTGAATAATATGTGTCTTGGCGTAGGTCTATTTGGATTTATTCTTATTGGGGTACGGTGTGCTTCTTGGACATGTAATTTCATTTCTTTCGTGAGAGTTGGGAAATTTTCAGCTATTATTTCCTCAAATACTCTTTCTGCCCCTTTTCCTTTCTCTTCTCCTTCTGGAACTCCCATGACACGTATGTTCTTGCATTTTGTGTTGTCATTCAACTCTCTGAGCCCCTGCTCAATTTTTTCCATTCTTTTCTCTCTCTGTCTTTTCTCTCTTCAATTTTAGCTGCTCTGTCTTCAGTATCACTTATTCTTTCTTCTATCATTTCGAGTCTGCTGTTGTATGCTTCAAATATATTTTTTACTTCACCTATTGTGTCTTTCATTCCCATGAACTCCGTTACTTTTCTGTTCATAATTTCAAATTCTTCTTTACGTTCGCGCAATGACTTCTTGATGTCTTTGATCTCTTTAACTATATTCTCTTTCATCTCATTAATTTGATTTTGGAAATGTGTGCTCATCTCACTGATTAGTTCTCTCAAATTCTGCATCTCTTCTGGGACTTTGCTGTATTCCTTTTCTTGGGCCATGTCTTCTATTTTCTTAGTATGGCCCGTAATTTTTTGTTGGTGCTTAGGCATCTGGTTAGTTTGTATTTAGCTTAGAGGCTCTATCTCTTTCTCTTTTATGGGGTTTTAGTGGCAGGAGGCAGTGAGTTACCACCGCTCTTTGATTTTTGGCTCAAACTTGATTGTTAGGATTGTTCTGCTGGTTGCTCAGAATTGGGCACTGGACCCAGTAATTGGTTGTAGAGTCGTTTCCTAGGGCCTTCGGCAGGGAGGCTATAGAGGCCAGGAAAAGCCTCTCTTACTTATTAATTTTCTTATGTGCACTTCATTGGTCTGCCAGGAGATGGCGCTTGTTGGCAGCTCTCAATTCAATGCCTGGTTGAAGCGTATTTGTTGTGACACAGACCAGATCAATGTGATAGAGCTTCCTGTCTGGGGGCTAGGAGCCCTGTGATTCAAACTTTCTGAGACCGTTCTCCAGACTTGTCTCGTAGCGCCCCCTTTTCCCAGCTAGGAAATATTTCCACTCCCTTCTGAATCCTCAACAATCAGTCCCTGTTAGTAGAGGAGGAGATTGGGAGGTTTGTATTTCTTTAGCCCCTTGCAGGCTCCAAGGCAAACAATGGCGCAGCCCCACCCAGCCTGGAAGGGCTCTCGGGACAGGGCAGACCAAACCTGGGAGTCCAAAGCAGGGTCAGCCCCAGGCTCTCTCTCCCCTCTCCCGTGGTGTCCTCAACAATTAGTGCAGGCTAGAAGAGAGGGAGGTTGCGAGGGTCGGATTTCTCCAGTCCTTTCTAGGCTCCCAGGGCAAACCGCTGTGTGGAAGGGTCCGTGGGGCTCCGTGGGGCTCCGCAGCCCAAATTTCAGGTCAGAACCTAGGTCAGCCTAAGGCTGTGTCCCTCTCTCTCCACTTTCTGGGAGTGGCAGATCCCTGAAGTCCCCTTTGTCTGTGGTCGCAGGCCCAGGGGTCCAAGAATTCTGAAGAGTGTGGGGGAGGGTGCCGGCAGCAGCAGAAGCTGCTACTTGCAACTCACAGTTCTGTAGTCGCGATTTCCCTCTTCTGTCCCTCTCTCCTCTGGGTGGTGTGCAGCCTTCACCTGCTGTCCTAAACCCTAGAAGATCTTTTTCGGGGCTGTTTCAGCTTGTCCTCTAGCTATTTTTCTGGAGAAGAGATTCCCGTGTCTTACTAGTTCGCCATCTTCCTGGAAGTCTCCAGTGGGGAGGTTTTTAATAATAAATTCAATTTCTTTAATAGATAAAAGGCTATTCAGATTTTCTGTTTCATTTTATGTTGGTTTCAATAAAGTTGCATTTTTCAAGGCCTTTTTTCATTTCATCTAAATTGTTGAATTTGTTAGCATAAAGTTTTTCATTATATCCTCGTGGTTTAATATCTTTTTAGTGTCTGTAGGATCTGTAATAATAACTCCTTTTCATTTCTGATATTTGCGTTCTGTAATTTATCTTCTCTTTTCTTGATCCATCAAACTAGAGGTTTATTAATTTTCTTCCTCTTTCACAAAGAATCAACTTTTGGCTGTGTTAATTTCCTCTCTGGTTTGTCTGTTTTACCTATGTTAATTTCTGCTCTTTCTTATTTTCTTCACCCTGCTTATTCGGGTTTATTTCTGTTTTTAGCTTTTTGAGGTAGAAACTTAAGTCATTGATGTTAAACCTTTCTTCTTTTCTAATATAATTATAGCACTTAAAGCTATAAATTTCCCTCTAAGAACTGCTTTAACTGTATCTTACAAATTTTGATATATTTTTCATAATCATTTAGTTAGAAATATTTTTAAATTTGTCTTATGATTTTTTCTTTGATCCCTCAATTATCTAGAAGTATGATGTTTATTTGTCAAATATTTGGGGTTTTCCAAGATTTCTTAGTGTTATTGGTTTCTAATTTAAAATGGTATGGTAAAAGAACATAATCTATGTTATTTCAAATCTTTTAAATTTATTAACACTTGTTTTATGGCCCAGTATAATGTCTAAGTTGGTGAATATATCATTTGCACTTGAAAAATACTATATTCTGTGATTGTAGATGTAGTGTTGTACAAATATAAATTAGAACAAGGTCATTGATAGTGCTGTTAAGATCATCTATGACATTACTGATTTTTAAATCACTTTTATTGATACATATTAATAAAGCATACACTCCAAAGTGTACAATCAATGGTATTTGTTATAATCAAATAGATGTGCATTCATCACTTCAATCATTATTGGAGCATTCTCATTATTCCAATAATAATGATAATAATAATAATAAAAATACTCTACCCCTTAATACTCACTTCTCAATCTTTCTATACTTCCCCTGGCATACATAGCTGCTATTCTGTTTCTAACTTTCTAATTTATTTGTATTCTGTATCAATGGATTCAAGCAATATATAGTACTTGTTGTCTAGTTTCTTTCACTTACTATATTTCTTTTTTTTTTTTTTTACCCTTAATGGAAGATTATTAATATGTTACTATATACTACTGTTCCTATTTTGCTTTGGTTGTACTTTTTTCCTGATATTAACATCTTGTAACATTAATGTACATTTTTTCATTTTCAAAGAAAAACAGTTTTATATATGCAATATTACCCATATTCATATTTCACATGAGGTTTCTCTATGCTATACAGTTCAATGTTACATTTTTTAGCTTTCCTTCTAATAATATACATGACCTTAGATTTTCTCTTTCAAGCACTGTCATACCCATATATTAGCACTGCTAGTTACAAACACAATGATGTGCTTTCACCATTTCTATTCATTTCCAAAGATTCACGAACAACATTTTTACCAATTCTGCACAGATTAACCCTCAGCTTTCCATTCTCTAACCACATTCTATTTTCTGGTGACCCATATTCTAGTCATTAACTCCATGAATTTACATAATATATTTAGTTCATAATAGTGCATTCTACAGTATCTGTCCTTTTGTGTCTGGCTTGCATCACTCAACAATGTCCATTAGGTTCATCCATGTGGTCATATGCTTCATGACTCATTTCTTCTTACAGCTGAATAATATTCCATTGTATATATATATATACCACAATTTGTTTATCCATTCATCAGTTATACAAC
The DNA here is from genome assembly GCA_026826555.1 of Tolypeutes matacus. Taxonomy (NCBI): domain Eukaryota; kingdom Metazoa; phylum Chordata; class Mammalia; order Cingulata; family Chlamyphoridae; genus Tolypeutes; species Tolypeutes matacus. The sequence goes on from JAKSZT010053887.1 coordinate 30,254,375, forward strand.
TGAGTGGTTTCCATCTTTTAGCAATTATGAATAATACCACTATGAACATCGGTGTACAGATGTCTGTTCGTGTCACTGTTCTCAGTTCTTCTGGATATAAACCTAGTAGTTGTATTGCTGGGTCACATGGCAAATCTATATTCAACTTCCTTACAAACTGTCAAACAGTCCTCCACAGTGGCTGTACTATTCGACATTACCACTAACAGTGAATAAGCATTTCTATCTATCCACATCCTCTCCAACACTTGTAGTTTTCTGTCTTTTTAATTGTGGCCATTCTAATAGATGTGAAATGATATTTCATTGTAACTGATTTGCATTACCCTAATAGCTACTGATGTTGAACATTTTTTCATGAGTTTTTTTGCCATTTGTATTTCTGCTTTAGACAAATGTCTATTAAAGTCTTTTGCCCATTTTTCAATCAGGTTGTTTGTCTTTTTATTGTTGAGTTGTAGGATCTCTTTATATATCATGGATATTAAACCCTTATCAAATATGTGATTTCCAAATATTTTCTCCCATTGAGTCGACTGCCATTTTACCCTTTTAACAAAGTCCTTTGAGGTGCAAAAGTATTTCATTTTGAGGAGGTCCCATTGATCTATGTTTTCTTTTTGTGGCTCGTGCTTTGGGTGTAAGGTCCACCATCTATCACAAGATCATGAAGATGTTTCCCTACATTTTCTACTAGTAGTTTTATGGTCCTGGCTTTTATGGTTAGGTTTTTGATTCTTGTATAGGGGGTAAAATAGGGATTCTCCTTCATTCTTTTGATTATGGATATCCAGTTCTCCCAGCACCATTTGTTGAAGAGATTGTTTTGTTCCAGTAACATGGACTTGGTAGATTTGTCAAAAACCAGTTGGTCATAGAAATGAGGGTCTATTTCTGAACTCTCAATTCTATTCCACTGATCAATGTGTCAATTTTTACGTCAATATCATGCTGTTTTGACAGCATGTAGCTTTGTAATATGTTTCAAGGTCAGGCAGTGAAATTCCTCCCACATAGCTCTTCTTTTTTAGGATGTTTTTGGCTTTTCAGGTGCCCTTTCCCTTTCAAATATTTGGTAGTTGCCTCTTCTATTTCTGTAAAGTAGGTCATCAGAATTTTGATTGGTATTGCACTGAATCTATAAATCAGTTTGGGTACTGTGGCAGTTTGAGATTATTTTATGAATCCCAAAAAGAGAAATGTTGTTTGTACACTAATCTATTCCTCTGGGTGTGATGCCCTTTGATTGCATTAAATTCAGCTGAGGGGTCTTTGATTAAATACTTGTTAAGATTGCTGTAGGGCTTTTTTGGGACTACACCAGTGAAGCATGACTCAGGTTGAGTCCCTGCCCCTTTGCTGGGTCTGATATAAAGGACACTCACTCAGATAGACACATGAAGAGAGAGAGCTCTGCCATTTTTTATCCTGTCATGTGTCGAGGCTCAAACAGCTGAGGCACTGGGAAGCTGCTGTGGCTCAATCAGTAGGGCTCCCGTTTACCATATGGGAGGCCCCGGTTCGGTTCCTGGGGTCTCCTGGTGAAGGCAAGCCCGCCCGCACGGCGTGGTTAGCTGACCCAGTGAGCACAAGCAGCAAGGGGGGGATAAATGAATAAATAAATAAAATCTTTAAAAAAAAAAAAAAAACACAGCTGAGGCACTGGGGAAAGATGAGCCATTTGCCTGATATCTTACAGGTGAAACTGGGAAGAGACCAGAAAGAAACAAGCCCTATGCCAGGAGAGAGAGAACTACAGGATCACTTAAGCACAAAGCCTCAAGAGGCTGGGCTCACGGAGCTCAAAAGTAAAGGGTGAGCCTGGAGGGGAAGGCTGAGACCTGGGGAGAGATCGGTGGCCATCTTGCTTCATGATGTGGAACACACCAGGATCCACAGTAGCTGATTTTGATTAGAAAGCATTTCTGACGATGCCTCAGTTTGGACTTTTCATGGCCTTGGAATCATAAGCTTTGACCCCAAACAAATCCCCTTTATAAAAGCCAACAGATTTCTGGTACTTTGCATCGGCAGCCCTTTGGCAAACTAAGACAGGTAGGATTGACATCTTCATAATAATAATTAGTCTTCCAATCCATGAATATGGAATGTCTTTCCATTTGTTTAGGTCTTCATTGATTTCTTTCAGCAGTGTTTTGTAGTTTTTTGCATATAGGTCCTGTGCATCTTTGGTTAAATTAATTTCTAGGTATTTGGGTCTCTGTTACTATTGTAAGTGGATTTTTTTTTTCTGATTTCCTCCCTCAGAGTGTTCAATACTAGTGTACAAAAACACTACTGATTTTTGCATGTTGATTTTGTATCCTGCCACTTTGCTAAACTTAGCTCAAGTAGCTTTGTCATAGATATTTCAGAATTTACTAAATATAAGGTCATGTCATCTATAAAAAGTGAGAGTTTTGTTTCCTCCTTTTCTATTTGGATGCATTTTTTTTTCCTTGTCTAGTTGCTCTAGGTAGAACTTCTAGCACAATGCTGAATACTAGTGGTGACACTGAGCATCTCCTTGTCTTGTTCCCAATCTTAGAGGGAAAGCTTTCGATCTTTTCCCATTGAGTATGATGTTGACTGTGTGTTTTTCATATATGCTCTTTATAATGTTAAGGAAGTTTCCTTCTATTCCTATCTTTTGAAGTTTTTTTTATCAAGAAAGGATGCTGGATTTTGTCAAAAGCCTTTTCTGCATCCATCAAGATGATCATGTGGGCTTTTTCCTTCAATTTGTTAATGTGGTGTATTACATTAATTGATTTTCTTATGTTGAACCACCTTTGCATGCCAGGAATAAATCCTGCTTGGTCGTGGTGTAGAAGTCTTTTAATATGCTGTTGGATTCTATTTACAAGTATTTTCTTGAGAATTCTTGCATCTATGTTCATTAGAGAGATTTGTTTTATTTATTCCCCTCCTCGTTGTTTGTGCTTGCTGTTTGCTCTGTGTCTGCTCATCTTCTGTTTTTTTTTTCTTTTTTTTTTCATTTAGTTTTCTCCCTCCCTCCCTCCTTCCCTCCCTTCCTTCCTTTTTTTGTTCTTTTTTCGTCTTCTCTTTAGGAGACACTGGGAACCAAACCTGGGACCTCCCATGTGGGAAAGGGGTGCTCAAACACTTGAGCCACCTTAGCTCCCTGCTTTGTCTTTCCTCATGTCTCCTTGTTGCATCAGCTTGCCATGCCTGCCCGTTGCGCCAGCTCATTGTCTTGCTTGTTTTCTCCACAAGGCACCAGTAACCAAAGCTGGGACCTCCCATGTGGTAGGCCAACCACTTGAGCCATATCTGCTTCCCTCTCGTAGTGTCTTTATCTGACTTTGATACTAGGGTGATGTTGGCTTCCTAATTGTTATGGGTAATTTTCCCTCCTCTTCAATTTTTTGAATGAGTTTAAATAGGATTGGTGTTAATTCTTCTTTAAATGTTTGGTAGAATTCACCTGTGAAGTTCTGGACTTTTCTTTATTGGGAGATTTTTGATGACTGATTCAATCTCTTTAAACGCGGTTGGTTTGTAGAGTTCTTGTATTTCTGGTAGCATCAGTGTAGGTTGTTTGTGCCTTTCTAGGATTTTGTCCATTTCACCTAGGTTGTCTAGTTTGTTGGCATACAGTTTCTGATAATATCCTCTTATGATCCCTTTTATTTCTGTGGGGTCAGTTGTAATGACCCCCCTTTCATTCCTGATTGTATTTATTTGCATCTTTTCTCTTTTTTTCTTTATTAGTCTACCTAAGGGTTTGTCAATTTTATTGATCTTCTCAAAGTACTAGCTTTTGGTTTTGTTGATTTTCTCTATTTTTTTGTTGTTGTTGTTCTCAATTTCATTTATTTTTGCTATAGTCTTTATTATTTCTTTCTTTCTGCTTGCTTTGGGAATGGTTTGCTGTTCTTTTTCTAATTTCTAATGTTCATTAGATCTTTGATTTTAGTTCTTTCTTTTTTTTAAAATATAGTTCTTTAGGTCTATAAGTTTCCTTCTCAGCACTGCTGTTGTTGTATCCCATAAGAATTGATAAGTTATGTTCTCATTTTCATTCATCTCGAGATATTTATTAATTTCACTTAAAATTTCTTCTTTGACCAACTGAATGTTTAGGAGTGTGTTTTTTAGCCTCAACACATTTGCAATCATTCCCCTTTCCCATCTATTATTGATATCCAGTTTCATTCCATTACGATCTGAGAAGGTGCTTTGTATAATATGAATCTTTTTACATTCATTGAGACCTGCCTTGTGACCTAACATGTGGTCTATCCTGGAGAAAGACCCATGAGCACTTGAGAAGAATGTATAACTCGCTGAGTTTGGGTGCAACATTCTGTATATGTCTGTTAGGTCTAGCTCATTTATAGTATTGTTCTAGTTCTCTGTTTTCTTGGTGATTTTCTGTCTAGTTCTATTTGATGATGTGAGAGGTGCATTGAAATCTCCAACTATTATTGTAGAGATGTCTATTTCTCCCTTCAATTGTGCCAGTTTGCCTCATGTATTTTGGGACACCCTGGTTAGATGCATAGATATTTATGACTGTTACTTCTTCCTGGTGTATTGTCCCTTTTATTAATATAAAATGGCCTTCTGCATCTCATAACTTTTTTGCATTTAAAGAATGTTTTGTCCAATATTAGTATAACTATCCCTGCTCTTTTTGGTTACTATTTGCATGGAGTGTCTTTTTCCAACCTTTCACTTTCAGCAGATTTGTATCCCTGGATCTATGGTGAGTCACTTATAGACAGTCTATGGATGCCTCATGTGTTTTTTTTTTTAAATCTATTCTGTCACTCTATGTATTTTGACTGGTGAGTTTAATCCATTCACACTCAATGACATTACTGTAAATGCATTATATACTTCCACTGTTTTATTCTTTGGTTTTCATATGTCATCTTATTTTCATCTGTCTTTTTACTCTTTTGGTTATCTTTTCTGTTTTTCTTGCCTTCTAGACTCTCCTCCACCTTCTCTCCTGACTTATTCTTTTGGGCTGTAAGGCTCCTTTTAATGCTTCCCGCAAAGCTGGATTCTTTTTTTTATGAATTCTCTTAGTTTCTGTTTATATGTGAATATTTTAAACTTGCCTTCATATTTGAAGGAAAATTTTGGATAGAGAATTGTCAGCTGGCAATTTTTCTCTTTCAGTATTCTAATTATATCATTCCACTGTCTTCTTGCCTCTGTGGTTTCTGATGAGAAATCCTCACTAAGTATTACTGGGCATCCCTTGTATGTGATGCTTTGCTTTTTCCTTGCTGCTTCTGAATTTTCTCTTTATCTTTGGCATTTGACATTTTGAACAGTAAGTGTCTTGGAGTAGGTCTATTCAGATTTATTCTGATTGGGCTATCCTGTGCTTCTCGGACATGTAAATTCATTTCTTTCACGAGAGTAAAATTTTCAGCCATTATTTCCTCAAATATTCTTTCTGCCCCTTTTCCCTTCTCTTCTCTTTCTAGAACTCCTATGACACATATTTTGTTGCACTTCATGTTATCATTCAACTCCCTGATCCAGACAAAGCCTCTCTTATTTATTTACTTTTAATTTCCTCGCATATTCTTCCTTGGTCTGCCCTCAGATGGTGCTCAGCTGCAGCCTCTCAGTTCAAACCCTGGTCAGAGTGTGTTTGCTGCAACACCAACCCAACAGTGTGACAGAGGGTCCTACCTCAAGGCTATTCAGAGCCTCACAAATCAAAGTTTCTCAGAGGCTGTTCTCCAACCTTTGCCGGCAGCCCCTCCCTTTTCCCGGGTAGCAAATAATTCCACTCCCCTCTGCATCCTCAACAACCAATCCAGGTCACTAAGGAGGGTGTTTGTAAGAGTTGGATCTCTTTCATCCTCTGCCAGCTCCCAGGGCAAACAATGGCATGGCCCCACCCAGCCTGGAAGGGCTCATGGGCACAGCAGACCAAATTTGCTAGCCAAAAGCTGAATCAGCCTTAAGCTGCATTCCTCTCTCCCCTTTCCTGGAGAGGTAGACCCCTGTGTCCCCCTCTGTCTGTAGCTACCAGCCACAGGTTGGAGAATTCAAAGCTGTCTGCTCCAAGGGTTGGGGGATGGGCGCTTGCAGCCGCAGCTTTTACTCACAGAGTTTTCCCATTGAGATTATTTTCCTTTGTCCATCTGGTGGTGTCCAGCCTTCCCCTGGTGCCCTAAACCTAAAACATTTTTTTTTTTCAGGCCGTTTCTGTCTGTCCTCCAGCTATTCTTCTGAGAGAAAAGTGAGACAGGTGTCTCTTGAATCCTCCATCTTTCTTGATTTTTTTTTTTTGGCCTAGTTGCTTGAGAGAGAGCTGTTAAATCTCTGATTGTGGAATTGTCTATTTCTCCCTTTTATTCTATCAGCTTTTGCTTCATATATTTTGAAGTTGTATATTAGGCACATACACATTTATAATTGTTATTTCTTTCTAATGAATAGATATTTTTATCATTATGAAGTATCTCTCTTTATGTCTCATAATATTCTTTGTCTTGAAGTCTATTTTGTCTGACATTAATATGGCAATACCAGTTGTATAAATGTGTACTGTATGCATGGTAGATCATTTTCCATTTAGTTACCTTCAACCTATTCGTGTCTTTATATTTACAATTCATGTCTTATAGACAGTATGAAGCTGAGTCTTATTTTTTTTTAATTAATCCTGTTAGTCTTCTAATTTGAGTATTTAGTCCATAAATAAGTAATGTAGTTATTGATCTAGTGGGATATAAGTCTATCATTTTGTTATTTGTTTTTTGTGTGTCCCTCTGTTCTATGCTCTTCTGTTTCTCCTTTATCTGCCTTCATTTGGAACATGTGACTTTTTTTTTAGAAGTCCAGTTTAATTTATCTAAAGGCTATTTTAGTTATGGTTCTTTGTGATATTTGTAGTTATTGCTCTCGGAATTACAATACACATCCTACGTTTTTTACAGTCTACCTAGAGTTAATATTGCATAGTTTCTCCATTTAAAATGTAGAAACTTGGGAACTATATAGATCAATTCTCCACCCTCCCACCCTTTATGATGTAATTGTCATATGAATTGTATCTATAAACATTGTAAACACACAAGAGATTCTTATAATTTATGCTTTGCAGTCCTATGCATTTTAAAGAAATTAAGAGGAAAATATAGTCTTAGTATTTCCTATATTCTTAATTCATTTCCTGAATATACAGGTTTCCATCTAATCTCACTTACCTTCAATCTAAAGAACTTTCCCTAGTTTTTCTTTTAGGAAAGATCTGCTGGTGACAAATTTTCTTAGTTTTCTTCCATCTGAAATGTCTTCATTTAGCTTTCTTTCCTGAGGAATATTTTCACTGGATTTGAAAAAAAGGAGTTCATACTTTGGTTGTTTTTGCTTTTTTTTCCTTTCAGCATTTTGAAACATGTTGTTTCACTGTCTTCTGGCCTCCATAGTTTCTGAAAGAAGGCATCAATACTTTGAATCGGTGTTCCCCTTTATTTAATGTGTTTATCTCTGGCTGCTTTCAAGATTTTCTCTTTCTCTTTGTTTTTTTAGCAGTTTGACTATGACATGCTTATGCATGGCTTTGTTCGTATTTATCCTGGTTGGGGTTCACCGAGCTGCTTGAATCTGAAATTTGTCATTTTATCAAAATTTGGGAATTTTCAGCCATTATATCTTCAAATATTTTTCTTTCTTTCTTTTTTTTTTTTTTTTTTAAGATTATTTATTTATTTATTCATTTATCCCCCCCTTGCTGCTTGTGCTCACTGGGTCAGCTAACCACGCCGTGCGGGCGGGCTTGCCTTCACCAGGAGACCCCGGGAACCGAACCCGGGGCCTCCCATATGGTAAACGGGAGCTCTACTGATTGAGCCACAGCCGCTTCCCTCAAATATTTTTCTGTCCTCTCTCTCTCCTTCTAAGATATATATGTTAGATCTTTTATTAGTCCACAGGTCCCTGAGGTGCTGCTTATTTCCAATCTTATTTTCTGTTTGTTTTTCAGATTGGATAATTTTTAGTGAGCTCTCTTTTTATTTCCCTCTTTCCTCTATCATCTCTGTTATGCTGTTCAGGAAAATTTTAATTTTTTGTTGTGTTATATTTTTTCAGCTCTAGAATTTTCTTGTTTTCTTTTATAGGTTCTAGTTCTCTCCTGAGATTTTCTATCTTTTAATTAATTGAAAGAATATTTTCCTTACTTTACTGGGCATGTTTATAATAGCTGCCTTAAAAATCCTTGTCTGCTAATTTCAATAACTGAGTCATCACTAATTAGTCTCAATTGATTCTTTTTTCTTAGACTGAGTGACATTTTCTTGGTTCTTCCTTTCTATCAAGTAATTCTGAATTATATCCTGGTCTCTGTGAATATTACATTGTGGAGGTTCTAGATTCTTTTATATTCTTCAAAAGAGTGATGATTATGTTTTACATATATCTATATATTTAATTTGTTTGGACTCAGATTACAAAGTCTGTCTCTTGAGTGGCACCTTAAATACTAATTCATTTATTTTTTATTTTATTTATTTATTTATTTATTTTTAAAGATTTTATTTATTTATTCATTTATCCCCCCCCCCTTGCTGCTTGTGCTCGCTGGGTCAGCTAACCACGCCGTGCGGGCGGGCTTGCCTTCACCAGGAGGCCCCGGGAACTGAACCCGGGGCCTCCCATATGGTAAACGGGAGCCCTACTGATTGAGCCACAGCCGCTTCCCCATTTATTTTTTATTTTATCTTTAGGCTGCTTGTAGTCTTCCTCACCTGTGTATGTTTCAGAGACCAATCAAGTACTTGGCAGAATTTATGCACATAATTTGGGACTCTCCTTCCATGACTTTCTCCTTTCTGTGATTCTCCCCTCATGTTCTAGCAAACAATTGGGGTTTTCCTGAACTATGATCTTTGCAGGGTTTGTTTGTTTGTTTGTATGTTTTATACTTGATCTTAGTCGAAAGGTTGAGAAGCAATGTTTGTCTGTTTTGACCACGCAGTGGAGTAATCAATTTCAGCCACCTCTCAGGCTAAAAACAATAAAAATGGGAAACTCACTACAATCCAGACCCTTCTTTGAAGTTTTGACTCCTTCTACAGAATCTGGTTCCAATGCCTTCTGTGTGTGTGTGTGTCCCCAACATTTGTAACTGTTATCCACGGGAGGATCAGATGTTGCAGGAGCTTACATGGCCAGACTTGAAAGCATTCTCTTTCCAAGTCTTCTCTTTTCTATGCTTAAGTGTTCTAGATTCTTCAACTCTTTCTTTCTTTCTTTTTTTTTTTTTTCATGGTAAAGACTGCTTTATTCGTGGCAGATAGTACAAGTCAATAAATATTGATCCCCAAAGCTCAGTTATTTATTAGATTACTGGTCCATAGAGAGCTGAATTAAACTGAACCAATTTATCATTGCTGGGATGATAAACTGAAGTCAATCCTGCTTCTTGGGAAATGAAGCCACGGCCAGCTGATACATAGCATATGCTGTTCCACCAACTGTAAGAATCATAGTGGCTCTATATAGGAGGGCATCAGCTAACCCGCCCTTCAGATGCACTGGAATTCCATTACCCTCCTGAAATAGTTTCTGTTTTTCTGGAACTTTATTTTCAAATTGCCTGCATGAAGCAGTACTTATGGTCCTCCAGGCAATTTGATGAACAGCCAGCACACTCCTCACCATCTTGGCTCTGCTACTGCCCACCAACCACGACAACTCCAATTCTTTCTTAAACAATATGATTTTGAGTTATTTAAACAATCCAATTACTCTTTTCTGAGCTCACTGCAGTTTATCACATCACAATTTCATGACCAAGAAAGGAAAGTGACCTCTCATTTCAGACATAGCAGGGAAGGTCTCTGATTGGCCCAGCTTAGATGATGCTCCCTCTTCTGGTCACTGTGGCCAGGAGAGTTCATATATGAAGAAGCCAGCTCTCATTCAGACCACAAAGCCATAACTTGGGGGAAGAGCAATTTCTTAAAACAAGAGAGGGATGCTGGGCAAACAAATGGTAAATTTTGACTGTAATGATATTCCAGGAATTATTTAAATGATATCGAAGAAAAAGTTTAACAGATAGAACTAGGGAATAGCATGTCTGGCATTAGCCATGAACAGGAGACAAGCAGGAATAGAATATTCAGATATTCAATAATAATCATACCCAACATTTTCTGAATGCTTATTATGTGCCAAGCACTATGTGGTGCTTTATCTATATTATCTCTTTTAATCCTAGTAATTTAGCAAGTTAGTCTGAGAAAGACCAAGAGGCAGTAGTTTCAATTGAAGTCTCTGGGAAACTCGCTGGATGAGGGAACTGATAACTTCAAGAATACTGATAACCCCTACTTTGAATGGAGCATCAGGCTTTGCTGAGCAATGTTCCTAACAACCCAATTGTGTATACCATATGGCTTCATTTGTTTTTGTAAAACTTTATCAGAATTCCATTCTTTTATAGTTTGCCTCAAGTCTGGCAAACTTCTATTCTTTCCACTGGAGCCTTTTTGCTGTGTTTTACAAATTTGGATTTGGAGTTTTGGTGCTGGCAGCATATCCTTCTTCCATCTGGAAATCTTTTAGAATTTACATATTTTTCTTCCTATTTGTGCAACTTTCGATCACCCAAAGAGCTGGACTGGAAATTATAAGATCTGAGTTCTAGACTGTTGATGATCTTGGGCAAGTAATTTTCTGTTCTTCAATTGCTTCTCCTATAAAATTAAGGGACTGATCTAATCTTTAACATTCTTTCCTGTTTGAAGATTTCATCCTATATTTTTCCCAGGTGCTTCTACATCTGGCTCTCTGAAACCCATAAACAATCTTGGTAAATATTTATTCCCCTTCCTCCCAGCCATCCCTTCCCCCAAATGTAGAAGTCAGTTTTGCCTCAGAAGCTGCTCACTTATTTCTTTATTTATACTTCCACTTTGCTCCAAAATTATTGAAGTCAAAGCACTCTAAATTTATGGTAAACTTTCCTAGCTCTTCCTGCTTTTGATCTCTACTGTGGCCTAGACTATCAGGTACATGCATTCTCTTAGGAATTCAATCCATAGATATAAATTTAGGTGAGAAAAGAAATACAAATTAAAACAACCTAATATAGCTTCTTTTTTAAATGTTGAAGGTTAACAAAGAGGAAGGTGTAGGGAAATAGACATCTTCATACGTTGCCTGTGGGACTATAAGTTGGTACAAAGTCTCTGGAGAGCAATTTGTGAATATGTTTCAAAAATTTAAATATTCACATCTATTGACTCAGCAATCCCAATTCTAGGAACTCGTCATATAGGTTTATTCACATATGAGTGAAATGATGTATGTACAAAGCAATTCATTGCAACATCAGTTATAAATGCAAAATACTGCAAATAACCTAAATGTCCATCATATGATGCTTTTAAAATACACTAGGGTACCTCCACTCAATAGAACACTTTGCAGCTGTTAAAAGAATGAAGCATCACTATTTTTACTAATGTGAAATGATTTCCAGGTGTGGCAGTTTGCAATTATTTTATGAATCCCAAAACGAGAAAGATTATGTTTTTAAACTAATCTATTCCTGTGGGTTTGATACTCCTTGATTGCATTACATTAGGTTGAGGGTGCTTTGATTAGATTACTTGATAAGATCAATTTAGGGCTTTTTTTTTTCCACCTCATTGTTATAATTTCTTGCATTGCAAGAATCACCATATGTGAGCAAGAGAATACCATCAAGTCCACTCTAGTCCATAGTTCTTCCCCCAATCCAGAGGCGACTGGGATGGTGATGTCCACTCCAACTCCAAGTGAGAGAGGGCTTATATCCCATGGATATGGTGGGTTTTGATTGGACTACATCAATTGAGGTAAGAGCCAGCTCAGGTCCTGCCCTCTGGCTGGGTCTGATATAAACAGAGACAGAGAGACAGACACAGACACAGATAAAGGAAGCCACCATATTTGATCCTCTATGTGAGAGAAAGGACTCCAATTTTGTCCACATCTGAGCTGCAAGGAGAGAAACCCCGAAAGATTCAAAGAGCTGACGCCCAGGGAGAAATGAACCTTAAGCCTGATAGCTTACGGCTGAACTCATAAAGAAAGCGAAGCTGCTGAGACTGAGAGAGGAGGCCCAGTAAGAGAGAAGCCCTATGCGAGATTTGCCTATGGCTGCAGAAAGGCAGAGACCTTGGCAGAGACCAGCAACCATCTTGCTTTACCACATGGCAGCTGACTTTGGTGAGAAAGCACCTCTTATGGTGCCTTGAGTTGGACTTTTCATAGCCTTGAAAGTGTAAGCTTTTACCCCGAATAAATCCCCTTTATTAAAGCCAACCCATTTCTGGTACTTTGCATCGGCAGTCCCGTGGTAAACCAAACACTCTCCAAAAGTTAAAAGTATAAGGTTTAAAAAGAACCAATGCCTAAAGAATGTAATGGCCAAATCTGTTTCTAATGTTGAAAAATATAGGTGAGCATATAGTAAAATCTAGTAAAATTGGAAACCTAGGCTGATTTTCAAATATACTATAGTAGCAGGTTGGATTTAAATTATAAATATTAAATGGCCCTGACAAGAATCAACATGTAGCTTCCTAGAAAATACTTCCTTTCCACTATTTAGTAAAGTTGGTTGTAAATCACTGAACCACGGAGCTTTGGAGCCAGGAAGGATTATAGCTTTTATTCCATCCAACCAATGTATATGAACAATCTTAAAAAAACAATTTCCTAAAAACATGAATTATAAATTATATCCACATCCAGTCAGCAGGAAACTGTAGGGTATATGAAAGAGGAATTGGCTGCTTTAAAAATAGGCATTACAAAAAGGAACTCTGCATTCAGTTTTTGTTTTGGTGACATGAACTCAAAATCCTAGTCTTACAAAATACTTCTAAAAACCTCTAACCTAGAAAATTTGCAAAATGGCAGACTCTAAAGAAATCTAACTTCTATTTAAGAATATTTCCAACTCTCTCTGTCCTGCTTCCTATGGCATGAGGATGAAAATACGAGCAGCTCACACAGACTCTGAATAAAACCCCAGGGTAGAGAAAAGAAGGGCAGAGTTTCTAATATTCTCTTTGACCTGTGGATGGATGTGCCCTGTGAGGGGATCCTGTCCATGTGAATCCCCATTACTCCTCAACCATACCTTGTTCGGAGGTGATGGAAATGTAAGAGAAGTACAGACACAAACTTGTCCTCAAGAGGATTACATGCTATCTGGACAGATAAGGCATTAGATAACCTAGTGCCACAAGGGTTACAGCACAGTCTTTAAATCACTGGGGATCAGAGGGTTAAAGAAAGGCTTCATAGAAATGGAATACCTAAGCTGAGACATAAACGATGAGAAGGAATTGGATTGGCAGAGAGGGAGAAGAGTAGGCTACAGCTGCAGTTACAAATATCAAACCTTGCAAACACCTGCATTGGGTATTTTATTTTCAAAATGGCGCCTAGAAAATATATCTGTGTATTTCTTTACCATTGAAGGAAATATTTTTTGCAGTAATGAAGAAGAAATAAAAGTCTAGTTCTTAATCAAATGCTACAATGCTCACCATTTCATTCTCTCCAATATGCAGCCTCTTGTGTAATACACACCAATATCACCTAGTCTTTGTTGTGAACTTAAATGTGTCCATTATCAGGGTGGGGCAGGAGGTTGGTGGACAGAAAGACCTACCAGAGCCACCAGACCAACAATTACTTTCCTCCTTACACAGTTAAAGAAAACATATTTTTAAGATGAACTTCAACAGTGAAATAAATCATGCAGGTAGTACATTCACCCCCAATTACTTGGCGTTACAGTAATGGCATCTGCTTAATGTCTTTTCTCCTTAGCCCCTGTTTTGGATCTGCAGCTGGCTGGCTACACACATTGACTTATTTATATTTTCAGTGAGTTCAGAGTTAAACTAGGGAAAGAAGTACTCATGGGAAGGATGGTCTGAGAGGAGTAATAATCCCTCAGGGGATTTATATATGTATTTTATAAATATATAATTACTAAACTATAAAATAAATATAAGGAAGTCCAATGAATTTCTGATCTTACTCATGGTCATTATATTCATTTCTTATTTTAAAATATCGGTCGTTCCATAAAATATTTTGTTGCTCCTGCATTGCTGTTACACAAAACACAATTTACCTGTGTACCTGTGGCAACGTGACTTGACTCAAGAGAGTGGCAATGGAGCTACTAACATGCACATAGACTTTGAGCTATTTAGGTCTTCAAGGTGATCCTTTGGGGAGCTAGAGGTGTGAGAGGAAAGAGTCAAGGATAAAAGCTAGGCATTTGGCCAGGGCAACTGAATGGGAGGTAATGCCGTTTAGAGATGGGGAATGTGTGAGGAAGGGCAGGTTTGGGGGGGGGGCATGACTTCCATTTTTACGTATTGAATTTGAGGTTTCTGGAGCATATCCAAGTGGAAATCCTCGTGGGGAGACAGATATTCAAGTCTAGAGCCAAAGTGAAAGTTCTGGATAGAGACTTGGGTTCAGGCATCATTAGCAAAGATGATGGAGAGGAGGAAAGAAAGGACAGCAGAAAGGAGAGACCATGGGATGAAGGGCAGGCTATTTTAAAATGAGAAGTACTTGAGGATGTTCAAATGCTGGTGGGAAGAAACCAGGGGAGCTGGAGAGGTAAACAGTGAAAATGCTAGATTCAGAAGATACATAATGACTCATCCAAGTCACCTGGTGAGGAGACAACGATGGGCAATGGCCATCCCAGGGAATGGAGAGGGCCTGCATCTGCAGGCAGGATCATCCCACCCACCATATCCATGGGATATAAGCCCTCTATCACTTGGAGTTGGAGTGGACATCACCATCCCAGTCGCCTCTGGATTGGGGGAAGAACTATGGACTAGAGTGGACTTGATGGTATTCTCTTGCTCACATATGGTGATTCTTGCAATGCAAGAAATTATAACAATGAGGTGGAGCCAGTGGCCACTTGACAGTTTTTTGGGTAGGGAGGGGATGAGCAGTTGAAATACAGGGGTTTCTTTGGGAG
>JAKSZT010053887.1:30269799-30355416 GCA_026826555.1 Tolypeutes matacus
TATGTTTTGCCTTTTAAAATAAAAATGTCCATACACCTAAAAAAAAAAAAAAAAAAAAGAAGATACATAATGAAGTTCCCCACACCACCCAGAGGTGGCAGGAGAGGAGAACCAAGCATGATGGACAGAAATCTGCTTTAGACAGAAGAAAGAAAACCACAGACCATGGCAAGCAGAAGGAAAGAGGTACAAATACAGTTACATCTGTAGGTGGAGAAGTAGGGAGGACAGCAAATTCCAATCTGGTGACTTCTATTTTCTCACCAAAGTTGGGAAATGATACCTTCTACTGAGAGTTATGGGGCAGGTGATGAGTGAGGAGTTTGAGCAGAAGGAAGCCTTGTTGTAAACATGTGGAAATGAGAGAGAACCAAGCAGAAATTTGTGGTGGAATAATATTTTGAGATATTAACAGATGCTTTATCTCCTGTATTTCCTGTTATCCCCCCATCTTCTTCCATTTTTTCAATGTGTTCTGACTTCAGCTCCCCAGGAAAGTGAGGACAAAGCAGAACACAGATAATTCATGGTGCATAGAAGGTAGATCGTTGGACTTATATATCACTATAATACATCTGTCCATTTTATATCTGTAATCTCAGGAGTAGGGCGAGAAAGTAGAGAGGCAGCCTAGGTGTGAAGGAAAGGCTCTGATGGTGCTGGGAAGCTGGATTGACTCTGGCACAGGTCCTATCTCTTCTGTAGTAAATGAAGGCACTTGGGAAGCTCATGGTGACTGTTATGCCTTCTTCTTCTGGGAATGAATGACTATGAGCTCTTTTAAGAGCAGACAAATTTCCCTCAAAACGTATAGGGCAGGGGAGAAAATGTACCTCAGTGGTTGAATGCCTGCTTCCCATGTACAAGGTCCTGGGTTCAATCTCTGGTACCTCCAAAAAACAACAACAACAAAACGTATAGAGCCAGTGGCCACTGGACGCTTTTGGGGCAGGGAAGGGAAAAGCAGTTGTAATACAGGTGCTTTTTCAGGACTTGGGAATTATCCTGAGTGACATTACAATGACAGATATAGGCCATTTCATATCATCATATAACATGCAGAACTGTGTGGGAGAGAGTGTGGTCTACAATGTGAAACTATGATCCATGCTTAGTGGCAAAGCCCCAGGATGTGTATATCCATTGCAGGTGATGTGCCACACTAATGAAGGATGTTTATGTGGGAGGTTATGGGAGGTGTGGGAGGTGGGGAACATGGGAATCCCTGTAATTTTTGAGTAACATTTATGTAATCTAAGCATCTTTTAAAATATTTAAAAACAACAACAACAAAAACGTATAGGGCATGGGGTAGGGAAGAAGACAGAGTGCCTCTCCAAGTCCCCACCCCTAGCTCATCAATCACCTTCCAGAAGACATCACCACCACCTCCTGTATTAGTCTAGTGCATTCTGTAAACTATTGATTATCTGAGGCCACACTGATCATTTTTCAGGTTAACCTTGGGAGGAGGGTAAAGGCTGCATTTGTGAGAAAATTTTAATTACCATTAATCAGTTTTAAAAACATTATATATTAGCTGGAATCTTCTGCTTAGAACCTCATCGCTACCATTTGCCCCCATGCTATGGTGACTGCCAGAAGAGAACACATTTCCTGTTGCTTCTTGTAGCCAATCATAGACAACCCCTCCAGAAAACAGTGGTTCCTGGAGCAGCAGGGCAAAGCGAGGGGCAGGGCTATGGATATTGATCAACAGGAACAGGAATTAGGTGAGGGCAGGAAGCAGAAGAGGGAGCAGCAGCTGGGAGCTTACCTCTGCCCAACATGTGGCCTCTCTAACACACTTTGAGAAAGGTGAGGAAGCAATAGGCAAGGACCATAGGCTACTGTGACTGATAACCATCTTTAGAGACCTTTTAAATTAGTGCAATGATTACTTTTCCTGTTTTACACTTTTCATTGGCATCTACAGAACAATATTAGGAATAATTTTAACTCAATAAGTTGACACTGAATCTGTTTTGCACTGCATTTAGACTCATTTGGTTTTCCTCTCACTTGGGGCTTTCCATGACCTCCTCCCCACACATTCATTAGCCCTCTCATTGAAAGCTGACTCTTTCTCTCCTGGTACTTTTCATCCTGTTTACTCTTTCTTATGTGTCTCTCTCTCTTTCTAGACCAGCAAACTTCGTGAGACCAGGGGTCACACCTTACCCCTCTTTGCTTTCTAGAGTTCAGCAGATTGTAGGTGCATATAAAACAAAATAAGCAAATGACAGACTTTACTGCCATCTTCCTTTTAAAACCAGTAGAGCAAGAGAGCCTGGCTTCTGGCCTCCTGCTTGCTGTAGCCCTTACTGTACTAACCAGGCAAAGGAAAGCCCTTCCCCCCCCAGCCTCTGCATGCATCTCCCCATACTTGAATTCTCCCCAAAACTACAAGAAAGGGGGTAGATAAGAATGGAAGGTTGGTGGCTAGGGCTACCTCTTCAGTGTCCCCTCCCCAAACCCAAGATCTGTGCTCTCCCTTACCCCTTCCATCCTCGTGGGCTTGGTCTTTTGAGGACCCCAGCTTGGTCCCTACTGGGGCATCATTTCCCTAAGACAAAAGCAGTAGCTCTCAGGAGAGGTAAGCAGTGGGCAGTCACTGTGCCCACAGTGGGCCAGTCTCTCCTGACTCACCAGGGGGTGGTTCTGAGCCTCCCTAGCTGCCTATTTCCTCCCCTTTGTTGCCTGTAGTAGGACAAGAGCTGAAACAGTTATTGGAAACTACCAGCTTCCTACCTGAGAGGAATGTGGAGGTGGAGAGATTTTTTTCCTCTAGATTTTTTTCTTTATAAATAACAAAAACTGGAGACGTTTCCTTTATTGGAGGGGTGGTGGTAGAGGAGTTTGTCTCTTACACTGGAGGGGGGAGAATCAGGCCATCTGCTGGGGAACACAGACACAGCATCCTGCTGCCATGCTTGGTGATCCCAAGTGTCAGTGTCCCTAAAGTAGGCAAGTTAAGATTGCACTTGGGGGAGACAAGCAAGTGCAATGTGAGGTAGTTCCTATATAACAGAGGCATGAAGAGAGGGCTGGTGGAGCCAAGAGAAGGAGCAAAGAATTCTGCATGGGATTACTGGGAAGGGAAGTCAGCTGGGTGTTGATTGATGAGCAGGCGGTTCCCTGGTAGAGAAGTGGGGAATAACTTTCTGTGTAGAGGCTTGAAAGGGCCTGCTGTATTCAGAGAACAGTGAGGAGTTCAGCATGGAGACCATCTAGGCTTCCTGGCTATGAGGGGAAGGATCTTAAGTCTAGAGGTGCAGAGTTGGGCCAGTTATAATGAATTTTGTAAACTGAACTATGGAGTTTGAATTTTATACCATGGAAAATGGGAACCACCAGAGGTATTTAAGCAGGGAAGAGATACTAAAAGACCGCTAGGACTATACTACGGAGGATGGAATAATAGTTTGGACGAGAGCTGATGAGAGTCTAAGGGGAGATGGCAGAGACTATCACTTCTTGTCAGATTAGATATATAGGAGGTAAGAAAGGAATCGAAGAGATCCCGAGGCTTCTGGTTCAAGCAAAAGTTCTTTCTTATTCTCTGATGGTTTCTTTCTCATAGCATCCAGTTGTTTTATGTATGCAATATATATATTTTTTAATCTCTGAGGATACAAGTTAGACATTTTTATTATTTTGCTCTTCTCCACCCTGTTAGTTATTTGTTTCCTCCTGAGTCTTTTTTTTTTTTTTTTTAAATTGGTTTCTTGCTTTAATTTTGGAGTTTTCTGAAGATATCTGATGACCCTTGGTTGTTCACTGGTATTTTAAACTTTTAAATTTAGAGTTTTTAAAAAGCTCTGTATATGTGGGCAGGCTCTGTCAACTGCCAAACTTTGCTTAGGGTGAGTAATGAGTCAGGTATTATGTATATACTTATCATTTTTAAAAAATAGAACACATTTTATTCATAAATAAGAATCCATTAAGTTAAAAGTAGGTTGGCCCCCATATTAAGAAAAAGAATATAAGAAAAGAATATGACATTTTATTTAAAACTGCAATTTTTTTTTTTTTAATGAAAGAGCCAGGAGTATCAGTCCTATACCAGCTTCTCAGATGTCTACCAAAGAGCAAATTGAATCCAGTTTTAAACTGCCACCACATCAGAAATTCCAAGTTGCTTCTGAATATGGGTGAAGGACCCAATTTCTTCTCATGGAAAAAGTACATCGTTGCTATATAAGAGAATGTAACACTCAGGTTTCCCCATCGCCACACTGCAGAAGCAACTACTTTGTCTCTTCTTTTGCCTAGTGTAGCAGTTTGATATTATTTATGAAATCCAAAAAAAAGATATGTTTGTAAACTGGTCTGTTTTTCTGGGCATGATACCCTTTGATTGTATTAAATTCAAAGGTTTCATTTTTACTTGATTAAATCAAGGTTAGGACTTTCATTTGACCCTGTCAGTAGGGTGTAACTCAGTTTAAATCCCTGCTCCCTTGGTGGGCTATATAAACGGACACTCACTCAAGAAAACACACAGAAGGAGGCACAGGAAGAGAGCTCCAAAGACAGGGAAGAGGAGAGAACTTGGACATTTTGGTCCTGCCATGTGACAGAAAGGAGAAGACCCAAACAGCTAAAGCCCCAGGAAGAGAGACAAGCTTTATGCCAGCCTACAGCTGAGATCGGAAGAAGCTGGGACCAGGGAGCCTTGAGAGGAAGAAGGAAGGAGAGAACATACAGAGATCACCTGCCATCTTGCTTCAACACATGGCAGCAGACTTTGAAGAGAAAACAACCTTGAGTTGGACTCTTTAGGGCCTTGTAACTGTAAGCTTTTACCCCAAATAAATACCCTTTATAAAAGCCGACAGATTTCTGGTACTTTGCACCAGCACCTCTTTGGCTAATACACTTAGGTTTGCAATTTGTATTCTCACTTTTAGATTCGGTAGTACTGTTGGTTTCATCATCTCTTCCTTCAATTTCATTTAAAAGAGGGTGATGATTGTGGGCAACGCATCACAGGCATTTCAGCTCGGTCATTAGAGATGGCTGACATACACTTGATTTTACTTTTAAAAACAAGAATCTGGGAAGTGGATGTGGCTCAAGTGATTAAGTTTCCACCTACCATATGGGAGGTCCTGGGTTCGGTTCCCCGTGCCTCCTGGAGAAGATGAGCAAGACAGCGAGCTGGCATGGCAAGCTAATGCAACAAAGAGACACAAAGAGGAAAGACAATGAAGAGACACAACAAAGCAGGGAGCTGAGGTGGCTCAAGCAATTGAGCGCCTCTCTCCCACACTGGAAGTTCCAGGTTCAGTTCCCAGTGCCTCCTAAAGAGAAGATGAGCAGACAGAGAAAGCACAGAGTGAATGGACATAGAGAGCAGATAGCGCACGCAAAACAACGGTGGGGGGGGAGATAAATAAATTAAAAAAAAAACAAAAACAAAAACAAGCATCTCGTGGAGAGTTTTGTTTTTTTAAAAAATTAATTTAATTAATTTATTTCTCCCCAACCCCTCATTGTTTGCATTTGCTGTTTGTTGTGTGCTGGTCTTCTTTTTTTTTTTTTTAGGAGGCACCAGGAACTGAACCTGGGACCTCCCATGTGGGAGGGAGGTGCCTCATCGCTGGAGCCACCTCCACTCCCTGCTTTGTTGTATCTCTCATTTGTTTTCCTCCATGTGTCTCTTGTTGCGTCATCTTGTTGCATCATCTCGCCATGCCAGCCTGTCATGTCAGCTTGCTGTCTTGCTCATCTTCTTTAGGAAGCACCAGGAACCAAACCCAGACCTCCCATGTGGTAGGTGGGAGCTTGAGTAACGTCTGCTTCCCTCTTGGAGAGTTTTAATTGTGATGCCACACTCATGAGGATGAGAGTGAAAGATTGTTTCTCCACTAAGATCAGGAACTCGTCCACTCTTACCACTTCTATTGGATTTTGTACTGGAGATTCTAACCAGTACAATGAAACAAGAAAATGAAATAAGACATTAAGTTTGTAAAGGAAGAGTAAAACTGTCTTTATAAATAGACCACAAGATTTCCTACGTAGAAAATCCTATGGAATTTACAGAAAAGCTAACAGAAGGAATAACTGAGTTTAACAAATGTTAGGGATTGAAATGTGTCATCCCTGCCCTACCCCCGCTCCAATGTTTAAGTCCTAACTCCTAGTTTTGTGAACGTGATCCTATTTGGGAAGAGGATCTTTGACAATGTTAGCTAAAATGAGACAAAACTGGATTAGGGTTGACCCTAATCCAATATGACTAGTTTCCTTTTTAGAAGAAAAGAATTGGATACAGACAGGCAGAAAGAGGACGCTGCCATGTGACAATTAAGCTATAAGCTGGCATGCCATCACCAGAACCCTATAGATTTCACAGGAAACAGGGCCACGCCAACACCTTGATTTCAGACTCCTAGACTCCAAAACTGTGAGACAATAAATTGCTGTTGCCATCTAATTTATGGTACTTTATTATGGCAGCCCTAGAAAACTAAACCAGCAAAGGTATAAGATACAAGAACAATATACAAACACACACAAAAAAATTGTGTTTCTTCTATATAGTAGCAATAAACAATTAGAAATTGAATATTTTAAAAAATGCCATTTATAACACCAAAAATATGAAATAGGGAGAAACCTGACATAAGATGTGCAAGACAATACACTAAAAATAAAGTATTACTGAAAGTAAAAGACTGAAATAAAAGGAGAGATATACTGTGTTCATGGCTCAGAAGACTCAATATTGTCATTCTTCCCAAATTGATCTATGGATTCAGTAAAATCCCAACAAAATTCCAGTAGGGAGGGGGTACTGAGGGAAGATAGTGGAATGAGAAGCTCCAGGAATCAGTCCCTCAACTAGAACAACTATTGAACAGGCAGGAACTGTCTGAATCAACTACTCTGAAACTCCAGAGTCAAGGAGAACATAGTACAGCATCCAGGGAAGAGCTGGAAGAGACTGGTATATTTCAGTAAATACCAGTAATTTGCTCTCTTGTAGGGTGGCTACTGTTGCCCATCTCCCACTCTCCCAGCATGCAGCAGTAGGGTCTGGCTTCTGGTGTAGCTTCCTTGTACCAGAAAGGGACATAAAAATCTACTTCCCTAAGATCCAGGGTGACAAATCTCTGATCATGGCCCTTAATTAGCTAATATGCACTCCACAAGAGACTCATTTTAAAGTCAAAGATATAAATAGGTTGAAAGTGAAAGGATGGGAAAAAAATGTACTATTCAAATAGTAACCAAAAGAGACCTGGGGTAGCTATGCTAGTATCAGATAAAATAGATTTTAAGTAAAAAAAGTTATGAGGGACAAAGTTGGTCATTATATACTGATAAAGAAGTCAATTCAACAAAAAGATGTAACAATTATAAATATATATGTACCTAATAGCAGAGCCCCAAAATATATGAAGCAAATACTGATTTGAAAGGAGAAACTGATGGTTCTATATTAATAGTAGGAAACTTTAATATACCACTTTCAATAATGGATTGACAGAAGATAAATACAGAAATATAAGACTTGAACAAAATTCTAAACCAATTAGACCTAACAAATATATATAGAACATTTCACCAAACAGCAACGTATACACATTCTTCTTGAGTGCACATGGATTATTCTCTAAGATAGAACATATCTTAGGTCATAAAACAAGTCTCAATAAATTAAAAAATATTGAAACCATACAATGTATATTCTCTGACCACAATGGAATGAAGCTAGAAATCAGACACAGAGGGAGAAATGGAAAATTCACAAATATATGGAAATTAATCAATGTACTGTTAAAAAACCAATAGAAATCACAAGGAAATTAGGAAATATCTTGAAGTGAATGCAAATGAAGATACAATATACCAAAACTCATGGGATGCAGCAACAGGCAGTGTTGAGAAGCAAATTTATAGTTCTAAATGCTTATATTCAAAAAGAAAGATTTTAAATCAGACACCTAACCTCAAAACTTGAAGAACTAGAAGAACAAACTAAACCCAAAGCAAACAGAAGGAAGGAAATAAAAACTAGAGCAGAGACAAATGAAATAGAGAATAAAAATACAATAAGAATAAGAATAAAAAGAACAAACCAAAGGTTGGTTCTTTGAAAAGATCAATAAAATTAACAAACCTTTGGCTAGAATGACAAAAAAAGAGTATATAAATGATTAAAATAAGAAAGGAAAAGAGGGACATTACTCTTAATCCCACTGAAATAAAAAGGACTGTGAGAGGATACTATGAAAAACTGTCTGCCAACAGGTTAGATAACCTAGATGAAACAAATTCCTAGAAACACACAAACCACCTTCACTGACTCAAGAAGAAATAGAAGATCTCAACAAACTAGTAAAGGGATTGAATAGGTAACTAATAACCTCCCAACAAAGAAAAGCCTAGGACCAGATAGCTTTACCAAACATTCAAAGAATAATTAATACCAATCCTGCTCAAACTCTTCCAGAAAATTAAAGAGGGAACACTCCCTAATTCATTCTACAAGGTCAACATCACCCTCATACCAAAGACAGATAAAGATACCACCAAAAAAGAAAATTAGAGACCAATCTCTCTTATGAATATAGATGCAAATCTTCAACAAAATTTTAGCAAACTGAACAGCACATTAAAAGAATTATACACCATGATCAAGTGGGATTTATCCTAGTATGCAAGGTTGGAGCAACATAATAAAACCACATGAATAGAATGAAGGAAAGAAAACCATACGATCATCTGAATTGATGCAGAAAAGGCTTTTTGGTGAAATCCAGAACCACTTTTTGATAAAAACATTTAGAAAACTAGGGATAAAAGGAAACTTCCATAACATTATAAAGAAGATATATAAAAATGCACATCTAACATCATACATATGGCGAAATACTGAAAGCTTTTCCTCTAAGATCAGGAACAAATAAAATATGTCCATTATCACTGTTATTCAATATTGTACTCAAAGTTTTGGCCAGATTAGGCAAGAAAAAGAAATAAAAGACATCCAAATTGGAAAGGAAGTAAAAATTTCCCCTATTTGCAGATAAAATGATCCTACATAGAAAATCCTGAAAAATCGACAAGCTCCTAGAGCTAATAAATGAATTCAGCAAAGTGGCAGGGTAGAAGATCAACACCCAAAAATCGGTAGTGTTTCCACACAATACAAATGAAAAATCTGAGGAGGAAATCAAGAAAAAAAAATCCATTTACAATAGCAACTAAAAGAATCAAACATTTAGGAATATATTTAACTAAGGATATAAAGGATTTGTACATAGAAAACTACAAAACATTGCTAAAAGAAATCATAGAAGACCTAAATAAATGGAAGGACACTCCGTGTTCATGAACTGGAAGACGAAATATTGTTAAGATATCAATTCTACCTGAGTGATTTACAGATTCAAAGCAATCCAATCAAAATTCTAATAACCTTCTTTGCAGAAATGGAAAAGTCAATCTTCAAATTTATATGGAAGTCTAAGTGGCTCTGAATACCCAAAGCTATCAAAGAAGAACAATGTTTGAGGACTTACACTTTCCAATCTTCAACTTTATTCAAAGTCACAGTAATCAAAACAGCAAAGGGAAGTGCATGTGGCTCAGGTGACGGGGCTTCCGTCTACCCTATGGGAGGTCGCTGGTTCGGATCCTGGTGCCTCCTAAAGAAGACAGCAAGGGGGACGGATGTGGCTCAAATGGTTGGGCGTCCGTCTCCCATATGGAGGGACCCGGGTTCGATACCCGGGACCTCCCGGTAAAAAAAAAAAAAAAAAAAAAAAAAAGAAAGCAAGTTGGCGCAATGGGCAGGCACAGCAAGCTGACACAAGAGACACAAGAGGAAAAGAAATGAGACACAAAAAAGCAGGGAGAAGAGGTTCCTGGTGCCTTCTAAAGAAGACAGTGAGCTGATGCTAGGGGCAGGCGTGGCGAGCTGGCGCAACAAGATGACGCAAAAAGAGATGTGGGGAAGAAAAACAGAATGAGAGACACAACAAAGCAGAGAGTGGATGTGGCTCTAGTGATTAGGCACTCTCTCCTACATCAGTGGTCCCGGGTTCGGCTCCTGGTGCCTCCTAAGGAAACGAGAAAGATGAACAGACACAGCAAGTGAATAGCAAAGAGGGTGTCAGGAGAAAGAAATAAATAAAATAAATCTTTAAAAAAAACCACCACCACAACAACAAAAAAAAAACCCAGCATGATACTGGCACAAGGACAAGCATATAGACCAATGGAATAGAATTGAGAGTTCAGAAATCAACTGTCACATCTATGGCCAACTGATTTTGATGAGGGGGTAAAGACCACTCAATTGGGAAAGAACAGTCTCTTCAACAAATAGTGCTGGGAAAACTGGATCTCCATTGGCAAAGAATGAAGGTAGACTGATATCTCATTCCATATAAAAAAATCAACTCAAAATGGATCAAAGACCTCAAAATAACAGACATTTAAAACTTCTAGAGGAACACATAAGGACACATCTTCAGGACCTTGTGCAATGGTTTCTTACACTTTACATGCAAAGCACAAGCAACAAAAGAAAAAACAGGTAAAAGGGACCTCATCAAATTAAAAACTTTTAGCCTTAATGGGCTTTATCATGAAAGCAAAACTACAATCTACACAATGGGAGAAAATATTTGGAAACTATGTATCCAATAAGGGTTTAATATTTAGAATATATAAAGAACTCCTACAACTCAACAGCAAAAAACCAAACACAATTTAAAAATGGGCAATAAGCTTGAATAGACATTTCGTCAAAGAAAATATACAAATGGCCAAAAGGCATATGAAAAGATGTTCAACATCATTAGCCACTAGGGAAATGTAAATCAAAACTACAAAGAATATCACTTCATCTCCAATAAGATAACTATTATTTAAAAAAACAAACAAACAAACAGAAAATAATGCATGTTGGCAAGGATGGGGAGCAGTTTGAACTTCTGTGCATTGTTGCTGGGAAAGTAAAATGGTATAGTCACTGTGAAAAGCAGTTTATCAGTTTCTCAAAAAGTTAAACAGAATTACCATATGACCCACAGTCCCACTTCTAGGTATATACCCCAAAGAAGTTAAAATAGGGACTCAAACATATTTTTATGCTAATGTTCACTGCAGCATTATTCACCATAGCCAAAGGGTAGAAACAACCCAAGTGTCCATCAACAGTAGGATGGATAAACAAAATATTGTACACACATACAATGGAATATTAGTCACAAAAGGTAATGAAGTGCTGATCCATGCTATAATGAACCTTGAAGAAATCATGTTGATTGAAATAAGTCAGACACAAAAGGATAAATATTGTACGATTCCACTTATATGAAATATCGATAATAAGCAGATTCATAGAGACAGAGTAGATTAGAGGTTATGAGGGGCTAGAGGGAGGAGAAATGGGAAATTACTGCTTAATGGGTACAGAGTTTCTAATTGGGGTGATAAAAAAGTCTTGGTAATGACTGGTGATAATAGTAGTAGAATATTGTAAATGTAATTAATGCCACTGAACTGTACACTTACAAATGGGTGAAAATTTAAACATACACATATATAACATATATTATAATAAAAAAATAAATGAACAAAATTAAGAACATGTGCTATTCAAAAGACACTGTTCAAGAATGAAGAGAAGCCACAGACTTGTAGAAACTATTTGCAAACCAATTGTAAAAGATTTGCATTCAGAATATAAAGAAATATCAAACCTCAATAAAAAAGCAAACAGCATGATTAAACTATAGTCAAAAGTTTGGAATAGACATTTCACCAAAGATGCTCAACATCTTAGTTATTAGTAATGCAAATTAACACCTAAATGATGTAACACTACATACCCATTAAACTAGCAAAATTTGAAAAGGACTGACCTTACCATGTGTTGCCAATGATGTAAGGCACCTGGAACTCTCATAATCTGCTGGTGGAAAAGTAAAATGGTACAACTCTTTGGAAAACCAATTGACAATTTCTTAAAAAGTTAAAATCGTATACCTACCATATCACTCCTAGGTATTTACTCAAGAGAAATGAAAGCATATGTCCATGCAAGGATTTATACAAGAATGTTCACAGCAATTTTATGGGTAATAGCCAAAAATAGAATTAATCTTCATGTCTTTCAACAGGTGACTGGATAAATAAATTGTAGTATAATCCATACCATGGTTTACTACTCAGATATAAAAAGGATTGACTTATTGACACATGCAACAACATGGGTAAATGACTGTATTAGTCAGCCAAAGGGGTGCTGATGGAAAATACCAGAAATCTGTTGGTTTTTATAAAGGGTATTTATTTGAGCTAGAAGCTTACAATCACAAGGCTATAAAGAGTAAATTACGGGAAGCGGCTGTGGCTCAATCAGTGGGGCTCCCGTTTGCCGTGTGGGAGGCCCCGGGTTCGGTTCCCGGGGCCTCCTGGTAGGGGCGGGCCCGCCTGCACGGCGTGGTTGGCTGACCCGGCGGGCACAGGCAGCAAGGGGGGGATAAATGAATAAATAAATAAAATCTTTAAAAAAAAAAAAAAAAAAAAAAAAGAGTAAATTACTTTCTTCACCAAAGTCTGTTGACATGTGTTGAAGCAAGATGGCTGCCAGTATCTGCGAGGGCTCAGTTTTCCTCTTCAGGCTACGTGGTCCCAGCTTCTTCTGGTCTCAGCTTAGGCTGGTGTAAGGCTTGTCTCTCTCCCTGGGGCTCATTTCTTTCTGGGCTCAGTTGCTCTGCTCTCTTCACAAGGTCAATTGTAGACTATGAGGCTCTCTCTCTTCCCGGGGCCTCTGCTGTGTCAATGGAACCATCTCTATCCCTGTGTTCTTCTCCTGTGCATTTACTTCCTAGGGCTCCAGCATCAAAACTCACTCTTCTCTGCCAAGTAGTTTTCTACTGCCGAGTATGTCCTATTGACATGGCTGAATCAAAGCCTTAATCATAATTTAATCACATAAAAGTGAAACCTCTGAATCTAATATAATCTAATACGCCCAGAGAAACAGACTAGTTTACAAACACAATCCAATATCTATTTTTGGAATTCATAAACAATACCAAACTGCCACAATGACAAAATAATTATGCTGTGTGAAATAAACTGGATTGCCCTCTCCAAAAAGGCCATGATTTATAAACAAATCCATGTTACATAAATCAGATTAGCGGTATAGTATATTGAATGGTGGTCCCCAAAGGGATCTTGCACATTCTAGTCCCCAGAACCTGTGAATATTACTTTATGTGGAAAAGGGTCTTGGCAGGTATAATTAAGCTAAGTATTTTCAGATTAGATCATCCTAGGTAGGCCCTAAATCCAATTGTAAGTGTCCTTATAAGAGAAGGCAGAGGGATATTGAGACAGACAGAAGAAGACACAGAAAAGAGGAAGGAGGCAACGTGATCACGGAGGCAGAGATTGGCACACTGGCCACAAGTCAAGGAATGCAGACAGCCACCAGAAGATGGAACCAGACAAGAATGGATTCTTCCCTACAACATCTAGGGGTATTTCAGACTTCTGGCCTCCAGAAATATAAGAGGTCCCCTGGAAATGGGTTAGTGGTGGAGGTGGGGAGAGTTGAGATTACAAATGGGTATGAGGAAACTTTCGGTGATAACAAATATATTTATCATGATTTATCATGATTGAGGTGATGGTGTCATAACATACACACATGACAAAACTTATCAAACTGTATACTTAAAATGTATAGTTTAAGTCCATCATACATTAATAAAGTTGTTTTAAAATACCAACTGATATAAAACAAGGCTCCACTTGGAACATTCTGGCCTTTTTTTCAAAAAAAAAATACTCATCTCAATTTATTCAAACTAGCATACACAGAATTTTAAAGTGGCATTGCATTTAAAGTTCTTACCTTTAGCAAATTGTTAATAGCTTATGACTCTAGGGTAGTGTTAACAGAAAGAGCTTGAATTTTATTGACACATTAATCTGCATTTAAGATCGTTTCATGATCCATTTACAAAATTAAAAATTAAATCAATGTCTTTTAATAAAAACAGATCACATGTGTATGTTTCCCTTCTATGTCTTGTAAAATGAAGGGCTTTTTTTCTGGATAATTTTCATTGCCAGTTTTTCACAAAATTAACCTCATGGTACGAGCCCTCAGGAAGGAACTTTTCCAAGTTGTCCACATTAACACTATCAAATAGTACATTTTCAGAAAAGTAACCATGAGATGAAACTCCATCATATGAAGAATACTTTCATAAACCCAGAATATTAAAACTGGAAGAACTGTATTCATAAATTTAAATCACTGCCATGTGCAAGAAAGAACATTCTCATCTTGTGTGAACTCAGAACTGGGACCAATGATTTCAGATTTTGGTTAAAAGAGTGTCCTTTCTAAAATGCAAACCTGTTCATGCAAAAAATTCTTCTGAATTTCTCTACTACTTCAGGACAAATTTCAAATGTATCACCTCTTGAGAATGTTTCTTTGTATTCCGACTTGACTAGCCCAAGTGTGATTCCTCTGCTTTTGTACCCTGTGTAACTATTGCAGTACTTTTTAGACTGTTTATATAATGACTTTCTCATTCATCTCCTCATGAGTTTGTCAGATATTAAGGACAGAGATACCATTTGCCACCAGAGTCTAATGCACCATCTGGCTCAAAGGGACACTCAACAGATACGTGTCGAATGAAATGAAGGTATAGCTAAGTGACTTGGAGCAAGTACTTAAACTTTCTGAGGAACAATATCTTAATTTGTAAAGTTTGAACAGCCACTTTAAATTTCCAGTTTCACAGGGTTATTGTGAACATCAAATGAAAGCATGTGAAAATGTTTTGTAATATGTATTTTATTTTATTTTATTATTATTATTTTTTTACCGGGAGGTCCCGGGGATCGAACCCGGGTCCCTCCATGTGGGAGATGGACGCCCAACCAGTTGAGCCACATCCGACCCCCTGTAATATGTATTTTATGTGCAGCTTGGCTTTTGGACCAAGAAGGGGTTTTATGTCACTAGAACATACATTTTGTTAGAATATTCATTTTCACATGTATGAGCTTTATCGTTTTCTATCCCCATCTAGTTGAATATCTTCTCCTCCCTTTCTTCCTATCCCTGTTGAATCAATATTCAGTTTCCAGTCAGTGAGTGTATTAGCTGTAAAGGGTCGCTCCAAAGTGCAGACCCTGGAGTAATCATACCAATTTGCCTTTCTCTGGGGAACACACCAAGCAAAAGTTAGCCCTCATCTGAAGGCAATATATTTAACAAAATTTCAGGCTTACATAATTAAATGATAAATCCTTTTAAGAATCCATGAGGGAAACAGATGTGGCTCAAGAGATTGGGCTCCTGTCTACCATAAAGGAGGTCCAGGGTTCGATTCCCAGGGCCTCCTGGTGAAAGCCAAGCTGGCCCGTGCAGAAAGCTGGTGCAGCAAGATGACACAACAAAAAGAGACACAAAGGAGAGACAATAAAAGACGCAGCAGACCAGGGAGCTGACGTGGCATAAAAGATTGAGCGCCTCTCTCCCACTCCAGAAGGTCCCAGGATCGGTTCCTGGTGCCACCTAAAGAGAAGACAAGCAGACACGGAAGAACACACAGAGACCGCAAAACAATGGGGGTGGAGGACAGTATAAATAGATCTCAAAAAAAAAAAAAAAAAAAAGAAAAGAATTCATGAGTATTTATGAGTAGATGGTCAATAAGAACCAGATATTTATAGTGGGAGTGAAGCATAAGTACTACAATTATGGGGGGAGAGAGTCAATTATTTTTAAATTTTTGTTATTATTATTTTTTTGGTAATGAGAGGCAATGGTGGCCATAACTTCAAGTTCAGTAAATCAGTAAGTAGGTTCCATATCTCACCTAATACACAATCTAAAATTACCTTTAGGGGTACTTTCTATTCAAATGCAGTTAATTGGAACATGATAAATACAAATATTTCACAGATAGTACAGGTCACTGCAGTTAAAAAAAAAAAAAGTAAAAGCCCAAATACAAGGCTGAAACATTCCCTTTATGTAACTTCTAGTATTAGACTTCTTAACACAGAATTCTTAATAGTCAGAAGAAAAATGTAGGTTTAAAACTTGGGCTCAAGAGAGACACAAATATGTATTGTTTCCCTGGCCAGATGGTAACATAGATAAACAAAACAGAAAAAAAAGCCTCTAGCTCTTGTCAGGTAGATAAGCGGCAGCTACAGGAAGAAGATAATGCTCCTTCCTCATTCTCTTGGCTCTGCTTCTAGAGCAGTGGGGTGTCAAGAAGAGCTAAAACAATTATTCTAAACTAAAAAACAAGTTAAAACAATTATACTAAAGCAGTATTATTTCACCACTGTCAAAAAGCACAATTCAGAAAATTGAGAAAGATTTCAATAACACACAAAAGTATTGTTTCTCATAAGAATTTTTAAAAATCATTATTTCAATAATTCTTAAAATGGCCTAACAATTAAAAGAATTTTATTTCTAGGGACTTAAACATTTAAAACAAAACAAAAATCTCTGGCTTCATTTTATATGCTTGTTCTATCTCCAGTATATTTAAGTATGTTTAAAAGGTAGTAAAACATGCAGAATCATTTAAATTAAAACAAAAAATACACACCCCCCCCAAAAAAAAGTAAAAAAAAGATTAAAAATAAAAAAAAGACCAAATTCTTATTAAATTTATTCCCTAAGCTGAAGATTCCTGAAGGTAAGGATTTAAAGAGAAAATCAATGTCCCTCCCAAATGAACAGAACAAGAACTCTGCTAAATATAAACTTTCTATTTTTTCTCCATTAATAAAACAGACAAAGGCACCATTGTTCTTTAATTTTATTATTTTTCAATTTTCCCAACACATGAACTATAACTCATTTTGAGATTTTTCAGTGCAATTCACAGCAAAAATGAACAAGGGAATCATTAAAATGGTTGTGCATAAAACCAATTGTTTTTTATAATTTACAATTTGCTGAAAAAAATTGTTTTGCTGTTTTCATTCTATTAACCCCTTTAATAGGACACAATTTATTAATTTATTGAGCACAAAGTTTCAACTTCTTATGATGATACAACAGACACAGCCATCTACAATGGCTGAACAACAGGTATATGTTATACACTGATTGGAAGACCACATCAGAAGAAACAGAGTAAGGCACCACTCTTGGAAAATTAAGGTAGCTTGCAATAACAAGTTTGAGCACCATAAGTAGGTGCTCAATAAATACTTGAATGAATGATGAAAGCCATAATTAGCACTATTCTTTTAATTGCCAGCAATTCTTCAACCTCAATAAAATACTTTTAAAAAGTGATGTACCTGAATACAATTTCCTGATATCTTTTTTCCTGCATTTTTTTGTTTCAAACTCTTTCTTCAGCATTTACATTTTCTTGAAAACAAATAAAACCACACCTTGCATGCATTTAGTCACATATAACTTCTGAATTACTGACAAATATGAATAGTTGTTTTAAATTTTGAGTGAACAAAGGTAAGATAAAGCATACTTCTCCAGAAGGCTAGTACATAATACTGGATATTAACCTACAAGTGGAAAAAAGGTAAGGAAAAAAAGTAACAGTTTTATTTTTTAATAATTGCTATTTTCTTTAATGCCTTAGCTCTTGAGAAAGGCTAAAATGTTATCATATTGACATGAACACATTTAAAAAAATTGTTCTCAAGTGTAATATTTAATAAAACTAGGTATTGAAAAATGTTCTGAAATTTTTCAAGTCAATGTTGTTTTCAAGTATATTAAAATGTTCAGAAGAAAAAATTCTCCATGGTTATAATTCTAATCAATTATAAAGATACTTTTTAAAAGAGAGTTCCAACAGAGGGGGATAATGGATAAATTCCTTAGACTCAGGCACACAGTCTTTTTGAAGGATAGAATGCCTTGTTGTTAAAACCTGGTTGATTTTTTTTTTTAACACTGATTTCAGGCACAATGGCTGAATCCACTTCTGGGTCATCTTCCTCCTTGTCTTGGTTTGTTTATAAGAGTAGTGAATACTCCAGTTACTGACAGAAAGCAAAGCACAAACTTTGAAAGAGACTGCTTTTCACTTTAAAGAAATCAAAATCACTGAGTTCTCACTGTTGTATATCTGTTGCCCCTGTGCAAAGATGGGATTCAAACTTAGCTTTAGGAGCAGGAACTGGATAGAAGATTAATCATCTACTAATTCAGGTAAAACATTTTAAGATGATATTACTCACATCACATGAAACAAGTTGGTGAGAGGTCCATTGTGTTTCTTCAACACTTTGGTCTTGCTGTAGTACTACAGTGCCCTAGTAGGTACATTCGTTTTTAGCTAGTTTCAGTCTGTGCAATCAGGAAGCAGGTATCTCAGTGCAAGGACTCCATTCCAGGAGGGTTAAGGGTAAACAGAAGAACCTTATTTGGTTGAGTCTTAGTTGGTATGTGTCACTCTGCTGGTTGTGGTGCTGGAATTATTTTCCAAAGGGGTTTGTGATAAACCCAGCCATCTCCCTGAAACAGGTAAAACAATAAATTAAAGAACCATTCCTCTAATATTTTTAGACTCAGTAACCAAAAAAGATTTCAGGAGGTCTATGAGCTTGAATTGAAAATTCAAAAAAACATTATTCTTGTGGGGACGTGTTGGTGTGTGTGTGATATATTTATTAAATAATACATAGTATAGTGTGGACTTATTATGATTTTTATTTTGAGGTAGTGTGTTCTGAGTACAGTGGATAACTGCCTGCAAAAAAGTTGGTAAGGATGGCGGAGACAGTTTTATGATGCCGTGGGCAAACTTGAATTTCTAAATGTTTGCGGAAAATAACCATTTGAACAGATGTTGAACCGTGTTAGGTTATCAGGTGTTGAAATTATGGGAAAGTTGTAAAACATAATTTTGAATAATCTTAAAATTTAATTTAAAGACATGCCAATGTTGGGTGTCATAAAACTATCTGCTGCTACATTGTGAGAAGGGGTCCATGGTTTTCACCTGACTGGCAAAGGGGTCCATGGAACAAAAAAAGTTAAGAACCCCTGTTCTAAATGCTGTTTTGTTGTTGTTGTTTTTCTCTGTCCACTGTCTTTCGTGCTCCCTGGTTCCTGAGTAGAAAGATACAACAAGGAGACAAAGTTAGAGTCAGAGAGTAAATGAAAGACAGGAAAGAGCAAAATGAGGAGAAAAAAAAACTATAGCAAATGCTTGAAAAGCAGCATAATGGGGTGGGAGCTTGGCAAAGTTGAGATCAGGGTAACTAAGTATGGAGTTAGGTGTTTATGAGACTAGGCAAGATAAGTCACATTTGAACTTTTGTCCTTAACCCTCTTATCTCCTCCAATTTATTTATATATATATTTATATATTTATCCTACCTTGTTCCAAAAATGACTTAAGGCCAGCAATTATCTGGCTGATAGCAATTGCAGGGGTGTTTATTATATTAAATCATCTTGTTGATAATTCTCAACATCTATACTGTTCTTTGAAAAAGATGTCACCTAACAACATTACAGAGTACTAGAGTTAGAAGTTAAGACATGCCATCTGACCATCTCATAAGATGAAGAAACTAAGGCTCACGGAGGTAAAATGAGTTGCCCAACTTCACAAGAAGGGGTGAAGTGTTTCTCAGTGCACCCTCAATGCACTCCCCCTCACACATATTTTCTTATTTGAGCTTGACAATCTGTCTATTTACTCACATTTTACAGATGAGAAAACTAACGTTAGAAGCAGTAAACAAAAAATTGAAGTCTGAGGCTGAGTAATTTGCCTGTCCAAAGAAGCGGGCTACAGTTAAACTGCTAAGGTTTATGGCAGCTCCCCAGGTGATTCTAATGCAGCTAAGCCGGGTTTGAAAACACTATTCAATGGGATTGTATAAAGTCTGCTTACAGACCTCTGGAAATAGGTAAAATGAAGTTAGAAACAAACTTAAATTCTATGTAGGAAGAATGGTGCAAGTTTACCTCTGCTCTGTAGATACTCTGAGTGCATCCATTTCCATGACTTTATTTATTTATTTTGAATATTCATATTAGTTTTATTTGTAATAACCCCCAAATATCCTTTTAAAAGTTAAGCTTTTAAACAAATTGTGGTTCTATGACTTTAAATACCACCCACATCATAACACCCAATTTTTATCTCTGGCCCAAACCTCTCTTCCGAACATCAGATTTTTATATCCAAACACTATAACATCAACATTTGGTGTCTCACAGAAATTGTGAGCTTTAAATGCCCAACACTGCACTCTGAATTTTACCCTCCAAAATTGGTCCCCTTCCAAGTAAGTGGCACCCTCACCCACCAGGTAACTCAGCCAGATAACCTGGAAGTTATTCTCAACTTCACTTGTCCTCAAACTCTTCATCCAATTCAACCACTGAGTAGTGCTGATTACACCTCCAAATTTGTTTATGCCTTTTGATTTCTACTGTTACCATCCTAACTTAACCCACTATCATCTCTTGCCCAGACTTTGCAATAGTCTTCTAACATGTCACTGTGACTTTCATTCTTGTCCTCCTCTAATCCATTCATATTACCAAGCAGCCATAGGTAGGATCTGAATATTCTTGCCCAAAACTTTCAGTTACTTCCTACTGCAATAAGACCAAAAACCCAAACTTCCTACACAAAGCATTTAAGATCTACGTCAATCTGGCTCCTGTCAACAACTCCAACCCCATCTGTGCCATTCTAACCTACCAATCTGCTCAGTAAGCTCCTGTCACCCTGCACTTATTTTAGTTCTTCAAATGTACCCAGTTCTTTCCCTCTGGATCTTCATCATGCTGTTTCCCTCTGCCTAGAATGCGGCATACATCTCTGATTCTTTTTCATCCTCCATTGGATGGCAGCCTAAAACTTCCTCCTAACCTAATTTAAAATAGATCCTCTCCCATTATTCTCTCTGTAGAATCAGTTATTTGCCTTCATAGCACTTAAGGAATTTGTAATATTATCTATTTCCTTGTTTAATGTTTCTTCCCTGTGGCAGTTTGGTATTATTAATGAATTCCAAAAAGAATTATTATGTTTGTAAACTGGTCTGTTCCTCTGGGTGTGACACCTTTTGATTGTATTAAAGTCAAAGGTTTCACTTTTACTTGATTAAATTAAGATTAGGGCTTTGATTTGGCCATGTCAGTAGGGTGTAACTCAGTTTAAGTCCCCATCCCCTTGGTGGGCTATATAAATGGACATTCACTCAAGAAGACACACAGAAGAAACACAGAAGGCGGAGAGCTCCAAAGACACGGAGGAGGAGAGGACTTGGTCATTTTGGTCCTGCCATGTGACAGAAAGAAGGCTCAAATAGCTAAAGCCCCGGGAAGAAAGACGATCCCTATGCCAGCCTACAGCTGAGTTCGGAAGAAGCTGGGCCCATGGAGCCTTAAGAGGAAGAAAGGAGGAGAGACCATATAGAGATCGCCCGCCACCTTGCTTCAACACATGGCAACAGACTTTGGTGAGAAAACCTTGAGTTGGACTCTTCAGGGCCTTGAGACTGTAAGCTTTTACCCCAAATAAATATCCTTTATAAAAGCCAACAGAATTCTGATATTTTGCAGTAAAAGTGAAACCTCTGATTTCCAGAGGCTTGGGATTTCTTTTGAAATCAGTTTCTGGTTTCTTTATGCCCAACAATTCAGTTCTTAGCGTATCTCTTTGATCTAGCATTTTGCTATAAGCTGCAAGAAGCCAAGCTGCATTCTCTGAGTTTACTTTGGAAAGCTCTTTAGCTAAATGTCCAGGCTCACTATTTTCAAATTCTGCCTTCCATATAACATCAGAAATCAATCTTGTTAACCTCTCTGCAACTTTAAAACATGGATCGCCAGGTTGCAAGTCATTGCCCTGAGAATGTTGGGTCTGTCTGTCAGAGATTAGGGAGAACGTTGCCTCCCCCTCATTGTACTAAGGTGGTTGAGACTCTACCCCAAAGACTGGGTAAAGTGTGGCCATCACCCCAACATTCTTGGAGGGTGAGGTCTGGAGCTCTGTCGCCACCCAGATGTTTGATGAAGGTAGAACCAAGAAAATGGCCATTGGGCAAGCCTGTGGAAAGGGTGGGTCCACATGAGGCCCCAGGGAGAAGAAACCCTGATCTAGAGAATGACTGCCAGGCATTAAAATCTAATGAAGTGGGAAGCGGCTGTGGCTCAATCAGTGGGGCTCCCGTTTACCACATGGGAGGCCCCGGGTTCGGTTCCCGGGGCCTCCTGGTGGAGGCGAGCCCGCCCACACGGTGCGGTTGGCTGACCCGGCGAGCGCAGGCAGCAAGGGGGGGATGAATGAATAAATAAATAAAATCTTAAAAAAAAAAAAAAAAAAAAAAATCTAATGAAGTATGCCCTGTAGGTTTTCAGAACTGTTCTAGACTCATGTTTCCCTCCCAATTACTTCTTATAATAATGCAAATGTTTATCCTTTGTCTGTTCCTTTATATACTGGAAGTAGATAAATTGTTTTATAAGTTTCAGAGGCCTACAGCCACACAGGACTTCGCCCCAAGACAAACTGTATTTCTATAAACTGTGAGATGTGACTTTGTACTTAGCATTGCTAACTGAAAGGATTTAAGGTTTCTTTGGAATATTGTATCTTTGGAATTTGGAGGGTGGAGTGTGGCAGTTTGGTATTATTGATGAATTCCAAAAAGAAATATTGATTATGTTGGTTTCACTTTCACTTTATTAAATTAAGATTAGGGCTTTGATTCGGCCACATTAGTAGGATGTTGAGTCCCTGCCCCCTTGGTGGGCAGATCTCACACGGCAGAGGAGAGAGCTGAGTTTTGATGCTGGAGCCTGGGGGATAGATCTGAGCCGTTTACCTGATAGTGTACAGGCCTTGTGGAGAGAGCAAAGTAGATAAACCTGGAAAGAGTTGAGCCCTGGGAAGAGAGATGAGCCTTATGCCAGACTACAGCCAAGATCAGAAGAAGCTGGGACCATGGAGCCTTAAAAGGAAGAGGAAGGCTGAACCCTCACAGAGACTGGTAGCCATCTTGCTCCAACACGTGGCAACAGACTTTGGTGAGGGAGTAACTTACTCTTTATGGCCTAATGACTGTAAGCTTCTACCCCAAACAAGTACACTCTATAAAAGCCAACAGATTTCTGGTACTTTGCATCACCACCCCCTTGGCTGACTAATGCACTCCTTCACCAGACTGTAAAAAGATCACACCTATTTTGTTTGTTTACTACTGTATTGTCAATACCCAAAGCAGAGGCTCTTATAAGTCATTGTTGAATGAATAAACAAACAGCTATCAACCAACAAATAAACTTGTTCCATATTTCCTTTTTCTCACCTAAGAATACCTACTACTCTATTTGTACAAAACCCAAGCAATTTTGAGTATTTGCTATAATATATATAAGAACTAAAGATAGGAAAAAAACTTAAGAGAGAGGCCTGGTATATAGGAAGAGCAAAATAAACATTTCTGGAAGGAATGAACAAATTCTCATTAAAAATAATAGTAGTTAGAAAATTGTAAAAAATGTGACTAATTTGAAGGCCAGACTTTGGAAACCCAGAGCAACCCCAAACTATGATGCACACATAATTCCCAAAATACTATATAATCAGTGTAATTTTTAAAAGTGTGACATGCATAGGAAAGGATAATGTCCCATCTATGATTTGACAACAGTAGAAAAATTCCCTACAAGCATGGAGTGATTACTTTTTCCTTTGGGAAATAAGCATACTTTTAATATGTATTTATTTTTCTTAATATTTATTTATTTATTTATTTATTTTTAATTTTTTTTAAGATTTTATTTATTTATTCATTTATCCCCCCCTTGCTGCTTGTGCTCGCTGGGTCAGCTAACCACGCCGTGCGGGCGGGCTTGCCTTCACCAAGAGGCCCCAGGAACTGAACCCGGGGCCTCCCATATGGTAAACGGGAGCCCTACTGATTGAGCCACAGCCGCTTCCCTTAATATTTATTTTTAATGTACTTTTTCCTTCAGCCAATATTTTCCATGTCCTTTGCATATTCAATCACGTGTTTGACTTTTTTCAGTTTAAGTGATCAGTAGTCAAAATCATCCAACACGTGGCTTTAATTTATTTGACCATTTTCTACCAAGAAATATGCATATACTATTTCCAAATTTTCACTACTATAAATACTCTGTGATAAACACTTTTGAGAATAAGGTTTTCCAAATGTTGGATTATTTGTTGTGAATCAAATTTTAGACATGTGATTACTAGGTCAAAGATTATGGATATTTTTATGGCTCTTAATACACATTCTCACATTTAAAAATATAGCCTGAAGGTTTACATTGCTTAATACAACATGGCACATGCTTATTTTCCTTTCTCACTGTGCTTATAAGAAGAAGTCTGGCTTTTCCAGATATTTTCATGGGTGTTTTAAATGCAATCCAGGAATTTGGTTTATTTATAAAGTCAAAATCTGTATCTTTTAAGATCTGAGCCTTTTATAGGCTCAGGTTTGCAAGGCCAGTACTTAGGAAGCTACTGATTGTCTATAATGAAGAAATGCTGCTAATCTATGATCTGAAAAAAGAGAATTTGTTTTTTTTCCACCTTCAAACCAATCTGATCTCTCAGAG
The DNA here is from genome assembly GCA_026826555.1 of Tolypeutes matacus. Classification (NCBI taxonomy): domain Eukaryota; kingdom Metazoa; phylum Chordata; class Mammalia; order Cingulata; family Chlamyphoridae; genus Tolypeutes; species Tolypeutes matacus. The sequence continues at coordinate 30,294,437 of JAKSZT010053887.1, forward strand.
ATCAGAAAGGTGTTAGACTGCAAAGCTTCCCTTCTAAGAGTAAACGCCGGGGGAGAGGGGGTACTGCTTATATGGAGCTCTGTACTTTCTGCATGATTTTTCTGTAAACCTAGTAATGATCTTAAAAAAAAAAAAAGTAAACGCCAAAGTTCTTACTCCACTCAGCCATAAGTTTCAGTTCTTCAAATACGACAAATATGTTCTCACCTTGGAGCCTCTGCACTTGTTCCTGCTGCCAGAAATGCTCTTCTTCTGGATACCTCTTGATTATTTCATCTCTATATTCAAATAGCCCTACAATGACTAGTATCCTATCTAAAATAGCAAACATCCCCATTCACTCTGTGTTCCCTAACTCTGCCTTATTTTTAAAAAATATCTTTTAATACATCCTGACATTATGTTTTGTCTATGTTTTTAAAATTTTATGATCTAAATTCCTAAGGGCAGGGAGGGTAGAAAGTCACATATATGGTAGGCTCTCAATAATATCTTTTGAATAAAGAATAAATGAGAAGTAGCAAGTTTACATGACATGTCAGTAGCAAGAATCAGGGTGCTTAGCCTTTAAAATCTGCTTGAATGTATCTTTTAACTACACAGTTCCCTACTCTCAGCCCACAGGTGCTCTCTTAGAATCTCTCCATGCACATCTGCTTTCTTAATGAGCTTGAAATGACAAAATCCAAGATTATCAGAATTTTGAATAGCATATTGCAAAAGTTTATTTTTTCATATAAAAGTGTGGAAATATAAAGTACTTTCCTTTTATTATTCCTGTCCATTAAAATAGTCAATATTTACATTAGATACAGAAAGATTGGAAAAATGAAAGTAATGAGATGACTATAATAAACTACAGAATTTTAAGGGCAATAACTATGCAAAAATTATAATCAGATTATTTTTATCTGATTATTTTTTACAGATTTCTTTCTTTCTTTCTCTCTCTCTCTCTCTCTCTCTCTCTCTCTTTTTTTAAGGAGGTACTAGGGCTTGAACCCAGGACATGGGAAGCAGACGTTCAACCACTTGAGCTACATCCATTCCCCACAGATTCCTTTCTTATGGACCAGTATTAAAATTCAGTTGGACCTCCTCAGACTGGACTATAACACAAGAAAACTTTATTTATTTATTTTTTTTATTTCAGCTCTGATTCATTTTTCACCTTACTTTGAGTTCTACCAGAAAGTGATAATAAACAACAACAACAAAATTTTTTCATATCTTTAAATTTAGAAGAGACTTCAAAAATCATTCAGTCAGATGCCTTATCAGTGGGTTCTATTTTGGAATCTGTGCTCCTGAGAGTGACAGAATTAGACTCAAATAAGTCCTCCTTGCACATGGTTCACCAGTCCCTTCTATTCAAACCTATATGTGATGCTGGAGTTTTTAGGTATACTTCCAGAAACTGGAGCCTCCCGCCTACCTATGTGCCAGGTGTGCATGAAATCTAGGTGGAGGTGCAACTCCTACCCTACAGCTCAATGGACTCATCCAAGTCACCTGGTGAGGAGACAACGATGGGCAATGGTCATCCCAGGGAATGGAGAGGGCCTGCATCTGCAGGCAGGATCATCCCACCCACCATATCCATGGGATATAAGCCCTCTCTCACTTGGAGTTGGAGTGGACATCACCATCCCAGTCCCCTCAGGATTGGGGGAAGAACTATGGACTAGAGTGGACTTGATGGTATTCTCTTGTTCACATATGGTGATTCTAGCAATGCAAGAAATTATAACAATGAGGTGGAGCCAGTGGCCACTTGACACTTTTGGGGTAGGGAGGGGATGAGCAGTTGAAATACAGGGGCTTCTTTGGGAGTTGGAGGTTGTCCTGAGTACTGTTGTGGCAACGGATGTAGGCCATTTTAAATCAGCACACACCACTCAGAACTGAGTGGGAGAGAGTGTGGTCTACAGTGTGAACTGTGGTCTATGGTTGGTGGCAAGGCTCCAGGATGTGTAAGTTCATTGAGGGTGGTGGGCCACACTTGTGGGAGATGTTTGTGTGGGATGTGGTGGGAGGTGTGGGAGGTGGGCAACATGGGAATCCCAGTGGGTTCCGTGTAATATTTTGGGTAATCTAAGCACCTCTTAAAATATATGTATATATATATATAAATAACATTTTTGTAAGCAAATATACATATATGCATATATATTTATATATCATTTTGCAAATGTTTGTATGTATTGTGAGAATTTTGATTTTTACCCATAATAAAAAAATAAATTAATTAATTAAAAAAAAAAAAATCATTCAGTCGTTTGGGATGATGAAAATAGTTAGAAAATAGTGGGTGAATGTTATGTGGTATCATCAATGTACTTGATGTTAAAGAACTATCCACTGAAAATGGTTAAAATGATTTTCATATTATGTATATTTTATCACAATTTAAAATAAAGAAATTATATATATATATATAAAAAAAAAATCATTCAGTCCAACAGCAAAATCAGTGCATAAAATATTCTACATAAACTATGGTCTCTGCTTATATAGGGTTAGTGAAGGGGAATGCGTTCCTATTTAAGATGTGCTTTCTTGATATTGTTGGATGTTTTTGATTGTTATATAATTCCTTCTTATGATAAGTTCCTAAATTGCTTCCTGGTAGTTTGGGCCTACCTATTATCTGATATCTGAACTCAGAAAGAATCTCTAGGGAAGTGGGTGTAGCTCAGTGGTTGAGTGCCTTACCATGTACGAGGTCCCGGGTTCAATTTCCAGTACCTCCTAAAAAACAAAACAAAAACAAATACAAAGAAACAAAAACAAAAAAACCTCAACATGATAAGCCTACATATATGAAGAAAGTTATAATGAATGGCCTCAATTTTCTGTTTTCCAAGTTAAACACCCTTGCTTCATTCTCTTTTCCTTAAATGTTACAAAGATTCTAGCCACTTCAGTATCCTGTGTGCAGCCAATCAAGTTTCTCTATTTCATTTAAACTGTGGTCTCTGGAAATGAACGTAGAGTTTCAGATGTGATACAAAAGGCAATAAATTCTAAATCACTTTTCTATTATTATAAGTGAAGATTATGTTAGCATATTTGTTCATGGCCAATTTAAATCCCCAAATCTATTTCATCTGCTGGCAAACTACTTCGCTTTGACAAACTATGAAAAGCTCATGAAAAGTTCGTGTTTAAGCTGGACTATTTTTAGAAATAAAGATATATGAATGATAGCAATTCAACAAAGTCTAGTAAGCCAGAGTTCTCCCTAAACAATGAGTTTTAGCTCTAAGACATGTAGAACATACCTCTTTAATAAAATATTTGGTTTTCCAGGGTGTGCCTGTTTCAGTACGAAGCCTTTCTTCAGTCCTCTGGCGTTCTTCCAGGGTACGCTTATGTTCTGTGGCCTTATCAATTTCAGATTCCCTCAGAGAATCAGTCACATTTTTCCATAATCTCCTGGAACCCGAAAATCACAGTTTACATCCTTGAAATAAGATAATTAAATAGAACAGATACTCTTAAAATTATAAGTTTCAAAAATTACATTTCCTAAATCAAACTATAACTTCAGGCCTATGAGTATCAACACTGATACTATGCTGTTGATGTTCATATCCAGTATGCTACTTAAAAAAAAAAAAAACTAAAAAAAAAAAAAAAGTTTGTATTTTTCCAGGTTATAAAAGAAAAAATTTTTATTGTTAGTAAATTTAGGAAATAAGCAAAAGAAGAAATACATTTTAAGAAAACTGAAATATAAGAGAGACCACTTCTTCTGAATATGATGAAATAATACAAACCAGATCTATCCTTTCACTTTAATCAATTAGGACACCCTTAATCAACTAGGACACCAGACAAAATGTAAAATGAAACAATGGATTTCAGATACTGGGCAATAAGCAGTTTCCCTGAAAGAAGGGAAACAAATGAAGGGGGCATGATGAGTATGCCAACTCACTAAATAGAGTTTATAGGCCAGAGTACAGGATACAGGAAGCTCAACATACTCCAAGTGAAAAAAAATAGCCAAGGCAATTTTTGGGGAAAGGATGGTCTATTCAACAAATGGTGCTGGGACAACTAGATAGCCATATGCAAAAATATGAGCTTAGACTGTCCCTCACACCATACATACAAAATCTTTGAGACTTTGAGTTAGGAAGAGGTTACTTAGATATGACACCAAAACCACAATATATAAAAGAAAACATTGCTAAATCCAACCTCACCAAAATGAAAAACTTTTGCACTGCAAATATCACCATTAAGAGATGAAAAGAAAAGCAACAGACTAGAAGAAAATACTTGTAAAACACTTATCTAATAAAGGATTTTTATCCAGAACTTATAAAGAACTCTTAAAACCCAATCATAAGAAGACAGACAACCTTATCAAAAAAGTAGGCAAAGGATACAAGCATACATTTCACCAAAGAAGAGAAACAAATGACTAATAAGCAATGAAAGCATACTCAACATAATTAGTCATTACAGAAATGCAAATTAAAACCACAATGAGACAACATTTCACACCCACTAGAATTAGTATAATAAATATGACAGACTAACAAATTTTGACAGGTTGTAGAAAAATTGGAACCCTCATATTTTGCTGATGGGAATGTAAAATGGTGCAGCCATTCTGGGAAACAGTTTAGTAGTTTCTCAAAAAGTTAAATATAAACCTACCACACAACCCAGTAACTCTACTTCTAGGCATTTATCTAAGTGAAATGAAAATGTATATCCAAACAAAGATCTGCACAAGGATATTCATAGCAGGATTATTCACAATAGCCCCAAAACTGGAAACAACCTATAAGTCCACCAACTGGTGAACAGAGAAAATGTGGTATATCCATACAATGGAAGGTTATTCAGCAAAAGAATCAACTACACATGCTACATCATGTGACATGCTACATCATGGATGAACCTCAAAAACATGCTAAGTCAAAGAAGCCAGGCATGAGATTGTATATTGCATAATTCAATTTATATGAAATGTCCTGAAAAAGCAAATTTAAAGAGACAGAAAGTTCAGTGGTTCCCTGAGGCTAAATTTGTAATTTAAAACTTTCCCACAAAGAAAACTACAGACCAATATAAATGCAAACAGAAAACCCTTAACAAAATTTTAGCAAATAGAATCCAGTGGAGTCTAAAAAAAAGATCATACATCATGAAGTGGGGTTATCTAAAGCAAGGTTAGTATAACTTTTGAAAATCAATAAAAATAATACACTATATTAATAGAAAAAGCAAATAAACCATTTGATCATCTTGATAAACTCCGAAAAAGCATGTGGTGCTTTTCCCATTCGTTATAAAAACTCACAGCAAACTAAGAATAAAAGGAAACTTCTTCAACCTGACAAAGGGTATCTACAAAAAACCTACAGCTGGCATCATGCTAATATCAGGAACAAGTCAAAGATGCCCACTTTTTACTGAAGGTCCTAACCAATGCAAAAAAGCATAAAAATTGGAAAGGAAGAAATAAAACTATCTTTATTTGCAGATATAAAACTGTCTATACAGAAAACACTAAAGCTACTTAGAACTAAGAAGTGAGCTTTAGCAAGGTTGCAGGATATAAGATCAATGATATTTATTATAGCAACAAAAAATTAGAAATGGAAATCATATAAGCTATTTTTTTAAAGATTTTATTTATTTATTCATCCATCCCCCACCTGCTGCTCGTGCTCGCCGGGTCAGCCAACCACGCCATGCGGGCGGGCCTGCCCTCACCAGGAGGCCCCGGGAACCGAACCCGGGCCTCCCATATGGTAAATGGGAGCCCCACTGATTGAGCCATAGCCGCTTCCCATATAAGCTATTTTTAAGAGCAGCAAAATTATGAAATACTTAGGGATAATTTAACAAAAGATATGCAAGATTCATAACACTAAAAACTACAAAACCTTGGTGAGGAAAATTAAAGATCTAAATAAATAAGGTCGGGAAACGGCTGTGGCTCAAAAGGTTAGGCGTCCGTCTACCATATGGAGAGACCAGGGTTCGATCCCCGGTACCTCCCGGTAAAAAAAAAAAAAAAAAAAAAAATAAATAAATAAATAAATAAGGTATACCATGTTCATGCACCAGAAGTCTCAATATTAACATGATAATTCTCCACAAATTGATTTATAGATTCATCAAAATTCCTATTAAGCTCTTTCAGTTTGTAACAAATGTTTCACAACAATACAAGCTGTTGATGGTGGGGTGATATATGGGAGCACTGTACAATGATATGCATGTTTGTTTTGTAAGTTCCCAACCTTTATTATACACTTACTGTTTATGTATGTTCATGTATGAATGATACACTTCAATAATTTTTTTTTTTAAATCCCCATCAAAATCCCAGCAGGCTTTTATTGGCAGAAATTGAAAAACTGATTCTATAAGTTATATGGAAATGCAAAAAACCTAGAATAGTCAAAACAATCTTGAAAAATAATCTGAAATGCTAGTGCCCAGAGAGAAGCATTATCAGTACTTGGATGTATAATTTCATAGACTTTAAAAATATATGTTCTTTTTTCATTATTATATGCCTTTATTTACCTTTTAAATTAGTTTTATTAAGGTATAATTTACATGTGGTAAAATTCACCAATTTTAACCACAAAATTAAATGAGTTTTGACAAATGTATACAATTGTAAAATCACCACCACAATCAATATATAGAATATTTCCATAACCCCAGAAAGTTCCCTTGTATCCTTTTGCTGTCAATCCCTTTCCCCATTTCCTGGTCCTGGACAACTTTTTTGAAGCTATAGTTTGGCCTTTTCTATAATTTCATTTAAATGGAATCATATAGTATGTAGTCTTCTCTAACTTCTTTCACTTAACATAATGCTTTTGAGATTCATCTCTGTTGCTGTGTATATTGGTAGTTGATTCCTTTTAACTGCTAAGTAGTAATCCATTGTATGGACACACTAAATTTGTTCACTAGTAAATGTACCTTTGGGTTGTTTCCACTTTTTGGCTGCTATGGATCAAGTCTGTATGAACAAACAAATACAAGACTTTGTGCAAACTTATGTCTTGTTTTTCTTGGGTAAATACCTAGGATTGGAATTGTTGGATCATATGTAAGTGTTTGTTTAACTTTATAAGAAATTGCAAAACTGTTTTCCAAAGAGGCTGTACCATTTTGCATTCCTTCCAGCAGTATATGAGAGTTCCAGTTCTTCCATATCCATACCAACACTTGAAACTCAGAGTCTTTAATTTTAGTCCTTTCAGATTATGGGTTTTTCTTTCTTTCTTTTTTTTTTAATAACAGGTTTCTTGAGATATAAATCACCTACTATAAAATGCACCTCTTTAGCGTGTACAATATGGTGGTTTTCACTATATTCACAGAATTGTGCAACCATCACCACTATCTTATTTCAAAATACTTTTATCATCCCAAGAAGAAATCTTGTCCCTATAAGCAATCAGGCCCCATTCCCTCACTCTCCTGCTCCCTCAAAACCAGTATTTTAGGTTCCATCTCTATGGAATGGTCTATTCTGAACATTCCATATAAACAGAAGCATACAGTATGTGACCTTTTATGATTGGCTTTTTCACTTAGCATAATGTTTTCAAGGTCCATCCATGTTGTGGTTTGTATTAGTACTTCATTCCATTTTATGGCTGAATAATAGTCCAATGTATACATTCAGTTTATTGATCAATTGATGGACATATGGATTCTTTCTATTTTCTGACTATTATGCTGCTATGAACATTCATGTACAAGTTGTTTTTTGAGGTACCCAGAGCCAGGGATTGAACCAGGGACCTCGTATGTGGGAAGCCAGCACTCAACCACCGAGCCATATAAGCTTCCCTGAGTTGGTTTTTCGTTTGTTTGGCTTGTTTTTTTTTTTTTTTTTTTTTTTTTTTCAGGAGGAACCGGGAACCAAACTTGGGACCTCCTGTGTGGAAGGTGGGAGCTCAACCGCTTGAGACAATTCCACTCCCCATGTACAAGTTTTTGGTGAACATATGTTTGCAATCCTTTCAAAAATGGGATCTAACATATTGATTTGAGGCCTTTTTTCACTTAATAGAGGATATTTTTCTGTGTCATTAATCTTTGACATCATCAGTAAATGACTTCAGAGGATTCCATTTCATGGAAACTCCAAAATGTATTTAATCAATTCTCTGGTGTTGGAAATTAAAAGTAATGTTGTATTTCACAGATTTGAACATAAATCTTTCACATTTTCTTTTTTTTTTTTTTTTCACATTTTCTTAATTACTCTTTCAGGGTAGTAGTTCTCAAACTTTTTTACAGGAATTCTTTATACTTTTAAAATTTAATTAGAAGCCAAAATAGCTTTTTTCAACATAGATCATATCTATTGATATTTACTGTATTAGAAAGTAGACCTGGCAAAAATGTAAAATATTTATTAATTCATTTAAAAGTTAAAAAAAAAAAAAAAAAAAAAAAACTCACCTCAGTACATGTTTACATAAATAACATTCTTAATGAAAAATTACTATTTTTTTTTTTTACATTTTTGTACATTTCATTAGTGCCTGGTTTAATAAAACAGTAGGATTCTTATATCTGCTTCTGCATTCAATCTGTTGTGCATACATTCATCATTTGAAAAATACTTGTTTACTGAGCTATGCAGATCTTCCAGATATTGACATATTTCATTACATAATATTTTAAAAATCACATTCATTAATGTTATTACCAATTTCATCAGAAGTCTTTACTTAGGAAGCTGTTGAATTCATTGTGCAGATAAAAGTTTTCCAAAACTCTTATTTTCCTGTGAAAGCTCAGACTGTATTATTAGCACCAAATGCTGTCAGTTGTTTTCCTTGATGTGTCACATTCACATCATTCACTTACAAGAAAATGTCTGACCAATATTCAAATTAGAATAGCTATAGTTTGTCTATCATTCATTCTTTTAAGTAAAAAAAAAATGGGTTTCATGAAAGTAGTGATTAGTTTGGCTTGCAACGCAAACAGTTGCACAAGTGTCTTTCCTCCAGATAACCACTATACTCCAGTACACAGCACAAGTGCTTTATGCATATTCCCAATCTGTAACACAGAATATTAAAAAGATGTGTACTCAGTGGTCTAGATTTAATAAAATAATTTGTAGGTTTCATCAAGGACATTTTAAAAAGATGAAAGTTCATGGCAGTGAAGAATACAATGACTACTTGTACAGTTTGGTGCTATCATGTTGACTAGTGCTAAGGTGCAGCAGTGTTACCCCCCAGTGGCAGTCTGATATTATTGATGAATTCCAAAAAGAAATATCACGTTTGTAAACTGGTCTGTTCCTCTGGGCATGTACCCCTTTGATTCTATTAAATTCAGGAGTTTCACTTTTACTTGATTAAATTAGGATTAGGGCTTTGATTCAGCCACATCAGTAGGATGTTGAGTCCCCACCCCCTTGGTGTATGGATACTCACAGAAAATGACATGGCAGAGGAGAGACCTTAGTTTTTGACACTGGATCCCTGGGGTGAGAGTCGAGCCCTTTGCCTGATAGTTTACAGCTGGTGTTGTGGAGTGAGCAGAGCAGCTGATCTTGGAAAGAGACGAGCCCTGGGAAGGCAGATGAGCCTTATCCCAGCCTACAGCTAAGATCGGAAAAAGCTGGAACCACGGAGCCTTAAGAGAAAGAGGAAGACTGAACCCTTGCAGACATCGGCAGCCATCTTGCTCCAACATGTGGCAACAGACTTTGGTGAGGGAAGTAACTTACTCTTTATGGCCTTGTGACTGTAAACTTCTATCCCAAATAAATACCCTTTATAAAAGCCAGTAAGTTTCTAGTACTTTGCATCAGCACCCCTTTGGCTGACTAATACATTCACTATTGCTTTAGAACCATTAATATAAATGTCAACACAGTGAATAAGGCAAACAACATCTCAGTATTATTATGAAAATAAATTCGGGCTTGAGGACCTTCTGCAAAGTTCTCAGGGATTCCAGGAGTCTGCAGACCAAACTATGAGAACCTCTCCTTAAGAAATTTTGTTGAGTCATGTTTTTTTTTTTTTTTGACCCCGAGCCTTTGATTGATGGGTGCTTAATCATTTACATATATACTGTTTAGTTCCATTTATGTGATTTTAATTTAAGATTTAATGCTTTCATGTAGTTTCCTTTTTTTTTTTTTTTTTAATTGATACAGTAATAGTTCCACAAGGTATAAAATTTAAACAGTACAAAAGAGTATCCTGTTTCCTATCTTTGACCCTAGTACCCCTATTTGGAAACAACCATTGTCAACACATTTCAGAAACAATATCTTATCAACACACATAGATTCACTTCATTTATTTTTTTTATTATTATTATTTTTTTTTACTTTTTTCTGTATTTTTTTTTATTCTCACTTCATTTATTTTTAAAGGTCTATGACACTTATTGCCAAAGTACCTTCTACGAAGGTTCTATCCAGCTGTGTGAAAATATCTATTTGCTCACACCTTTTCCCAATGGAGATATTACTTTAAAAATTACTTTCTTTTATTGTTTGTGGTTTGTTTTTTTAAAAATTCTAATTACACTAACAAATTTTCATTTTCTTAGTGGGCATTTTATTCATTTCTTTCTATTTTTGTGAATTACCTCTTTATGTCTTTTGCCCATTTTTTTACTGGAGTGGTTTTTTATTAATTTGTAATAGTTTTGATTGCTAAATGTTAATATTTTTGCCCAGTTGACAAATGTTTGATTTTTACTAAAACGTAAGTCTCTATCATAAAATGCCATGGCTAGTAAGGGACTTAAGAGGATGAGATCAGACCAACCTTTTCATTTTACAGATGAGGAAGCTGATGCAAAATTGTGAAGTGACTTGCCCAAAGCGAATAGTCTGTGAAAAGGCTTAGATTAAGATCCAGAACTTCTGACTCTTTCCTGGATGGAAGCAAGGACAACATACCTGGATTCAAATGGATCCTGCTTCTCCAAAGGTCGTACTCTTTTTTTCGTCACTGCTAATTTAGTCAAGTCCACATACTTTGTCTCTCCATTGCTGTAAGTGAACTCAAGAACACTATTCCATTCCCCCTGCACTCTGCATACAACAGTGCTGGTCATGTTGTGCTTTACTTCAGCTGTAACCCTAGAAGCAGGCAGAAAATAAAGTTGTGTTCTAATAAGTGATATAAGAACATACCTTGTGGATTCTGTTTAAATTAGTTGGATAACTCATCTGAACTGGTCAGTGTGAAAGTCAGAATCTTGTAAATCCCACGGTAGCTTCCCAGATAGTTTTTTCAAATGAATTTTAATCTTTAAAAAGAAGTCTGGGAATCATACTAGAGACTTAGTTAAATGATCACAAAGTGTGATCTTTGAAATGCTTACTACAAGCAAAACTCATAATATTAAAACTAGATACTCAAGGCAGAGATGCAAGCCAAGGAACCCCAAGCTAGCATCAGAATGTTATAGACTCTGGAGAGAAAACTATCACTTTGCTGATGCCTCGATGTCAGACTACTAGCCTCAAAACCATTTTTTAAGGATCTATATTTTTCTTTTTTTAAATTTTACCAGGAGGTCCTAGGGATTAAACCCAGGTCCCTCCATATGGGAAATGGATGCCCAACCATTTAAGCCATATCCACCCCCACCATCTTTTGAGGTTATATAAGAATCTTCTATCCTTAGACCTTCCAAACTGGTGAACAAGAACAACTTCCTGTCACCTACAGAAAATCTTGCTGTACAGGTCTCTGGTATGGGTTGTATCATCCTGATTTTACCACAGACATAGGGCTTCACAGCTAGTGAGTGGTAGAGCTGGGTTCACTTCTGGGTCTGACTCACTCTGAATCCCATTCACATTCTTTTCTCCATATTGCCTTCCTTGCCATTCTTAGCTGGCAGCAGAAGAGTCAAACCTGACAGGAAGTGTGAAAAGCCTGGAATTTTCAACCGTTAGGAAAGTGGCAGTGCCATAGAGGGAAACCTTGGGAACCTTCAGGCTTGGAGCCCAGGCCTTGCAGCAGTTCCTGTGCTTACACTCCTGGCTGAGCTTGAGCCAGGGAATTCTTGAAAGAGGAAATTCTGAGTCCTAGGGACGCAACCCTCCAGCTCAACACAGTCATGGCTATGGCTCTGCATGTCCTGACCTCCCTATCTGGAATGCTTCACCACCCAGAATGGTTGAGATTATGGAGAATATAGATTTCAGGTAGGCGAGACAGCTTTGGAGCAAAGATACTGCCATAGGAGATAGAAAGTTGACCAGAATGGCATCAGGATTTAGCAATTCAGAAGTCATCCTTGACTCATCTATCTTCTCATATCTGCTTCCAAAGAAATACAAGTTCCATGGATTCTAACACTTAAATATCACATAGATCTATCCCTTCTTCTCTACTGGCCTTTTCGCAGCCTTAGGCTCTTCTCATTTCTTGCCTAGATTATTTGCCAGATAACTGGAAGCTGCCCAGCTTCCAGTTTTTGTCTCTCCAATTCATTCTTTAGTATGATTTTTTAAAAAATGCAAATCTGCGACATCCCCTGAACTAGTATAATTCTCAGATTGCTCTCAAATGCCTCTCCTGTAAGCTCTATATACCACTCCTTCTCTATTTACTACATTTATGCCTTCAGGTCATCCTCAAATCCCAGGATATATATCACTTCCTCCCCGGAAGCCTTCACTAGTCTGATTTAAGGGTCCTTCTTTGGACTCTCATGATATTATGTGCTTGTTTGGGTTATAGTTCTTTTCCTGATTTATTAATTGTTGCGACAATTGTCTCCACACACCCCCACCTTCCAGAATGTAAGCTCCTTAAGAGATGGGACCATTATATTTTGTTTTGTATTCCAGAGCCTGGCACATAAGTTATAAAAGAACATGGGCTTTAGAGAGTAAATAACGAATTGATAGGTAGCAGTACTGGTAGAAGGTCGATAAAAGATGGTGCTCATTTCAAAACTAAAACAAAACTAGATAACAGAAATATGAAAAATATTAACATTTCCTTTTTTATTAGGCTTGAAAACATTAGAAAATTACAATCCCTTTAAATTATTTTGGGTACTACTCTTGTTTATTTAAGTTTGGAGTTCCTATATTTGAAATTCAGAATCTATCAATTCTTTATAAAATCAGGTTAAGTCCAAGTTTAAATTTAATATAGAAACCAGACAAATAAATAAGAGAAAAGGGGTAACAAAAATTATCATCACACCACCACAGTACTCAGAGAGAACTCAAAACACTATTGTTGTTAAAAGTTTAATGATTGGGAAGCGGCTGTGGCTCAATCAGTAGGGCTCCCGTTTACCATATGGGAGGCCCCGGGTTCGGTTCCCAGGGCCTCCTGGTGAAGGCAAGCCCGCCCGCACGGCGTGGTTAGCTGACCCAGCGAGCACAAGCAGCAGGGGGGGAAAAAATAAAAAAAAAAAAAAAATTTTTAAAAAAAAAAAAAAAAAAAAAAAAAAAAGGTTAATGATTATCTGTTAGTGATCTTGTGTTAACTGAGTAACTTGAAACATTGATATAAAAAATAAATTTTAAAATAAAAATAATTACTTGGCTTGTTTATCAACAGATAGGACAAATGAAGGCTAAGAATAGGAACAGGTCTAATTATTTTTAATGACATATTTTATGTTCACTCTTGGACAAAGGTAGCAACAGGGTCAGATTAGACCTGACCCTGGAGGATCAGCAGTCAGAGAATAGTGGGCAAAGGTTAGGGTCCAATCAATATGCCAGAGATTATATTTTATCTGGACCAAAAGGGAATCCAAGGGAACAATGCCCAGAGTTCACATGACAGCTCAAAATCCGAAGTATCCCTTGTCAGGTATAATTTAAGGGGCCCAGGAATCAGGAGGACAAAAGGGTATTTAGGGAGTCCAGTTTTTAGTCAGGGGGTGTCAAATGTCTGCAAACCCAGAGCTCAAGGTAAAGGAGTGTGAGTCTGATAAGCAAATGATCTAGGAACCAGATCTTAGGTATACAAGGAGTTAGCATCCAAGAACAAACCACACATTCAAAATCAAAAGGCAGGAGTAACTGCAACTCACTGGAACACACACAAAAAAACACCATAACTACAAATATGCTTGATTACAGCAAAGGTGGGAATTTGGTGCTATGCTTCTAAATCTATAAATGTAAATATCGCACTGCTAAGTATGTTCTGCCATAAGAATCATAAATCTTTCTTATGATGTCATTCCATATTTCCCCTCTATCCCATTTGCCAACATTCTTCCTTTCCTTTAAAATTCAGCTGTAACCAGACAGGATATGAGGAGATGCCAATGAACCCTTATTTCTTTCTCCATCCATATATACCCAGAATTATATTCAGAGAACTGAGGAACGATTATCTGTTCCTTGCTTGATCTCTTTTGTACTGCCCTAGCACAATCTCTCAAGTTATCTCCCACAAGCTTTTCCACTTGACATATAACAGACAAAGTCTATATAGGGTTCCTACTGCTCAGTCCAGCTGTACAGCAAGAACAGCCTGAAAAGAACTGGGTCAAGGGACAAACTTCACAGATACTAGAGGCAGTACATGAGGAATTTACAAAATGACCACAAGGAGGGAGAGAGGCCTCACCACACATTGCTAACAATTCCTCATAGAAGTCTTTATATATATATATATATGAACTTTATTGAAATGTATTCATAAACCATACACTCCACCTAAAATGTACAATTGATTTTCATAGCAGTCTTATGTGGATCAGCAAACTTCTTCTAGAAAGGACTAGAAAGTAAATACCTTAAGATTTGTGAATTAGACTGTCTCTGTAGCAACTTCTTAACTCCGATGCTGTTGCACAAAAGCAGTTGCAGATAATAAGTAAACAAATGGGCAAGACTGTGGTCCAATAAAAATTTATTTACAGAAACATGTGGTGGATTGGATTTGGCCTAGGGCTATATAGTATGCTGACTTCTGGTATAATGTAAAATGTACAAAGAACTTTCACAGTTTTTTGTATGCCAGTATGCCTTTGGAACATGTTGTTCCCTCTGCCTGATGTACCCTTCCTCCGTGGCTATTCTCCCCATTCTTCAAGACTCAGCTCATCTTTCTTAAGAAGCTATTTCTAACCGCTGGGCTAAATAAGGTGCTTCCCTTGCATGCCCTCAGGGGATTGATCACATGGTAAAGCTATTATTGGTCTGTCATCTCCCCCACTAGAAAGTGAGCTCCTGACAGGAATGGATGAGGTCCCATCTCTATATCCTGGTAAAGAGCAGGTGCTTAATAAATGTTGTCTGAGTTGATTATATTTAATCAGATTAATGTGCTCAGATTAATTTTACTACCTAGAATGAATAAGTATGAGCAAAAACATGCACATTAGAATGCAAGCATGTGTTTGGAGGCAGAATTAACATTTTTTGAACACTTATGCTAGGCACTTTACATAAATTATCTTACTCATCAAGCTTTCTGACTATTCCATTTCTGCAGATGAGGAAATCGAGGCTCAAAGTTCTAGGTAAATTGCACCAAGTCATATAGCTAGTAAATAGTAGAGTCAGTATATGAATCCAGGTCTGACAGATTCTAAAACCCAGGTTCTTTCTAGTATTTACAGGTACAAATTTCCTATACTTGTCTTCAGGACTGACAGTACCATAATTTTGTGGCTGTGATATCAGATAAATGAGGTACTTCAGAGAAATATTTTACAGGACAAAAGGAAATAGCCCAAAGAAATGAAGTTAAGCTCTGCTTCTATGCCATAACATGTCTTCCATTCCCAAGCACAAAGGCTTAATTTAGGAATTTTGGAAGCAAAAATTTGAATCAAGTTTTGAAAACCACCGTCGGAAAAGTATATAAAGTTATGCCAATGGTTCATATGAGGCAAAAGAATTAAGTGGTTCCTAATCTTGGGGAAATTTTGAAATACTTGGTAATTCTATCAAAGCAGTCTGGTAAGAGTAGAAAGAACAAGGTCTTTGAACCAGATAGACCAGTGTTGCTGAGAGCTTTAGAGAGACTTAATTTTCTCATCTGTAAATTGGGCAAACAAAAATCTCTCCTTCCACAGGGCTGCTGTGAAATATTAGATGATGTTTATAGAAACACTTATTTACCTACTTTAACTTCATGACATTTTTATATGTGACCACCCATAGTGTAAAGAAACTTAAAGCCATGATCAAAAGGTTTTCTGATTTCACTGGAATGTGTCAACTTGAGATTTCTTCTTTCCCTGCTAAGCTCTGTAAATCAGAGCAGCTATTTTTCTATCTCTCTTGTCTGATAACAACTGAATTATTATTTTTCCAATTTTATAAACATATTTGGGACTATCACTGATTGAGAGATGAAAATATTTCAAATAAATTGTACTCATCTAACCTCTGCTTTTGATGAGTATTCTTATGAACTAAGAATGGTTTAAAGAAACAATTTTACCAAATAGCTCATAATATTTTAGAAAAAAATTATGTCAACTCTGCTAAACCAAAGTGTGATGTTTCGATATATATAAGATATTTATTTTCCTCTAATAGGCTTCTATTAGAATTATAGAATTGGCTTCTCGAGTGCCATCTGGTGGCTGAAAGTTTAAAAATACTTCTAACATAAAAATCTGAGATTCCAACAAAGTACTTGTCCAGGCATTTGAGCAGTTAAGAACTTTCTTTTTGACAAAAATGTTGTTTGTCTCTACAACTTGGCATATAGAAATAAGATGGCCCTAAATCCACCTGGTTCAGAATGCAAGTTAAAATTTTATTTATTTATTTATTTTTTAAAGCCTTCTTCACCAAACTCACCATATCTAGATCTCATAGATCTAGTATCAACAAATTATAGAATATGCTGCCCTTAAGATCTATCACCAAAAAGCTAAATCTTAGATTGTCATTCTACTCATCTCTAAAATTCTAAAATAAGGATAATTCAATTAATAATTGATAAAGCATTTGCACTCTCACTTTCTAAAAACTTGACAGTAAGTTAGCCATTTAGATTTTCTAGATCCTGTCTCCATAGCTAGTTGGAACACCAGAAAACCACTGGGTGTAATGTTAGTTTCACATAGAAAAGCTTTTACTGATTGAAAGTTAAGATTTTAGCTTTGGCTTTTATTGACAGTAAACATAAGAAATACACAAAGGTAATTTTTACATTTTATGCAGAATTACTGAAGAAAACATTATTTTGTTACTCAGTGCCGCTATATAAGGAGGATACCTGCAACAAAAACCTTTAGCATTTAGTGCCAGGAAAAAAGTCTGTCTCTCTTGAAAAAGCGATATGCTTCCTTTATCAGACAATGAGAAGGACGTTTAAGCATCATGTTTCTTTCTTTCTTTTTTTTTTTTTACTTTAACTGAATGAGTCAGAACTAATTCAGGTATAGTAATCATTTAATCCCAGTGTCACAGATTATTGTTCTTTTCCATTTTTGTGATTATTACAATTACAGACTTTATTTTTAACTGTCTATTATATATGAGTTTTTCCTAAAAGGCTTTCAAATGCTTCCCAAAAGTAGGGTCCTGGATTCTAACACTAGACTGAGAGCTTCTTGAAGGCAGAGATAGTCTTTTCTCATCTCTGTATCACCTGTATGCAGAAAAATGTCTCACTAAGCAGATGGTTAACATTATCTTAATGAAATTTTACCACACTATATATATACACAGATCAGCATCTTAAAATGAGTAGGAAAATGAGATTAGGAGTTAGACAATGGAATAGTAAGTAGACTCACTTATCTGAATCAGAGATAGTTGTGGAAAATGAGGGAGTAAGGGAAGACAGGTGGAAGATAATATATTTATACCAAAGGCAGGAAGCAGAAAGTGTTTTCGCTCCTATTGCAGATAGCAATAAAAAAATGAGGCTATGTCTGAGGAAGAAGTCACAGCCATTAATAAAGATGGTCTTAGCTACAACATTTTGTAAAATCAAAGAAGAAAGGGTGTCAAGAATAGGGAATTATGTTTCTATTATTAATCTTCCAAATGAGAAATTAGGTGAAAGCAATGGTTTCAGGGAGATCAGTATAGAGAGGAAAAAAAGAAAGGAAACTTTGAGCCAAAGTATCCCTCAAGAGTTATGAAAAGAGTGTGTATGTGAATGCAAAAGAGAGAGAGAGCCATGGAAGACAAAAGTGGTGTATTTCCAAGAAACAAGAAGGTCCAATGGGATAGTTTAAAGTAGTTAAAGGATATGAAGGGGGATAAGGAGCGAATTTAAGTCAGAAATTCAAAGGAACAAGAAGTGGCAAATGTAATGACTGATCAATAACAAAAATAAGAATGTCTATCTGAAATTGACAGGAGTCTTTAAAGAGCCAAAATATGAAAACGAAGTATCAAAAGCCTTACAATAAGGCTTTTGGAGCACTTGCTTTTGGGAACTCCCTCTAAGACCCCAGCAGCCAAGATAGGAGAAACCCCAGCCACATGGAAAGGACCCATTTAGGCCTGCTAAATGACAGCCACAGCTGAGTTCCTGGCCAACAGCCAGATCAACTTTCTCCCATGGACATCCAGCCCAGTTGACCCTTTACAGGACTGAAGCCCCAGCCAATATATGACTACAACCACATCAAAGACCTCAAGCGAGAAACACCCAGCTGAGCCTAGTCAACACCATAGAACTGTGAGTTACAGCAGTATTGCTATTTTAAGCACTACATTTTAGAGAGCTTTATTACCAGCAATAGATTACCAGAACATCATCCAAAGTTATCTTGGACATCCCTCACCCAGCTATATCCTGTCAGTTACTCCTTGAAGTCTGTCAATTCCGAATGCCTAAATGGTCTCCTAATTTTTAATCTCCCCTTACCAATCCATCCTTCACCTATCAGAAGATTGATCTTTTTTAAAATAAAGATTTAAAATACATCATTTCTGGACATAACATTGCTTTTATTATATTCTTGCATAAAATGCATAACCAGAATCTAATTCAAGGAAACAGACAAACCCAAATTGAGGAGCATTCTATAAATTTGGCCTGTATTCTTAAAAAAATGTCAATGTCATAAAAGACAAAGGATGAGGAAATATTCCAGAGGAAAGGAAACTAACAGGACAAGACAATAAAATGTAATACATGATCCTGGATTATGAGAAAAACACTGCCAATTATTGGGACAGTTGACAAAAATTTAATATGGACTGTACATTATGTATCAGTATTATATCAATGTTAAATTTCCTAAATTTGACAACTATTCTGTGATTATGTGAGAGACTGTCCTTATTCTGAGGAAATTCAGGCTAAAGTATGTATTTAGGGGTAAAGTGTAATGATGTCTTTAAATCTCAAACATTTCAATAATAATAATAATAGCAATAGTAAAGTATGTGCATATATACATAGAGTAAAATATTTTGATAAGAGTTAATGTAGCAAAATGTTAATTGATGAATCTAGGTGAAGGGTATATGGGAGTTTTTACAACTTTTATGTGGTTTTGAATTATTTCAAAATAAAAAGTAGAAACAAGTAAAATAAATAAAATATACCCCTTCACACTTAAAACCTTTATTGGCTCCCAACAGTCTTCAAAGTAAAGATAAAATCTGTCAAAAGAAAAAAGCCACTGAGGACAAAAGTGATGTGAACATTAACTCCATTATGAAAGGAAGCCTGAAATTGCCTTATCCTCTTAAAGTCTCTCCCAACTGTTAAAATTGAGAGACTCTTTCTCAAGAAATCTGTGGATATAAAGTAGTTAAATAAAGCATCTCTGCTTTGTTTGCTTAGTGCTCTGCTTGCTCTTAGCAAGGAATATAGAGTGAGACAAGGATAGGAGCTGGGTTCTTAACCATGAAGTTATAGGAAGTCGAAGGATGTGGCCATCGACTTGATCAGGAAGAATGAGCACTGCTGACGATTAGTGAAACCTAAACAGAGATGTGCTGCTGTAAAACTCCAGCATCACATATCAGTGGCGTATTGTAGCAGTTTGGCATTGTTTATGAATTCCAAATCTGTCAGAGGTATCACTTTTAATTGATTAAATTATGATTAGGAATTTGATCGGGCCACATCAGTAGGGCATTGAAAAAAGACATGGCAAAGGACAGAGTTGGGAGTTTTGAGCTGGAGCCTGGAAGTGAACACACAGGAGAAGAACACAGAGGAATAGAGATGGCTCCCTACACATGGCAAAAGCCCCAGGGAGAGACAGAGCCATTCACCTGATAGTCTACAACTGGTCTTTGGAATGAGCACAGCAGCTGAGCCCAGAGAGAAACAAAGCCCTGGGAAGACAGGAACCCAAGAAGCCTGAACTCTTGGCAGACCTCGGCAGCAATCTTCCGCCAACACGTGGCAATAGACTTTGGTGAGGTAAGTAACTTATGCTTTATGGCCTGGTAACTGTAAACTTCTACCTCAAATAAATACCCTTTATAAAAGCCAACAGATTTCTGGTATTTTGCATCAGCACCTCTTTGGCTGACTAATACAGGTATTAACTCTGTAAAAGAGATGTGATTTCCAGTTGAAGAAAGAATTATGGCAGAATAAAGAGAATATCCCTGAGACACAAGCCCAAGTATGGAAAAGAGATTTAAAAACCAAGAGAAAATGTATAGACAGGATATTTTCAGGAGGGAAATATTTAATGTCACAGCAATGGTAAGATCAGAGGGATGGATTCTGATTTTCCAATTTAAGGTCGTTGTAGAAATATAAAAAATTAAATTATTATAGTTTATATATGTATTATTATAAATTATAACAAGATAAAGCATTATCTTAGGAAAAGTGTGTTTGGACACTTTGCATTTTGGGGCAAAAAGTGACCTGAGCAAAAAAACTTAAGCTAAGTTGATTTAAAAAAAGGGATGTCTGCATAAATATAAATCAAGTATTTCAAACATAATTAACACTTAAAAATTAATCAGCTAGACTTCAGGGAAGATGGTGGATTAGAAAGACAAGGGTCCTTCCTCTTTCCCAGAAAAATATCTAAAGGACCGGCAGAAAAGGTACGGGAAAAAAATGTTCTAGGGTTTAGGACATCAGGGGAAGGCTAAACACCCCCAGAAGAGACAGGGGCAAAGGAAAAGAATCTCATTGGAAAGACCATGAGTAGAAGCTGCAGGTGCAGACACCAGCACCTCTCCCCCACCCTATGAACAGACAATTTTGAATTCTCCAGCCTCAGGGCCAGCAGCTACAAACAGAGGAGGCCACAGGGATCTACCTCCCCAGGAAACGGCTGATTTAGCTTTTGGCCAACAAATTTGGTCTGCTGTGTCCCATGAGCCATTCTAGTCCAGATGGGCCACACCATTGTTTGCCCTGAGAGCTGGCAAGGGAATAAGTAGATCTGACCCATTAAAATGCTCTCCCTATTGACTGGACTGGTTGTTGAGGACACAGAAGGGAGTGGAATTATTTCCTAACTGGGAAAAGGGAGAGGGCTGTGAGAAAAGGTTAAGGTTGGAGAACAGCGTCTGAATTGTGAGGCTCTGAATAGCCTCCAGGCATGACTGTATTTCAAATAGTTATGGTCTGTGTTGTAGTGAACACACTCCAACCAAGCTTTGAATTGAGAAGGCAACCAAAGAGTGCCATCTTCTGGCTGACCAAAGAAGTGCATGTGAGGAAATTAAAAGTAAATAAGAGGGGGGCGGATGTGGCTTAAATGGTTGGGCATCCGTCTCCCATATGGAGGTACCTGGGTTCGATCCCTGGGACCTCCCAGTAAAAATAAAGAGGAAAATATAGATGGCGCATGGGCTGCCAGGCCCCGCGAGCAGGTGCACTGTCAGGCCCTGCTGAGTCACGCAGCAAGATTATGACATAACAGGAGAGTGACACAAGGGACAGCCAAGACGAGATGTGCCAAAAAACCAGGAACTAAGGTGGCGCAGGTGGTAGGATGCCTCTCTCCTACATCGGAGGTTCCCAGGATCGAATCCCGGTGAAGACAGGAGGAGAAGGATGAGAAGAGAGGGCAGGAAACAGACACAGAGAATTGCCCAGTGAATGGACACAAAAAACAGCAAAAACGGGGGTGGGGGGGAGGGATGGATAAAAGTAAAATAAATAAATAAATAAATCTTTTAAAAAAAATAAAAGTAAATAAGAGGCTTTTGCATCCCCCCCAAGGCCCTTAGAAGAGGGTCTGCAGCCCATTACTGGGACCATACTAAAGATCCAGAACAGGCTGAACCAAAATTCAAAGAACAGCTGTAACACAAACACATGGCCTGCCACCACTAGTTCTCTATGAGAGAGAGAGAAACTGAGCATCAGAGTAAACTCACCTTAGTAATCAGATACCTAGACATCGGGAAAAAATTAAAAGCCATACTAAGAAAATGAAAGAAATGGCTCAAGCAAAGGAATATATCAAAGCCCCAGATGAGACATAGGATTTGAGACAACTAATCAGCAAGATTCATACAAATTTCTAAAATCAAATTAATGAGTTGAAAGACAATATCGCTAAAGAGATAAAGGACATCAAGAAGACACTGAGTGAACAAAAAGAAGATTCTGAAAACATATATAGAAAAATAACAGAACATATGGGAATGAAAGACAATAGGTGAGATCAAAAACACATTAGAGGGAAGCAGATGAGGCTCAAGCAGTTGACTGTTTCCCACATGGGAGGTCCCAGGTTTGGGTTCTGGTGCCTCCTAAAAACAAAACAAAACAAAACAAAACAAAAACAACAAACAAAACAAATGAAAAATTCAACAAAGGGGAGCTGATGTGGCTCAGTGGTTGAGCACCGGCTTCCCACATACATGGTCCAGGGTTCAATCCCCAGCCCCAGTACCTAAAAAAAAAAAAAAAAAAAATTAGAGGCATACAACAGGAGACTCGAAATGACAGAAGAAGGAATACATGATACATAAGACAGAATAGCTGAAATTGAAGAGAGAGAAAAGAAAGGAAAAAATTGACCAGGATCTCAGGTTGTAGAATGATAGACAAATAACAACATATATATCATGGGAGTTCCAGAAAGAGAAGAGAAGGGAAAAGGAGCAGAAAGAGTATTTCAGGAAATAACAGCTGAAAATTTGCCAACTCTCATGAAAGAAATGAATTTATGTCTAAGAAGCACAGTGTACCCCAATCAAAATAAATCCAAACAGATCTACTCCAAGACACATACTACTCAGAATGTCAAACGTCAAAGATAAAGAGAAAATTCTGAAAGCAGCAAGAGAGAAGCAAACCATCACATACAAGGGACACCCGGTAAGACTTAATGTGGATTTCTCTTCAGAAACTATGGAAATGAGAAGACAGTGGTATGTATGATAGAATACTGAAAGAGAAAAACTGCCAGTTGAGAATTCTTTATCCAACAAAATTGTACTTCAAATATGAAGGTGAGTTTAAAATATTAACAAATAAACAGAAACTAAGAGAGTTCATAAAAAAGAATCTATCTTTGAAGGAAGTATTAAAGGGAGTCTTAAGTCCAAAAGAAAAAAGACAGGAGAGTCTTGGAGGAGAGTGTAGAAGGTAAGAATAGCAGAAAGGATAACCAAAAGAGTAAAAGACAGATGAAAATAAGATATGACATACGAAAACCAAAGAATAAACTGGTGGAAGTAAATAATGCATTTACAGTAACATAATTGAATGTGAATGGATTAAGCGCCCCAATTAAAGGATATAAGGTGGCAGAACCGATAAAATAACATGAGTCATCCATAAGCTGTCTACAAGAGTCTCACCTTAACTAAGGGGTAGAACCAGCTGAAAGTAAATGCTGGAAAAAGATACTCCATGCAAACAATAACCAAAAAAGAGCAGGAGTATGGAAGCAGATGTAGCTCAAGTGGTTGAACCCCTGCTTCCCATGTATGAGATCCTGGGTTCAATCCCCAGTACCTCCTAAAAAAAAAGAAACAAAAAACCAAAACCACCAAGGCTCATTAGAGGGCAGATGTAGCTCAGTGGTTGAGAGCCTGCTTACCATGTACAAGGTCCTGGGTTCAATCACTGGTACCTGCTTAAAAAAAAAAAAAAAAGACCAGGGGTAGCTATACTAGTATCAGACAAAACAGACTTTAAATGCAAAAACCTTTTAAAAGATAGAGAAGGCCATTATATACTAATAAAAGGTACAATCCACCAGGAAGAAGTAACAGTCATAAATATCTATGTACCTAACCGGGGTGTCCCAAAATACAAGGTAAACTCTGCACAACTGAAGGGAGAAATAGACATCTCTACAATAATAGTTGGTGACTGTATTAGTCAGCCAAAGGGGTGCTAATGTGAAATACCAAAACTGGGTTGGTCTCTATAAAGGGTATTTATTTGGGGTAGAAGTCCACAGATACCAGGCCATAAAGCGTTAAGTTTCTTCTCTCACCAATGTTCATTGCCACGTGTTGGAGCAAGACAGCTGCCGGCATTTGCCAGGGTTCAGGCTTCTGGGGTTCCTCTCTTCCCGGGGCTGCGTTTCTCTCCGGGCTTAGCTCCTGTTTCTGCCACAAGGTCAGCTGTAGACGATCAGGCAAACGGCTTGCTTCTCTTCTCCTGGGGCCTTCTTTCCAACATCAAAATTTCTTCTCAAAAGACTGCTTCAACTGTCCTTTGCCTTGCTTTTTATATTCAATTCCCCACCCACCAAGGGGTGGGGCTCAATGCCCTAATCCTAACCTAATCATGCCCAGATTAACAGATCAGTTTACAAGCATGATTCAATTATATTTTTGGAATTCAAAATTACAACAAACTGCCACAGTGACTTCAACAAATCACTCACATCATTAGATAGAACAACCAGGCAGAAGTTCAACAAGGAAACAGAGAACTTGAACAACATGATAAACAAGCTAGACCTAACAGACATATACAGAACGTTGCATCCAAACTCAGTAGGTTATATACTCTTCTCAACGGATCATGGAACTTTCTCCAGGATAGACCACATGTTAGGTCACAAAGCAGATCTCAATAAATATAGGAAGATAGAAATTTATCTATAAAGCACCTACTCATATCATAATGGAATGAAACTAGACATCAATAATAGAAGGGAAAGGGTAATGTATGCAAATGTGTGGAGACTAAACAACATCCTCCTAAACAATCAGTGGGTCAAAGAAGAAATTTTAAGAGAAATTAGTAAATATATTGAGACAAATAAAAGTGAGGACACAATTTAGAAAAACGTAAGGATACAGTGAAGCCAGTGCTGAGAGTGAAATTTATAGCCCTAAATGCCTATATAAAAACGAGGAAAGAGCTAAAATCAAAGATCTAATTGAACAGGAGAAATTAGAAAAAGAATAGCAAACCATTCCCAAAGGAAGCAGAAGGAAAGACATAATAAACTTCAGAGCATAAATAAATGAAATTAAGAACAACAAAAAAATAGAGAAAATCAACAAAACCAAAAGTTGTTTCTTTGAATATATCAATAAAATTGACAAATCCTTAGATACACTAACAGAGAAAAAAAGAGAGAAGATGCAAATAAATACATCAGAAAAGAAAGGGGGTAAGTTACGACTGACCCCATAGAAACAGGAAGGATCATAAGATGATATTAATGAGAAACTGTATTCCAACAAACTAGACAACTTAGATGAAATGGACAAATTCCTAGAACCACACAACCAACCTACACTGACTCTACATGAAATACAAGAACTTAAACCCAATCACATTTAAAGAGATTGACTCAGTCATCAAAAAATCTCCCAACAAAAGCAAAGTCCAGGACCAGATGGCTTCACAGGTGAATTATACCAAGCACTTTGAGAAGAATTAACACCAATCCTGTTTAAACTCTTCCAAAAAACTGAAGAGTAAGGAAAACTACCCAACACATTTTAGGAAGCCAGCATCAACCTAATACCAAAGCCAGGCAAAAGATACTACAAGAAAAGAAAATTACAGACCAATCTCTCTAACTATATTAGTCAGCCAAAGGGGTGCTGATGCAAAATACCAGAAATCTGTTGGCTTTTATAAGGGTATTTATTTGGCATAGAAGCTTACAGTTACCAGGCCATAAAGCTTAAATTACTTCCCTCACCAAAGTCTGTTGCCACATGTTGGAGCAAGATGGCTGCTGACGTCTGCAAGGGTTCAAGCTTCCTCTTCCTCTTAAGGCTCCTTGGTCCAAGCTTCTTCCAATATCAGCTGTAGGCTGGGATAAGTCTAGTTTCTCTCCTGGAGCTACGGGCTCATCTCCTCTGCTCTCTTCACAAGGTCAGCTACAGACTATCAGACTCTCTCTCTTTCCAGGGCCTCTGTTGTGTCTATGGAGTCATCTCTATTCCTCTGTGTTCTTCTCCTTTGTGTTTACTTCCCAGGCTCCAGCAACCAAAACTCCCACCTTCTCCTCTGCCATGTTGTTTACTCTGTGATTCTGTGCCCACCAAGGGGGAGGGGACTTAAGTCCTACTGACGTGGCCCAATCAAAGCCCTAATCATAACTTAAATCAAGTAAAAGTGAAACCTCTGATATTAATACAATCTAATATGCCCAGAGGAACAGAACAGTTTACAAACAATTCAATAGCTATTTTTGGAATTCATAAACAATATCAAACTGCTACACTAATGAACATGGATGCAAAAATTCTTGACAAAATACATGCAAATAGAATCGAACAGCATATCAAAAGTCTTATATACCACAATCAAGTGGAATTTATTCCTGGTATGCAAGGGTGGTTCAACATAAGAAAATCAATTAACGTTATACACCACATTAACAAACTGAAGGAAGAAAAAAACACATGATCATCTCTATGGATGAAGAAAAGGCATGAGAAAATCCAGCATCCTTTCTTGATAAAAACACTTCAGTAGATAAGAATAGAAGATAAATTCCTCAATATGATAAAGGGCATATATGAAAAACCCACAGCTGACATTGTACTCAATGGGGAAAGGTTAAAAGCTTTCCCTCTAAGATCAGGAACAAGACAAGGATGCCCACCGCCAACACTGTTATTCAGTACTGTACTGGAAGTACTAGCCAGAGCAATTAGACAAGGAAAAAAAAAAGGCATCCAAATAGGAAAAGAGGGAAACGGATGTGGCTCAAAAGGTTTGGCGTCCATCTACCATATGGAGAGACCGGGGTTCGATCCCCGGTACCTCCCAGTAAAAAAAAAACAAAAACAAAACAACAACAACAACAAAAAAACAAATAGGAAAAGAGAAATAAAACTCTCATTGTTCATAAATGACATGATCATATATTTAGAAAATTCTGAAATGCCTAGGACAAAGGTAGCTGAGCTAGTAAATGAGTTCAGCAAAGTCACAGGATACAAGATCAACACCCAAAAAATCAGTAATGTTTCTGTACATTAGTATTGATCTGAGGAAGAAATCAGGGGGAAAATTCCATGTACAATAGAAACAAAGACTCAAATACCTATGAATCAATTTAACCAAAGAAGTACAGGACCTATATGCAAAAAAGTACAAAATACTACTAAAAGAAATCAAAGATCTAAACAAATGGAAAGGTATTCTGTGTTCAAGGACTGGAAGACTAAATATTGTAAAGATGTCAATTTTACCCAAATTGATTATAGATTCAATGCAATACCAATCAAAATTCTAAAAGCCTACTTTACAGAAATAGAAAAGGCAAATTACCAAATTTATTTGTAAGATAAAATGTATCTGAACAGTTAAAAGCATTCTATAAAAGAAGAGTGAAATGGAAGGAATTTCACTCCTGACCTTGAAACATATTATAAAACTACAATGGCCAAACAGCATGGTATTAGCATAAAGATAGACATATTGATCAGTGGAATCGAATTGAGTGTCCAGAAATAAACCTCTACAGACGACAGGTGTTTGACAAACCTACAAAGGCCACGTTACTGGGACAAAACAGTCTTTTCAACAAATGGTGCTGGGAGAACTAGATATCCATAACCAAAAGAAAGAAAGAGGACCCCTATCTCACTCCCTATACAAGAATCAACTCAAAATGAATCAAAGACCTAAATATAAAGACCAAGATAACAAAACTACTAGAAGAAAATTTGGGAAACATCTTCAAGATCTTGTGGTAGGTGGTGGTTTCTTGGACCTTACACCCAAAGCACAAGTAACAAAAGAAAACATAGATAAACGGGATCTCCTCAAAATTAAACACTTCTGCACCTCAAAGGACTTTGTCAAACAGGTGAAAAGACAGCCTACTCAATAGGAGAAAGTTTTTGGTAACCATATATCTGATAGGGGTCTAATATCCAGCATATATAAAAAAATCCTACACCTCAAAAATAAAAAGACAAACAATCCATTTTAAAAATGGACACTTCTCCAAAGAAGAAATACAAATGGCTAAAAAGCACATGAAAAGATGCTCAATATCACTAGCTATTAGGGATTGCAAATCAAAACTACAATGAGATATCATCTTACACCCATTAGGCTGAAGGCTATTAAAACACAGAGGACTACAAGTGTTGGAAAGGATTTGGAGGAATGGGAATACTTATACACTGCTGGTAGAAATGTAGAATGGTGCAGCCATTGTGGAGGACAGTTTGGTGGTCCCTCGGGAAGCTAACTATAGAAATGACATATGAGCCAGCAATCCCACTGCTGGGTATATACCCAGAAGAACTGAAAGCAGGGACACGAATAGATATATGCACACCAATGTTCACAGCAGCATTATTCACTATTGCTGAAAGTTGGAAACAACCCAAATGTGCATCAACAGATGAATAAACAAATTGTGGTATATACATACAATGGAATATTACTCAGCTCTAAGAAGGAATGCAGTATTAACATACGGCATAACATGGATGAATCATGAAGACCTTATATTGACTGAAGCAAGCCAGGCAATAAAGGACAAATATTACATGACCTCACTGATATGAACTGAGCAGACTCACAGAACTAGAGTCTGGAAGACAGGGCTACAGGGGACAGAAAGGGAGAAGATTGTGAGCCAAGGCCCATATGGGCAAAATCTATGATAAGGTAGAAGGGTGTAGTTGTGCAGTGGTTGAGCATGACAGCAGTGCAGTGATCCTATTGGGTTTGGCGGTGTTGTTTGTGAGGGGGGTAGGGTGGGGAGGGTGGCTCTGACTGTCCATGGAACTAGGGGGAAGGTTGGGTGAGGGAGCAGGTGAACTCTGGAGATTTGCAGGTATGTGGTTGAAACTACAATGCTGGGAATGTTCTTTTGGCAAATGTGGCAGGAGAGGGTTACTGGTTTAGGGTGTTGGGTGTGGGGGGCATGTGGGACAGGGCACCCCTGGGGCAGGCTTCCAGGGAGTGTGTGAGTATTCATCTTGTGTAGTATCAGTGGGTTGAGACCCACATAATGAGCAGGACGGTGTTGGACTCCCATCCTGGGGAGTCCTGCTATGCTCTCAAATAAAGGGGTAGGAGTCTCTTGAGAGCACAGGCAGTGCCTAATAGGAGAGGACAGGCCAGTATGTCAAGACCTCAATGTTGTTGCCAGTAACTATGAATCTTTTTTTTTTTTTTTTTTTTTATTTTATTTTATTTTTTCTGATTATGAAGAGCATTGTAATTTTTATTTATTATTTATTTTTTTAAATATTTTTTTTATTTTATTTTATTTTATTTTTCTGATTAAGTAACTATGAATCTTGTTCTTCAAGGAATGAAGCTTGGTGGTGGCCACTGGTCCTGAAGGGAGGCAGAGGAAGGAACAGAATAGATGGAACATGGGGAATTTTGGGGGTGATGGAATAGTTCTACATGATCTTGCAATGAAGGATACAGTCCACGCTATATTTCATCAAAATTTATAAAAGTGTATGGTCCAAAATGTAAACCATAATATAGTTGACCATAGTTAGTAGCAGTGTTTCAATATTTGTACATCAATTGTAACAAATGTACCATCTACATGTAAATGTTGTTAATAAGGAAAAGGGGAAAAGGAGGAGGATGTTGGGTATATGGGAATCCCTATATTCTGTATGTCACTATTCTGTAACCTAAATCTTTGAAAACAAAATGAAAAAAACACATCTCAGCAGGATCTCAGTGACTGCCAAAAATTCATTAAAAATGGATCAAGAACTTAAATATAAAAGCAACAACTATAAAACTCCTAGAAGAAAATTAGGGAAGCATCTTCAAGAGACTGCAGTACTTTCTTAGACCTTACACCCAAAACACGAGCAACAAGAGAAAATAAATAAATAAATAAATAAATAAATAAATAAATAAATGGGACCTGCTCAAAATTAAACACTTTTGTTTCTCAAAAGACTTTGTCAAGAAAGCAAAAATGTAGCCTACTCAATGGGAGAAAATCTTTGGAAACCACATATTTGATAAGGGTTTGATATCCATGTTATATAAGGAGATTGTACAACTCAATGATAAAAAGACAAGCAAGGAAATGGATGGGTTTGTGTCTATCCTAATGGTCTGCAATCTGGCCCACAGTAGAAAGCTGCAGGAGTTGAAGAAGATGATCCTGGCCAATAAATCCCTGGCTACTAGAACTGACCAGGACAGCAGAACTGCATTGCATTGAGCATGTTCAGCAGGACATACAGAAATTGTTGAATTCTTGCTGCAAGTTGGAATGCCAGTGAACAATAAAGATGATGCAGGCTGGTCTCTTCATATTGCTGGTTCTGCTAGCTGGGATGAGAGTGTAAAAGCCCTTCTGGGAAAAGGTGTTCAAATGACTGCTGTCCATCAAAATGGCTGTACTCCCCTGCATTATGCAGCTTCCAAAAATAGGCATGAGACTGCTGTTATGTTATTAGGAGGTGGGGCTAATCCAGATGCTAAGGACCATTTTGAGGCTACAGCAATGCACTGGGCAGCGGCCAAGGGTAAGTTGCAGATGATTCATATCCTTCCGTACTACGAAGCATCCACAAACATCCAAGACACTGAGGGTAACACTCCTCTACACTTAGCCTGTGACGAAGAGAAAGTAGAAGAAGCAAAACTGTTGGTGTCCCAAGGAGCAAGCATTTACATTGAGAATAAAGAAGAAAAGACACCCCTGCAAGTAGCCAAAGGTGGCCTGGGTTTAATATGCAAGAGAATGGTGGAAGGTTAAGCAGCTTAGATTTTTTTTCTATGGTATACGTTATAGCTGTCCTCAATGTCCTGGAAACTAATATACTTGTGCATAAGACATAATCTATGTATGATGAAGTTTTTCTCACCTTTAAAGTCTTACAACTTGCTCAGTATGGTTTCTGTTAAGGTACTTGTTCTAAGCTTACAACTTTCTTTCCAGTCATTGAGTAACTGTTGACTGTTCTATTGTTGTTGCATATTATTCTATATTGCATTTTGGCTAATTCTGAGTAAATGATTCTGTGGTTCTTGTGAGTCTTTGGCACTCTCCCATGCACCCTCTGTCCCCTTCTGAAGCAAAACAGATCCAGTATCATCAGACCAGTTATTTGGCCAAATGTTTCTAGGTGGATTCTAGAATGTTCCTCCATACAGTTGAAACCTATGTTTGTTTTTCAGGCTTATTCAGAGGCCTATGCCAATATTTTCTGTTTTGTCAATCATAAGATTTAATTTATAATTTATAAGAGGAATGCTTAAATTTTTTAGTGGACCAAACTTTATGTTGGAGGGCATGCTGTCTAAGTTCAGCATTCATAAACACTAAAATAAATAAAATAAAATAAAATAAAGAAAAATAAGTCATGTATCCATGTATCTTTTTAATGAGCTATTTCACTCTAAAATAAAATGTACTGTTTTTTTAAAAAGAAGTTTTAAAGTACCTACATGTCATTCTGTATTGAAAGGAATGTTAAGCTTGTTAAAATATATGTAACAAAAATGTATTTCAATTTGTATTTCAGAAACTAAAAAATAAAATGTTGAGAGAGAAAAAAAAAAAAAAGACAAGCAACCCAATTAAAAAAAATGGCAAAAGACTTGAATAGACATTTCTCCAAAGAGGAAATACAAGCGCTTGAAAAAATGTTCAACATCATTAGCTATTAGAGAAATGCAGATCAAAACTACAATGAAGTATCATTTCACACCTTATAGAATGGCCATTATTAAGAAATAAAAAAAAGAAAAAGAAAACTACAAGTGCTAGAGAGGATATGAAGAAAGAATAACATTCCTTCACTGCTGGTGGTAATGTAGAATGGTGTAGCCTCTGTGTAAGACAGTTTGGCAGTACCTCAAGAAGTTGAACGCAGAATGGCCTGATGATCCAGCAATCTCGTTACTAGAAATATATTCATAAGAACTGAAAGCAAGGACGCGAACTGACATTTGCACACCAATGTTCACAGCAACATTATTTACAATCGCTAAAATATGGACACAACCCAAGTTTCTATCAACTGATGAATGAATAAACAAAATGTGGTATATACATACAATGGAATACTATTCAGTTCTAAGAAGAAATGAAATTGGGATGCATGACATTATGGATGAAACTTGAGGATATTATGTTGAGTTAAATGAGCCAGACACGAAAGGACAAATATTGTCTGGTCTCACTAATAAGAATTAAATACGATGGGTAAATTCATGGAGGTAAACTCTAGAGTATCTACAATGTGAACTATGGTCCATGCTTATGGCAAAGCCCCAGGATGTGTATATCTATTACAGGTGATGTGCCACACTAATGACAGATGTTTATGTGGGCGTTTGTGGGATATGTGGGAGGTGGGGAGCATGGGAATCCCTGTAATTTTTGTGTAACATTTATGTAATCTACGAATCTTTTAAAATAAAAAAAAAAAAAAAAAACCACAAAAATTCTAGAATATAGGTTACTAGGAGATAGAATGTGGGTTGAGAACTGGGAGCTGATGTCTAATATATATAGAATTTTTAATAAGGTTTATTATAAAAGTATGGAAATGAATAGAGTTGAGGGTAACATATTATACTGAGGATGAATAACATGCTGATTTATAAATGTGATTGTGCCTGAAAGGGGTAGTCTAGGGTCATAAATGTCAATTGAAAGAATGCTAGAGGATAATCTAGGGACTAAAACAATGATTTTGGTGGTGTATGAAGATTTTGGTATAAATATAAGAATGCTCTTCTTTTACAAAGTGTTAAGAATATGGTGATACATGGGAAAATTACAATTAATATAACTTATTGATATAACAGTCAACAGTAATATTGTAATATTTTTGCAGCAATGGCAAAGAAAAGATATCAATTCTAAGGGACAACAATAGGGGGGTATAAGGGGGTATAGGATTTTTCCTTTTGGAGTAATGAAAATATTCTAAAGTTGACTGAGGTGATGACAGCACAATTCTGTGATGAAAATGAAAGCCACTGAGTATACACTTTGAAAAAATTGTACAGAGCATGGGACTATATAACACAGGGAATTGTGGTAGAAGATGGACTGTGGTTAACAGAACAAATATGAGAACATTCTCTCATGAACTATAACAAATATATAATACCAATACAGGGTAATAATAATCAGGTGGGTTAGGGGAAAATATACCAAATATAAGATATGGGCTATAGTTAACAGTAATATTTTTTGATGATGCTTATTCATAGTTTATAACAAAGGTTTCACAACAATGCAAGGTATTGGTGGTGGGGTAATCTATGGGAGCCCTGTATGCATATTTGTTTTGTAAATTTATAACTTTTACTATACACTTATTGTTTATGTTTATTCATGTATGAAGAATATAATCCAATAAAATTTCTTTTAATGGGGGGAAAAAAAAACAACAACAGAAGAAAGAGCTAAAATTAAAGCCCTAACTGTATACCTGGAAGAAAGAGAAAAAGTAAAGCAAACTAATCCCAAAGCAAGCAGAAAGAACAAAATAACAAAGATTAGAACAGAAAAAATGAAATAAAGAACAAAAAAACAACAGAGTATCAACAAAACCAAAAGTTAGTTCTTTGAAAAGATCAATAAAATCAATAAACCTGTAGCTAGAGAGACAAAGAAAAAAGAGAAGATACAAACAACAATACTCAGAAATGAAAGGGGGACATGACTATTGACCTTGCTGAAATAAAAATGACTATAAGAGGATATTATGAATAATTGTACAATAATAAATAATCTAGATGAAACAAATTCTTAGAACACACAAACTACCCACATTGATTCAAGAATAGAAAATCTCAAGAAACCAATTTCTAGTAAAAAGATTGAGTCAGTAATCAGTAACCTTCCAGCAAAAAAGGCCAGGACTAGATGACTTCACAGGGGAAATGTTGTATCAAACATTTCAAGAACTTAACTCCAATTCTGCTCAAATGCTTCCAAAATATTGAACAGGAAGGGACGCTCCCTAATTCATTTGACGAGTCCAACATCACCCTCATACGAAAGCCAGATTAAGACACTATCAGAAAGGAAAATTTTATACCAGTATACCAATAATGGCATACCAATAATACCAAAGTGCTACAAGTATTGTAGCACTTTGGTATTATTTATGAATTCCAAAAATAGATATTGGATTATGTTTGTAAACTGGTGTGTTCCTCTGGGCATATTAGATTCAGAGGTTTTATTTTTACTCGATTAAATTGAGATTGGGGCTTTTAATTTGGCCACGTCAGAAGGACTCTGAGTCACTGCCTTCTTGGTGGGTGGAGATTCAGAGAGAAAAACGACATGGCAGAGGAGAGAGTTTGAGTCTTGATCCTAGAGCCTGGGGAAGTAAATATATAGGAGAAGAACACAGAGGAATAGAGACAGCTCATTAAACACGGAGGCGCCTGGGAAGAGAATGAGACTGAAAGTCTACATCTGACCTTGTGAGGAGAGCAAAGCAGCTGAGCCCGGAAAGAAATGAACATTATGCTACCCCACAGCTGAAAGGAAGACGCAGGGACCACGGAGCCTTAGGAAGAAGAGGAAGGCTTCTGAACCCTCGCAGAGACTGGCAGCCATCTTGCTCCAACGCATGGCAACAGACTTTGGTGAGGGAAGTAACTTACCTTTATGGTCTTGTGACCATAAGCTTCTACCCCAAATAAATACCCTTTATAAAATGCCAACAGATTTCTGGTACTTTGCATCAGCATCTCTTTAGCAGACTAATATAAATATAGATTCAAAAATCCTCAAAAACATACTGAAAAAACAAATCTAACAGCACATTAAAAGAATTATAAACCATAATCAAGAGGGATTTATCCCAGGTATGCACAGATGGTTCAACCACATTAACAGAATGAAGGAAAAATAGCACGTGATTATCTCGATGCAAAAAAAGGCATTTGACAAAATCCACCATGACTCCATGATAAAAACCCTCAGAACACCAGGAAAAAAAGGAAACTTCCTTAACATGATAAAGGGCATATATGAAAAGTCCACACCTAACATACTACTTATGGTCAAAGACTGAATGCTTTCCCTTTAAGATCAGGAAGAAGACAAGAATGCCCACTGTCACTACTGTTATTTAACATTGTATTGGGAAGTTCTTGCAAGAGAAATTAGTCAAGAAAAAGAAATAAAAGGGATCCAAAATAGAAGGAAAGAATTAAAACTTTCTCTATTTGCAGATGATATGATCCAATATACAGAAAATCCTGAAAAATCCACACAAAGCTCCTAGAGCTAATGAATGAATCCAGCAAAAGTAGCGGGTACAAAAACAATAGATAAAACGACTAGTGTTTCTATACACTAATAATGAACAATCTGAGGAGAAATCAAGAAAAAATTCCATTTACAACAGCAATGAAATAATCAAATATCTAGGAATTTAACCACAGATGTAAAGGACTTGTACACAAAAATCTATAAAACATTGTTAATAGATCAAAGAAGACCTAAATAAATGCAAGGACATTCTGTGTTCATGGATCAGAAGACTAAAAAGTGTTAAGATGAAGCAATTTATTGATACAATATAATCCCAATCAAATTCTTTGCAGAAATGGAAAAGCCAATCATCAAATTTATATGGAAGGGAAAGGGGCCCCAAATAGCTAAAACCATTTTGAAAAAAGAAGAAGGAAGTTGGAGGACTCATACTTCCCAATCTTAAAACTTATTACAAAGCCACAGTAATCAAAACAGCATGGTACTGGCACAAGGACAGATACAGACCAATGGAAGAGAATTGAGAGCTCACAAAACAACCCTCACATTTATGGCCAACTGATTTTTAACAAGGCAGCAAGACTACTCAATTGGGAAAGAACAGACTCTTGAACAAAGGGTGCTGGGAAAACTGGGTCTTCATTTGCAAAAAAAATGAATGAGGATCCCTCCTTACACCATATACAAAAATCAACTAAAAATGGGTCAAAACCTAAATATAAGAGCTAGAACTATCAAACTCCTAGACAAAAATGTAGGGAAGCATCCTCAAGACCTTGTGTTAGGCAATGGTTTCTTAGGTTTTACACCCAAAGCACAAGCAACAACAGAAAAAATAGACAAATGGGACTTCATCAAAATTTACTACTTTTGTGTCATGAAAGTAAAACGACAACCTACACAATGGGAGAAAATATTTGGAAATCACATCCAATAGGGTTTAATATTCAGAATATATAAAGAAACCCTTCAACTTAACAACAAAAAGACAAAAAAAAAAAAAAAAAACAATTAAAAAATGGGCAAAAGGCTTGAAAAGACAGACACATGGGCAGAAAGAACATGAAAAGAGGCTCAAAATCGTTAATTATCAGGGAAATACAACTCAAAACCATAAGGAGATACCATTTCACACCCATTAGAATGGCAATATAAAATGGTGCAGCTGCTGTAGAGGTCAGTTTGGTCGTTCTTAAGAAAGCTAAGTATAGAACTACCATATGACCCAGCAATCCCAGTAGGTTTCTACCCAAAAGAATTGAAAGCAGGGACTCAAACAGTTATTTGCACACTAATGTTCAAAGCAGCATTATTCACAATTGCCAAAACATGGAAGCAACCCAAGTGTCCACCAACAGATGAAGGGATAAATAAAATGTGGTTTATACATGTAACAAAATGGATAAACCTTGAAGACATCATGTTGCGTGAAAGAAGCCAGACACAAAGGACAAACATTGTATGAGCTCACTGACTTGAAACAATTAGAATAAGCAAACTCACAGAGTTAGAATCTATATTATAGGTTACCAGGGTCAGGATGGGGATAGGAAATGGGAAGTTTAGGCTTAAAATGTACAGGGTTCCTATTTGGAATGATGGAAATGTTTGGTAATGGATGGTTACCAAAACTATGGTGATGGCAGCACAATGTTGTAATGCAATTAAGAGCTCTGAAATATATATCTGAATATGATTAAAAGGCCAAATGTTAGATTGTATATATGGTAACAATAAAATTAAAAAAAAAAAAAATTCTTGGAACTATTCTACACAGTGAACCCTAAGTTAAGCCACAGACATTAATTATACAATTATAATAATGTGCTATCATCAATTGTCACAAATGTTCCACCATCAACACAAGGTGGTGGTGGTGGGATGGTGTATGGGAAACCTGTATTTTATGCATGATTGTTCTGTAAAACCATAACTTCTCTAAAAAAAGAAAAGAAGAAGAAAAAACTAGTTAATGTTTTCCAGAATGCCTTGGAAGACTAAATTTATTAAAAAATAAACACGAATAAAAGTCCAACCTCATACAATAAAACAAAGCAGAGGGAAGATGGAGGATTAGAGAGGCAGAAGACTCACTTCTCTCCCAGAAAAATAGCTAGAGGACAGGCAGAAACTGTCTGGAACACTGCTCTAGGGCTTAGGACACCAGGGGAAGGCTAGCACCACCCAAAAGAGAGAGGGGAAAAGAAAGCAGTCTCAGTTGGCTGGAAAAATCCCTCAAGTAAAGTTGCAGCAGCAGCTGCTGGCGTCCATGGCCCTACCTTCAGAGCAAACAGCACTGGGCCCTCCAGCCTCTGGCCAGTTACTACAGACTCGGTTGCATGGGTCCTCTTCCACAAGAAAAAGAAGAAGGAAGGACAGGCCTAAGGCAAATTTTGGCCAGCAAAGCTGGTTTGCTGTGTCAGAGGAGTCACACACTTCCATGCTGGCTGGGTAGGGCCATGACATTGTT
Organism: Tolypeutes matacus; assembly: GCA_026826555.1. Classification (NCBI taxonomy): domain Eukaryota; kingdom Metazoa; phylum Chordata; class Mammalia; order Cingulata; family Chlamyphoridae; genus Tolypeutes; species Tolypeutes matacus. The sequence goes on from JAKSZT010053887.1 coordinate 30,332,448, forward strand.
TGCCCTGAGAGCAGGCAGGGAACTAGAGATAATTTACCTTCTCAAACACCCTCCCTGCTTCCCTGGCTGATTGCTGAAGACAGAGAGAGGGAGGCTGCTGCTGACCAAGAGCAGCTTCTGAAAAAATTTGTTTGGGAGGCTTGGCATGCCCTGAGGACATTGCTTCTGCACTGCAGGCTTGGGTGGGGTAACAGTGAATCCGTTCCCCACCTAGTGTCTGGAATGTGAGCTGAGAGGTCTGCCAGAAGAGTGCCATTTACTGGCAGACCAGGAAAGTGCACACAAAGAAGGGGAAAATAATAAATAAATAAAAGGGGCATTCTTACTTTACTGCCTTTACTATCTCCTTCTCCAAGGCCCCTGGAAACTAGTCTGCACCTCATTACTGGTTCCTTAGCCCTGGTTTGAGCAGTTAAACAGGGCAATCCTAAATATATAGAACAAGTTGAAACAAGAATCAAAGAACAGTGGTAGCACATAGCTACTTGAGTAAATCCTGGGAAACGCATGTGGCGCAAGCAACTGGGCCCCATCTACTATATGGGAGGCTCTGGGTTCGATTCCTGGGGCCTCCTGGGGAAGGCAAGTGGGCCCATGCGGCAAGCTGGCCAGCGTGGAGAGCAGACACAACAAGATGACTCAACAAAAAAGAGACAGGAAAAAGACACAACAAACCAGGGAGCTGAGGTGGCTCAAGCAATTGAATGCCTTTCTCCAAAGTTGGAAGGTCCCAGGATTGGTTCCCGGTGCCTCCTAAAGAGAAGACGAGAAGAAGACAAGCAGACACAAAGGAACGTGCAGCGAATGGACACAAAAAGCAGACAATGAACACAAGTGGCAAGGGGGGAGGTAGGGGGCAAATAAAATAATAAATCTTTTAAAAAGAAATGAAAAATTAAAAAAAGAGTAAATCCCTAGGCAAGAGAGAAATTGAGCATCAGAGTAAATCACTATCATATCAGACAACTAGACATCACAAAAAAATTACAAGCCATACTAAGAAAAAGAAAGATATGGCTCAGACAAAGGAAATCATAGCTCCAGACAAAACACAGGACTTGAAACAAATTTCTTAAATAAAATCATTGAGTTGAAGGACAACGTGGCTAAAGAAATAAAAAATATTTAGAAAATCCCAAAATATCTACCACAAAGCTATTATAGCTAATAAATGAGTTCAGCAAAGTGGCAGGATACAAGACCGACACATAAAAATCAGTAGCATTTCTATACACTAGGTATGAGCAAGCTGAGGAGGAAATCAAGAAAAAATTTCCATTTACAATAGCAACAACAAGACTTAAATATGTAGGAATTAATTCAATCTGGAATGTAAATTATCTGTTTTCAGAAAACTACAAAATACTGCTAAAAGAAACCAAAGAAGACCTAAACAAATGGAAGAACATTCCTTGTTCACAGATTGGAAGACTAAGCTCATGAAGATGTCAAGTCTACCTAAATTAATTTATAGATTCAATGCAATACCAATCAAAATTTCAACAGCCTACTTTACAAAAATAGAAGTCAATTATCAAATTTATTTGGAAGGGATAAGGGTCCCAAACAGCCAAAAACATTCTAAAAAAGAAGAACGAGGGAAGCGGCTGTGGCTCAATCAGTAGGGCTCCCGTTTACCATATGGGAGGCCCCGGGTTCGGTTCCCGGGGCCTCCTGGTGAAGGCAAAGCCCGCCCGCACGGCGTGGTTGGCTGACCCAGCGAGCACAAGCAGCAAGGGGGGGATAGATGAATAAATAAAAAAAAATAAAATAAAATAAAAAAAAAAAAAGAAGAACGAAGTTGGAGGACTCATGCTTCTTGACCTTGAAGTGTATAATAAAGCTACAGTGATCAAAACAGCATGGTATTGGTATAAAGATGGACACAATGATCAATAGCATTGAATTAAGAGTTCAGAAATAGACCCTCACCTATATGGTCAACTGATTTTTGATAAGCCTACCAAGTCCACTTTTCTGGGACAATTCAATAAATGGTGCTGGGAGAACTGGATATCCATAACCAAAAGAATGAAAAAGGACCCCTATCTTACTCCCTATACAAGAATCAACTCAAAATAAAAAGCCAGGACCATAAAACTCCTAGAAGATAATATAAGGAAACATCTTCAAGATCTTGTAATAGGTGGGTGGGGGTCTCTTAAACCTTACATTCAAAGCATGAGCAACCAAAGAAAACATAAATGGGCCCTCCTCAAAATTAAACACTTCTGCACTTCAGAATGGTACAGCTACTGTGGAAGTCTGTTTGGTGGTTCCTTAAGGAAGTTAGTTACAGATCTGTCATGTGACTCGGCAGTACCACTACTAGGTATATACCTAGGAGATCTGAGAGCAGGTACACAGACACCTGCACACCAATATTCATAGTGGCAGTATTCACAATTCCCAAAAGATGGAAACAACCCAGGTGTCCATTAATTGATAAATGGATAAACAAACTGTGGTATATACACACAATGGAATATTATTTTGCTGTAAGAAGAAATGAAGTCAAAGTTTTACTACTAACTATAGTCCATATCTTACATTTGGTATATACTTTAACCATGCTCTTTCATAATCTGTAACAAATATTTCACTACAATGCAAAGAGTTGATGGTGGGGTGATGTATGGGAGTCCCGTATGATGTTATGCATGTTTGTTTTGTAAGTTTACAACTTTTACTATACACTTATTGTTTATGTATATTCATGTATGAATGATACACTATAATAAAATTTTTCTAATTAAAAAAAACAACAGAAAAAGAATAAGGAGTTTTAACACAGGATCAAAGTCGTACATAGTAAGATGCAGGTTACATTAAAATGTTCTTACCGGTGAAGTTTTCCACCATAAAATGGCTTAGTATGAAAAGTGATGCTGGCTGAATACCCAGTCTTTGCACAGTTGACATTGACTTTGCCACCCAGTTCCACCCAAGGAACAGTTAAAATTGACCGGGCATATGCACAAGGTAAAGAAAATGTATACTCTTCTCCATGCTCCAATAGACTGAGGATACCTGAATATGAAAACATGCAGGTGGTTAATATCTTTTCAAATAAAATAGACAGCAATGAAAAATATTATTTTCCTGTCTAATAAATAAGCATCATTATTTTGCTTCATTTTCATTTAATCTGGAATAAAATTGACTTCATTCATAATTATTTTGACATTTCCTGGTAATAATAAATTAAGGTTACTTTAACTATGACCTTAATATCCTTTTGGGGTTCATGGGATCAGAAAATGTTACAGTTGAAAGAGTTTTAAGAGATCGCCTTAATAATCTTTAGTCAGAGTTTAAAGCCATTCTATTTTGCATCATGTTAATATCTGATCATTAGTTAGAACTGATAATTGTTTCTGTAATTTGAGAGTAAACAGATGTGTAAAAGCTATATAGTCACAGACCACAATCTCAAATTAGATTGTATGATTTTAAAAAAAGTGTTCTTCACTCTATTCCATGTAGATTGAAGAAAAAATTATGTAATCCCATCATAAAAATTAGTCATAATAATAATTTTCTTCACTAAATTCTGAAATATTTAGAGACACTATAGGGCATAAATAGTGGTCCTCAAACAAATATTATTCTAATGGATCATGTTCCCTTAGTGATGTTAAATTAAATATGGTTTAAAAAACCAGAATGGGAGATGATGCTTAATGTATGTAGAATTTTTAATAAGGTTTATTATATAAACATGGAAATGAATAGAGTTGATAGTAACACGTTATAGTGAGTACAACTAACACTGCTGATTCATAAATGTGATTGTGGCTCAAAGGGTAGTCAATGGACATAAATGTCCATTGAAACGAAGCTAGAAAATAATCTAGGGATTGTATAAGTGATTTCAGTGGTGGATGAAGATTGTGGTTAATAGTATAAATGTGGGAAGCGGCTGTGGCTCAATCAGTAGGGCTCCCGTTTACCATATGGGAGGCCCCGGGTTCGGTTCCCGGGGCCTCCTGGTGAAGGCAAGCCCACCCGCACGGCATGGTTAGCTGACCCAGCGAGCACAAGCAGCAAGGGGGGGGATAAATGAATAAATAAATAAAATCTTAAAAAAAAAAATAGTATAAATGTAAGAATGTTCTTTTGCAAAGTGTTAAGAATATGGTGATAAACAGGAAAGTTACAACTAATGTAACATATGGATGACAGTTAACAGTAATATTGTAATATTTTTGCAGCAAAGGCAAAGAAGATATATCAATTCTAAGGGACAACAACAGGGGTGTATAAGGGGATATGGTATTTTTTCCTTTTGGAGCAATGAAAATGTTCTAAAATTGACTGAGGTGATGATAGCACAACTCTGTGATGAAAATGAAAGCCACCGAGTGTACACTTTGAATGGACTGTACAGAGCATGGGACTGTATAACAGCAGGGAATCCAGTGGTGGAAGATGGACTGTGGTTATCAACAAATATGAGAACATTCTCTCATGAACTATAACAAATATATAATACTAATACAAGATACTAATAATCGGGTTGGTTGGGGGAAAATATACCAATAAGATATGGGTTATAGTTATAGTAATTTTTGACAATGCTCCTTCATAGCTTGTAACAAATGTTTCACAACAATGCAAGGTGGAGGAGTGTTGTATGGGAGCCCATATGATGACATGCATGTTTGTTTTGTAAGTTCACAACTTTTACTATATACTTATTGTTTAAGTATGTTCATTTATGAATGATATCCTTCAAAAAATTTTATAAAAGGCCACATAAAAAAAGAATTAAATTATTATCAATAATTGATCTATACTATGTATTTAAGAGACTCTAAGAATACTTGAGCTACATTACTAACTTCCTAAGCTTTCTTTACCTGGGTCACCATCAGACCAAACATTGAATTGGACATGTATCAGTAGTGTGAACCCTTATGGCATCTCTCTCTTAATGAATGCTCATTAAGGTTTCTGTTCTTAAGTGTTACAAATAAGTACAAGGTGATGATAAATATTTTAAAACAATTAAATATTTAGAATAAGCACACAGATAAACTGAGATTCTAAAGCAGTGTAATTTACACAAAGCAATACCAGCTATTTTTTTTTGTATTGCCCTTAACAGTCTTCAAAAAGAGCAATGATAAATCAGGAATTATTGGGGGTATTTCATAAGGTAAAAGGCTGTAATATATTTATACATATGAAGACTATCAAAAGATATACAGACACATTAGTTAGGTATATTTTAAGTGTTTAATAACTATTCTTTGGCCAATTCTAAATTGGAGCAGAGATCATGTTGTTATTACTTCTAAAATCATATGATCTTATAAAGTAGGTTTATAATATTTGATTTCTAAGAATGTAGCTAGCATAAGTAGAACACAGTGTGGAACTTAAAATGTGAGCCAGCTTTAGAATGTATGTGATGATGGACTAGTAAGGATAATGGAGATTCTCAGAATTCTAAAATCTCATTTACGTAATAAATGGAATTTACCCCTACTATTAAATTAAAAAACATGACTGCTAATAGGAGCAAAATGAATCATCATAAGTCCCATTCCCTAACTTTATATACTTTCTGTTGAGGGTACCAATAGCAATTTAGTTTCTCAAAGACAATCCATGAACATATCATTAACATTTAATAAAAATTCAATTTTTATATACATTCTTCACAATTAATGCACGGTTAAGATATTGTTTTCCCTCATTTCTTGGGGTATTTCCTTTCTTGGGGTGGAGAGGTTACCATTACCAGGTTCTTTCTGTAACATGAGCTGATAAGGGTTAACTTTCCTGGGGGAGAGAATGTCAAAGAATGAGATTCTAAATCTGACTATGCCTTAAACTTTATGACCCGAGGCATGTTCCATTACCTCTAGACTTTGTTTTTTTCAACTGTAAAATAAATAGATTGATTATGAAGAGCTTAGGGCTAATGTTACAGGGGCTATAACTGAATATAGCAAGGATTTTTTTCACTAGTAAAACATTTAAGTACTTTCTAATGTTATAAAAAGTTTTCACAGTTGACAGGGAGGAAGATGTCTTCTCCCCTCAGTCAGCTGCAGGAAGCCAGGTGTTTTACTCCAGTTTAATATCTTGGGAGTGGGGGAGGGGAGCCCTTCCCGGCCAGCACAGGGGCTTGGTAACTCATGTTTGTCATTTTGGCTTCTTCTTTTCTCTGTCCATCACCCTCCTGGGAGTTTTGTAGCACTGTCTTGGTCTGCTGACCCCGAAAGTAGAACCCTTGGACAGCTTTTGGCTCTTTTTCAGTTGTTTTTGTGAGAGCATTCAGCTGTGCCTGTTAGTCTGTCTCCATCTTCCCACAACCCTGTCCCACACCAATTTTTTTTTTTTATTCTTTTTTTTTTCCACACCAATTTTAAATGTTAATAATGGGGGGGTCTAAGGGGTATGAGGCTTTTCTTTTTGGAGCTGTGAAAATGTTCTAAAATTAACTGTGGTGTGTGGTGATGAATACACAACTCTGTGGCTATATCGAGAGCCACAGATTGTATACTTTGGATAGACTGTATGGTGCATGCATAAAACTGCTTTAAAAAAAATCTTGTGATTCTTGACTCTGGCCTTGAGCAAATCACTCATTTTCTTTTGTTTCATCTGTAAAATGGGGGAATTTTGAATAAATGATTACTTATAACTCTCAAAAAAAATTTTTTTTTTCATTAACCTTAAACATTATTTGGAAATGGAAAAAGGACACAAAATTCCATAACATAACTAATCTTAATTTTATAATATTAAAAGTATGAACAAATATGTAGGGAAAAATATAAAATACTAGCTAAATTTATGCATTTCTGGATGGAGGGACTAGAGATACCTTTAATTTTCTCCATTATACTAAGTTTTCCAAAATCAACAATAAAAATAAAATATGTAATATTTAAAATGAGAAAAAAAAAACATATAAAAAAAGAATTTGCATTAGTCCATGGTTATGCCCTCTTCCCCTTCTCCTCTCCCCACAACAATCATTTTGGAATATACTTAGAATTGGAAAAAAAAGGAGTACATATAACATTTCAAGTTTATCATTAATATTTATGTAGCTTCCAAAAATTTAGGATTGTAGTTCAATAAAAAAATTAGAGAACAAATATTCTACTTACCTTCTCCAACCATTGTCACTCCTATTGACATGCCTAAGAATTTGCTCTTAGTCCAAATATGCGCATTTACACACATCTTCTTCTCTGAACATTCTGCATAAAATCCTGAGACTGGAGGATGATGGGAAACCTGCTCAGCAACAAATCTGACTGTGTAACAATCTGATCCCACTGGGCTGAAAGACTCCTCTGATAAAGGAGCTTGATTTATGACTGCCTGAGTGGAAGAACTACTAGTAACTCTGAATGCTACCTCACTTTTTGGTATCCTCCAGGAACAGTGAAATGTTTCTCCAATAATAGGATTGTATGGTTTCTTAGCAATGGCTCCCTTACGGCCTTCATGAAATGAGGTAAGGTAGTACTCAACAAAACGAATCATTCTGTCTTCAGCTGTGGCTCCATTAGTGATGGCTATAAATAGGTCTGGATGAGACATAAAGTCTGCATACATTTCCAGCAAGGAACGCTTCTCTAGTATAAATGTAGGAAGCACCACCTAAAACAAGAACAAAGAAATATCAACCAAAGGGAAAATTTAATCCATGTGTTTATTTGTTGACAATTACTCTTATCACTCTGAGAACATTTCACTCTAAATGGACATTAAAAATCAGAAGGGGGGAGCAGATGTGGCTCAAGCAGTCCTGGTACCGTCTGAAAAAAAAACAAAACAAACAAGCAAAACAGATGAGAAAACCAACTCGGGGAAGCCGACATGGCTCAATGGTTGAGCACCAGCTTCCCACATAAAAGGTCCTGGGTTCAATCCCCAACCCCGGGTACCGCAAAAAAAAAAAAAAAAAAGTCAGGTGGGCATCTTACCCTGCAGCACAGTCCGCAATCCATGTCTTAGATTGTGTACTGTTTTTCTTTTCTTGTTCCTTAATAAACTCTTTACTCCTTTGGTGTAACCTTAAATTCCTTGATGCGACATAAGCCAAGAACCGAGACGCCCAGAACCCAGAGTGTTCTGCTAACATATTTGGTGAGCCACGGCAGGGGACGAACAGGCAAGTAATGCTCCCCAATCCCCGCCAAGAACTGGTGAGTCTAAACTTTTAGTTAAAGCCTGTCTGTGCACAGCTCACAGTCCATGTCTTGAATTGTATACTGTTTTTCTTTTCTTGTTTCTTAATAAACTTTTTTTTAAAAAGATTTATTTATTTATTTTTATCCATTTTTACCACCCCACCCCCCAATTTTGCGTCCATTCGCTGGGGAGTTCTCTGTGTCTGTTTCCTGCCCTCTCTTATCCTTTTCCTCCTGTCTTCACCGGGATTTGATCCTGGGAACCTCCCATGTGGGAGAAAAGCGTCTGTAGCCGTTTGGCAATTTGATGTAATTATGAATTCCAAAAATATAATTGGATCATGCTTGTAAACTGATCTGTTAATCTGGGCATTAACAGAACATGAAATTATGATTAGGGCATTGACTGGGCCACGTCAGTAGGGCGTTGAGCCCCATCCCTTGGTGGGTGGGGGAAGAAAATATAAAAGACATCACAAAGAACAGAGTTGCAGCAGGTTTTTTTGCTTGTTTTTATTTTTTTATTTTTTTATTTTTTTATTGTGAGTAAAAATCAAATTTTTCACAATACATACCAATATTTCTAAAATGATATATAGGGGGTCAGATGTGGCTCAACTGGCTGGGCGTCCGTCTCCCATATGGAGGGACCCGGGTTCAATTCCTGGGACCTCCCGGTAAAAAAAAATAAAAAAATAAAAAAAAATAAAAAAATAAAATAAAATGATATATAAATATATATGCATATATGTGCATTTGCTTACATAAATGTTATTTTTTTTTTATGTATATATATATATATATATATTTTAAAAGGTGCTTAGATTACCGGAGCAGGTTTTGAGTAGCAGTTTTGATGTTGGAGTTTTAATGTTGGAGAGAAGGCCCCGGGATAGAGACAAGCCGTCAGCTGAGAGTTTACACAGCTGGCCTTGTGGAGAGAAGCAAAGCCTAGAGAGCCTCATAGTCTACAGATGACCTTGTAGAGAAAACAAAGGCACTGAGCCAGGAGAGAAACGCAGCCCCGGGAAGAGAGGAACCCAAGAAGCCTGAACCCTGGCAAACGTCAGCAGCTGTCTTGCTCCAACACGTGGCAACAGACTTTGGTAAGGGAAGACACTTAAGCTTTATGGCCTGGTAACTGTGGACTTCTACCCCAAATAAATACCCTTTATAAAGACCAACCCATTTTTGGTATTTCACATTAGCACCCCTTTGGCTGACTAATACAGTGTCCTACTACCTGTGCCACCTTAGCTCCTAGTTTGTTTGGCACGTCTCATCTTGGCTCTCCCTTGTGTCACTCTCTTGTTACGTCATCATCTTGCTGTGTGGCTCTGCAGGGCCTGACGGCGCGCACGGGTCCTGGCGGCCTGCACACCTTCTATATATTTTTTACTTTGTTTTTACCGGGAGGTCCTGGAGATCGAACCCAGGTCCCTCCATATGGAAGATGGACACCCAACCATTTGAGCCACATCCACCCCCCTTAATAAACTCTTTACTCCCTTGCCTACCCTAAAAAAACAAACAAACAAACAAAAAAAACACAGCTACACTGGTGAATTTTACCAAACATTCAAAGAAGAATCAATCCCAATCTTTCTCAAACTTTTCCAAAAATTTGAAGAGGGAACACTTTCTAATTCATTCTATGAGGCCAGCATCACCCTATTATTAAAGCCAGACAGAGACATGACAAGAAAATTATAGGCCAATATCCCTTATTAATATAGATGCAAAAATCCTCAGCATAATACTGGCATACCAAATCTAACAGTACATCAAAAGGATTATACACTATGATCAGGTGGCATTAATTCTGGAAAGCAAGGGTGGTTCAACATAAGAAAATCAATTAATGTAATACAGATTAATAGAATGAAAGGGGAAAAAATATGATCATCTTAATTTATGGAGAAAAGGTATTTGACAAAATGCAGCACATTTTCTTGATAATAAACAATCAGAAAAATAGGTACAGAAGGAAACCTCCTCAACATGATACAGAGCATACATGAAAAACCTACAGTTAACATATTCAAAGGTAAAAGACTGAAGCTTTATACCTAAGATCAGAAACAAGACAAAGATGTCCACTATCACCATTGTTATTGTACTAGAAATGCTAACCAGAGCAGGTAGTCATGAAAAAGAAGTAAAAGGCATCCAAGTTGGAAAGAAGTAAAACTATACCTATTTGCAGATGACATGATCCTATATATATAAAATCCAGAAGAACCTACAAGAAAGGTACTAGAGCTAACAAATGAATTCAGCAAAGTGGCGGAGAACAAAATCAACAAATAAAAATCAGTGGTGTTGGGAAGCAGATGCAGCTCCAGTGATTGGGCTCCCGTCTACCATATAGGAGGTGGAGGGTTCAATTTCTGGGGCCTCTGATGAAAAGCAAGCTGGCCCATAAGGCAAGCTGGCCTGAGTGGAGAGCTGGCCCATGCAAAGTGCTGACCCATGCAGGGTGCTGTCTCATGCGGGGTGCTGGCCCGCACAGGAGTGCTAGCCCACACAGGAATCCTGGCCCATGCAGAGAGCTGGTGCAGCAAGATGATGCAATAAAAAGAGACACAAAAGAGAGACAACAAGAGACACAGCAGACCAGGGAGCTGAGGTGGTGCAAGAGGTTGAGCAGCCTCTCCTCACTCTGGAAGGATCCAGGATCAGTTCCTGATGCTACCTAAAGAAGACAAGCAGACACAGAAGAGCATGCAGAGAGCAGACAGCGAGCACAAAACAATGAGTGGGGGTAAGAAATAAATAAGTAAATAAATCTCAAAAAAAAAAAAAAAAACAGTGGTGTTGCCTGACCTTGAAACATATTACAAAGCTACAGTGGTCAAAACACCATGGTACTGGCATAAAGATAGGCACAATGATCAATGGAATTGAACTGAGTGTCCAGAAATAAATCCTCACCTCTACAGCCAACTGGTTTTTGACAAACGTACCAAGGCCACGTTACTGAGACAAAACAGTCTCTTCAACAAATGGTGTTGGGAAAACTGGATATCCATAACCAAATGAATGAAAGAGGACCCCTATTTCATTACATATACAAGAATCAACTCAAAATGGATCAAAGACCTAAATTTAAAAGCCAGGACATGAAACTACTAGAAGAAAATGTAGGGAAACACCTTTAAAATCTTGTGGTAGGTGGTAGTTTCTTGGACCTTACCCCCAAAGCACGACCAACAAAAGAAAACATAGATAAATGGGACCTCCTCAAAATTAAACACTTCTGCACCTCAAAGGACTTTGTCAAAAGGGTGAAAAGGCAGCCAACTCAATGGGAGAAAATATTTGAAAATCACATATTTGATAAGGGTTTAATATCCATGATATATAAAGAGATACCACAGATTAACAATAAAAAATACAAACAACACAATTTAAAAATGGGCAAAAGACTTCAGTAAACACTTGTCCCAAGAAGAAATACAAATAGTGAAAAAACACCTGAAAAAGTGTTCAACATCACTAACGATTAGGGAAATGCAAATCAAAGCTACAGTAAGATATCATTTCACACCTATTAGAATGGCCACTATTAAAAAGACAGGAAACTACAAGTGTTAGAGAGGATGTGGAGAGACAGGAATGCTTACTCACTGTTGGTGGGAATGTAGAATGGTACGGCTACTGTGGTGGACTGTTTGGCAGTTTCTAATGAAGTTGAATATAGATTTGCCAAGTGACCTGGCAATATTATTACCAGGTATATACCCAGAAGAACTGAGAGCAGTGACAGGAACAGACTTCTGCACACTGATGGTCATAGAGGCGTTATTCACAATTGCCAAAAGACAGAAACAATCCAAGTGCCCATTAACCAGTGAATGGATAAACAAATTGTAATGTATACAAATGATAGATTATGTAGCTGTAAGAATAAATGAAGTCATGAAGCATATGACAACATTGATGAACCTGGGGGAAGAGTATGTTGAGTGAAACAAGCCAGACACAAAAGGATAAGTACTATATGACTGTGCTACTATGAAGTAAATATACTGTGTAAACTCATGGAGTTAATAACCAGAATATAGATCACTAAAAAATAGAATGAGATTAGAGAATGGAAAGCTGAGGGTTAATCTGTGCAGAATTGGTTAAAAGATTGTATATGAATCTTTGGAAATAAATAGAAAGCACATCATAGTGTTTTTAACTAGCAGTGCTTATACATGGGTATGACACTGGTTGAAAGGGCAAGTCTAGGGCCATGTATATTACTAGAAGGAAATCTAAAAAATGTAATGAAACTTCATGTGAAATATGAATATGGGTAATATTGCATATATAAGACTGTTTTACTTTGAAACCCAAAAATTAATGTTACAAGATGTTAATATCAGGCAAAAATACAACCAAATCAAACTATGGACTGTAGTGTACAGTAATATGTTAATAATCTTCCATTAAGGATAAAAAAAAACAAAACAGGAAATATAATAAGTGAAAGAAACTAGACAAAACATACTACATATTGTTTGACTTCAGTTATTCAAAACATAAATACAAATAAATTAGAAAGACAAAACAGAATAGCAGCTATGTACAGCAGGGAAAGCATAGAATGATTGAGAAGTAATTATAAAGGGGGTAAAGCTTTTTTTGTTTGTCTGGTTTTTTTTTTTTAATTGAAATTGGAATAATGAAAATATTCTAATGACTAAAGCAATGAATGCACAACTATGTGATTATAACCCAAATAACCATTGATTGTACACTGTGGATGGACTGTATGCTTTATTAATATGTATCAATAAAATTGATTTTTTAAAAATCAGTGATGTTTCTATACAACAGCAAGGAACAATCTGAAAGAGAAATCAAGAAAACAATTCCAGGGAAACGGATGTGGCTCAAGAGGTTCAGCGTCCGTCTACCATATGGAGAGACCGGGGTTCGATCCCCAGTACCTCCCGGTAAAAAAAAAAAAAAAAAAAAAAAACAATTCCATTTACAAAAGCAACTAATAAGAAAAAAACAAATCAAAACAAAACGAAATCTAGGAATAAATTTAACCAAGGATGTAAAGGACTATGGCCAATTGATTTTTGACAAGAGATCCAATTCCACTCAATGGGGACAAACAGTCTCTTCAACAAATGGTGCTGAACAAACAGGACATCTGCATGTAAAAAATGAAAGTGGATCCCGGGGCGGATGTGGCTCAAATGGTTGGGCATCCATCTCCCATATGGAGGGATTTGGGTTCGATCCCCGAGACCTCCCGGCAAAAAAAAAAAAAAAAGTGGATCCCTTTATCTCACCCATATATGAAAATTAACTCTAACGGAACAATGACCTAAATATAAGAGCTAAAACTATAAAACTTTTAGAAGAAAACATAGGGAAATATCTTTAAGGTCCGGTCTTAGGCAGTGGCTTCTTAGACTTTATACAGAAAGCATGAGTAAGAAAAAATAGAATAACTGTACTCCATCAAAATTAAAAACTTTTGTGCATAAAAGAACATTATTATCGGGAAGCGGCTGTGGCTCAATCAGTAGGGCTCCCGTTTACCATATGGGAGGCCCCGGGTTCAGTTCCCGGGGCCTCCTGGTGAAGGCAAGCCCGCCCGCGCAGCGTGGTTAGCTGACCCAGCGAGCAAAAGCAGCAAGGGGGAGATAAATGAATAAATAAATAAATAAATAAAAATCTTAAAAAAAAAAAAAAAAAAAAGAACATTATTATCAACAAAGTGAAAAGACAACCAACAGAGTGAGAAAAAACTATCTGGAGAACATGTATCTGATTTGGGTTTAATATCCAGAATACATTTTTTTTTAATTCCTACAATTTAACAACAAGAAGACGAACGACAAAATTTTAAAATGGGCAAATGACTTGAATTGACATTTCTCTAAGGAAGATATACGAATTACCAATGAGCACATGAAAAGATGCTCAACATCATTAGCTATTAGGGAAACATTAAAACCACAATGAGATACCACCTCACATTCACTGGAATGGCTATTATTTAAAAAGAGAAAACAAGAAGTTCTGGCAAGGGTAAAGAGAAACAGGAACCTAAGTACCTTGTTAGTGCATATATAAAATGGAGCAGTCACTGTGGTAAACAGTTCTTGAAAAAATTAAAACATAAAACTACCATACAACTCAACAATCCTACTTCTAGGTATATAACCAAAAGAACTGAAAGCAGGGATTTGGACAGATATTTATACAACAATGTTCCTATCAGTATTATTCAGAATAGCCAGGGAAGCGGCTGTGGCTCGGTCAGTAGGGCTCCCATTTACCATGTGGGAGGCCCTGGGTTCGGTTCCCAGGGCCTCCTGGTGAATGCAAGCCCGCCCGCATGGCGTGGTTGGCTGACCCGGCGAGCATTAAGCAGCAAGGGGGGGATAAATGAATAAATAAATAAAAATCTTTTAAAAAAAAAAAAGAATAGCCAAAAAGTGGAAGCAACCCAAATATCCATCAGCAGATGAATGGACAAAACAAAATGTGATATATATATATAATGGAATATTACTCAGTCCTAAAAAGGAATAAAGTTTTGATATATATTACTACTTGGATAAACCTTGAGGATTTCATGTTGAGTGAACTAAGTCAGACACAATGAGACAGATATTATATAATTCCACATATATGAAATAGCTGGAATATGTAAATCTTAGAGACAAAGCAGAGTACAGGTTACTCTGTAAGTTTTTTATCAGTGTTAAATTTCTTGAACTTGATAACTGTACTTAAGGTGGTTACATAATTGAATATCCCTGTCCTTAGGAAAAGTACATGGAAATATTAAGTGTTCAAAGAGCATGATATATACAACCTACTCTCAAATGGTTTGAAAAAAGATAGATGGCTAGATATATGGGTAGACAGAATGATACAGCAAAGGTGACAAAATGTTAAACATTGGTGGATCTGGGTATCTATGTGGGTTGTATGTTGGAATTTTCTGTATGGGTTCTGTATTATTATTATTATTATTTTTTTTTTTTTTTAAGATTATAAATAACCAGGTTTTACTTGCGTGGCCATCATGGCAGGGGAAAAACGGAGAGAGAAGGGTGCAGAAGGCAGGAACAGGGACAGGGCCAGTTTGCTTTCCCGCTTGCCTTTTTCGGTTCTGTATTATTTTTGTACCTGTCCTGTAAGTTTGAAGTTATTTCAAAATTAGAAGTCTTTTTGTTGTTTGTTTTTAAATAGGCATGCTTAAAAGAAAATGAAAGGTGCAGAAGTGGTTAAGAACAGGATTTTTTTTTCCTCAGATAGGAAAAAGTTAGCATCAGGAAGATGGTGGCAAAATTCACAGTATATGTTAGCCATACTTTTTTTCCTTTCCTATTTTAAATTGCTAATGGCAGATCAAGACACAAGAAAAGGCAATAAATGTCTTCTGTGTGCATGATACATTTCACAAAGAAAAGACATTAAATGAAAAAAGAAAATGAAATAATATTGTATAAATGCTATAATTATATGCAAAAGATTTGAAGGGAATGACAAAAGTGAGAGTTGTGTTGTATAAAGGTGGTAAAACAATAGATTTTTTCTTTTATTTTCCAAAACTTTCTGTAAATTGTTTAATTATACTAATTATATAATATTAATTTTAAAAAGAACAAACTAACAATGGGGAAAAATGTATATTACTTATCCACAAAATGAAGGCTGGGACCATGGTTATATTCTTCATTGCTGTAGTCCCAGCACCTACCATAGTGCCTGGAATATATAGGGGCTCAATAATCATTGTTCAATCAGTATGACTGTTAAATAAGAGGTGGTTGTTAATGACTGCAGTGTAATAATCATCAGATTCTTTATTGTTGCTTGAAAACTACCATTCCTTTAAATGTTCTGTGAATGTTCATAATTTCTGGTTATTTAATATTAATATTCTAACATATATACTACATATAACTTTTTAAATATCAAGGCACAGATGTGGAGGAAAGTATATTATAAACAGTTCCTAAGTTCTTTAGGCCAAGAGAGAACTTTACCATGTGGATTACTACCACAGTACAATCTTTTCAAATGTTCTTATGCCTCATAAACCTAAATCTACTAAGGGACAGCAAACACATAATAACTAATACCAAACAAATGCATCATAGGACTATTTATTTTAATCAATTTCACAACTAATCAAGTCTTTTCTGAATGATATTACTTACTCTCGTTAAATCCATGCCCAGTTTGAGCTGTGACAAGAGATGTAGGATAACACTGCGTTGCTCTTCCACAGCTCCCAGGTCATCCTCTTTGTTATCATATGTATCCTCCACCTCATCATCTGCATTTATTTCTTCAGGCTCCTTGATGCAAAACAAAACAAAATTCTAGTGTTACAAGCACTTATTAATATTCATTAAGAATAAAAGTATAAATGCCACACTTAAAGACATTTATATTAGACCTAAAAGAATCTGAGAAAAGGCAAAAATCTTTCTGAAAATATACTACAGCTCTTGGCCATGGAACTGATTTCCTTCAAAAGGCTCATCACTACATTGAACATATTGCGGTTTGGGCATATATATCATATATAAACTACATATGTTTTGTAAAAACAGGATTTTTCAAAAACAGTGAAGAATGTCTCATCTGAGCCTCAGACTTTGCAGGCTTGACTGCTTTCCTGGGGACCCTACCACTACCTATAAATTTAGTTCAAGATGTTTTGAAAACTAAATATTTGGTTTTTTTGCAAGCTAAAATTATAAAAGTAAGTTTAAAAAGTGACTGCACATGTCAAGTTTAACTATTATAACCTTTAATTTGGTGTTCACTCATTCTTGGAGCTGTTGAGAAGAAACCTGGGGGTTGAAGAGAATTCTAGGTACAAGAATAGAAATCCCACAATTGCTCATACAGTAATGCCACAAAAAGTTCTCTACACATCTCTTAAAACCAATTAATCAATAAGCTCTTAAAAAATGAAAAAATAAAAAAAAGAAAGAAAATGCTCACTACCATTTCAGTAGAGTCCTGGATCCAAAAAACTGGTTAAGAGAAACTTAGTTTCTCTTTAAACAACAATAGTATATGGTTTCAAATCCCAAAATCCTAGGGATCCTTATCAGCTGTCACTTTTCATATTTACTTGGGGGTGGTCCTATCTACCTCAGTGGTACACCCTGTATCTTTGAGCAAGAGAGGTGTATATGAGTATGTTATCTTTTGGTATTCTATTAGGTTTAACTTAGAGGACCTAAAATAAGGAAATGATTTTATTAATGTCTCTGTCTTGATTTCCCCCTCCCATAGTGAAATCCTATCAAACAAGTGAATCAAACTGTGTAGCTTCTAAGAAAAGAAAACCAATCCTAATCAGACATAAAATCAAGAAATTAATCCTCTCAAAAAATTAAAAACAAAATACAAAAGCATTGACAGAGTTCAAAGAAAACGGGTTTCTGGTCATTCTTTTGTATTCCTCTTTCTCCATTTTCTTCTCCCTTCAGGGAAATCTACATCAGATCAGATTCTGATGAGTGAATTAATGGTCTAGCTCATTTCCTTATGTTAAGACTATACAGGGACAACTACTGTTCATATATATCAGAATTGCTTCTGTTTTTACAATCTTGAGGAAAGATCTCAAAGGCTTTCTTAATTACCCATTTCAATAGCTAGTAAATCTGTCAGGAAGTATTTCCTGTTACCTAGCCTAAATTCTAGCCTACAATATTGTTTAAGTATACTTCTATATATTTACTTATCATAAAATAGAGGGGAAAGTTGGTCACCCTCCTCTCCACATATGGATATTAAATATAACAACTATTCATTTGAGAAATGTTGAGGAAAAAAAGCCTGTTAGGTCTTAAGTAATGTTTTCCAGCCCTCTGTAAAGGTAGTATTACATTTGAGATAAAAATCTAGGGCACAGATTAATAATGCAAATATAGCTTTAATGATATTACACAATACAAAGTTTACCTGGTGGTTTGGAACTTCCTCCAATGAAAATAAAATTAAATTAAAGAAATAAAAGGTAACCTGGTAGAAAAACTATTTACAAGTATACAGTTGTTGGGAAACGGATGTGGCTCAAGAGGTTCGGCGTCTGTCTACCATATGGAGAGACCCGGGTTCGATCCCCGGGACCTCCCGGTAAAAAAAAAAAAAAAAAAAAAAAAGAATACAGTTGTTGTTTTTATAAAAATAGTGAATTACTTATTAGAATATTAAAAAAAGTAATTATATTAAAAATTAGATACTGACTCTAAATCTTGGAAGGAATAGAATTTGGAACCTTTCCTTTCTCTTTGAAACACATCTTCTTTGTCAACATGCATTTCTTAAAGAAAATTTTAAGGTAAAAAGCATTCCCAAAATTCAAATAAGCAAGGCTCAAATGTATAAAATCCCTACAAACCCACAATGGTAAGCAATATACAGCACCAAGTGCTGTTAAATTTTTAGGAATTCTTATTATTTAGAGATTCCAAGGCAAAGGGAAACCCCAATATTCCACAAAGCTCATATAATCTTAATTTTGTCTTGATTTCTGATTTGGGCCACAAGGGAACTGTGTGCTTCATTCCTGCCTCACTAGAGTTTACTTCCTCGCTCTTCTAATAGCAAAACCTCTGCTACTGTTAACCACAGTCCATCATCCACCACATGGTTCACTGTTATACAGTCCCATACCTTATACAATCCATCCAAAGTGGTTAATAGTACAAATATGAGTGTTCTCTCATAAACTATAACAAATGTGAAATACTAATACATGGTGTTAATAACAGGGAGGTATATGGAAAAAAATATACCAAATGTAAGCTATGGACCAAAGCTAGTAGTAATATTTTGATGTTCTTTCTTCCCTTTTTCTTTCTTTTTTTTTTAGGGGGAACCAGGGATTGAACCCAGGACCTTTTTTGTTTGGTTGTTTTTAGGCAGTACCAAGGAGCGAAACCTGGGACCTCATACATGGGAAGCAGGCTCTGAACCACTAGAGCTGTACCTGCTCCCCTTGTTCTTTTACAGTCTGTAACAAATGTTCCATAAAAATGTAAGGTGTTGGTGAAGAGGTACATGTTATGCACGATTGTTTTGTAAGTTCACAACTTCTTTAATAAAAAAAATATATATACAAAAGCTCCACTACTACAATACAGTTTGCATTAATACTCATATTTCAAAGTAGGAATATGTGAAACTTTGAGAAAATTCAGGACTATTTTGGTGTGCTTGAGTGGAGTTTTAGGTCTTTGAAATTTTTAAAAATATCTATGCACAATTTGTTTTCCACTTACACTATTCTGACGTCCAACATGCTTTGTGTACTCATTTAGAAGAATGAAGATATCAGAATATATGATCTTTAGTTTATAATTTTTCACTTACAAAATACATCTCAGTCCTGATCTCTCTTGAAAGCTTTGGTTCCATTATCTCCAATTGCTTTTTATATACATTTACAATTAAATATCCTCTTCTCACCTAAAATCCAGCAGGTTCATAACCCATACTAAATCTTTTTCTCTTAAAAGGTTCTTTTTTCCTAATTTTTTTTCCATATCCTTCCATCCAAATTACTTCTTAACAAGAACTTGCTAATACATGAAGAGCCATAAACTGTTCATTACTCCTGATTCTACTTGGGAATATAACCCAAAGAAAGGGGAGAAAAAAAAAAACAACAGTAGCCAAGATGACATAGTGCTATTTATAAAACAAATAAAAAATAACCTATATATTCAACAATGGGAACGTTAATTCAATAGCCTACTTTAACCTTTAAAACATTAGTTATATAGCCCAAAGAAACACAGAAAAATGCTTATGAAAAATATAAAAAAAAAGAGCTGAATACAAAACTATCTATGTAATTACATTTACCATGAAAACAGCAGAAGTGAACACAAAGGCAAAAACCACTATGATTTGTTACAGTGGTGGAACTATGGATAAATTAAAACACTCATTAGCTTCTGAAAAATATGGAATGAATAATACTGTATAAACACATTAAACCCTAAGATCATATGCTATTTTAAATAGAGTAACACTTAAAAAAAAAACTAGTTTGGTAAGAGTGCAGACTAAAAAAGGATTTAATAGTAAATTTTAAAATGTTAAGTTTCACACTAGTAAGCAATATTAAATTATGATAACAGGGTAAGAAATGTAAGAGAAAAGTATTACGCAAATAATCTATTAAAAGAAAAACATGCAAATTTCAATTTTTAAATACATTTTTATCAAGCAAAAGTAAACCAAAACTAAAAAGGGCACATAATTTAACCTGGAAAACACAATATTATACAAGTTTAATATACTAGTTTTCTTCAAGAGCCAAGCAGTTTCAAATAGAACAGCAATGTCTAGAGTCTGCAAGACTGTTGCTCTGGTGTTATACTGACCTTCATGCTCAATGAAAAGAGAAGTGACTCTTCAATGATTCCTAATTTTTCACACTAAAACCATATTTTACATTACCTTACCCTTGCCAATCGTCCAGTTTCTGTAACAGAGTGCTCTTCTGAGACTGCCAGTGGCTTATTCTGTTCAGTTGCAAAAGGCTGGTCAGCTCCATTTTTATAATGGTTTGATAAAGATATCTTTGGTTCTAACCACTCAATTGTTGTTCCTGATGAAGCAAGAGAAAACTTTCGCTGAAACTTGCTCATAATCTGGAAAGTTCAGCAGATGTGAATTTTATTAAACAATTTTGTTTGGAGCCTGCAAGACTAAGCAATTTAACTGGTTAAGAGATCCTGTAAAATGGCCACTTGTATCTAATTAGCATGAATACCATGACTGGACAACATTTTACAAGAGCAACTTACAACTTGAAATCAGATACCATTTAAACGAATCAACCCTAAATAGGACTGAACTCACTCATGGACAAGTCCAGGAATCACAAAGTATGTTTGTACCCTAACAGTTAATTTGCTAACCTTTCTGTATGAATCCTGTCCATCTTAACACCAAAAAGAATGGCATTAAGCTTCAGGGGTCACAATTACAAGACAAGTCTGGGACTATGAAACAATAAAATTTTCTTCAATTTGGGATTTGAACCTTATTCTCAGCAGCAATTTTTTAACCTATCAGGATAACTACCAGAATCTAAATTAAGAATTGCAAATATATGTTTACTCTTCTTTTTTTAAAAAAGCATGTTAAAAAAAAACCCATATACTTTTAAACTGAAAGGCTCTTCTACTGAATAA
The DNA here is from genome assembly GCA_026826555.1 of Tolypeutes matacus. Taxonomy (NCBI): domain Eukaryota; kingdom Metazoa; phylum Chordata; class Mammalia; order Cingulata; family Chlamyphoridae; genus Tolypeutes; species Tolypeutes matacus. The sequence continues at coordinate 30,353,815 of JAKSZT010053887.1, forward strand.
ATAATAGCTGACCTAGTGAAAGTCAGTGGTCACATGTGGAGACCTGTCATCATCTCATTAACTGACTCAAAAGTCTCTTGTTACCCTCAACTAGTTTAACAAAGTGGATTCTATGCCTTATCAATAATGGAAAATGTTCCATTTGATTTCAGAGGCTGACCTAGGTTTCACAGAAGCTTGGTTATAAAGTGCTACAATAAAGGATACTCAGACCTCTGCAACAGAAATTGAAAAAAGTGAGAAATTTACTCATCTATAACAAAACCCTAGATTCAGTAGAAAAATAAATTACAAAGTATGAGCAGGCTACGAGAGCACCTTCCTTCCCCTCAGTTCAGTTTTACTTGGCACTGGAGAAGTTCAACAGTTGGGGGAAATGCCCTGGATAAGTTCATGAGGCCTATTTTTTTTTTTTTTTTTATTATGGGTAAAAATCAAAATTCTCACAATACATACAAACATTTGCAAAATGATATATAAATATATATGCATATATGTGTATTTGCTTACAAAAATGTTGTTTATATATATATATATATATATACATATATTTTAAGAGGTGCTTAGATTACCCAAAATATTACACGGAACCCACTGGGATTCCCATGTTGCCCACCTCCCACATGAGGCCTATTTTTTAATTACAAAGAGAAATGATGGGAAGCACATGTGGCTCAAGCGATTAGGCTCCCATCTACCATATAGGAAGTCCTGGGTTCATTTCCCAGGGCCTCCTGGTGAAAGTGAGCTAGCCCACGCAGAGAGCTGTCCTGTGCAGAGATGGCCCATGCAGAGAGCTAGTGCAACAAAAAGAGACAAAGGGAAGAGACAATGAGAGACATGACAAACCAGGGAGCTGAGGTGGTTCAAGCAATTGAATGCCTTTCTCCCACATTGAAGGTACCAGGATGGGTTCCCGGTACCTCCTAAAGAGAAGAAAAGACAAGCAGACACAGAGAGAGCATATAGCAAATGGACACAGGGAGCAAGACGGCAAGCGCAAAAAGAACAAAGGGTGGTGGGGGGGATAAATAAATAAAAATAAATCTTTGGGAGGCGGCTGTGGCTCAATCAGTGGGGCTCCCGTTTACCACGTGGGAGGGCCCGGGTTCGGTTCCTGGGGCCTCCTGGTGAAGGCAGGCCCGCCCGCACAGCATGGTTGGCTGGCCCAGCGAGCACGAGCAGCAAGGGGGGGATAAATGAATAAATAAATTAAAAATCTTAAAAAAAAAAAAAATAAATAAATAAATAAATCTTTAAAAAAGATATTCACAAAAAAACAAAGAAATTAAATAAACTTTGCTCTTGTCTTAAAATGTCTCCTTACTTCTAAAAAAGTACACACAAACACTAAATTTAAGGGATCTGTTTTATTAAGAGATTAAGAACTGGAAACCATATTCAGTGGGTCAAAGAAGAAATTGCAAGTGAAATCAGTAAATATATTGAGACAAATGAAAATAAGAACACAAAGTATCAAAACTTATGGGATACAGCGAAAGCAGTCTTGAGAGGGAAATTTATAGCCCTAAATGCCTATATTAAGAAACAAAGCGCTAAACTCAAAGATTTAACTGAACAACTTGAGAAACTAGAAAAAGA
>JAKSZT010053887.1:30360416-30385450 GCA_026826555.1 Tolypeutes matacus
GCAACATGGATGAACCTGGAGGACATTATGTTGAGTGAAGCAAGCCAAACACAAAAGGACAAATACTGTATGAATGCATTATTATGAACCAAATATATTGTGTAATATATTGTTTGATTCAAAAAAAAAAAAAAAAAAATTTACATGTATCCATTACATTTAATTGAGAAATGTAAACAAAACAAAACAAAACAAAACAAAAAACCCAGACTAATGAGGTTTAAAGAAAGCCAGTCCAATGAACAAAAAGGAACAAAATCATTTAAATTACCTATGAACTAATCAGAGACCACTGGGATGGGAAAAAAATCCATGAATTTCCCCCCTAGGAATTGCTTTTTCTGTATGCTAACCAAGAATACTTTATCCTTTTGTACTACTTATTTTAGAAATATTTTTTGCCACTATAAAAGTATGTGCTAATTAATTCTAAGACAACAAATCATATAAGAATGGAAAGAGCAGAAAAATATATTTTTTTCTAGCCTATGATTATACAAGAAAGTTAAAGCTTTAAAAAAAAAACACAAGTATTTTAATTAAAGCCTACATAATCAATACAGTATTCTAAGTTTGTTGATCTGTTTGTATTAGTGTAAATTTTATTTTTATAAATTCACTTTAGAAACATTCTGATTATTCAACACAGTGGAAAAGTTAAGTAAACCAATGTATACCTTTCCCTTTAAAGGAATATAAAGCAGCCAATAAAAAAGTATGTTACTAAAAAGCATATGATAAACTTAAAATATATTCTTGATATTATGTGAAAACTGAAGGACACAAACATATATATATTTATATCATATATTCTAATAACAATAGGGTAAAACATATAAAAACTAAGAGAAAAGGAAAAAGCTGGTGAGAAGTATACTAATATATTAGTGGCGTTTTCTGGTTGGTAGGACATTGTGTGTCTCTATTTCTTCTTTCAACTGTATGGTAGTTGCTAAATTTTCTATAATGAGTGAGTGTTGCTTTATAATAGAAGAAAATGTATGCTAAACTACTTAGAATTTCTCCAAATCATCAATTCTCATTCTTAACTCATAATGTTGACTCTTCTATCTTTATAGATTACCCTCTCCCTTAACTCCCACCCCTAAACTAACTCGTCCTTAGCTTTTCTGAGGCTTTCCTAGACTGTTTTTCTATGAGAAATTTTCACCGACTCATCCCACAGTACATTGTTTCTATTGTTAGTAACACTTCACGTACATTATAGTTAACCATTTATATGTTTCTTATTCAACTGGACTATGAGTTCCTAAGAAGAACATATATAGTTTAATGGCCTTGGTAACAGTGCCCTCACCTACATCTACCATTGCCATTAAAAACAGTTTGTCATATACTATAGAAGAGGCTCTTCAGGATTCAACAAATAGTTTGCATGACAGAAAAGAACAGTATACCATAGGAAGTAATAAATCATTGGAAAATATGGGGAATGCAGAAAAAAATCCCCTGGGAACAAGTGGCCAGACAATAGGAAATGACTGTTGATAAACTTGGTTGCCAGAACTTACAGAAATTTTGGGCAACTAGTTAGACGCCTTGACCATGTTCCTTCTCACACAGGAATTTCAGTAAACTGGGCCAAGCTAACTCCAGACTGCTGGAATCAATTCAGGGAAAACCAGAAATACAGTGAATTTTCACCTTAGTAAACAACCCTTCCCTTTGTCCTAATTAATCTGGCGTATAAAATTTATTGAAAGTCAGTATCTACAATCTTTTTATTAGTAATTGGTTTTCATCAGCCAAACTTGATGCTGAGCTCTTGCAAAAGACTGTGCTTTATCCACAACTACATTTCCAGAACCAAGCATGTGACAATCTGTTGTCACAAAGCACAATAAATTTTGTCAAGTTTGGTGGAGAAAATGAAAATGTACCTAGGTCATTCATTCACTATAAATAAAAAAAATTTCCAAAAGAAAGAATAAAAAAAACATCTGGTCACCACACACACACACACACACACACACAGTTTATTACTCTGAAGTGCTGAATTTAGGCACACATGCACAGGGGATCCTTATCATATTCATTTCAAAATCTGACTATGGTAAACTTTTTCCTGAGCAGACTTAATATCTTTCTTTCACAAGTAAGGGGAATTAGTTGGATAAGAGAACAATAGGTTGTTTTGAAATACTAACTTAACTACTATTAATACAATGTGAATTTATTCATCTCATTTAATAGAAAAACTTATTTTCATACTTCTATACAATAACATTCTTTTCCCCAGTATAATTAATTTCAATAGATGCTCTCAAATACTAGATATACACACTATTTTCAAACTGAAAGTTAACTGAGAGACATTTTTTTTTTTTGAGAAGGTACCAGGGATTGAACCCAGGACCTCATATATGGAAAGCAGATGCTCAAACCACTGAGCTATACCCACTTACCCTGATAGACTTTTAAAATTAGATATCAATAAGGAAATAATAAACAGTGAACTGAGCCAAACTCAAGAAATGACCCCAAAGTTTTTAATTTGGTAGACTGGGTGGATAGTGATGCCACCAACTTTAAGAAAAATACAGGAGGGAAGCGGCTGTGGCTCAATCAGTGGGGCTCCCGTTTACCATATGGGAGGCCCCGGGTTCGGTTCCCGGGGCCTCCTGGTGAAGGCAAGCCCGCCCGCACGGGGTGGTTAGCTGACCCAGTGAGCACAAGCAGCAAGGTGGGGATAAATGAATAAATAAATAAAATCTTTAAAAAAAAAAAAAAAAAGAAAAATACAGGAGACATGAATTAGGAGTTCAGTTTTTGATATGTAGAATTTAAGATCTCTAAAGGGATATTCAGGGAAGGGGATGTGGCTCAAGCGATTGAGCTCCCACCTACCACACAGGAGGTCCCTGGTTGTTTCCAGTGCCTCCTAAAAAAGACAGCGAGTTGGCACAATGGGCGGGCTTGGCAAGCTGACGCAACAAGATGACACAACAAGAGACACAAGAAGAAAAACATGAGAGACACAACAAAGCAGGGAATGGAGGTGGCTAAAGTGATTGGGCGCCTCAATTCTACACTGGAGGTTCCGGATTCGGTTCCCGGTGCCTCCTAAAGAAACAAGGAAGATGAACAGACAAAGCAAGTGAAAACAACGAGGGGACAGGGAGAAATAAATAAATAAAATAAATCTTTAAAATAAATAGGTACTCACTGATATTAGACATTATACCTAAACTACTTTAGAATTAAAAAAGGGGGAGAAGGGGGGGACACTACAAGAAAGGATTTGCATAACATTAGTGTGATAATTAACGGATGGTTTTCTACTTATTAATTTTTTTTTTTTTTTTTTTACCGGGAGGTACCGGGGATCGAACGCCGGTTTCTCCATATGGTAGACGGACGCTGAACCTCTTGAGCCACATCTGTTTCCCCTTATTAATTTTTTAAATTAAGATTTTCTAGAGTTAGAATCACAACAAATGCAGTCATTCCCGTTTGACTGTCATGTTAAGTCCTACCTTTAGTCTATACCTTACCTGATGGCAATGAGCCCTTCTGATGTGATGCATGCTGCAACTGGAGAATATGAAAGCAGTCATTTAGGCAGTTCATAGTTGCCATGGAAGTTGCTTTGAGCATTAAGAGGTCCTGGTCTAAGGAACTAAGATGGCCAGAAGCAGGAAGGCATTCAATACGTCTAATTAAATCTCTTTGTTGTCCTTCAGCATGAGACATCATCTAAAGAAAATAACAGTTTTGTGGATTACTCTCATGATTTCTGTATAACACATATATATATGTCACCATTTAGGTTATCATATTCAGCTTCTGAGAGAGAAATCTATTTTAAATTCGCTTGACTAGTGTAACCGTTGGGGAATTTGATGTAATTATGAATTCCAAAAATATAATTGAATCATGCTTGTAAACTGATCTGTTAATCTGGGCATGATTAGGTTAGGATTAGGGCGTTGAGCCCCACCCCTTGGTGGGTGGGGAATTGAATATAAAAGGCAAGGCAGGGAAGCGGCTGTGGCTAAATCAGTAGGGCTCCCGTTTACCATATGGGAGGCCCTGGGTTCGGTTCCCGGGGCCTCTTGGTGAAGGCAAAGCCCGCCCGCAGGGCGTGGTTAGCTGACCCAGCGAGCATAAGCAGCAAGGGGGGGATAAATGAATAAATAAATAAAATCTTAAAAATAAATAAATAAATAAATAAAAATAAAATAAAAGGCAAGGCAAAGGACAGTTGAAGCAGTCTTCTGAGAAGCAGTTTTGATGTTAGAAAGAAGGCCCCAGGAGAAGAGAAGCAAACCGTTTGCTTGATCGTCTATAGCTGACCTTGTGGAGGAAACAGGAGCTAAGCCCGGAGAGAAACACAGCCCCGGGAAGAGAGGAACCCCAGAAACCTGAACCCTGGCAAACGCCGGCAGCTGTCTTGCTCTAACACGTGGCAATGGAGTATGGTGAGAGAAGAAACTTAATGCTTATTGGCCTGGTATCTATGGACTTCTACCCCAAATAAATACCCTTTATGAAAACCAACCCATTTTTGGTATTTTACACTAGCACCCCTTTGGCTGACTAATACAACTAGTCTCTATTAATGAGCATTTAATGATGATAACTAATTGAGCACAACATGGCAATCTTTAGCAGCTGCCGTTTTCTGTGGAAACAAGAGTTAAAAAGACTTGCCAGAAAAAAAATAAAAATAAAAAATAAAAGACTTGCCAGTTTTAATTAACAGTATAGATTTATAGTCATCAAAAAGAACATTCCAGAACATCTTTAATAGCAGCATCAAATATTTCATTCCAACGTAAAAATTAATTCTTTCTTCTCAGCACCTCCAGTCAGATGCGATTTGAACCACATGATGGTTTACCTGCTTTCTCTTTCCTCATTTAACTTTCAGGTCCAATTAGGCTATCTTTAGAGCAAGTATTGACACAAGATTTTCAGGTTAAAAGAGTTTAATACACTATTATATTTTTTAAATTTATTGTGGTAACATATATACAACAGCAAATTTCCCATTGTAACCATTTTTAAGTGTACAATCCAGTGGCATTAATTACATTTACACCATCCAATACTGAAACTTTTTCATCACCAGAAAAAGAAACTCTGTACCCATTAAGGAATAACTCCATTCTCCCCTCCCCTGCAGCCCCTGGTAACATCTTTCTGTCTCAATGAATTTGCTTATTCTAGATATTTCATTTACATGGAATCATACAATATCTGTCCTATTGTGGTCTGGCTTATTTCACTTAGCATAATGCTTTCAAGGTTCATTCATGTTGTAGCATATATAAGAATGTCACTCCTTTTTACAGCTGAATAATATTCCATTATATGTATATACCACATTTTGTTTATTCATTCATCTACTGATGGATATTGGGTTGATTCCACCCTTTGGCTACTGTGAATAATGCTATTATGAACAACGGTGTGCAAGTATCTGTCCGAAACCCTGCTTTCAATTCTTTTGAGTACACACCAAGAAGTGGGATTGCCAGGTGTAGCAGTTTGATATTATTTATGAATTCCAAAAAGAGATATTGATTATGTTTGTAAACTGGTCTATTCCTCTGGGCATGATACTCTTTGATTTATTTAAATTCAAAGGCTTTACATTTATTTGATTACATCAAGATTAGGGCTTTGATTCAGCCATGTTATTAGGGCATGCAAGGTTGAGTCCCTGCTCCCTTGGTGGGCCAATAAAACAGACTCTTACACAGAAGTAGATACACAGAGAAGATACAAAGAGGAAGAGAGACAGCTCCATAGACATGGGAAGAGAGCTGAGCAATTTGCCTGATAGTATACAGCTGACTTTGTGAAGAGACCAGAGCAGCTGAGTCCAGGAAGGAATGAGCCCCAGAGGGAGAGAGACAAGCCCTATGCCAGCCTACAGCTGAGATCAGAAGAAGCTGGACCCACGGAGCCATATGTGGGAAAGGAAAGGCTGAAACCTCCCAGACATCACCCACAATCTTACATCAACACGTGGGAACAGACTTTGGGTGAGAAGTACGTCTTATGTTACCTTGATTGGACTCTCTAGGGTCTTGTAACTCTAAGCTTCTACCCCAAATAAATATCCTTTATAAAAGCTAACAGATTTCTGTTATTTTGCAGCAGCACCCCTTTAGCTGTCTAATATACAAGGTCAGAAAGTAATTCTATGTTCAACTTTCTGAGGAACTGCCAAACTGATTTCCACAGTGGCTGCACCATTTTACAATCCCACCAACAATGTATAAGGGTTTTCATTTCTCTACATTCTCAGCAACACTTATTATTTTCTGCTTTTTAATAAACATCCTCATGGGTGTGAAACAGTATCTCACTACAGTTTTGATTTGCATTTCCCTAATGACCAATGATGTTGAGCACCTTTTTAGGTGTTTATTAGCCATTTGCATATCTTCTTTGGAGAAAACTCTATTCGAGTCCTTTGCCCATTTTTGGACTGTCCTTTTGTTGTTAAGTTGGAGCAGTCTTTATACATTCTAGATATTAAACCCTTATGAGATATATGGTTTCCAAATATTTTCTTCTATTCTGTAGGTTGTCATTTCACTTTCTTGATAATGTCCTTTGACATAAGAAAGTTTTTAATTTTGATGAAGCCCCTTTTATCTAATTTTTTCTTTTTTCTTTTCTTTTTTTTTTTTTAAAGATTTTATTTATTTATTCATTTACCCCCCCTTGCTGCTTGTGCTCGCTGGGTCAGCTAACCACGCCATGCGGGCGGGCTTGCCTTCACCAGGAGGCCCCGGGAACCGAACCCGGGGCCTCCCATATGGTAAATGGGAGCCCTACTGATTGAGCCACAGCCGCTTCCCAATTTTTTCTTTTGTTGCTTGTTCTTTTGATGTCATATCAAAGAAACCACTGCCAAATTCAAGATTATGGTTTCCTCTTATGTTTTCTTCTAAGAGTTTTATGGTTTTAGCTCTTATCTTTATTTTTTATTTTTTTTTAAAGATTTTATTTATTTATTCATTTATCCCCCCCTTTGCTGCTTGTGTTCGCTGGGTCAGCTAACCACGCCGTGCGGGCGGGCTTGCCTTCACCAGGAGGCCCCGGGAACCGAACCTGGGGCCTCCCATATGGTAAACGGGAGCCCTACTGATTGAGCCACAGCCGCTTCCCATAGCTCTTATCTTTAGGTCCTTAATTCATTTAGTTAATTTCTATATATGGTGTGAGGTAGAGGAATATGCTATTCTTTGAACAGAAGCCCTGTTCACTGTTCCAGTGACTGGAATAACAATGATTGATGAGCAACCCAATTTTTTTTTAGATGAAAACCGAATTTGTTATACTTAATTACTTTCAATCATGAGAAGGGATAAATTCTCAAAGTTCTCATATTGCTCATTCTTTGAACACAAGTTTAATTCACATAGAAACTATAATAGAGAAACTCGTTTAGTTCTCAGAGGTTCTGCTGCAGATGAACACAGTCCATCAGAGGGCTAGTAAAATAGAGATGCAAAATGATCCTGCCAAGCAAATCAAATGAGTCCTACCTGAAATATTCTCTGAAAACTTAGGCCATAGTAAGAGATCAAACATTCACCCTTCCCTGAAAAAAAAGTTTTTAAATGAGAAATGTAGATATGAAGGTATTCATATATACACATTTATAACATGTTTATACATGCATATATATGTGTGCTTTGTGTGGGCATATATGTGTTTGCATATAAAAATGGGGACTAACTCTCAATAATCCAAACTTAAGAATAGGTATGACCACTTCAGAAAGCAGTTTGGCAATATCTACTAGAAGTAAATATAAATATACCTCATGATTCAACAGTTACACTTTTACATACTCAACAGATATATATTCATATGTTTATCAATCCAAATGTCTATCAACAATAGAATGGATATAAAATTTTATGGTACATTACAAGGAATATTATGCAGCAATAAAAAGAAACAGCTACAGGGAAGCGGCTGTGGCTCGATCAGTGGGGCTCCTGTTTACCATATGGGAGGCCCCGGGTTCGGTTCCCGGGGCCTCCTGGTGGGGGCGGGCCCGCCCGCACGGCGTGGTTGGCTGACCCGGCAAGCGCAAGCAGCAAGGGGGGGATAAATGAATAAATAAATAAAATCTTAAAAAAAAAAAAAAGAAACAGCTACACTAAACATCATCGGTAAACTTCAAAAATATGGTATTGACTGAAAAGAAGCCAGATAGAAAGGAGTACATACTTTATGATTTCAGTTTTAGAATTTCCAAAAATAGGCAAAACAAGACAAGACAGTGGGAAAGAGGTTTAGTAACTGGGAGAGTGGGGCCATGAGAGGGTCTTCTAGGATGCTGATAATATTTAATTTGTTCCCAAGGAGTAATTACATGGAAATTATATAAGATATACACTTACAATGTGTGTACTTTTCTATATTATGAGTCAATACAAGTTTAATAAAGGGAAAAAAAACCTTAGGATATCCACAACATAAATGATCAGTAGTCACAATATAATAACCTTGAAAGAAGGAAAAAAAAAAAAAAGTGTGTTTCTTTGTGCAGATGGCCCAAAAAGCCAACTGCTAGTAATGATTTTGGAAGTGAAAAGGTCTAAGAAAGTAAAGTTCTTGGTTAGGAAAAAAACTTTAAATATAAGTAAAGCACAAATGTTAAAATGTATTAACAAAACAAATAAGGTGATCATATAGTTATAGAGAAATGGAAAAGTGATTTGTGAAATTGTATTAAGTGAATGTTCCTGTCACTACAAAACCAGTTCCTCACAAAAAAGAAAACTTCAGGAAAGCTGAAAACTTAGTCAACCTGTGTTTTCTGGTGACACATGGCTAATATGATGATACTAATATATCAATTAGATGACATCTAGTTTTATCTGTAAACCAAATTAGATTCTTCACTTGTATTTTAGTTGTCTGTCTCCATACTAGAAGAAAATTTTAGCTCCTACCAGGGCCCTGTGTAGTACCAGCATGAAGCATGTACTCAATAATAGAGTGAATCAACATGGCACTAATAAAAAACAATGGACAAAGAGGCAAAAGCTGTCCAAGGGGCCTGCTTAGGGGGTCAGCAGACCAGGACAGTACTACACAACTCCCAGGAAGATGAGGGACAGAGTGACGAAGAAGCTGAAATGACAAACGTGAGTTACCAAGCCCCCGTGGCAGCCAGGAAGGGCTCCCCTCACCTACCTCCAAGATATTAAGCTGGGTAAAACCCTTGGCTCAATGAAGCCAACTGAGGGGAACAGACATCTTCCTTCTTGTCAGCTGTTTCAAGGGAAAGGGGTGGGGAGGTTGGGGTGCTTTTCTTCCGTGAATTTGGCCAGCAGAGCCCACTTTCTAGAGATTCAACACAGGAACACAGGGAAGACAAGACTGAAACACCTCAGTGGAAAGGTGTGTTAACTAGTGCCATCTGCTGGCCGGTCTGGAAATTGTATGGACAAAAATTGTTCATGCTCTCTGTATCCAACCCCTGGGAAAAAGTCTGGGCCCCACTAATGAGTTCCTGGCCTGATTTTGAAAACCTAAGCTGGGCAATTTTAAAGACTAACAATAAGTTGAACCAAATATCAAAGTGGGGGAAAAAACAATAGGCAAGAGAGAGAAATTGGCCATCAGAAAAAATTCACCAACATACTCAAGATGCCTAAACATCAGTAAAAACTTACCAGCTATACTAGGAAACAGGAACAGATGGCCCAGCCAAAATAACAAACCAAATATCCTGAAGAGATAAAGGATTTAAGACAATTAATCAGTGATAATCATACAACTCTCCTAAATCACTTCAAAGAATTTACAGAAAATCTGACTAAAGAAATAAAGGATATTAAGAAGATACTGAGAGAGCATAAAGAACCATTTGAAAGCCTGCAAAGAAAAGTAACAGACCTTATGGGAATGAAAGACACGATGGATGAGATTAAAAATACATTACAGGCATATAGGAGCAGATTTGAATTGCTTGAAGACAGAATTAGTGACTTCAAAGGCAGAACATCTGAACTGGAAAAGACAGGAGAACAGAAAGAGAAGAGAATGGAAAAAAATGGAACAGAGTCTCAGGGAATGGAATGACAACACAAAACACACAAACATTCGCATTATTGGTGTTCCATAAGGAGAAGAGAATAGAAAAGGGGCAGAAAAAATATTTGAGGAAATAATGATTGAAAACTTCCCAATCCTTATGAAGGACATAAATATCAATATCCAAGAAAGAAAACATACCCCAAACAGGATAAATCTCAAGGGACCTACCCTGAGACACCAACTATTGAATGACAAATATCAGAGATAAAGAGAGGATTCTGAAATCAGCAAGAGAAAAGTAAAGCATCACATGCAAGGGAAGCTCGATAAGATTAAGTGCAGACTTCTCATGCGAAACCATGGAGGAGAGAAGAAAATGTATTTAAGGTACTGAAAGAGAAAAACTGTGAGCCAAGAATTCTATATCCAGCAAAGCTATCCTTTAAAACTGACAGTGAGTTCAAAGTCTTCACAGACAAACAAAACCTGATAGAATATGTCACCAAATGACCAGATTTGCAAGAGATACTAAAGGGAGTGCTGCAGCATGAGAGGAAAAACCAAAGGTGAGAGAGACAACCAACAAGATGGCAGCAGAGTAAGGAGCTCCTAGAGACAGCTCATGCTACAGGGCAGTTAGTAATCACCCAGAGCCATCTAAAGCACCTGTTTGGGGGCTCCAGGAGACCAGAAAAGCACCCTGCAACATCCTTGAATGAATGGAAGGAGAAGACTGCCCATCTGCAGAGAAGATTTGTAAGTACAGCACTCAACGCCCGATTAGTAAATTTGGCAGGCTAAAGTATAATCCTAAGAACATCTAAAGTTTTTACCTGTCCAAGTCAGAAAGAGGGCTGTAGCTGATATTTTAATTCCGCCCCTGGCATGAGGGGAAGCAGGGTGGACTGAAAATCACAGTGCTGGTAGGGACCGGCTTCTTTCCATCCATATTAGATCACAGCTCTAGCATAAGCCCTAACCCCACCTCCAGCAGGGAGGAAGCTGGGGGGAGCTGCGCCAGCCTCTCTGGGAAAATACAGGCTTTACCACAGAAGCCAGTGATCATCCTACTCTGGAGGCGCAAGCCACCTCAGGAGCTATTCTGTGGCTGGAAGTGGAACTTCCATTTCCCAAAAAGAGGGGAGAAAGAGACAGTTGGCCACCGATTTCAGCTACTGATTAATAAATTCGGCTGGCTAAAGTATAACCCTAAGAACAGCTAATATCTGAAACTTTCCAAGTCGGAAAGAGGCAGGTAGCTGCCCTTTTAACTCCACTTCCAGCAAGAGGGGAAGCTGGGCTAACTGAAAATCACAGTGACGGTAGGGACAGGTTTCTTTCACCCAGATCAGTCTTCAACCCTAGCCCAGGCTTCAGTTCCATCTCTAGCAAAGAGGAAGCTGGCGGGCCCTGCACCAGCTTCTCTGGGTAACTGCAGGTACATTCGGCTGGCACAGGTTGAATAGCCAGAAGTCTACTGGGGCAACTGTGGTCATTTTGTACCTGCACAGCAAAGACTGCCGCCCACACGTGCAGCTCCATGCCCGCCCCAGGGAGGGGAGAAAGGGGCATGGACCTTCATCTGTCTCTCTGGGTAACTAAACTCTAGGTCTGCACGACTTGCTTATTACACATGGCTGTGGCTCTGTCCCCACTCCTCGCAAAGGAGAAAGTCAGGAAAAGCTTCATCAGTCCCTGGGGCAATGAGGGCAGCTTGAGGCTCCATATCTTACAGCACCAACTACATCCTTGGCTCCTGCTACACAACCAGGAAGGAATAAAGGGCAAGAAATCCCTAAACTAAAGAGAAACTGCACCCAGAATAAATAAATCTAGTAAGCCAGATGCCAAGACGCCCACAAAAAATTACAATCCAAACCAAGAAACAGGAAGATATGGCCCAGTTAAAGGAACAAGATAAGCCTCGGGATGACATAAAGGAGTTGAGACAACTAATCACAGATGTTCACACAAATCTCCTTAATAAATTCAATGAGATGGCTAAAGAGATAAAGGATATTAAGAAGACACTGGATGAGCAAAAAGTAGGATTTGAAAGCATACATAGAAAAACAGCAGTTCTTATGGGAATGAAAGGCACAATAAATGAAATTAAAAATACATTCAAGGCCTATAACAGCAGATTTGAAGAGGCAGAAGAAAGGATCACTGAGCTCGAAGACAGAGCCTCTGAAAGCAAACATAGAAACGAAGAGATGAAGAAAAGAAAGGAAAAAATTGAACAAGGTCTCAGGGAACTAAACGACAGCAAGAGATGTGCTAACATATGTGTCATGGGTGACCCAGAAGGAAAAGAGAATGGAAAAGGGGCAGAAGGAATGTTTGAAGAAATAATGGTAGAAAATTTCCCAACCCTATTGAAGGACATAGATATCCAAGTCCAAGGAGCACAACGTACTCCCATCTGAATAAATCTGAAAAGACCAACTCCGAGACACATATTAATCAGAATGTCAAATGCCAAAGACAAAGAGAGAATTCTGAGAGCAGCAAGAGAAAAGTAATGCATAATATATAATGGATACCTAATAAGATTAAGTGCCGATTTCTCATCAGAAACCATGGAGGCAAGAAGACAGTGGTATGATATATTTAAAATACTGCAAGAGAAAAACTTTCAGCCAAGAATCTTATATCTGGCAAGATTGTTTTTCAAAAATGCAGGCAATTTTAGAATATTCATAGATAAACAGAAACTGAGAGAGTTTGTAACCAAGAGACCGGCTTGCAGGAAATACTAAAGGCTGTGCTACAGCCTGAAAAGAAAAGACAGGAGAGAGAGGCCTGGAAGAGACTCTAAAAATGAAGATTATATAAATAAAAGTAACTAAAAGTGTCAAAAGAGTGCTGAAAATAAAATATGACAGAACCCAAATTTTAGGAATAAACTTAACCAACGATGTAAAGCACTTGTATTGAGAAAACTCAACTCATTGTTAAAAGAAATAAAAAAGTTTCTTTTGGAAATTGGAAGAACATTCCATGCTCACGGATTGGAAGACTAAATATCATTAAGATGTCAATTCTACCCAAATTGATATAGAGATTCAATGCAATCCTGATAAAAATTCCACCAGCATTTTTTAAACAAATGGAAAACACAATTATCAAATTTATTTGGAAGGGTAAGAGGTATCAAGTAGCCAGAAACATCTTAAAAAAGAAAAGCAAAATTGGAGGACTCTCACTTCCGGACTTTAAATCATATTACCTAGCTACAGTGGTAAAAACAGAACAGTACTGACAAAAAGACAGACACATAGACAAATGGAACCGAACTGATGGCTCAGAAATAGGCCCTCACATCTATGGTTAAGTGATTTTTGACTAGCCTGTCAAACCCACCCAGCTTGGGCAGAACAGTCCATTCAACAAATGGTGCTGAGAAAACTGGATATCCATAGTAAAAGAAGGAAAGAGGATCCCTATCTCACACCTTATTCAAAAATTAACTCAAAATGGATCAAAAATGTAAATATAAAGGCAAGAACCATAAAGTTTCCAGAAGAAAATGTAAGAAAATATATTCAAGACCTGGTGGTAGGTGGTGGATTCTTAAAGGAGGACTGAGATGGACTACTGATGTTTAATGTATGTAGAAGTTTTAATTAACTTTACTGTAAAAGTGTGGAAATGTATAGAGTGGATGGTAACACATTATAGTGAGTAACAGCTGGTTTATAAATGGGAATGTGCCTGAAAAGGGTAATCTAGGGATGTAAATGCCATTGAGAGAACACTAGAGAATAATCTAGGGATAGAATAACACAGTAAACCCAGAGGTGGATGAGAATTGTGGTTGATGGTACACAGATGCAAGAGTGTCCTTTATGAACTAGAGCAGATGTACATCACTATTGCAGGGAAGTGGGAATGTGGAGAAGCATGGGAAAAATACAACTGGAGTGACCTATGGACTGTGGTTAACAGTAATAATGAAATATTCATGCATCTATGCTAAAGATGTACTGTGTTGATAATCGGGGAGTATGAAAAAAGTGTGCCAAATGTACACGATGGACCATGGTTAGTGGTAATATTCTGATGATATCTCATAATCTATAACAAATGTTCCATCACAGTGTGTGTTGATAGAGGGGTATTGTGTGGGAATTCTGCACATGTGCATGATTGCTTTGTAAATTTACAACTTCTGTCATAAAAATATATTTTAAAAATAATAATAGGGTGGGTTGGGGGAAAAACACACCAAATGTCAGATAGAGACTATAGTGAGTAGTAAGATTTTGAAAATATTCTTTCATAATTTATTACAAATGTCTCACAACAATGCAGGGTGTTGGTGGTGGGTTGATGTATGGGACCCCTGTATGATGTTATGTATGTTTGCTATGTAAGTTCACAACTTTTACAATAGTTATTGTTTATGTATGTTCATGTAGAAATGATATAAAAACAATAGGATGAGTTGGGGGGAAAATATTTTGGTTAGTAGTAATATTTTGAGGATACTCTTTAATCATTAGTTAAAAATGTTTTACAACAATGCAAGGTTGGTGGTAGGGTGATATGAGAGCCCTGTATGATGTTATGTATGTTTGTTTTGTAAGTTCACAACTATTACTATACACTTATTCTTTATTTATGTTTACGTATGTGATACACTTCAATAAATTAAAAACACACACACACAAAAACAAGGGTGAGAGATTTGGAGAAGAGTTTAGAAATGAGGGTTAATAGGAAGGGTAAACTAAAAGATAAGAAGACAGACAACAGAACAATATGACAACAGAAAACCGAAGGACAAAATGGATGAAGTAAATAATGCCTTTACAGTAATAACACTGAGTGTTAATGGATTGAACTCTCAATCAAAAGACATAGACTGGGGGTGGATGTGGCTCAAATGGTTGGGCGTCCGTCTGCCATATTTGATCCCCGGGACCTCCCGGTAAAATAAAATATATATATAGAAGATGCATGGGCTGCCAGGCTCTGTGTGCCGGTGAGCCGCCAGATCCCGGGAGCCATGGAGCAAGAGGATGATGTAACAGGAGAGAGGCGCAGGAGAGAGACAAGACAAGATGCTCCGAAAGCTCCAAAAACCAGGAACCAAGGTGGTGCAGGTGGTAGAACACCTCTCTCCTACATCGGAGGTCTCCAGGATCGAATCCTGGTGAAGACTGGAGAAGGAGGATGAGAAGAGATGGCAGGAAACAGACACAGAGAATTGACCAGCGAATGGACAGCGAATGGACAGCAAATGAGGAAGGGGGGGTTTAAAATGGAAAAAGTAAATAAACTTTAAAAAAAAAAAAAAAAGACATAGACTGATAAAATATATAAAAAAATATGTTCTGTGTAATATTTTGGGTAATCTAAGCACCTCTTAAAATATATGTATATATATATATATATATATAAATAACATTTTTGTAAGCAAATACACATATATGCATATATTTATATATCAAAAAAAAAAATATATATATATATATATGAATCGTCTATGTTATCTACAAGAGACCCACCTCAGGCGTAAGGACACCACCAGGTTAAAAGTGAAAGGTTGCGGGAAGCGGCTGTGGCTCAATCAGTAGGGCTCCCGTTTACCATATGGGAGGCCCCGGGTTCGGTTCCCGGGGCCTCCTGGTGAAGGCAAGCCCGCCCGCACGGCGTGGTTAGCTGACCCAGTGAGCACAAGCAGCAAGGGGGGGATAAATGAATAAATAAATAAAATCTTTAAAAAAAAAAAAAAAAAAAAAAAGTGAAAGGTTGGAAAAAGGTATTCCATGCAAATAGTAACCAAAAAAGAGCTACAGCAGACCAGATAAATGTAAAATAACAATATTATAGTATATGAACAATAATTATTCAGTGCAACTAGCAAATTGTTCCTGAAATCAGTATTCTCTACGTTTCTTCATACAAAATGAACACTTGCTTTTAATTGAGGAGGACTAGAGAAGAGATATGTTTTTGGATAGTTCATTTTTCTATAACCCTTTCTTATGCGTACTCAGTAATTAAAATAATATATCTATATCAATAATGATTTAGCATGACTACTGTTGAAAAGATTTTGAGTATTTCTACCTCATAAAATTATGAGTTGGCATAGTGATATCTGCTGTAATCCATTCCAATAAGATGTGAAGAACTCCCAAATAGGAATTTGATTAACCAGAAAGAATTATGGCCAAAATGGAAATTAAATAACTAAACCAATAATTTATTTCATTCTTAGAGATTATGTCCAATAGTTAGAGCTGTAATATAAAAATTAGAATTATGTTGTAATTATTAATTTCTATATTAGAATTATTATTTACATTTATAAATTTTTGTTGCTATACTATCTATTTCTTCTTATAATTGATTATATTAAATCTAAACTGACCTTGGGGGAAAAAAATATATATATATAGCACTAATAATAAACAGTAAGATTAAAATAGATCATTTCATTTTAATTAGGTAAAGTTTTGAAATTAATTCATACTCAAATACACTGACACTATTCTCAACAAGCAATAGCTTTTGCCAAGCATTACTTAATCTAATGCTGGACTTTGAAATGTTCATTTCAAACTTACCCTGAATTATATCTTCGCAAGCTGGATAACTCTAGAACAGCAATTTTCAACGTGTGTTCAGCAGACCTTTGTGGGTCTAAGAGGGTCTGTGGGTCAAAACTATTTTCATAATAATTCTAAGAATTTATTTTCCTTTTCACTGCGGTGACATTTGTACTGATGGTGCAAAAGCAATGGTGGGTAAAACTACTAGCATCTTGGTGAGAAACAAGGCAGTGGCATCAACGACACTGGCTAATAGTCATTGTATTCTTCACTGCCATGCACTCACAGGAAAAATTAAAAAGCCAGTTTTACTTAAGAATGCCCACGGGAACAGATGTAACTCAAGCAGTTGAGCTCCTGCTTTCCACATGGGAGGACCCAGGTTTGGTTCCTGGTGCCCCCTAAAAACAAAAAAACAAACAACAAGCAAACAAACGAAAAACACAACCCAGGGGAGCGATGTAGCTCAGTGGTTGAGCACCAGCTTCCCACATATGAGTTCCAGGGATCAATCCCCGGCTTCAGTACCTCAAAAAAAAAAAAAAAAAAAAAATGTCCTTGAAAAGGCAGTAACAATGATCAGTGTTACTAAATCTTGACTCTTAAGCACACATATTTTTATTAGTCTATGTGAAAAGTGGGAAATACAAATAAAGCATTTGTCCTTTATACCAAACTATGGTGATTCCATAGTTTTTTGAGGAAAAGCACTTGTGTAACTCGCTGTTTTTTTCACAGATCATTATTTTACTTGAAAGAATGACTGACAGAAACTATACAGCTTCAGACTTGGGGGTATTTGGCAGGCATTTTCTTGAAAATGAATGAAGTAAACCTGTCACTTCAAGAAAAATTAATAACAGTATTTGCAGCCAATTATAAAATTTGAGCTTTAAAATAAAAATTAGCATTCTAAAAAATCTGTATTGACATTGTAAGCTGGACAGCTTCCAAATATTGAAAGAGTTCTCTGATAAGATTGGTACTGATGTTAACAAATGTGATTTCTTGGTATTTTATAATGATGAAGTGGGACAACATCTGGCAGAGCTGCACAATGCAGCAAACTAATATTTTCCAAATGAACAATGGATGATGGTACAAAATCATGCATAGGTTAAATACATTCAAAGTGCAACACAGACCAATGGATTTTCATTTAACAAAATAAGAAATATTCATCGATATATGTGATGGTTTGCTAAACAAAGACCCTAGAAGACATAAACAGTATTTAGAAGAATTTTGTGACAAAAACAAACAAGATATTATTTTGTGCATTTTAACATGATTTTAATTCATACTTACTTCTCTGACTTCCACAAGATGGTCTGGAGGTAAGTGAGCTCTTTTACTCACTGATTGCAGTTTGGAATGTCCAACGTTAAAAAAAGAAATGGTATTTTGACTTGGTCTCCTCTGAGATATAGGAGAATTGCCACTAGATGCAAGCGAGAAGCTACGTGACTTCAGAGGAGGATTATTCTGTTAGAAAAAGAAAATCATTCCTTTTTTAAAAAAGTAAGGCTCTATAACACTTAACCTACCATACACTTAAAGTTTACACATGAACAGTTTTAAAATTAAATTATAGAGTTGACTATAAGAACATTTATGAAGATGACAAAATTTAAGATACTCAGAACTTAAGCATTTCACAATCAAGTGATAATTTATTTAGAAAACTCATGTCTCATTCTATGTTATCAAAATATTTTTTCACATTTCACAAATATTAGAATAACCAGAAATATCTAATTTCAGGTTTCTAAACACCACTGAATTGAAGCAAAAACTATATTCAGCAATATGCAAAATGATAAATTTTCTAATAGAGCATGTTGGTATCTTTGGAACAAACCAGTACTTTCTTATCACTGCCTATGATTAGAATCTTGCAATATGATTAGAGTTTTTGTGTCAGTTTTCCAGAAGACTAGGTTGTATGCCTAAATCACAAACAACTTTTAAAAAACACAAAGAAAAAAAAACCAAAAGAAAAAAAAAGAACACAAGATAGAATGAAAACATGTATATAATTAAAATAAAAGTCAAATTATTGCCCAGGTATAGAAATCTTCAAATATGCTGCCTCTATTTTACTTTTTGGACCTCTCTAACCTCAGATTTTAAGTATTAATTAACTCTCTTGCACCTTAAAAAATAAAATATAAAACACTCTAAAGAAGATTTACAAATGACCAACAAGCACATGAAAAGATGCGCACCATCATTAGTCATTTGGAAAATGGAATGAAATACTCCTTCATATCCACAAGAAAGCTAAAATTAAAAAAATAAAAACAAAATTAACAATAAAAAAACAAATGTTGCCAAAGACGTGGAGAAATTACTGGTGGAACTGTAAAATGGTGCAACCACTGTGGATACAGCCTGGCAGTTCCTCAAACAATTAAACACAGATTTACCACATGACCCAGCAATTCCATTTGTAGGGTATAAACAAAGAGAAATGAAAATAGATTTTCACACAAAAACTGGAGCTCAAATGTTCCTAGTAGAATTATACATAAGAGCCACAAAATGGAAACAATCAAATTCCCATCAACTGAAGAATGGATAAGCAAAATGTGATATATCCATACAATAGAATATTATTCAGCCAAAAAGGAATGAAGTACTGATACATGCTACAACATGATGAACTACAAAAACATTAAAAGTAAAAGAAGAGGACTTCCGGGAAGATGGCGGACTAGTGAGACATGGGAATCTCTTCTCCAGAAAAATACCTAGAGGACAAGCTGAAACAGCCCCGAAAAAGATCTTCTAGGGTTTAGGACAGCAGGTGAGGGCTGCACACCACCCAGAGGAGAAAGGGACAGAAGAGGGAAATCGACTACGGAACTGTGAGTTGCAAGTAGCAGCTTCTGCTGCTGCCAGCACCATCCCCCACACTCTTCAGAATTCTCTGGGCCTGCGACCACAGGCAAAGAGGGCTTCAGGGATCTGCCACTCCCAGAAAGGGGAGAGAGAGGGAAACAGCCTTAGGCTGACTCAGGTTCTGACCTGAAATTTGGGCTGCACAGCACCACGGACCCTTCTACTACACGGCAGTTTGCCCTGGGAGCCTGGAAAGGACTGGAGAAATCCGATCCTCGCAACCTCTCTCTCTTCTAGCCTGGACTAATTGTTGAGGACACCATGGAAGAGGGGAGAGAGAGCCTGGGGCTGACCCTGCTTTGGACTCCCAGGTTTGGTCTGCCCTGTCCAGAGAGCCCTTCCAGGCTGGGTGGGGCTGCGCCATTGTTTGCCTTGGAGCCTGCAAGGGGCTAAAGATATACAAACCTCCCAATCTCTTCCTCTACTAACAGGGACTGATTGTTGAGGAGTCAGAAGGGAGTGGAAATATTTCCTAGCTGGGAAAAGGGGGGTGCTACGAGGGAAGTCTGGAGAACTGTCTCAGAAAGTTTGAATCACAGGGCTCTTAGCCCCTAGACAGGAAGCTCTATCACATTGATCTGGCCTGGGTCACAACAAATATGCTCCGACCAGGCATTGAATTGAGAGCTGCCAACAAGCGCCTCTACTGGCAAACCAAGGAAGTGCACGTAAGAAAATTAATAAGTAAGAGAGGCTTTTCCTGGCCTCTACATCCTCCCTGCCCAAGGCCCTAGGAAACGACTCTACAACCAATTACTGGGTCCAGTGCCCAGTTTCGAGCAACCAGCAGAACAATCCTAACAATCAAGGTTGAGCCAAAAATCAAAGAGCGGTGGTAACGCACAGCCTCCTGCCACTAAAACCCCATAAAAGAGAAAGAGATAGAGCATCTATGTAAAATACAAACTAACCAGATGCCTAAGCACCAACAAAAAATTACGGGCCATACTAAGAAAATAGAAGACATGGCCCAAGAAAAGGAATACAGCAAAGTCCCAGAAGAGATGCAGAATTTGAGAGAACTAATCAGTGAGATGAGCACACATTTCCAAAATCAAATTATTGAGATGAAAGAGAATATAGCTGAAGAGATCAATGACATCAAGAAGTCATTGTGCGAATGTAAAGAAGAATTTGAAATCATGAACAGAAAAGTAACGGAGTTCATGGGAATGAAAGACACAATAGGTGAAGTCAAAAATACATTTTGGGAAGCAGCTGTGGCTCAATCAGTGGGGCTCCCGTTTACCATGTGGGAGGCCCTGGGTTCGGTTCCCGGGGCCTCCTGGTGAGGGCAGGCCCGCCCGCACGGCGTAGTTGGCTGACCCGGCAAGCACAGGCAGCAAGGGGGGGATAGATGAATAGATAAATAAAATCTTTAAAAAAAAAAAAAAAATACATTTGAAGCATACAACAGCAGACTCGAAATGATAGAAGAAAGAATAAGTGATACTGAAGACAGAGCAGCTAAAATTGAAGAGAGAAAAGAACAGAGAGAGAACAGAATGGAAAAAATTGAGCAGGGGCTCAGAGAGTTGAATGACAACACAAAACACAAGAACATACGTGTCATGGGAGTTCCAGAAGGAGAAGAGAAAGGAAAAGGGGCAGAAAGAGTATTTGAGGAAATAATAGCTGAAAATTTCCCAACTCTCACGAAAGAAATAAACTTACATGTCCAAGAAGCACACCGCACCCCAATAA
Source organism: Tolypeutes matacus (assembly GCA_026826555.1). Lineage (NCBI taxonomy): Eukaryota > Metazoa > Chordata > Mammalia > Cingulata > Chlamyphoridae > Tolypeutes > Tolypeutes matacus. Next base: position 30,381,632 of record JAKSZT010053887.1, read on the forward strand.
GAATAAATCCAAATAGACCTATGCCAAGACACATATTATTCAGAATGCCAAATGTAAAAGATAAAGAGAAAATTCTCAGAGCAGCAAGAGAGAAGCAAACGATCACGTGCAAAGGACGTCCAGTAAGACTTTGTGCAGATTTCTCTTCAGAAACCATGGAGGCGAGAAGACAGTGGTATGATACAATTAGGAAACTGAAAGAGAAAAACTGCCAGCCGAGAATTATTTATCCAGCAAAACTGTCCTTCAAATATGAAGGTGAATATAAAGTATTCACAAACAAACAGAAACTAGGAGAGTTTGCAAAAAAGAATCCACCTTTGTAGGAAATATTAAAGGAAGCCTTAGAACCTGAAAGAAAAAGACAGGAGAGAGAGGCTTGGAGGAGAATATAGAATAAAGAAAAGCAGAAAGGATAACCAAAAGAGTAAAAAGAAAGACAAAAATAAGATGACATATGAAAACCAAAGAATAAAATGGAGGAAATAGTGCTTTTTCAGTAATATCATTCAATGTGAATGGATTAAATTCCCCAATCAAAAGATACAGGCTAACAGAATGGATAAAAAAACATGAGCCATCCATATGCTGCTTACAAGAAACTCACCTCAGATACAAGGATACAAGCCGGCTGAAAGTAAAAGGTTGGAAAAAGATACTCCATGCAAATAGTAAATAGAAAAGAGCAGGGGTAGCTATACTAATATCAGACAAAACAGACTTCAAATGCAAAAAAGTGATAAGAGATGCGGAAGGCCATTATATATTAAGAAAAGGGACGATCCTCCAGGAAGATATAACAGTCATAAATATCTACGCACCTAACCAGGGTGCCCCAAAATATATGAGACAAACTCTGGCAAAACTGAAGGGAGAAATAGACATTTCAACAATAATCGTTAGAGACTTCAACACCCCTCTCACATCATTAGATAGAACAACTAGACAGAAGATCAACAAGGAAACAGAGAACTTGAACAATATGATAAACAAGTTAGGCCTAACAGACATATACAGAACACTGCAACCAAACTCAGCGGGTTATACATTCTTCTCAAGTGCCCATGGATCTTTCTCCAGGATAGACCACATGTTAGGTCTCAATACAGCTCTCAATAAATATAAAAAGATTGAAATTATACAAAGCACCTTCTCAGATCATAATGGAATGAAACTAGAAATCAATAACAGACAGGAAAAAAGGAAATTTGCAAATGTGTGGAGACTGAGCAACACACTCCTAAATATTCAGTGGGTCAAAGAAGAAATTGCAAGTGAAATCAGTAAATATATTGAGACAAAAGAAAATGAGAACACAACATATCAAAACTTATGGGATACAGCAAAGGCAGTCTTGAGCGGGAAATTTATAGCCCTAAATGCTATATTAAGAAACAAGAAACTTGCATGTAAGCTTATCACACTTGTTTCTTTTTCCTAGTAAGTGTATTTGATTATTTTATGGACTAAATGTTCATGGAGGATTTGGATCACAGAATATGCATGAAAGATATACAAAATCATTCAAAGGATCGGGGGATGGGGCATGGTCACGATGGGTGGATAATCACACAATAAATGAGGGAAATTGAATTCCTAGCCTGGAAAGCTCTGCCAGTCTCCAAGGGAGCAGCAATAGTCCTCTGAGTGTAGGGACAGTGCCTGTCAAAATAGGATGACCCACTGATGTGTTTTTTTATTGATGACTACCCTTGTGAGTCTTTGCTCTTGTAAATGAGACTTAGCCTGCAGTTGTGGGGTGCCTAAGGGTTGCCACCTGAGAGCCACCTTGTTGCTCAAATGTGGCCTCTCTCTAAGCCAAACTCAGCATATGATTGCATTACCTTCCCCCCAATGTGGGACATGACTCCCGGGGATGAGGCTCCCTGGCAACTAGGGATTAATACCAAGTGCCAACTGGCAACACAACTGGAAAAAGACCTTGAATAAAAGGGGGAAATGGTAAAGACAAATGAGTTCAAGTGGCTAAGAGACTTCAAAGAGAGTCGGGAGGTCATCCCAGAGGTAACTCTTATGCACACCTCAGTAGGAGCTCATAGAACATCTAAGTGCCTATCACCCCACTCAGTGGGGTTCCTGAGAGCTCTGGAGACACCCTGGTCCTATATAAGGGGGGATAGCCCCAGAGACTAATGCCTTATCAGTGGGTTCTATTTTGGAATCTGTACTCCTGAGAGTGACAGAATTAGACTCAAATAAGTCCTCCTTGCACATGGTTCACCAGTCCCTTCTATTCAAACCTATATGTGATGCTGGAGTTTTTAGGTATACTTCCAGAGACTGGAGCCTCCCGCCTACCTATGTGCCAGGTGTGCATGAAATCTAGGTGGAGCTGCAACTCCTACCCTACAGCTCAATGGACTCATCCAAGTCACCTGGTGAGGAGACAACGATGGGCAATGGTCATCCCAGGGAATGGAGAGGGTCTGCATCTGCAGGCAGGATCATCCCACCCACCATATCCATGGGATATAAGCCCTCTCTCACTTGGAGTTGGAGTGGACATCACTATCCCAGTCCCCTCAGGATTGGGGGAAGAACTATGGACTAGAGTGGACTTGATGGTATTCTCTTGTTCACATATGGTGATTCTAGTAATGCAAGAAATTATAACAATGAGGTGGAGCCAGTGGCCACTTGACACTTTTGGGGTAGGGAGGGGATGAGCAGTTGAAATACAGGGGTTTCTTTGGGAGTTGGAGGTTGTCCTGAGTACTGTTGTGGCAACGGGCGTAGGCCATTTTATTTTATTTTTTATTTTTTTATTTTTTTATTTTTTTAATAAAAACAACCCCACAGCATTTATTGTGATCTGGTAATAATATAAGGGTAATCAAAAACAATATGAACAATTGTTTTAGAACTATACTTCCAACAAAGGACACCTAAAAAACTGTATTGACTTCTCAACAACTTGTCACTTCATTTCTAGTTGGAAACACTTTGTAGCAGAGTAATATTATCTCCTTTTAGCATGATCCGACCCAGTTGTTTTCTTGACTTTGTTTTAGAATGAATCTCTTCTGCATCATCTAATACCAGGTTCATGTACTCATCAAAACCAATAATACACCCCTCTATCCGCATATTTACTTGCTCATAGAGCCACACCTGAATCCGGGATCTATTTTGCAAATATCTGAAGATTAGGTTGATGGGCTGCACCATCACCTTCTGCACTTTTTGACCCTGGCCAGGGTAAGCCATGGTGGTAGTTCACAAAGACCGCATGAAACAGCACAACCGATGTAGGCCATTTTAAATCAGCACACACCACTCAGAACTGAGTGGGAGAGAGTGTGGTCTACAGTGTGAACTGTGGTCTATGGTTGGTGGCAAGGCTCCAGGATGTGTAAGTACATTGAGGGTGGTGGGCCACACTGTGGGAGATGTTTGTGTGGGATGTGGTGGGAGGTGTGGGAGGTGGGGAACATGGGAATCCCAGTGGGTTCCGTGTAATATTTTGGGTAATCTAAGCACCTCTTAAAATATATGTATATATATATAAAAATAACATTTTTGTAAGCAAATACACATATATGCATATATATTTATATATCATATTGCAAATGTTTGTATGTATTCTGAGAATTTTGATTTTTACCCATAATAAAAAAAAACGAGAAGAAAAAAAAAAGAGAGAGAGGTAGAGAACTATGTCCCTCATTTTTTGTACAACAGCAAACCAGGGTCTTTTCAATAAAAAATATTGTCATCAAAAAAAAAAAAAAAAAAAAAGAAACAAGAAAGAGCTAAACTCAAAGATTTAACTGAACAACTTGAGAAACTAGAAAAAGA
>JAKSZT010053887.1:30390450-30435390 GCA_026826555.1 Tolypeutes matacus
GCAACATGGATGAACCTGGAGGACATTATGTTGAGTGAAGCAAGCCAGACACAAAAGGACAAATACTGTATGAATGCATTACTATGAACCAAATATATTGTGTAATACATTGTTTGATTCACAGAAAAAAAAACAAAAAACAAAAAACAAAACAACAAAAAAAATTTACATGTATACATTACATTTAATTGAGAAATGTATATATTTATTCATCTGTGTTTACTTTTTAGTTTTTAATTGCTTATGTTTTCAATTATTAAATGTACAAAATAAAGTTAAAAATAAATAAATAAATAAATAAATAAATAAATAAATAAATAAATAAATAAGATAGATAACATACATACACACAGTTTTTTAAACCAAAATAATACAAAAGGGTACAGAGTAAAATGTAGCTTCCATCACACCCGTTTGCCAGCCACCTGATTCCTTTTCCCACAATCAAAAAGTAATCCGAGTTTCATATATGCTTCCAGAAAATTAAAAAATATATAATATACATATGTTTTATTTTTCTCAAGTGGACATCGAATATACTGTTCTGTATTTTCCTGTTTTCACTAACATTGTTCTTAGAGATTGCGCCAGGTCAGAATATGTAATAACAGCAGCACAGAATTCACTTTCATAAATGTATACTTTTGGATGAAAACTTTCTGTACTCTCTTACCAATGTTTTTTGTACTTCTATATTTTAAGAAATAACATTAAAAAAATTAACAAAAAAAAAAAAGTAAAAGAAGCCAAACGCAAAAGACCACATATATACGATTCCATTCATATGAAATGCCCAGGATAGACAAATCCACAGAAACAAAACTAGATTAGTGGTGGTCAGGGTCTGGTGGAGAGGGAAATAAGGAGTGACTGCTAATGGATATGGGATATCTTTTTGTAGTAATGAAAATATTATGGAATTAGATAGTGCCAATGGTTGCAAAACCTTGGACTATACTAAAAACCATTGAATTGTACACTTTTAAAAAGGGTGAATTTCATGGTGTGTGAATCATATCTCAAAAAATGTAAAAAATCTTAAAAATAAAAAAAAATTCTTTCCCCATTTTTGTGCATTAATATTTTTTTTTTTTTTTTAAAGATTTATTTATTTACTTTATCCATTTTAAAGCCCCCCTTCCCCATTTGCTGTTTTTGTGTCCATTCGCTGGGCAATTCTCTGTGTCTGTTTCGTGCCATCTCTTCTCATCCTCCTCCTCCAGTCTTCACCAGGATTCGATCCTGGAGACCTCCGATGTAGGAGAGAGGTGTTCTGCCGCCTGCGCCACCTCAGCTCCTGGCTTCTGGAGCTTTTGGAGCACATCGTCTTGTCTCTCTCCTGTTACGTCATCATCCTGCTGCATGGTTCTCGGGGCCCAACGGCTCAGCGGCACACAGAGCCTGGCAGCCCATGTGCCTTCGGGAGGTCCCGAGGATTGAACCCAGGTCCCTCCATATGGCAGACGGACGCCCAACCATTTGAGCCACATCCGCCCCCTGTGCATTAATATTGTACATAAATTCACATACCTTTCCAATAGCTTCAGTGTGATGTTGTGTACATATCTGAAGTCTGCTAACCCAATGTTGCCGTTCTTTAGCATCAGTGGCTAATAAAAAAAGAATCTAAAGGTTATTCATGTTTATATTTATTTGTGAAAATACAATTAATTGTCTACAGCATGAAGAATGGGTAAATGAAAACCTGGGACTGGACCTACTCTCCCTAGAGCAAACGTCCCTAACTGGAGAGGGGTAGGAAAGAGGCCAATGCATAAACCTTGTTAGGTAACACAATAGCTGGATGTGGATATAGAGAGGATAATTGCTAAGTAGAGCTATAGGACAGACAGGTCTTAAGTTTTCTCACTAAAATATCCTCTTATTTAAAGAAATAATCTTTATTAAGCATTTGGTGTATACTCAGTACATTGTGCTCGCTAGCAACATGTTCAATCAAGGTTACTATTATACTTTACATGCAATAATTAAATAAAAAACACAAACTACACAAATTAAATTACCCACATAAGAGTTATTCTTTATTTTAATGAATATGGACATTTTAATAAATCCCAACTATGAATATTACTCATTGAAAACTGCAATGACAGCATGCAGACCAAATCAAGTAAAGAGGCAAAATACATCGCCATAGCAGACATAAAAAAATACCATTTAAAGAAGTCTATGTTTTAGATCTCTCAGTAAACAGAGTTTCTTCTATGCAGATTCGTTAAAGGGGCCAATCCTAAATAAACTATTTATTGACCCACTTTTTAAAAAGTTACTTATTAAAACAGATTTCATAAATTCTTAAAGTAATTCCATTTCAAGCGAAACTTAGAATATTGTATCTATATCACAGATGACGTAATTTTATTGTCAAAACCCAAATAAATGCAGAGAAGAATATCAACTTCTTAAGGTAAAAAGAAATCATAGTATTAATTCTCATATCTCAAATCCTACCTCTGAGTTTATACTGTTCCCCACTGGCAGCATTTACAGTGAAGGTGTGAGAGTCTTCATCACTAGGTGATATTACAGCTCCTGCAAGCTGCAAAGTACCTCTGGGCTTTTGATTTCTAGACTGTTCATTCACAAAGTACTCCAATAGTCCAGCTTCATTATTCAAAACAAAAAACCTATAAGGATTTTTTAAAAAAAAAGTCATAAATTTTAAACTTTTAGTCAAACTAAAACAAACTAAATTTCTATCCTTTGGAGTTTTTGCTATTAAAAAAATTAAAATTCTTTGTGAAATAAATGAATGTTTTACTTTATTAAAACAAATGAGATTTAGCTTGAAAGTTATTGATGCTTTACCATGAACAAAACAGTAAGAATTTTCAATTAAGGAGAGCCTTCAATTAACATAATTCTACTGAAGTTAAAATTTCTGGTTGAAAGTGGAGTGGATCCAATTTTTAGTACAAGTTTTTACATTACATCCATTGATCTATACCTTCTTTTCAGTCCAAAGAAAAGATGGTAGAATAATATGTTACATGTACTATAGAGATGCAAATTTATAATGTATTGAATTTTACCGCTGGAATTTTTTATTGTAATATTATATGATAAACTGAAATGTTTACTTGTGCCTTTGCTTTAAACAATTAAAGTTTTCTATTTTATAAGAAAAAAATTAAAATTGAAAAAGTACTTGGAGACGTTAGGTTCAATTTCCTAGCAGTAAGGATTACTGACTTTAATGAAGGATATAAAATCTTCAGCTGAGGAAAGGTATGTGATATAGAGGAGGCATACCAGATAATGTGCAAAAGGAAACAATGATACAGTATCCTTGCAGAGGAAGATTTCTCTTCAGAATTCATTAACAGGGAGGGTAAATTGCTCAAAGGCAAATGGTAGTGAGAATTTTTTTATTTAAAATAGACTAGAAACAAATCAAAATCTAAAGTCTGAGGTTAATTAAATGCTAGGTAAGAAATGAATTTGATTTAAGATTTAATCCGTGAAATATACAATGAGAATAATGTCAGGGTAGAAAGATTTTGTGAATGTATCATTAAATAGGTCACAATTAAAGACTACTTGTCCTGTTTAAAAATGAAAAAGCTGCAACTGGAGATGAAGAAACATAAGGAACTTGAAACTAAATGATGAACTACTGATACACTTTGGAGGAGCATTTGATGTTCTGATTTGGTTTTAGATTAACTACTATAGGAAATATATATATTTTTTAATTTTTTATTTTTTTTAAGTATAGGAAATGTATTAATTTAGATCCCAATTTGAGTAGTGCAGATCTTTTCTTTAAAAACAAACAAATAAACAAAAAAAAAAACTTCAAAAGACTTTCCACTTAAAAAATTAATGTTTGGATTTGAAACAATTTGACATTCTACATGTGAGCATGTTCTATAATAAAACTAGTAGACAACTTGATCCAGTTCAAGTTCCTGGAAAATATTAACTGTCCCAAGCAATGGCATAACGATATCAAACTGCATCAAAGAATGGAATCAGCTTTTTATTCAGGGAAAGAAAAAAAATAGATAAGAAGTGAGTTAAAGAAGTTCAAAGTGGTTGCCTGAGAAAGAAGATGGGAAAGCAAAGTACTGCTTTTATCATAAATCTTTTAGCATGCTTCTGATTTTTAAAAATTATGTTCACATCTTTTGATTAAATTTTTTTTTAAATGTTTGAGTTTTTAAACTTGCACTTCATTAGCTAAACATTTTTTCATGTTTCCTGACCATGTGTAGTTCTTAGTGAACTGCCTGTCACATTTTTGTTCATTTTTAATAGTTGTTTGATTTTTCCAAAGGTTTGAAGAGATCATTTGAATTAAAACAGGATAGCCATTGGCATCACCTTAAATTTCTAAAACACATGACCTGTCCTTAATAAAGTGCCCAAATGAGACTTCTACAAAAAAAAAATTCATCCAAAAAAAAAAAAAAAAACCTGAATGGATCTGTTTCATGTGAACTAGAAATTAATCTTTTGAATATAACCTTTGAATTGTATACTTTAAATGGGTGAATTGTACGGTATGTGAATTATATCTCAATAAAGCTGTTCAGGAAGAAAGGAAGGGCGGGGGAGGGAGGAAGGAAGGAAAGGAGAAGGGGAAGGAAGACAGCCCACTGTCCCAAGAAATAAGCATGATTCATTTCAAACAGGCAAAGAAAAATGACTGATCTCTTAAAGTTAATCAATGCAAAGACAATTTATAGTAAAACATGTCTGGAAAACTCAAACTTGCAATAAATAGAGGTTTCTCATCCCAAAAGCATTACCACAAATTTACAACATGGAAGGCACTCACCTAGATACAAAGAGAGTAATTCTGAGAAGAGATTGGTAAAATGATACACCATGAACCAATAACTGATATCTTCCCAATACCAAATGATGCTATGGACCTGCTGGCAACAGTAGAGCACTTGGGCTATCTTTCAGTATGCACAGATTCATCCAAACATTCTCTCTTGATCCCCTCTGTGAACAGGTTTTTCACAAGATATGGATTGGGGATAGAGAGACAATCCAGAGAGGAAATTTAACAAAGAAATTTAGTCCAAAAGGGTACCAGGCATTTTTAGTAAGTTGGCCTAACCAATAAGCCCAAGTAATGTAGAAATAAAGGCAAAGTGTGACTGGGAGGGACACTTAAGATCAGAATAAGTCTCTGCATGCAGAAAATTGACCCCAAATCTTCAAGTACTGAGACTGGCAGAATTATTTATTTCTGCAATTTCAAAATACCAAAGATGGTCAATTTAGGAAAATGACTAATACCTTGGGACAGTCCACATCTTAGAGAAGTATCATCAAATGCAACTTTAATCTAAAAAATATTCTGATATGGGAGCATATCTCATGATGAAAAAAATAAACTTTAGTGAAGATTTTGGTTGGAAAGGCAACCATGTGCTTTGTTCAGACTACCCCAGGGCTTTAAAGCTCAGTGTGTGTAAAACTTCTAAGCCACACAGAAAGGAAATCCCACCTTTAGGAATTAGAGTTGAAAGTAGAGGGAAGTGATCCAGGAGAGGGTCTTGCTGTTGTATACTTTCCTAGGGCACTATATTCCAGAGTAACCATTTATTTATAGAGTGTGCTCATGCTGGATTTCTCCAAGCTGCTCTAAGTTGTCCTTAGTCAAAACAGAAATGGGTTGCAAGGAAACCTTCTTGCATATCTTGCACAGGTGCAATGGTTTTGTTACTTAAGCTTCATTTGCACCACACAGACAAAAATGGCTAGGTGAGCCAAGGAGACTGAGCAATCAAGCCCAGGGCCCTTCAAAACCATCTTTACCCTTCTTTACTCTTTTATGATTCAATCTACATGATTCATGCTGAAGACCCAGTGTACCTATGCTGTGTCACAAGACCACCAGCTGGATTGACAGAAAATGGAAGCTTTTTTTTAAGGTGGGCCTGCAGCAATTAGGACAACAAGCTGAGGCCTCTCTGATGGGGCAGACTGATAAAGGGCTCTGTGTCCTCGTAGCAAACAGGTCCTCACCCCCATTCTCTCTGATGTTGCTAAAACTGGCTTCTTACAGAGCTGGAGAGAGCAAGTCAGCAGAGGCAATGCCCCTTCCCTATCCTAAAGAGTTATCTTGGATCTGCTAAGAGAACGCCCCAGGCAATCAGTGGCTCAAAGATCTTTTCAGAAGCCTCCTCCATGTAAAGGCACGTGCCCCTTCTTCCCACCTCAAGTTGCCACTGACCTGAAATGCCATCTTTAACATATACTAAATCTTATATGAATGGGTCTGGTTTTGGACTTCCTTACGCTGTTCCATTTGTGAGATTTTCTCAATAACGTTATATGACTGAAAGTTGTTGAAAGTTGACAGAGAAAAGCGAACCTTTTTCCCTTTTAAGAAAGAAAAAGGAACAGTGCTAGGAGCAAGATGACATAAAAATTTTTTTTGATTAACCTTCTGTATATAATTTGCATTCATAAGCCTTCAAAAATTTACATAAAAATTGAGGTGGTGAAAATTAAAAAGGCTTTCTTGACTCTGCTTTTTTATAAAAGATAAGAACAAATGGAGAATTGCCCATTTCACCTCAACAGGAATGATTTCTTTCTGAGTTTCCATACCCTTGTAGGAGCCTTAACCTCCCATAAGATCTCCAACTTCCTGCAGGTCATCCCTATTTGAATTCTCTAAAGTTACTTCATGGGAAGCGGCTGTGGCTCAATCAGTAGGGCTCCCGTTTACCATATGGGAGGCCCCGGGTTCGGCTCCCGGGGCCTCCTGGTGAAGGCAAGCCCGCCCGCACGGCGTGGTTAGCTGACCCAGCGAGCACAAGCAGCAAGGGGGGAATAAATAAATAAATAAAAATAAAATCTTTAAAAATAAAATAAAATAAATAAAGTTACTTCACACTAACTATGGCCTAAACTATCTTCCCTTTTAAACAATATTTTTAATCAGTGCTTCTACTATTTTTTCAAGTGTCTGATTCCATTCTTTCATATGTTATGTACCATTTTCCAGTTGCTTAAGATAGGAGTGTAAATCCAGCTACTGTTATTCATTATGGCCAAAGGACAGTGAATTAGGAGCAGCATGATAAAATGGGGGAAAAAATAGACTTTGGAGTAAAAACTACCTGGGTTCAAATTCTTGTTTTATCATTAAAAAAAAAAAAAAAAGTTTAATCCTACCCACGCACAACTACCAATTCTACAAAGTATTTGAGATAAATGCCTTTGCTAATGACTGCTTATGTGACATTGAATTGGTTATTTAACCTCCCCAAGGTCCTAGAGAAGCTTTGAGAATCTGGCACAAAACAGGCACCTAATGCAAATGTTTCCCGTCTCCAAACCCCTATTTCTCTCCACCTAAGGGTCTAACATCTCCAAATATAAAAACCCAAGGCAGGTGAACGAGTGATTCTAAGTCTGATACAATAGTAACTTCTGAGACATTTGGAGACTGCTATTTGGGCAATGTCAACTCCTCTCTTACTTTAAGAAGAAGAAAGCCACCAAACTTTCAGAAAATGTGAAGGACTCAACAAGTCTTCTCTAAAAGGCTCCCCAGTCATGTTTATATTGAAGCAATATCAGAATATAAAATTATCAGTCCCACTTTTCTGTTCTTTTAGGAGAACATTATGTGACATAAAATTATCACTTACCTGTACTGCCACCCAGTGACAAGATTGGTGTACTTCATTAAATAGCCATACACATTTTCCATGTGATCACTGTTTCAAAAAGAACAGAAGAGCCAAAGTCAGTGAAAATTAGAAGAAATCCCAGGAAGCCAACTATAGTTTCGAAAGTAGCTGTAGACACAAGTGTATTTTCTATAAATGGATCAAACTCCCTTCAGAAGTAAAATGTATAGGTAACACAATGGGACACTTAAACCTTCAAATTTCATATCCATGGGACTTTATTTTACCAGATTTCTTCAAAATAAGTGTAATCCAATATAAATTGTTATATTATAAATACTCCAAATAAAAATATTATATAAAATTTAAAAATATAAAACAAATATCCTGTAAGTATAAATATCACATATTATAAATGTTATAACTAGGGAAGCGGCTGTGGCTCAATCAGTGGGGCTCCCGTTTACCATATGGGAGGCCACGGGTTCGGTTCCCGGGGCCTCCTGGTGAAGGCAGGCCTGCCCACACGGCGTGGTTAGCTCACCCAGTGAGCACAAGCAGCAAGGGGGGGGAAAATGAATAAATAAATAAAATCTAAAAAAATAAAATAAAAAATAAAATAAAATAAATGTTATAACTTATTCAACATTGAAGCAATAAAATCTAGTTTTCTGGTTCTAGAAAATACTAAAAAAAAAGGTATCTAGATCAAATAATACCTCCTCACCTGGAGGTATACACAGGGTATCTGATTCCCTGGGCTTCTAAAATGATGATCCTGTTTTCAATGTAAGTGTAATACTTCACTCCCACTCCCCCATCTAAGATAAGCATCAGGCAAAGGGCTCACTACAAGTCTTGCCTGTGAAAAGATTTTATTTGGGACCTGTATCATTGACCTTCCTACAACTGAGTTTCTTTACTCCTTGCTCCCTTTTTTCTTTAATTACAGATATATTCTGTTACATTATAGTAGCTCCTAGAAAATCCAATACCTCATTATTACTTCTTTTCCAAGATTTTAAGGTTCCCTTATATTTATAAAAAGAAAATAAACTTAATTTACACTAACATGCCTTATTCATATGTGAGCTTCCCTTTTTATTTTGAAGTTTACATTAAGAATTCCTTTTAAATAGACCTATTCTACTGTGAACTTGAAACTTTACACTATAAAATTCCACTGGAAATGAAACATATATTTTCTATACTGTCCATGAATCACAGGGCATATTCAGTAAAATTTCAGCTAACCAGCATCCAGGAAACTGAATGTGTCAGGCAATTGGCAACCTTTACAACATGGATGTCAAAGGTAAAAGTGTGACACACAATCAATAGAACAAAGTTCAAAAAAGATTTAGGGAAGCGGCTGTGGCTCAATCAGTAGGGCTCCCGTTTACCATATGGGAGGCCCCGGGTTCGGTTTCCGGGGCCTCCTGGTGAAGGCAAGCCCGCCCGCACGGCGTGGTTAGCTGACCCAGCGAGCACAAGCAGCAAGGGGGGGAAGAATGAATAAAATAAATAAAATCTTTAAAAAAAAAAAAAAAAGATTTAGATTGATCTGAATGATAAATAAAAAGAGCTGAAGATAAAAACACTTTCTCAGACAAACAAAACGACCAATTTAACTAAGATTCTAGTAGCTATTACTGGAGAGTAATAAACTCAATGTTTGGTGGCTCTCTAATCTCATTAAAGATGCTCGAAAATTGAAAATAAGAATCAAACTGAAAAAAAAAAAGAATTAATCCCATGACTGAGTTCATGTTTTTTTTTTCTCCCTGTTTTTTGTTTTTTTTTTTACATTCCATGGTTAGCAAGCAACATTGTTTATTAAGTGAAATTGTTCAGGTCCTTTTGGTTTCATAAGATCACTAATCACATGAAGACAAAGGTTGACTACTCCTAAAATGCCAACCCAAAGTTCTGGCAATTAAATATACCTATTCTTTGTGTTGAAACTGATAGCACCAGTTGGATTCTTATTTTGTTTTCCAAAGCCCAAATCTAGAGGAAAGGATTATCTTCTAGAAACCCAGACCCTTGGGTTATTGATAGAGTTTCCTAAACTTCAAGCTCCAAGTCCCAATCAAACTATTTCTTTCAGCGTCTTTGGTATTTGGAAAAGCTGAGAGGTACACTCTTCCCAGGCCTCAGGTCTAAACTGCTCTTCGGAGCCACAAGTATCCTCATGTCCCTGGACTCTGCCCATAAGTAATTCCCCAAAAAACTTTGCTGTTTTAGATACTTAACACATAGCTCAGTTTTCCTGAACTGAGCTTGTCCTCAAAACTTAATTGTTCTTTGTCCATTCTATCCTGTAGCACCATAACCTGAATATCATTGTTTACATTTATTTACATTCTTTATCAGTCCCACAAAAGGCCTGAGACAGAGAGCACAATCAAAATTAAATATTTCCTCAAAGTACCAAGACATTTCACCATCTTGGGACTCTTCCCCCCTTAATCTAGGTTCTCTACGCCAAGACTTCATTACTAGAGAAATGTCATTCATAGTTATGAGCAGGTAATAAAAACATTACAATTAGAGTTCAATTCTCCAGTTCTAGGTCTGTATATATTCTTCAAATGTATATGTGAGTTGTATGGAGAGTCTTAAAAACTCAAGTATACTATCTACACCTGATATAAACAAAATTTTTAATTCAATGCAACCAAAGACAAAGAAAATATCCTTTACTGTTATTCAGTCAATAATCTCAGCTTACTAAAGGCAACCCTGATTTTGATCATATCTAAGTTATTTGTTTTTTAGTAGCTACCAATGAATTTTTTTTAAAGGATTTTTAAAATCTCCCCCCTCCCCCCATGGCTCCCTCATCTGTCTGCTTGTCTTCCTCAGGAGGCACCGGGAACCAAACCCAGGACCTCCCATGTGGGAGACAGGTGCTCAATTGCTTGAGGGACATCTGTTCCCCCACCAATGAATTAAAAGTACAATATCAGTAGCATCATTCACTAAATAAAAAACAAAGTGTATCTTCAGATTTCATAATATAGTAATGTTTTGTGTTCCATTTTCTAATGTTATTAATATTTTGTTGATGCTTATGGCTATAAAGAGTTAATTTTTTTTAAATTACAAGATGGATACTGACATAGTTTTGTTTGTTTTGTTTTGGGTTTTTCTGATAGTAGCACAGTGAATTCAAATAGCCAGGAATTCAAATATGTAATTATAAACTGCTTGCCTGTTTTTACTAAGTAAAACAGACATCTCCAGTTACAAAGAACCAATTTCAGATTCTTTAGAACAGTTGGTTGCACTATTCCTCCCTCATGCCTCCCATTCCCTGTGTATCCCACTAGCCAGTGCATCTACCTGAGGTGGAACTACTGTGCCATCTGGTGGCCTGAATAGGGAGCTTTATGATTGACCAGCATTTGTTCACATTTCCCTCTCTTCTACCTCCTTATAATTGAGTTACCATGTAATAAGTTCCTCTAATCCTCATCCTCTGCAGCCATTTAACATGTGTGAATTTTCATAGAATATATTTTTTTAAGGATTTACTTTTATCCATCCCTACCCCCCCACCCTGTTTTCGCTGTCCCTGTGTCCATTCACTGGGCAACTCTCCGTGTCCGTATCCTGCCCTCTCTTCTCATCCTTCTCCTCCTGTCTTCACTGGGATTCGATCCTCAGAACCTCCGATGTGGGAGAGAGGAGTCCTACCACCTGCGCCACCTTGGTTCCTGGTTTTTCAGCACATCTCATCTTGGCTCTCCCTGTGTCACTCTCTCGTTATGTCATCATCTTGCTGCGTGGCTCGCGGGGCCTGGGGGGCTCACCCACTCATGGGGCCTGGCGGTGTACACGCGCATAGGGCCTGGCGGCTCACCCACGCACGGAGTCAGGCAGCGCGCCCATGCGTGGGGCCTGGGGGGCTCACCCGCTCGCGGGGCCTGATGGTGCACCTGCCCATGGGGCCTGGTGGCCCACGTGCATTCTATTTTTCTTTTTTTAATTTTCACAGGGAGGTCCTGGGGATTAAACCCAGGTCCCTCCATATGGAAGACAGATGCCCAACCATTTGAGCAACATCCGTTCTCCTGCTATATCTCTTAAGGTTGACCAAAGATACCTAGAGTTACAGTCTTTTTCCATACAGGATGGTCATATAATAAATCAGGCTTAGTTTATCACTAGCATTCTAAAAACCAGACCTAGGGAGAAAAACTAGGTCTGGGGACACACGCATGGTTTCTAATATAGCGAATGTTTAGCCTACCCTGATAATCACAAAATCAGAACAGTGAGAATATTTGCATTAGAATATTTTAATGTACCTTTTAATATGAATAAAATCTAGTTTTTAAAGTGGGAACACACCAGATTTCTGATTATACCATATTATTTTGTGTATTTTAAGAAGTATAGATTATGGTCCAAAGAGATGAATATGATGAAAAATAAGCTATGAAAAAGTTACTTTCTTCTTCAGCAACTCCACTATTCAACAAATTTGGTATTTTTTCCTATGTTTTAAACTTGTTACCATTTCATTGGGATTAGTACTGAAAGCTGACAGTGCAAAAATAGGTAATTAACTGAACTATGCCAAATGACATTCTAAGCATGTTTATTTTGATGCTCATCTCCTCCTAAATATCTGAAAAAAGACTGCTTGAATTCCTAAATCTCCATTACTATAACATACTTTTTCTTAACCTTCTATACTCAAGGTAAATATACAGAAGCTTTTAAAATTAAACTAGGGAGCGGTGTAGCTCAGTGGTTTGAGCACCTGCTTCTGACATACAAGGTCCTGGATTCAACCCCCAGGACCTCCTTTAAAAAAATTTTTTTTTAACTACTTTTTTTTTTTTTTTTTAATTGACTTTTATTTTTTCTTTTTGATGTATAGTTCTATGAGTTCCCCTCCCTCCGCCCTTTAACTACTTTTTTTTTTTTTTTTTTTTTTTTTTACCGGGAGGTACCGGGGATCAAACCCCGGTCTCTCCATATGGTAGACGGACGCCGAACCTCTTGAGCCACATCCGTTTCCCTTAACTACTTTTTAAATAGTTTTCAAATCCTTTCCTTTCAGTTCAACATAATTATTCAGAACCTTCCAAATGCAAAGCACCCTGAAATCTGAAAAGAGGTAGGAAAATAAAATGGGTAAATCCTCTCTATCCCAAATCCATATGTAAGAGAAATAGATATCCTTCAAGAAAAAGACAATAGGGGCTCCTGCTATTTGGGAGGTGATACAATAGGCTGTGTTTTCACCTATAATGCAGATAAAAAAGGCATTTCATTAATTTTCATTAAGCAAAGACAAGGATTCAATAAATAACTAGAAGGTTGAAATAACTGGACTTGACTGTGACATAAGAGAGGTAGGACAAAAGAGAAGAGAGAAGGCACACCCAGATTTCTAGCTGGAACAACTAATACATTCACTGAAACAGGGATTTGTTCAAATTTAACATGCTGAAGTTAAGGCACCTAGGGGACATACACAGGGAGTTTTCTAATAAGGTAGCATGATTTGGACTGGAGATTTAGATTTGGTAGTTTATCAGCATATAAACATGTAATTGGTATTTGAATCCCTGGGAGAAAATGAGATCACCCAGGAAGTATTATGAAATGACAGGAGATGAGGAAGAGTTTAGGAAGGAACCTAAAGGAAAAGTTTTAAGGGCAAGAGTGCATAGAGATTAGGAGTAGAGAATAGTAGGAAGAAAACCAGAGCAAGGGAGTATCTTAAGTAAGTAGGGTCAAGAATGTTCAATGCTACTGAGAGGTGGAATAAGATGAACACTAAAAAGATTCTACTTGGGAAGCGGCTGTGGCTCAATCAGTAGAGCTCCCGTTTACCATATGGGAGGCCCCGGGTTCGGTTCCCGGGGCCTCCTGGTGAGGGCGGGCCGCCCGCACGGCGTGGTTGGCTGACCCAGCGAGCACAAGCAGCAAGGGGGGGATAAATGAATAAATAAAAAAAAAAAAAAAAAAAAAAATAAAAAGATTCTACTAGATTTAACAACCCAGAAATAAGGGTTTCAATGTAATGAGGAGAGGAGAACCAGTTGGTAGTAATTGAAGAGAAACTGCAAGAAAAATAAGGGGAGGCTATTCTAAATGGCTAACAAGAAGGATATAGTAAAGACAGAAAGGGGCTCAAAATTAACCTGCTGTAAAGATATTCCACAGAGCAGTGGAATTCTTACTCATTCTCACATTTGTGCTACCTATTGTATGGCCTGGGATATAACAGGTGTTCAATAAATATCTGTTGAATAAATTAGGAAATAGGAATACAGAAGCAGAATTTTTCTATGAAATCATGAGACAATTCTGAGAAGACTGCAGAAAATTAAATTAAATACACAGTCTGTATACTAAAATAAATCTCAGATAAAATAAATTCTAATGCCAGCTGTGTCTTAATCTATGCCAAAAAATAAAAAGCCAGGAAAAGTGTTCTCCTTTCTGCCAAGATCTTAAAAATGTTTTCACTTCTATTATTGGGCCCATAATGTTCTTTGGCCCAAGAGTTTCACTTCTAGGTATCCAGCCTTAAGACAAATGATTAGAAACGTAGACAAAGACAATGTGCAATGGGATCCACTGCAGCACTATTTATAACAGTAAAAGGAAAGAGAAAGGAGAGAGAGAGAGAGAGAGAGAAAGAGAGGGGGGGGGGAGGGAGAAGGGGGGAAGGAAGAGAGAAAGAGAGGAAGGAAGGAAAGAAGAAGGGGGGGGGGGAGAGAAGGGAATCCTAAAAGTGATTTTGAATAATGTTAAGCTTAACTTAGGTCAAGATAGCTGGTATTCCTCAATACCTACCTTGGTGAGGGGCTGAGAATTTATGTAGTTCAAAAGCAAAACCAAGAGTTTTGCATACCTTAACATTAACTTGTTTGTATAGTTTTGATACAGAACTGCTATGGAAAATATGAACTCAAATTGGCTGTGTTAAAATCTGCAGAGCAAAAATTTAAGAAAATGAAGAAATCAAAGTATACCATAATAAACCAAATCTTACTCCTCAAGGCTTGGTATACTCCTCACTAGAGTTTGGAATATTTTATAGTTCTCTACATGCCTATAAATTGCCATTCCTGTGTTATTACCAATATCTATAGCAGATTTCAGATAGGGAAAACAAAAACTAGGGAACAGAAGTACAAATTCAACTTCCTCTATCTCCTATAGAGAAAAAAAAAAGCATGTAAGGTGTTTTCTTCAAATAAGCCTCAATAGAAATGTTAAGCCTTTATATTATATAATATATTTAGGCAGATCTCCTTTCTCCATTTGCAAATATGTACTTTTCCTTGTAACAAAGTATTCAAAGTGAAAGATACCAGGCCTGGCCACAAAAAGTATTTCTAAACTACACATTTGCAGACTTCTACCTATTTACCCAAGCATAACTATTTGCTAATGATTAAAATCTGCCTGTTTGTTAATAGTGGTTTACCAGCATAGAGCCCAAAATAATAACTAGCAGCTTTCAGGCCCACTGCATTCCCTAATTTGCTTTTCAGTTCCTCCTTTGGGTAGCTCCCTTCTGCCCATTTTAATAAACAGGTGGCATATTTGCAGATTTGTAAATTTCCCTAAAAGCTGACATGAAGGATATAAAAATAATGGAAGCACACACATTTTAGAAACTTTGAATACTCACTACGAAAAAGGAAGGAAGGATCCAGAATTTAGAAATCTATCTTCTCTATAAATGGTAAGCAAAAACCATAACATATCAATATAGATTACTCTGGAAAGAAGAAAATTTAAGGCTAATCTAATAAATTCACTTCTCAAATTTGATTTTTTTAAAAAGTCACCATGAGATATGCAGCTGAGGCTCTTCCTTTTTCTGATTCTTTTTCATGACCTCCCAAAATAAGCACTGGGCTTCTACTTTCATTGTTCTGGGTAAGCACATTAATTTGGAATTAACTAACAGAATGCTTCACACGTAATAAAGACTCAAAAATACTTGCTGCATGAGTTATAAGACTAGTAAATGATGAAACCAACCATATACTAAACAAGTATTTGGATTCATCAATAATTATTCATTCCTTTAGACAGCTTATCTGCTTTTAATACCTCCATGTAAATAACTACCTAGGAATAAAAATCTCCTACTTACAAGCTATGTAACTTTAACTCATTTTATTATTATTTTTTTAGACCTTTTATTTATTTATTTATTTATTTCTGCCACCCCACCCCACCCCCCACCTCCCATTGTCTACTCTCTGTGTCTGTTCTTTGTGTGCTCCTCTTCTTTTTAGGAGACACAAGGAACTGAACCCACGACCTCCCATGTGGGAGGGAGGCACCCAATGGCTTCAGCCACCTCTACTCCCTGGCCAACTCATTCTGACTTCTTATTTCTTTAACTGTAAAATGGGGATAACAATGCTGTACCTTCCAACTCAACCTTCCTCCATAAGTTGTGAGATCATATACAATAATAGAAGTGAAAACATTCTAAACAATATAAAAGCAATTATCTACATTTCAAATGCCCCATTTCTCTACAGACCTGTTGGACATGCCACACAAACATTCTGGCAACTTAAGCTCAACATACCTAAGAACAAATAAATCATTTCACTCCAAAAATTTGTTTCTCCTGCAAACTTTTCAAAATTTTAAATCTAGATGACTAGGGTCCATTTTCACTCCCTTCACTCACCACTACCCCACATCCAGTCAATCACCAAGTTCTGTCAATCTTCCTCATAATGGTTTCCTTCTTTTCTAGCCTACTAATACCTTCCCTTTATTATCGTTAGGTAATATTAGATAATTGCAACTAATATTTAGGTTACTGAAACTGATCTCCCAGAAGCTGTTTTTTATTCTCCAAAAATTAATGCCAGTTCCAACCTCTCAGGTTTAGAAATGAATTTCCAATTGCCTACTGGTCAAATCTACTTCAACACTGGTTGACAATCTAGAGTCCATTATATTAACATCTGTGGTAGGTAGATTCTGGCATGGTTCCCAATGAGGTATTCACCACCTTTGTGTGGCCTGAACCAAGTGACTTGCTTCTAATGCAGTGAAGAGAGACAGGACTTTGCTTCTGTGATTAGGTTACAGAAGACTGACATCTGTCCTGCTCACACTCTCTTTTGCCCTCTCACTTCCTCACTCTGATGAAGCAAGCTACCAAGTTGTGAGAGGCTCTGTGGAGAGATCCATTTGGCCAGGAACTGAGGGAGGAACTTATCAGCTCATGAGGAAGTGAAGCCTTTGTCCAATAACCCAAAAGAAAATGAATTGTGCTAGCAGTCATGTGAGTTAGCTACAAAACAGACCATTCCCAGTCAAGCCTTGAAATGACTGTAGCCTTATGAAAGATCCAAAGCCAGAGGACTGAGCTAAGATGCACCCAGATTACTGGCCCACAGAAACTGTGAGATAATAAATGTTGTTGTTTTAAGACATATACAATATCTCACATCTATATTTCAAGATAAATTCCAGATAGATTAAAAAGAAAATGTAAAACTACCAAATAATTAAAAAACTTATAAAAAGTATTTAAAAAAAGAACGTTCTATATTTAAAAGTCAAAGAAAAAAGGAGTAAGCTCTGACTAAAAAAAATTTCTGTATCAGAAAAATTTTGAATTGAAACAGAAAGACTAGGAAAATGTTTGCAGCAAGTATAGCAAAGAATTTAACCACACAAAATTAAAGTTTACTATATGGTGTTATAAATTTATAATATAAATAACTAATACAAGTTTTTCTGGAACTACAATCAAGAAACTGGTCAAAGAAATTGCTTCCAAGGAGGTAAAATAAATAAAAGTTTAAAAACTTTTATTTAAAAGTGGCTGGCACAAGAATAGAAGGGAAATATTACTCTACAACTTTTTACCTTTGGTAATCCATACCACGTATATATATTACCGATTAAAAAACAAAATGTCTTTGTTTAAAAAGAGAACTCAGCATATTATCAGGAAAAATATTAAGACCTAATAGAAAAATGAATAAAACATATACAATTCACCATTAAGAAAAATTAACTCAAAACGGATCAGAGACCTAAACCTAAGAACTAAAACTATAAAATTCTAAGAAGAAAATATAGGACTAAACCTTCATGGCAATGGATTTGGCAATGGTTTCTTAGACATGACACCAAAAGCACAAGCAACAGAGGAAAAAAATAGATAGACTGGGCTTCATGAAAATTAAAAACTTTTGTGCTGCAAACAATACCATCAAGAAAGTGAAAAGACAACCCACAGAATGGGAGAATATATTCACAAATCATATATCTAATAAGAAATTTGTGTCTAGAATATATAAAGAACTTTTACTACTCGATAATAAAAGATAAATTACCCAATTTAAAAATTGGCAAAGGTTCTAAATAGACATTTCTCAAAAGAAGATGTTCAAATGGCCAATAAGTACATGAAAAAATGCTCAACGTCATTAGCCATCAGGGAAATTAAATCAAAACCACAATAAGATATCACTTCACATGCAATGGAATGGCTAAATTAAAAGAGAATAACAAGTGCTGGAAAGGATGTGGAAAAACTTGAATGCTTGCACACTGCTGGTGAGAATACAAAATGATACAGTTGCTTTGGAAAACAATTTGGCAGTTTCTCAAAAAGTAAAACAAAAAGTATGACCCAGCAATTCCATTCCCAGGTACATATCCAAGAAAAATGAAAACATGTGTCTATACAAAACTTGTATACAATTATTCATATCACCTTTATTCACAAAAGTCAAAAGGTGAAAACAATCCCAAATGTTCATCAACCGATAAATGAATAAATAAAATGTGGTATATACAATGGCATATTATATGGCCATAAAAAGGAATGATGTATTGATATATGCTACAACATGGATGAACTCTGAAAACATTTGCTAAGAAAAAAAAGCCAGTCACAAAAGACCACATATAATATGATTACATTTATATGAAAAGTCCAGAATAGGCAAATCTGTAAAGACAGAAAAGTCGATTATGGTTGCCTAGGGCTGGGGGGATGAAGGGGTTAGGTAGTGATAGCTAAAGGGTATGGAGGTTCTTTTGGAGGTGATGAAAATATTCTAAAATTGACCGTGGTGATGGTTATACTCAGTACACTAAAAATCATTGAATTTTACACTTTAAATGGGTGAATTATATTGTATGTGAATTCTATCTCAACAAAACTGTTTAAAAAATTAAATAAGTAAATATATGAAAAGAACAAGAAAACACCACTTTTCTACTGTCATAAGCTAAAAAATGTTTACATGCATAATGCTCAATGACAATGTATGCACACATATGTTGCTAATAGGAATGTAAATTATCTAGTATAACTTTCCTTGAAAGCAATTTGCCAATATATACCAAGAACAATTGGAATACTTGGATACTTTGATCCGCTGATCCTATTTTCAAATTTTATCCTAAAAAAATAAACCCAAAAAGGAGGGGAAAGAAGCAGAATATATTAATAAAAAGATTTATTTCCAAAGAAGTAAAGTATATACCATCCATTAACTCTTGGAAATTCACTAAAAATTATGGCTATGAAGATTATATAGCAATAGGGACATAGTTTTAATAAAAACAGGTAAAATACAAAATATCATGTGTACCAAGATTAAAATAATGTAAAAACACACAAAAATAGCATTGTTATACAATGCAGCCAGACTGATCATCCTAAAATAACAAATGAGTCTGGCACACTCAAGGCCTTCCTTGACTTGGCCCAAGTGTGCTCTCCTACAACTCTAGGAAAAAAAGATCTTTTCATATGCAATATAAAATTCTGCTTCCACACCTTTTCTAATCTGTCCAGTCAGGCTGAGACATCTTAACTTAGAATACAACCCATCCATTCTTTAAAATGCCTCTAACTCTGGATCTATACCTAGAAACCTCTACTCACAGGAATGACCGTAAGTCCCAGTTTATACCTTTCATCCTAGTTTAATTACTAACAGCACTATTTTCATTCTCAAAAGTATCTCTGGTAATAAATTATATGGCTAACCTATTCCTGACTCAACCCACAGAACTCTCTTCTTCCAAATACTTTAGCATTTAAATCAGTACCATTCTTTGGGTACCTTACCATGCCACAGAGATAAATCTTTCCAAGGAATTTTTGCAGGTACCTCTTTCCTCTCCTCACAGTACTGAGGCTCAGAGTATACTGGGCCAAATAGAAGTCAAAGTTCATAAATTGTGATTTGAAGTAAATGCAGAATTAAATTTCTAAGTCTACAAAGCCAAAGCTTTGTACTATTTTAAAAATGGGATGGTAACAAATTATAGTACAGATTAGAGTCTAAGGTGCTGGTGGGGCAGCTAATAAAAATGTCCAGGTAGGCAGTTGGTATATTGTTCTGGAGTTCCAGAAAGAGGTTTCTTGAGTCTACTAGCTGAGTCCATGGAAGAGAATAAGATAACAAACATGCAGCATAAGAAGAGATGATGATGACATATGGCACTGACCTTTAAAGGCAAAGAAGAGCCAAAGAAACTAAGAAAGGAACGGTTGGAGGAGTAAAAGAAAAATCAGGAGAAAGCAGTGTTCAAAAAATCAAGAAAAGAATAACAGCATATCTTTATAGAAAAATCAATGGGAATAAGAACCTAAAAGCACCCATTGTATTTAAATCTAGGAGGTCACTCATGTCCTGGGTGAGGATAGAAACCACCTGCCACAAGTTGAGATATAAATGAAGGGTATGGAAATGGAAGCAGTGATTTTATACTGCTTTCAAAAGGAAAGGATTTGGTTGATTTTTATTGTTGTCGTTGTTTTGTTTTTAAAGTCTAGATACTCTGAGCCTGAGGGGAAGAAACCAAGGAAGAGGGAACAATTCAGGACAATGGAAAAAACTGTTTGATCAATGTCCTAGAAAGCAAAGGGGGTAAATTATATTGAAACCTAGGTAAAAGGATTAGCCTTGGACAGGAAAGCTACATTAAAATCAAAATATGTATCAGTATGTAAATGCAGTAATGCCTTATTTATTCTTGGTGAGTTCCACATGAATGAATTTTCCAGACACTTAGATTTTTCCCTTCAAGAATTTTTTAAAAATTTAGCTAGTTTCTTTGAAATTGTACACCACTATATCATACCATTCTCTCCTTTATTAAACAGAGTGTGCTGGACATAATTTACTCTTTCCTAGAAGACTTAAGGTCATTGTGACTATTATTATTGTACTAGGAAGAAATAAAACTGAGTCTGCATTTTAATTTTTCAAATCTTTGGATGTCCCACATTGTGAATTACCGTTTCCTCGGTTACATTTTACCAATAACTTTCTTTTTCATTTGTACTTCCAATAGATTCTAGCTTGAAAGTTATATAACCATTAAATAATACCCTAAATAAGGGATAATATGGTTCTGAATGAAAGTAGAGAATTGCATGGCTTTGTGACAACTCTCCAGTGCTAAGAAATCTGTTTCACTTTTCAATTCACTGGAAAGACTGGATTTCAAAGGGTTGAGGATATCAGAAGACTGACCTCTGACTGTACAAAACATTACTTTATCTTGCTTCCTTAAGTCATAATGAAATATTCCTGCCAAATAATTGATAATCTTAAACATGGTTAGTCTGAAACCACACACATACACACAAAAAGCATCATGCTGATTCTAGAAGTGAATCTAGACATCTAACAGTAGTAACTATACTTTCCTGTCCTAGTCATTTACCAATAAAATTGTAATCTTCTATACTTCATTTCTGTAGGTTAATAATACAATCATACGTTTTTCATATATATGAATACTATTCATGATTAATGTATATCCTTCACAAAATCTTGGTTTTAAAATGCTTTTCAGGTTTCACACAAATTTCACAAGCACAAACAGCACATGGGCTAAAGAGGACTAGAGTTAGACACAGGGAGTCAGTTAATCAAAACTTAAGGATTCACCCCTTTAGTTCCAATATCTATTTCATTCATTCCTAAAATCTGGATGGTTATTTCCCCCTATCCTTCACATATCAAAAACAAACAAACAAAAAAACTACCCTTGCTACTCCAGGATTCTCTTCCTGTTCCTCAAGTCTTTCACTCATATTAATGAAAATTAACAAAAGTTGAATATCTCATCAAGAGAGACAGCTTTTAAGTGACCCGATCAACTCAAAAGAAAACATCTCCATGCTCAGTGTTTAGAGTATCAGAAGTGCTTTGCAGCCATCTGTGTAGTTGTTTTTCTTCAGAGGAAGATTCACCACTTTTCAGGGGGTTTGTTGAGGGTGTTTGGGTAAGGCATGTTGTTTTTAACTAGCATTTAGGTTTAACTGGGTGGTTGGGAGGGTTCTTAGTATTTGTTTATGAATCTTGCTTAACACTGTCCATTAGCTATCATGCCTGGTCAGCAAAATGCTTAAAATTTTAAGTGTATAACACATGACTCAATTGTGTCTTTTTCTTTCTTTCTTTTTTCTTCTTTTTTCTCTTTTTTTTTGAGAAAGCTAAGTACAGAATCGGGCATGTTACCTGGTGTTAGAATGATTAAGTTAAACATCTTACATTTTAATTTGTCCAAGGCAGACATGATGCAAGGAATATGCACCACCAGAATGACTCCCCTGGCCACAGAAACCATGTGGAAAGACCATCTAGGGTGTCAGCTCCCTCTTGTCACTTCTTAAAATGGGCAATGCAGTGGCAACATGGGTCCCATCAATTTGGTGGATAGGTGAGGGAAGTAAAGAAGGGCTTTCCCTAGGAAAAAGTAGATTTTTGTTTGGGGAAGTGAGGTTTCCTTTTTTTTTTTTTTTTCCTTTTGGCTTTTACTTTGAAGTCTTAAATGTTATACAGCAGGCTGCAGACATGACAGGCAATGAGCAGGCAAAGAACCAATGGAAAAGTGTTCAAAAACTCCTGTGTTTGCTAACAGGCTTCTGAATGTATCACTGTGGTCCACAGAAAAGGCTGGAGAAGATAGCAAGGAGATGCTATATTAGCTACTGCAGCCTTAAAACAAATTTGTTGTCTCTTTGGACTTTAAAATTGTTCCTATGCTGTTTATTTTATTTTTGTTTAATCAAATAAACAAGAAAGTTCCCCCCCGCCCCCTCCCCCCATGGGGAGAGGGGAGTGATTTGCCCTTGTATTCAAATTATTTCTCAGTTTCCACTTCTAGATCACAAACATTCTGAGCACAAGTTTCTTTTCTGATTCGTTTATTCCATTCAATAATTACTCAACAAATATGTTTTGAGCACCTACTGTTTGCTGGTGACTGGAGAGAGCTGAGTTCCTGCTCTCAGTCTAACAGAGAAAGCTGGCTTTTAAACAAATCACAACACAGGCAATTTTTTAAAAGTAGACTTAAATCAGAGGGTGGATTAACTCTCTAGATATTAATCCCAGAGGGGGTTCAGGGATACATTTCTGTATTATCCAAAAAGCCCTCATTAAATACCTATTAAGCCATTTTACATCAGCATATAGCATGCAGCTCTGTGTGGGAGAGAGTGTGGTCTACAATGTGAACTATGGTCCATGCTTAGTGGCAAAGCCCCAGGATGTGTATATCCATTGCAGGTGATGAGCCACACTAATGAAAGATGTTTATGTGGGATGTTATGGGAGGTGTGGGAGGTGGGGAACATGGGAATCCCTGTAATTTTTGTGTAACATTTATGTAATCTAAGCATCTTTTAAAATAAATTTTAAAAAATACCATTATGAGGAGAAAAAAAAAAAACCTATTGAAGGAATTAATTAAAGTATGAATGAATAGATGGATGAAATCTTGCTAATGAGAGAGATGCGATCCCTGGAAGTCAGTGGATAACTTTACCTTTCAACAAGTGTAGGAAAGCAGAATACAGCATAAATGACCCCAGTAAATCACTTTGGAGAAAGGTCCATACCTGTACTGCCAGCCTTTTGTACTGCCACCGCGGCTACTGCTGCTGCTGATTCCAGCCCCATAGCTGCTATTGCTGCTGATCTTGTTCGGGGTCACGGCTGTGGCCAGGCCCTCCAGCTTTCCTTCACTCTCTGAGACTTTCATGGTTGACACTGGCTCTCCTCCCTGCATCTTAACTCCAGAGTCCCTTGCCCTTCTTGGGCTGGAGAGAACAATTTTGTAGGGTAAGTTTTTTTGTAGGGGGAAATTTTTTTTTTTTTTTTAAAGAATTTAACGTGAATGTAAACCCAACTACTAAGTTATGAGGCTGGAGTGGGAACCATCAAATGGTCCAAGGAAGGAAGACCATTCTCAGTGAAGGAAAACTTTTAAGAGGGCCGGGGTAAAGATGAGGGGAGAGATCCTTTAAATGTAAATATCCCCGTCCCGGCAAAAACAAGGAGGAAAAATCACCCTGCTAGAGGGCTTGGTGACATACTTAAAGGTGAAGCAGAAGCTGCGGGGAAGTCGCGGACTGTAGCCGGCGCCCCCATCCCCCACCCCCGGCCTGACATGAGGACTGAGGGACTGACCCGCCGCGCTCCCTCTACCTCTCCTCCAGCCGGTCCTCAGAGGGAGGGTCCCGTCCAGCCCGCTAGGCGGGTCCCGCCGCAGCCCACAGACAGAGACGCGGCCGCCCGCGCACAGCCGGGGAAAAGGGTCGGGGGAGAAGGCCACCCGGGACTGGACGCCGGTTCCTAGAGCCGCTTCTCCTCAAGCCAGAGGCGAGCCGCTCGGGGAGACTTCTTCCAACGCCCCTTATCCTGGGCCTTTGACTGGGTTACCAGGAGCAGGCGCCTACTTCGCCCTCTTTCCAGCCCCAACCGTGATTGCAACCACTGCTACCGCCACCCCACCCACAGCCCCACAGCGGGTCACCACCCGCTTGTTCCTTCCCCACCTTGCCTTCCGGAATAGCGTGAGCTCACTTCCCCTAGTGCAGAAGCTCCCGGCGCCATGTTAGAGTAGGGCAGCTCGGCTCTGAAGGGGGCGGGGCCAGCGGGGGCAGCGATGAGGGGGGTGTCTGAGGGAAGAGAAAGAGACCGGGCGGCTGGGGCAGAGTGAGAGGGAAGGTGAGGGAAACAAAGACAGAGATAGTGACCCTGTGTAGTGTGACTTCCAGCCTTCCAAATCGGGTTATCTCCTTCCATTTGAGGAGCCTAGGTATTTTAACAAGAAAGCTTAGAAAAATAATGCTATTTCTACAAGAAAAAAAAAAAAAAAAACGTTTTTTAACTCAGTAATTTTGCAGGAAAGCATGACATTGAAGTAAGGCAAATCAATGTTATAAATGATTTATAACATGATCTGTCGTGGAAAGTAGAGCTTTCAGAATCAGATCTAGGTACTCTTTCCCAATCCAGACGAATCTTTCACCCTCGTTAAACCTTGGTGTTTGCCCCTATAAAATGAGAGTGCCTGTTAGGTGGTTTCTAAAGTCTGTTCTAATTGTAAATCTAGTGTCTAATAACATGACTTTTGAATTTAATGTTTTCTATAGAGAAAGCACTATGGCAGATTCGAAGAATTATAACTTGAAGTGAAAAAGTAGAATAATTTCAAATGAAGACTGTGGGAGAAAATGATGTAGAAAATGAGTGGGATGGGATAGAGAACCTACATTAAAAGAATAGTTGAGGAAAGTTATCTCCGAGGAGATGACATTTAAAGTGAGACATGGGGGGTGGATGTGGCTCAAATGGTTGGGCATCCGTCTCCCATATGGAGGGACCTGGGTTCGATCCCCGGGACTTCCCTGTTAAAAAATAAATAAAATAAATAAATAAAAATAAAGTGAGACATGAAGAATGATGAGGAATCAAAGAGAAGAAGAGCAAAGGGAAACCTGACTTATTCTGGCCAGTGAAAGACCCAGGAGACTAAACTGGTGAGCAAGAGAGAGAGAGAGAGAGAGAGAGAGGTATGAAATGAAGGCAATTGGGCACCTCCCTCCCACATGGGAGTTCCAGGGTTCTGGTCGGTGCCTCCCATAAAGAAGACAAGCAGACCGCGACAGCGAGCCCAAACAATGGGGGTGGAGGAGAGAGAGATGAATAAATAAGTAAAACCTTTTTTTTTTTTTTTTTTTTTTACCGGGAGGTACCGGGGATCGAACCCTGGTCTCTCCATATGGTAGACGGACGCCGAACCTCTTGAGCCACATCCGTTTCCCAATAAGTAAAACCTTAAAAAAAAAAAAAAAAAATGACAAATGCTAGAAAGGATGTGGAGAAATTTGAATGCTCATACACTGCTGGTGGAAGTGTAAAATGGTCCAGCAGCTTTGGAAAACAGTCTGGAAGGCAGGCAGGCAGATAAGAAGGAAGGAAAAGACCTAAACATAAAAGCCAGGACCATGTTTTGAAAGACAGAGCAAATGGTGGGTTAAAAAAAAAAAAAAAAAAACGTCAGGACCATAAAACTTCTAGAAGATAACATAGGGAAACATCTACAAGAAAGATCTTGTGGTTGGTGGTGGTTTCTTAGACCTTATACCCAAAGCACAAGCAACAAAAGAAAAGAATAGATAAATGAGACCTCCTCAAAATTAACACTTCTGTACCTCAAAGGACTTTGTGAAGAGGGTAGAAAGGCAGCTTACTCAATGGGAGAAAATATTGAAAATCACACATCCCACAAGGGTCTAATATCCATGGTATATAAAGAGCTCCTACAACTCAACAATAAAAAGACAAATGACCCAATTTAAAAATGGGCAAAATATCTAACTAGACATTTTTCTAAAGAAGAAATACAAATGGTGAAAAAATACATTAAAAAATATTCAACATTCCTGGCTATTAGGGAAATACAAATCAAAGCTACAGTGAGATATCATTTCACACCTACTAGAATGGCCACTGTTTACAAAACAGAAAACTACAAGTGTTGGAGCAGATGTGGAGAGATAGGAACAATTATTCACTCTTGGTGGGAAAGTAGAATGGAGTAGCCACTGTGGAAGTCTGTTTGGTGGTTCCTAAGGAAGTTAGATATAGATCTGCATTGTGACCCCTGCAATACCACTTCTAGGTATATACCCAGCAGAACTGAGAGCAGTGACATGAAGAGACATCTGCACACTGATGTTCATAGTGACATTATTTTTACAATTGCCAAAAGATGGAAGCAACCCAGGTGTCCATCAACCAATGAATGGATAAACAAACTGTGATATAGACACATGATGGAATATTATTCAGCTGTAAGAAGAAATGATGTAGTGAAGCATATGAAAATATGGATGAACCTGGAGGACATTATGTTGAGTGAAGTAAGCCAGGCACAAAAGGACAGATATTGTATGACTTCACTATTTGAACTAAATAGAATGAGCAAAATCATGGAGTTAATAGCTAGAATATAAGTCACCAGAGAATAGAAGGTGGTTAGACAATGGAAAGCTGAGGTTTCATCTGTGCATAATTGGTAAAAACGTGTTTCTAAATGTTTGGAAATGAATAGAAATGGTGAAAGCACATCATAGGTTTTGTAATAAGTAGCACTAACATATGGTATGATAGTGGTTTGCTTTTTATTGTTTTTCTTTTTCTTTCTTTTTTCTTTTATTTATTTATTTATTTTTTTTGGAGTAATAAAAATGCTCTAAAATTGATTGAAGTGATGGATGCACAACTCAGTGATTATACCAAATGCCATTGATCGTACACTTTAGATAAATTATATGGTTTATGAACAAGAACAAAAAATAATAGCATGGGCTAGGGGGAAAATACACCAAATGTAAGCTATAGACTATAATTAGTAGTATTACTTTGATGATGCTCTTTCATAATTTGTTACAAATGTTTCACAACAATGCCAGGTATTTGTTGTGGGGTGATGTATGGGAGACCTGTATGATGTTATGCATGTTGGTTTTGTAAGTTAACAACTTTTACTATACACTTATTGTTTATATATGTTCATGTATAAATGATACACTTTAATAAATTGTTTTTAAAATGAGAAAAGGGAAGGAAGGAAGGAAGGAAGGGAAGGAGGGAGGGAGGAAGGAAGGAAGGGAATTCTGAAAAGACAGAATGTTCACATTTACAATAGATGTTACTACTCTGGTAATACAGAGTTTGAATTAACCCAAGAACTAAGGAGGGGAGGCAGGTACCTCCTTCTCCTCTCTTGATTAGACAGAAATCCTGTAGCGATTTCCCACTCCAATTGTGTGATTCATCTGAAAGGCTCCCAGAGAGCGGCATTTCTCTTGAAACATTCCCCTGCCAAGCTGAACACTTGTGGGAGTAAAAGAAATAGGCACACTCAGTGCTTTTATTTGAGAGGAGGAGGAAGAGTGGGGAAGAAAGAAAAGAGTAAATGCTGCTCTCAGATATCGATAAAATGAAATTTTTTCTCCCATTCTTTACCTCTCCCAGCACCTCTTTCCTGAATCCCTATTGAATTTTAAAGTGTTTCTCTTAATTTACCTAGTAGATGGTAAAATTAACTCATAAAACTGTGGAATATAGAGCATTTTTAGGGCATTGGAATTTTTCTGCATGATATTGCAATGGTGGATACAAGCCATTATACATTTTGTCAAAACTTATAAAATTGTATGGTGCAAAGTGTAAACCGTAATGTAAACTATAGACCTTGGTTAGTAGCAATGCTTCAGTATTTGTTCATCAATTGTAACAAATGTACTACACTAATGTAAGATGTTATTACTTGGGGAAAATGTGGGAGGGAGAGGGGTTGGGGTATATGGGAATTCCCTATATTTTCTATGTAACTTTCTGTAATCTAAAACTTCCTTAAAAATAAAGTTTATTCTATGAAAAAAAGATTTGAAAAAAAAAAAGACGATTATAATATGAGAACACACATTCCTTCAATTTGATGTGTCAACCTTGTCCATTTTCACTCATTTTGCTGATGGCAGGTAGTAGCTTAGCTCATAGAAGCCCATAAAATTGCACAGATTCAACTGTAGTCACATGATTCTAAGTGGAGAATGTCAGGGGTTACCATGGGAAACGAGAAAGATAAGCCAACTAATGCTTATGAAGGAAACCCCACAGGGGGTCCCTCTGGGTTCTTGCCTGGTGCAGATAAATTGTAGTCCACACCAAGATGGTCACAAAAGAAAGCAGGTTTATTAACACCAGGGGGACACGGGACAGGATCTCAAATCTACCTTCCCCGATTTTGAGTTTAGGGTTTTCATGGATTTAAACGGGAGGACGGAATGGTTACCATCACAATAGTAAGTACACAAAGGTGAGCCCAGTTTTTGAAAGAACCATAAACAAAGGTAAGGACAGTCTAGAATAACCATCACAATAGTAAGTATACACAAGGGTTAAGCTAGTTTTGAAATATCCATAAATAAACCTAAGACCTATTTAGCCAGTTTCAGTAATTTCAGGTAGTAGCTTTTGGTTATTCTATAATATACTGGAAAAATAAGAAAAAAGTATCTATACAATGATTCAATAATCAGAATCATTTGTTAATTCTTAACCCTCGATCACAGTTTCAGGCTTCCTTTTCACCTCAAAGCAAACTGGGCACTATTGTTTATCAACTAAGTGACGAAAACTATTTTAATGTTAGGTTATGGATGACAGGACTGTCCCAGTCAAGACCCTGGTGTTCCTAGAAACTAAGGTGGGGCCGGATTTAAATTGAGGGGTTCACTTATTAGCAGGAAATCATGTGTGGGGACCTCTCAGACTTCACCCTATGCATCTCTTCTTTTGGTTCCTTCTTATTTGCATGCTTTTTTTTTTCTTCCCTAGAATAAAACTATAATCATAAGTATAGCACTTTCCTGAGTTCTCGGAGTCATCATAGCAAATCATTGAACCCTGAGGGGGTAGTGGGAACTCCCGAACTTATAGCCAGTTGGTCAGAAGTGAGGGTGGCTTTGGGAACCTCCAAACTTGTGGCTGGTGTCTGAAGTGAGAGCAGTCTTGTGGAGGATTGTGCCCTTAATCTGTGAAGTCCAGCCTAATTCTGGGTGGCTAGTGTCAGAATTGCATTATACTTGGATTTATCCAAAGGTTGCCTATATGAAGCCTAAATAGGAGCTATTAAGAAAGTTATGGCTTCTTTCCTAAGGGAATTTAGGATGAAGAATCCCATCTTGAACAGAAATAAGATCTGCTAGAAGAAAGGAGATAAGATGATTTCAAATTTTCAAAGCTCACAACAGTTATTATTATTTCTTCTCTGAAAATCTTTGCTGTAGTCATTAACTGAACAAATATTTATTACACATGGATTACATGCCAGGCATTCTCACAGTCTCTGCCCTCAAAGACTACTCATAGAGCAGGGAAGTCACAGATTAAACAAGAAATTAAAAAATAAGTGTGAGAAGTGTCAACACACATGTAGTAGTGTTGCTGGATTTCCTCTAGGTTCTTGGTTATGTTACAAAAAAAGAATTTTTTGTCAATTTAGTTAGGCCAGTGGTTTATTAAGAAAATGAGAGAAAAGAAATAGGGGGAAATAACAGATTATGGGTCCCAGGTATACTTGTGGGTTGGTTCAGGCAGAGAGAGGAAAAGGGCTATAAAGGGGCAAAAAGGGCTGATTTACAGACTACAAGTCCCAGTTACAGATTCAAATCCCCAGGTGTACTTGAGTGCTAATCCGGGCAGGGAGAAAAAGGGCAAAACGGGGCAAAAAAAAAAAAGGGGGGGGGAAAGGGTTGATTTAGTCTCTCTGCTTGCTTTTTAAACCATTAATTACCCTGCCCCTTGTTAAAGTTTGGGGGAGGAGTCCCAGCTGTTTGCTGTTTTGATTGGTTACCCCCCCTGTCAATTCCCCTGGGGGGCCCAATGGCAAGGCCCTCTGAGAATATCCAGGACTTTTCCTTGATCCCGAAGGAAATCCTGTTCTGAATGGGGGATCTCGCAGGGTTCTTCCAGCAGCCATCCTGTAGGGTCTCCATGGCCACATGTTTCACAGCCATGTTTTTCTGCCAGGTCCCAGATTCGTCTTTTTATTCTAAAATCTAGCCTGCCTCAGTAGGAAGACCTTGGAGGAAGGGGATGGCAGTTGTTTAGCCATCAGGGAAGGCCCCCTTGAGAAAAGTGATACTTAAGCTGATAATTGAAGGATAAATTAAAGGCAGAGCATGGCCCCTGCACAAGGATGACACACAAATTCGTGAAGCGTTCCATATTTTTCAAAAAAATAAAAATAAAGGCAGAGTGAGGCATCATTCCAGGTAGAGGTAAGAATATGTCTAAAGATGAGAAAAGTGGTATGAGAGGAACTTAAAGAAGGTCAGGGTGGGAAGAACACAGTTCAAAAGGAGTATGATAGGAGATGAGTCTAGGGAGGTACACAGAGTCAGATGTCAGGCCAAGAAATTCGGACTTTTAAAAAAATCAGTTTTACTGATACATCTTAATAAAGCATGCATTCCACTGAAAGTGTACAAGCTGGACTTTTTCTTAATGGCTAGGGGAGCTAATGAAGGACTCTAAGCAGAGGATTTAATTACACGATGAGATATGGACTGTTTAATATAGAATGTCATTATTTCTAGACCCAGTCTCTTCCTAAATGTACCCTTATCCTGAATTAGGTTTTGGGGAATACTTATTTTCCCTTTCACATTGCTGGATTTCAAGTGGGAAAATGATACCTGGCTCCGCTGCCAGTCTTGAAAGCCATAAAACACAGACAGAACATTCCAGCGAGTAAGGCTTCTTCCCTGGGATCTGTATAGGGCCTGGCAGCATTTCTCCTCAAGTTACTTGTTCTCCTTTGGCCAGGAAGAGGCACGTGAATTCTCTCCTAGTTCCTTCCTTCTCCTCCCACCAGCCTTTAAAGTAGAGTTGGGGAACCATACAGCCTTGTGAAAAGTTCTCGGTGCAATGGACCTGGCATAAAGGGACATGCTGTTCCTTATATCTTTTAAGGTAATTTTGGCTTTGTTATAAGCTGTTCTTTCTATGGCAATTAGTCTCATGGGCCATAGCCCTGTCAACCAAGAAATAACAAACTAAGCTGCAAGGCAATAAAGACATTTATTTGGAGTCTTAGAACTGGAATTCTGGGAGCACAGATTCTGATAGCAAAACAAATCGTGTCTCATGTTGGCATTTCAAGGAAAGTGTTTTTAAAAGAGAAGATTAGGCAAGTTGTTTGTGGTTGATGGATATTTGGGGTACTCTAATTGTCCTTCAGGTTAGATAGTTAACTGAGTCCTTTATCTTGTGGTTTGTTTCTGGTGTCCTAATGTCCTTAGGGTTTGGGGGAACAATGTTGTTTGAGGCTTTGCATACTTTGGCAGTTTTCAAAGTATCTGGCTGAGAACTGCATAAGAGCAACTTCCAGAATGACCTCCTGACTGCAGACTCCATTTTAAATGTCTTAGCCATAGTAGCTATATTTTGTTTTATTTCTTTTAACAGTCCTTTTACCTGCAATAAGGCCTATTTTAGCTCTTCTGAACAATTCTAAATATTTTAGAATTAAACGGTTCAAATCTTAAACCAAGCTCTCATATATTTAAGGAAGAGATCAGATGAAGGCATTTAATACAGACCACAGACCAATATTGTTAATTCCTCTCAGAAGAACATAACAGAGAGACAGTGTCCTCAGCCATGCACTGTGTCTGATTCTCTGTCCTTTCAATCCTGGATAGCCCCAGGGAACAATTTCCTTGTTCCTTTTGGCAAGTTAAGTTACCCTTTGCGGCTGCAGTACTATTGGCAGGGCACTCTGCTAATTACATGGTGTATCTGGACAGGCTGCCAGAGGCCAAGGTCAGTTAGGCCCCTGATTTCCAGTCTACACCTCCCCATTCCTGGGCCTGAGCTCTCCATACTTCATGACCTGTTCTCATAGTATCATGTTTCATGCTCAATTTTTAATCATGATCCAAAGAGCCAAATGTAATATAGGCTTTGGTAGTTGAACAAAAGACAATAATCTTTTGCTATTTGTGGGCTGGAGGATAATAGATTTTTGGCCTTTTTAATTGACAAGGGTCATAGACACAAATCCCAAACAGGATCAAGTAAATGAATGCAGGTAAGAAAGCACATATCCATCTGTATTAGTCAGCCAAAGGGGTGCTGATGCAAAGTACCAGAAATCTGTTGGCTTTTATAAAGGGTATTTATTTGGGGTAAAAGCTTACAGTTACAAGGCCCTAAAGAGTCCAACTCAAGGTACCATAAGAGGTACCTTCCTCACCAAATGTTTGTTGCCATGTGTTGAAGCAAGATGGCAGGTGATGTCTGCAAGGGTTCAGCCTTCCTCTTCTTCTTAAGACTCCATAGTCTCAGCTCCTTCTGATCTCAGCTGTTGGCTGGAGGGTTCCTTTCTTTCTGGCCTCAGCTGCTCTGTTCTCTTCACAAGGTCAGCTGTAAACTTTCCAGCGAATAAGGCTTCTTCCCATGGGAAGCGGCTCAGTAGGGCTCCCGTTTACCATATGGGAGGCCCCGGGTTCGGTTCCTGGGGCCTCCTGGTGAAGGCAAGCCTGCCCGCACGGCGTGGTTAGCTGACCCAGTGAGCACAAGCAGCAAGGGGGGGATAAATGAATAAATAAATAAAATCTTTAAAAAAAAAAAAAAAGTCTTCTTCCCTGGGATCTGTATAGGGCCTGGCTATAGGTGAATGGTTCATTTCTCTTCCAGGGACCGCAGGAACCTCTTCCATGTCTATGGAGCTCCCTTCTTCTGTGTATCTTCTGTGTATGTATTTCTGTGTGTTTCTTTTGACTGAGCATCTGTCTATATAGCCCACAAAGGGGGCAGGGACTCAAACTGAGTCGCCCTAATGACGTGGTTGAATCAAAGCCCTAATCTTGATTTAATTAAGTAAACGTAAAGCCTTTGAATTTAAATCAATCAAAGGGTATCATGCCCAGAGGAACAGACAGTTTACAAATATAATCAATATATTTTTGGAATTCATAAACAATAGCAAACTGTCACACCATCTAAAAAGAGAGCCACTACTCTACTCCAACAGACTCCTGCTGGGAAGGTCCAGTGAAGCTAAATCTTCTGATTTTCCAAGAAAAACCAGAAATCTGGGCTTTAATGTGAAAGCCCCTCCATCTTTATTTTTAAAAATTTTGTTTTAGTAACATATATACAACCTAAAATTTCTCCCTTTAGCCACATTCAGATGTATAATTCAGTGCTGTTAAGTACATTCACAATGTTGTGCTACCATCACCATAATCCATTAACACAATCTTTCCATCACCTCCAACAGAAATTATGTACCAATTAAACTTTAGCTCCTCATTAACTAGCCCTCCTCAGTTACTGTTAAACTGTAGTCTAGTTTCTGACTCTATGAATTTGCTTATTCTAATATTTCAAATCAATGACACCATACAATATTTGTCCTTTTGTGTCTGGCTTATTTCACTCAACATGATGTCTTCAAGGTTCATCCATGTTGTCTCAGGTATCAGAACTTCTTTCCTCTTCATGGCTGACTAATATTACATTGCATGGATATACTCACATTGCTTATCCATTCATCTGTTGATGGACACTTGGGTTGCTTCTACCTTTTGACCATTGTGAATTATACTGCTGTGAACATCAGTGTATAAGTATCTATTCAAGTCCCTTCTTTCAATAGTTTTGAGTATATACCCAGAAGTGGTATTGATGGGTCATATGGTAATTATCTACTTAATTTTCTGAGGAACTACCAAAATCTCTGCCACAGAGCCCGCACCATTTTACATTCCTGTTTCTCAACATCCTGTCCAACATTTGTTATTTTTCATTTTTTTAGTAGTAACCATTCTAGTGGGTGTGAAGTGAGATCTCATTGTGGTTTTGATTTGCATCTCCCTAATGTCTAATAATGTTAAACATCTTTTATGTGCTTTTTTGGTCATTTATATATCTTCTTTGAAGAAGTATTCAATACCTTTGCTCATTTTTTAATTGGGATGATTGTCTTTTTTGTTGTTGAGTTGTAGCATTTCTTTATAGATTCTGGATACTAAACCCTTATTAGTTATGCAGTTTCTAAATATTTTCTTCTATTCTGTAGATTGTCTTTTTTTTTTTTTTTTTTCTTTTTTTTTTATTATGGGTAAAAATCAAAATTCTCACAATACATACAAACATTTGTAAAATGATATATAAATATATATGCATATATGTGTATTTGCTTACAAGAATGTTATTTATATATATATATATACATATATTTTAAGAGGTGCTTAGATTACCTAAAATATTACACGGAACCCATTGGGATTCCTAGATTGTCTTTTTACTTGCCTGATGAAGTTCTTTGTAGCAGTTTGATATTATTTATGAATTCCAAAAAAGGATATTGATTGTTTGTAAACTGGTCTGTTCCTATGGGAATGATACACTTTGATTGTATTAAATCCAAAGGTCTTATGTTTACTTGATTAAATCAAAATTAAGGCTTTGATTTGACCATGTCCGTAGGTCATGGCTTAGGTTGAGTCCCCGCCCCCTTGCTGGGCTGTATAAAAGGACACTCACCCAAGAAGACACAAAGAAGAAGACACAGAAGAGGAGAGAGCTTGATCATTTCAGTCCTGCCATGTGACAGAGAGGAGAAGACTCAAACAGCTAAAGCCCTGGGGAGAGCTGAGCCATTCACTTGATATTTTGTGGTTTAGCAGTGAGGGCCAAGAAGAAAGGCATTTGTTTCAAGCATCCATGAAAAGGAAGAGATGTCAAAACTAAGTGTGCTTGGTCACAGGTAAAGGGGATTCCAGCCATATCTCCACCTGTCCATGTCCTGTTTCATATTACTTGCATATACTCCAAGAAGGGAGGAAAAGAGAAGTTAAAAATGGGATCTACCTTAGTTTTAAGACACTTCTTAGGAATTGTCAGTTATGTCATGTAAGAGAATTATTTTATTATGTGCCTAGTTAAGATAATGGCCATTAGTAAATCTGTGCACATACTAACCTGCTAGATATGAAGCTCTACAAACAGGTCCAGTCTAGCCCAGTGCTCAAAAATGTCTATGCCTGTCTTTAGTTCCTTCCTCCTCTGATTTCATAACTCCAATATCACAACTGACTGCTTGTCCTCATCCTTCTCTAAAATCTGAACAAAGAAAGCCAAGCTCAGCTTTCTGTGGAAGACATAACAGTGGGATCTGGGAAACACTCTCCTGACTATGAAAGTTTGGGAGACTCTGAGATGAGTTTACAAGGGAAAGACTATAAATTCTCAATTCCTGGAGGTCTTTAGGCAGAAAATTAACATTAGTCTGTCTGAGATGGTGTTGGTATAGAACCTAAGGAAGGTGTGACTCCAAACAAATCTGACTCCAGACCTTGGCTGTTGGAATTAACAGGCCAACTAGTAGTAGAGCTGCTACAGAGATGGGGAAGTGGAGGACACTAGTTTTAAGGCTGGCATATCCAAACGACCTCCCAAGACCAACCACTGTCAGCTGGTGAACAGCAGCAATGGCGGTAGGCCGTTTTGGCAGGATGCCACCTCCTGTATTCTGTCTGGACCCTCAGCTTCACCTGCTGAATTGCTCTGAAAGGCTCTGAAAGGTTTCCACTCAGCCTGATCTCTCCCTTTTGTTACCGGTTTTCTCTTTAGTCCCTGGCCTTAATAAAATAATATATCACATTTCCATCTTATTCACCTTCTCTGCCCAAGCCCATCAATGAGAGCCCATGAGACTTTTTCCCCATTGCAGACTGTATTCTGACTGGAAGCGTGATGCTCTCTGTACTTCTGGTCTCTGTTCTGTTTTGGCTGATGTTAATGGAATCTTGTGACAGTTTGAAGTTCTTTTATGAACCCCAAAAAGAAAAAGATTATGTTCATGAACTAATCCATTCCTGTGGGTGTGGGACCCTTTTGACTGGACTACATTAGTGAGGTATGACTCAGGTTGGGTCTCCGCCCTCTTACTAGAGCTTTATATAAATGGAGACACAGAGAGAGAGACACACACACACAGAGAGAGAAAGGAAGCTCCATTTTTGACGCTGCCATGTGAGAGAAGACTCAAGGACATCTAGCAGACAAAGCTTAAGCACAAAGCCCTCAAGAGGCTGGACCCACAGAGCAGCTCAAGGCCGAAGAGCAGCCATACCTGATAGCTCACAGCAGAACTCAGGAAGAAAGTGGACAGCCGAGACGGAAAGAGGAGGCCCAGAAAGAGACAAGCCCTATGCCTGGTTGCCCACATCTGAGCTATGGGAGGTGCTAGATTCTGGAGAGGAAGGTACAGACCTCAGCAGAGATTGGCCATCATCTTCACCACATGGCAGGACACGAGGATCACCAGTAGCTAACTTTGGTGAGAAAGCATCTCTAATAGTGCTTTGATTTGGACATTTCACAGCCTCAGAACTGTAAGCTTTTATGCTAATAAAATCCCCATTATAAAAACCAACTTATTTCTGGTACTTTTCATTGGGAGCCCTGTGGCAAACTAAGAAAGATATAAAGCAATCTTAGAGTTAACTTGCCATTTTTACATCACTTGCTCCTGGAGGAATCTATCTAGACATGCCAAGGAGATGATCATCTAGTGTTTTATTTTTATTTTTTTTATTTTTTATTTTTATTTTTTTAAAGATTTTATTTATTTATTCATTTATCCCCCCCTTGCTGCTTGTGCTCGCTGGGTCAGCTAACCACGCCGTGCGGGTGGGCTTGCCTTCACCAGGAGGCCCCGGGAACCGAACCCGGGGCCTCCCATATGGTAAACGGGAGCCCTACTGATTGAGCTACAGCCGCTTCCCATCATCTAGTGTTTTAAAGGCCATTTAAAAAGTAATCTTTTTCATAAACAGTTTATTAAGCATCTGTACAAGAATGTTCATAGATTATAATAATAAGAAAATTGGAAACAACCCAAATATCCATTAGTAAGATAACATATTACCTCTGTGAATAACAACTATATTATTTGAATTTTGATAATTTCCATATTTGTGGTGGATTCAATTACGTAACCCAATTTAGACATATTCTTGGTTTCGAGCTACATTCCAGTGAGTGTGAAGACGTTATTTTAAGTTAAGTTGTAGCCCAGCTGAATGTGGTTGGGGCTTAATCCAGATTACTGGAGGCCTTATAAAGAAAAGGAAACTGAAAGCCAAAGTCAGAGAAAGCCATGGTGAGGAGCTGGAAGGCAGGAATCAGTGGGAACCCAGAAAAGATAGGAGAGGATAATTCCATGTGATAGGAAAG
Source organism: Tolypeutes matacus (assembly GCA_026826555.1). Classification (NCBI taxonomy): domain Eukaryota; kingdom Metazoa; phylum Chordata; class Mammalia; order Cingulata; family Chlamyphoridae; genus Tolypeutes; species Tolypeutes matacus. The sequence continues at coordinate 30,428,198 of JAKSZT010053887.1, forward strand.
CCAAGGAAGGAACCCAAGAATTGCCAACCAGCCAGAAGGCTACTGACCCCTGGAGGAAGCAAGTCTTCTTGCCAATGCCTTGATTTAGACTTCTGGCCTCTGAAACTGTGAGCCAATAAATTCCCATAGTTTAAACCAATACATTGTGTGATACCTGTCAGAGCAGCCTGACAAACTAAAACAATATTACTCATGCCAAGTTTGTCAGTTTGATATTATTTATGAATTTCAAAAATAAATATAGATTATGTTTGTAAACTGGTCTGTTCCTCTGGTGTGATAACCCTTTGATTGTATTAGATTCAGTTGAGACTAAATCAGATTAAATTATGTTACGATTAGGGCTTTGATCCAACCACATCATTAGAGTGCAACTCAGCGTTGAGTCCCAGCCCCCTTGGTCTGATAAAACAGACTCTCACATGGAGAAGGAGCATTACAGAAACAGATATGCAAGAAGAGAGAGTACTCCATAGACACAGCCCCGGAAGAGAGATGATAGTATAAAGCTGACCTTGTGGAGAGAAAAGAGCAGCTGAGCCCAAAAGAAACGAGCCCTGGAGAAAGTGACGGAGCCTTATACCAGCCTACAGCTGAGATCGGAAGAAGCTGGGACTACAGAGCCTTAAGAGGAAGAAGGAAGGCTGAACCCTCACAGACACCACCCGCCATCTTGCTTTAACATGTGGCAAATGGCTTTGGGTGAGAAATTACCTCTTATGGTTCCTTGAGTTGGACTCTTTAGGGCCTTGTGACTATAAGCTTCTACTCCAAATAAATAAACTTTATAAAGGCCAACAGAGTTCTGGTACTTTGCATCAGCACCCCTTTGGCTGACTAATATACCAAGTTATTGCTATAGTCATCTAAGTAGTTCCTCAGCTTTGTCCTTGCCCTTTACAATCTTTCTCATTGCTTTCTCAATGATCTATTAAATGCAAATCTGATTGTGGTGCCACTGAGCTTAAAGCTGTTCTATGATTTGTTCTTCATTGTCTATATATCATGTTTCAAGCTCCTCAGTTTTGTGTAACAGCACTTTATGATCTGTTCCCTGGTCTCCCCTGCAGCCACATCTCCCCACCCCCATACTCTCTTTTCCAGCACATATTAGTTTTCTCGACTCTGACTCCCCCAATTTCTTTCACAACTTCATTGCTTTGCACTTGCTCTACTCTCGGCATTCAGCATCTTTCTTCTTTTCCTCCCCTAAAACCAAACTTGATCATCACTGTCTCTCTCCACCCCCAGAAAAATTAATCCCCCTAATATGTTCCAATATCTCCTATGCCTCTGTGGCAGTTTGGTATTATTTATGAATTCCAAAAAGAGATATAGATTATGTTTGCAAACTATTCTGTTCCTCTAGGCATGATAACCCTCTGATTGTATTAGATTCAGCTGAGGCATCTGATTAACTTATGGTAAGATTAGGGCTTTAATTCAACCATATCATTAGAGTGCAACTCAGCATTGAGTCCGGCCTCTTGGTAGGCTGATAAAACAGACTCTTACACGGAAGTAGACACACACAGAGAAAAAGAACAAGTAGGAAGAAGACAGCTCATTAGACATGGCAGAGGTCCCAGAGGAAAAGAGATGAGCCTAATAGTCTACAGCAGGCCTTGTGAAGAGAACAGAGCAGCAGAACCCAGAAAGAAATGAGCCCCAGGGAAAGAGACGAGCCTTATACCAGCCTACAGCTGAGATCGGAAGAAGCTGGGACCACGGAGCCTTAAGAGGAAGAAGGAAGGCTGAACCCTCGCAGATATGGCCCTCCATCTAGCTTCAACATGTGGCCAATGACTTTGGGTGAGAAATTACCTCTTATGGTACCTTGAGTTGGACTCTTTAGGACCTTGTGACTGTAAGCTTCTATCCGAAATAAATACCCAGTATAAAAGCCAACAGAGTTCTGGTACTTTGCATCAGCACCCCTTTGGCTGACTGTTACAGTCTCTTTCCCACCAGCCTGCAGGTTTCAGCTTCTCTCAAACTTACGTGCCATAAGGAAGCCTCATTTTTTAAAAAATTTTAATTTTTTTAAAATTTTAAACAATTTATTGAAGTATATCATTCATACATGAACATACATAAACTATAAGTGTTCAGTAAACATCGTGAACTTACAAAACAAACATGTATAACATCATGCAGGGCTCCCACACATCACCCCCCCACAAACACCCCGCATTTTTGTGAAACATCTGTTAACAAATCATGAAAGAGCATCGTCAAAATATTACTAACTATAGTCTGTATCTTCCTCCCCTATACATTTTTTAAGGATTTTATTTATTTATTTATTTACTTACTTACTTTTATCCATTTTACCCCACCCCACGCTGTTTTTGCTGTTTCTGTGTCCATTCGCTGGACAACTCTCTGTGTCCGTTTCCTGCCCTCTCTTATCATCTTTCTCCTCCTGTCTTCACTGGGATTTGATTCTCGGAACCACCGATGTGGGAGAGAAGTATCCTACCGCCTGCGCCACCTTAGTTCCCACCTGCGCCACCTTAGTTCCTGGTTTTTTGGTGCGTCTCGTCTTGGCTCTCCCTTGTGTCACTCTCCTGTTACGTCATCATCTTGCTGCATGGCTCGCAGGGCCTGGTGGCCCACATGCATGCTATATTTTTCTTTTTAAATTTTACCAAGAAGGGGTCGGATGTGGCTCAACTGGTTGGGCGTCCGTCTCCCATATGGAGGGACCCGGGTTCGGTCCCCAGGACCTCCCGGTTAAAAAAAAAAAAAAATTTTTTACCAAGAGGTCCCAGGGATCGAACCCAGATCCCCCATAAGGGAGATGGATGCCCAACCACACGAGCCACATCTGTCCCTCTGCTATATCTTTTGAGGTTGACCAAAGATATCCAAAGTTACAGTCTTTTCCCATACAGGATGATCATATAATAAATCAGGCTTAGTTTATCACCAGCATTCTAAAAACCAGACCTAGAGAGAAAAACTAGGTTTCTAATATAGCGAATGTTTAGCCTACCCTGATTATCACAAAATCAGGACAGCGAGAATATTTGCAAAGGAAGCCTCCTTATTAATTTGCAGTTGCCTCTTTTCTTGGTGGCTTCATATTGCTTTTTATCCTCAGTGACAGCTAATTCCTACATAGAGCACCCATGGATTCTTGTCTTTCACATACTCTTGTTACAGAGCAAATGCTGGGTTGTCTTCTCCTTGATGTGCTCCAAATGATCAATTTCTGAGATACCAGGGTTTCTAACAGAGAGAGTGTTTACTGTTAAGTGCATAGCAAGGAGATAAAATCTGTCTCCTGGAGTTTAAGGAATTTTGAGTTTTTATAAATTCACACAAGGGCAGGTAGAGGGATTACCATTACAATAGCAAGTATAACAAGACTGAGACTAGTTTGGAATAACCATAAACAAGGGTGAAACCAGTCTAGAATAATCATCACAATAGTAACTATAAACAAGGGTGAGACTAGTCCACCCTTTCAGTAATTTCAGGTATTAACTTTGGGCTATTCTACAATAAACCAGAGAAGTAAGGGGAAAAGCATCTATATAATGATTCAGCAATTATAATCCTTTGTTAATTCTTAACTCTTGGTTACATTCTTGATAAGTCCCTTGATTTTCCCCTTGATTTAATCCTAGAGACAAATCAGTAGGTAACTATGGCTCTCTTCTAAACAGAAAAAGAAAAAAGATGAGAAGAGAAAACAGAAAAGAAAAGAAAGAAAAAAGAGGAATTCCCCATGAGGTGATATTTTATAGTTTATAGTAATAGTCTGCCTTGGCTTTGCATTCTTTTCTGAAGTACATAACATAGTTCTAGCAGTTCTATTTAGTTGTACAAGCAGTCCCCACTTCTGGAATAGGCTATGCGTTCTGAAGTTTCTTTACAAAGCCAGTTATTTGAAACTCACAATGCTAGTCCCCACAGAAATGAGGTTACCTTCAGTCATCAGGTCCTCAGGCAAAGGCACAGTTTAGCTACTGCCAATAACTCGGTACAGCCTTGATTCTATGAGAGAAAGTAAGAAGGCACTTTGTGTTCCAGCTCTGGATGCCAGGGACACAGCTCTTCCCTATTCCCTACTTGGCTATGCCAGCAGCTTGGGTTAGTGGCTGTGCCAGGAAAGGGTTGAACAGAAAGGAGGATTATCCTGGACGCCAGGACCCATAATTTGATTCTCTCCTTCAGGACATCTTTCTTGTCTTTTCACTCTCAGGCATTCTGAGTAAGGAGTAATAGTAGTGGCAATGACATTTGTATAGTGCTTTATGGTTTACAAATGACATAATCTCATCCTCTAATAACTGCTCTCACTTGCTATTTACAGCAACCCTCTTGAATTCCTTATTGCTATAATTCTTATTTAATAGCTAAGAAAACTGAGGTTTAGAAATGAATGATTTTTCTAAGGTCTCTGGAGTGGTAGGGGTGTGAAAAGAAGCTTAATCTTTCAATTGTCGCCTGAACATGAGTGCTCTTACAGGGCTCCTCTCATACCTATTTGTCTATATTTTATTTATTTACCAAACACTTACCTAGTGCTTACTAGGTGCCAGGCATTGTTCTAGGAGTTTTACAAATAACCCATTTAATATGGTTCATTCATAAATCAAATCAAGGTCTTTTCCTTTTTTTTCTAAACCTGCACCTTGGTCACTGTGGAATCCTCTTGGAAATGGAATGGATAATGACTTTAATAGTGTTCTCACATGGTACTTGTTTTTTGAAAAGAAAAAGTAAAATAATTTTATTCATGGAAGACATGACTGTGTTTCAAAAATTTAGCAAGGTCACAGGCCCAATATGCAAAACTGAACTGCACTTTTATACTAGTAGAGGTCAACTGTAAAATTAAATTTAATAAATCCTCTATTATAATATAAAACATATACATAAGGATTAATTCAACAAAATACGTGGAAAACCTTTATCAAAAACTACAAAACAAAGAAGAATGTCAGCTGAATACAGATGAAAATGCTGAAATTTAATTAAATATCAGTTTTACAATTATGTTCATTATTATATTTTATAAGACTATTAAGTAATCAGGAAAATAAATAAATATTATTTGATCTTTTCAAAAAAAAAAAAAAAAACAAAAAAAAACTACAAAACATTTCTGCAAAACATAAGAAGGTCCTAAAATAAATGGAGAAATATACAATCTTCAGAGATTGGAAAACAATTTTTTTAAGTTCTCAAATTTCCCTAAAATATTGTATAAATTTAAAGCAACCCAGTCAATCCTTCAATAGGATTGTTTCAGAAATTGGCTAGCAGATTCTGAAATTTACATTGGAACCCAAAATACCTAGGATAGTCAAAACAAGAAAACGGAACTAGGATATAGGGATTTTGGAAAAGATGAGGTAAATGCTATCACTAGCTCAAAGATGATTATCTACCTGGAAAACCTAATTAAACAATAAGAGTACTATAAAGTAGTATTATATAAGATTAATACAGGATAGTAATAGTCTTGCAAAATAAAAACAAAATTTGATTAGAAGCCATAATTAAAAAGACGACCTTGGGAGCATATTTGGCTCAAGCAGTTGAGCTCCTGCCTCCCACATGGGAGGTCCCAGGTTTAGTTCCCAGTGCCTCCTATAAAAAACAAAAATGAACAACAAACAAAACAAACGAAAAAACCCAACTCAGGGAAGCCAATGTGGGTTGGTGGTTGAGTGCAGGCTTTCGACATATGAGGTCCTAGGTTCCCAGTACCTAAAACAACAACAACAAAAAAAAAACCTACTCCCAAAAATAGCAACAAAAAGAAAAATGTTAAAAACAAAATGCAGCTTTCTCTGCTTAGAGGAGCCTGTACCAAATCTTGGTGTGTATTTCCATCTTTCTCTCCCATTTCTCAGCAAGCTCTGTTCTTTCCCCCATTTCCCAAATAAATTCTTTTTACTGGCTTAAGTAAATAAAATAAAATAAAATGCATAAAAAATACACAAGCAATTTTATAATCTGTAAAGACTATTCATGAATTATATCAAAGTAGAAGTGACTAAATCAAAAGACAGTTGTAGGGGAGCCGATGTGGCTCGGTGGTTGAGGGCCAGCTTTCCACATATGAAGTCCCAGGTTCAATCACTGATCCCAGTACCTCAGGGGAAAAAAAAAAAAAGATAGTAGTATTCTTGGAAGGGAAGTTATCATAACACTAACTTCTCCTTAAATAATTCATCATTGATTTGAATAAATACACTCATCTAATAAAATACACTCATCTCTCTCCTGAACTGGATAAATTCATATGTATGGATAATATGCTAAAGATAAATGAACAAGAATAGTCAGTAAAACTGAGAAAAAAAATAGTAAAAAGAGAAATATAGTAAGATATTTAAACACATTATAAATATTTAATAATTAAAATCATTTGGTAGTGGTACATGAGTACCAATACAGAATACAAAGTACAGGAAGCAAAAGAAATATCTATTGGGATTTAAATTTTGTTAAAGTGACATTCAGATTAGATAAAAATGGAATTTTAAATAAATAGTGTGAAAAATAAAAAATAAATAAATAGTGTGAAAACTGGTAGTCATTGAAAAAAGATTGGATCTATATGTCATATCATATACCAGGACAAACTTCAAAGGGATCAAGTATTTAAACAGTGTAATGATATTAGGCTACAATAAAACAAAGCTGAATGAGGCTGAATTCCTTCAAAATATTGGAATGGAAATGGCTATTTTCACTGTTACTCAAAGTACAAAAGCTATAGTAAAAAAATTGATAAATTTAACTGTATTAAAAATCAAACATGGAGCCCCGGCCCGGCCGCCGCTGCTGCCCGGGGGCGCCCGCGGCCTGATCCCGAGGGGCCGTGGGGCTCCGCCACCGCCGCGCGCCCTCGCGCCCCTCGCTCCGCCCGGGCCGTCGCCGGCTGTAAACTACTTCCCTGCCCTTGAGCGCCGCCTGCTCCCCGCGCGGCCCGCACACGCTCGCCGCGGCCCTGTCCTCCTACTTGATGAGGACCTGACTCGAGGGCGGCTGTGACTCATCGCCGGGGCGGATTTAACCCCCTCCCACCCCGTCCATGCCCGTGTGTCACTCGGCTCAGCCCACCTGGCGCGGCCGGTCCTGGGGCTGCTGCTGCCGCCGCCGCCGCTGACGAAGGGCCCCGCTCCCGGCTCCCGGCTCCCGGCTCCCGGCTCCCGGCTCCCGGCTCC
>JAKSZT010053887.1:30438009-30455894 GCA_026826555.1 Tolypeutes matacus
TCTTCTCGGAACTTGTGCCTTTTATTGAGGGGAGAAGTGGGTCCAAGACGGGTGCCATTACAAGCCCCTGATGCTTTTTCTGGCTGAGATTCAGAGTTTGTTGGAAAGGATAGGGTGGTTGTGACTCACGGAATGGCAGAGAAGTCCCTGTGGTGCCGTCCCAGTAGGATTTGTTGGAAATCTGCCATCTGGGGAGTCAAGAGAAACAATCTTCGGGAATGGGTGTGGCTCAGGTGATTGGACACTCACCTCCCATGTGGGAGGTCCCAGGTTTGGTTCCCGGTGCCTCCTAGAGAAGACTACCAGACAATGAACAGACAGACAAGGGAGCCATCTGGGGGGGGGGCGGTAAAAATAAATAAATAAATCTTTAAAAAAAAAAGAGAGAGAGAAGTGATCCACAGGGAGGTACCTCTTCTTGGAATTTGGGGCAATGCCACCTGAGGCAGTACAGGGAGAAGCTTCAGGTGCAAGACAAGAGGAACACTCATGAATTAAGAAGAGAAGCCCCTTGCAACTCCAGCGTCCCTCCAGAACCCTCTACTTACAAAGCTTAATGTAACATGGTGCCTGCTGTCAAAGGAGCAGTTCCATTGCTGTAGAGCATGTGGTGAAGGGTGGATTTGGATCTGAGAGGCAATAAATAGACAACTGGCACAATATGTCCAGTGACTCCTCTCCCTATGGGCAGACCTGCATGGGAAGTCGAACTCTAAGCAGGACGATCTTTCTTTGGTGAACACAGGAGTGGATTTCAGGCAGACTTGAAGCCTAAGCCTGCTGAGGAATGCAGTAAACAATAATATGTTAGGGTTGTTTTGAACTAGTTAGACCAATAAGCTGGCAGTCATTGAGCCAGATTCTCTAAAATAATCAGGGGAGTCAGGGCAAGGCAGAAGAGTATAAAACTCTGACAATGGCAAAATGACTTCTCACACCTGGTGAACTCATCTTGAACACCCTAGGTGGATGAGGGATGGGGGGCCTGTATTAGTCAGCCAAAGGGGTGCTGATGCAAAATACCAGCAATCTGTTGGCTTTTATAAAGGGTATTTATTTGAGGTAGAAGCTTACAGTTACCAGGCCATAAAGCATGTTACTTCCCTCACCAAAGTCTATTGCTATGTGTTGGGGCAAGATGGCTGCTGGTGTCTGCCAAGAGTTCAGGCTTCCTGGGTTCCTCTCTTCCCTTGCTCCATTTTTCTCTGGGCTCAGCTGCTTTGCTTTCTCCACAAGGCTATCAGGCGAACGGCTCTGTCTCTCTCACCTGGGCTTCTGCCGTATCTAAAGAGCCGTCTGTATTCCTCTGTATTCTTCTCCAGTGTGTTCACTTCCCAGGCTCCAGCTCAAAACTCCAACCTCCCTTCTCTGTGGTGCGGTTTCTCTGTGAGTTCCCGCCCACCAAGGGGGTGGGGACTCAATGTCCTACTAACATGGCCCAATCAAAGCCTTAATCGTTATTTAATCAAGTAAGAGTAAAACCTCTGAATCCAATACAGTCTAATATGCCCAGAAGAATTCATCAATAATATCAAATATGCTACAGGGCCCATACATCTGCCTAGGAACATGCTGTGTTTTCTCCTGCGCTAAGTAATGGCAGTAAGATCCCATACCCTTTGCCACTAAACTCTACATCCTCTAACTGGTCTCTTGGTAACTCTTTGTCAATCCCACCAGAGTCTTGTGATGAAAATCATATAATGAACATGTAATCAAAACAAAAGGGTTATATAATTCAAATCTCTCATGATAGCAAATAAGATAATTCAATACATCCACCTCTCCAATAGTGATAAAGGGATTGTGCCTAAGAAACCAAAATACTTGAAGTCCCTTGGACAAGTGATCCAGACAGTGCTTAAGCTGGATAAGCCATTGTTTGCCTCTATGTCAGTCCTTTTCCAGCTTTCATTGCTGACTAGCCACTGCACACATGTGCCATTCTGATTGACAGGCTATCTCAGCTCCACTACTTGCAAACTGTATGATTTTGCTGCTTCCCCAGGTGTCCAATACTAGAATTATTTTGCTTTTCTTCTCTCCTAGGCTTCCAGGTGCTGATGACAACATAGTGGGTATTGGGAAGGGAGAAGGTCAAAAGCAGGCAGAGCTCTTGGGCTGGTCCAGGACATCCAGCAAGACCCACCCCTTCTTGTTGCCAACTTCCAGCCCTTTGAGACACCATCACAGAGAAGGTGTACATTCCCAATGCATCCGTATGTATTAAATGGCTTCTATAAGCCCATTCCTCTCTAAGCTCCTACTCATGTGTCCTTGGACTCAAGGTACACATCTTGGGTGGTGACAGCAGGTAAGTGCTATCAGGAAAGCAGAGTCTAAAGGGGGCTTCCTGAACCTGTGTTATTCTTGACTCCCCTCTTCTGCAGAAACCTGCTCTTGCTCTCAACTGGGGTTCCTGTATATTTCTGGGGCAAGAGGTGAATTGACATTTTAAAAGAGCCTGTTATGTGCTAGATACTGTATCATTAATTGATTGATTGGTTAAATAATCATTGGTTGATCACTGTATTAGTCAGCCAAAAGGGTGCTAATGCAAAACATCAGAAATCTGTTGGCTTTTATAAAGGGTATTTATTTAGGGTAGTGTTAGCCCCATTTTGGCAAAATGACCTGCCCGCGACCTCTAGCCGGCAACCCCCAGCAGGCGTCCAGTCGCCTTTGCCCAGATAACAGATGGCCAAAACCCCTCCCCACTGTCCCTGAAAGTCAGAACGTGCATTCCAACACATACAACCCATCCTCCCCAAAAACCCCTCCCAACAGAGTAAAAATCAGTACTTTTTCACTGTTCTCGCTAATAGCCCATGCCTAGGCTGGTTAAGAGCAAACCCAAGTCAGTCAAGTGGGCTGAAGTCTCACTTCAGACCCCCCTTGCACCGGCGATCTAATAACTTTCTCCACCTGAACTTTGATCTGTCTCCGAGCCTCAGTGAACCGAGATCTAACATCTTGAGGCAGATCAATTCCACAGAGATCCTCTACCCTGCCATTGCAGCTTCACCAACCAACACTGGACATTGAGTTGACTTTGGGTGAGTCTCGGGACCTCTCTGGAGAATCCTCTTTTTCAGTCAACTGTATCCTTTTCTCTGAAAATCCTAGTGCTAGATCAGTGATCCTCTCCAGCATCGGGGAACTGTCCCCATTGCCTGACCTCCTGGCTCCAGGCACGTCCAGCTCAGGGTCAGGTCAACTGCCTAACTGGTTTGAGAATAAGAGATCCGAGGACACTTGCATCTCTTTTCTCATACCCTCTTTTCCAAAGAGGTCCTTGAACTCACCCTTCCCCCTTACCTATATCCAATGCAATGGCAAGTGGTCTATGATCCCCTACGTTCAGGCTTTTCTTCTCTCTCCATAACCATCCCTCCCTCTGCCAATCCTGCACCACCTATCAAATCTTCCTTCTCTGCAGCCAACCCCCTCTTCTGCACTCCCAACCTCAACCCCTTTGATCATGCCCCCTATCATATGCCCTATCAGCACCCTCTAAACCTACTCCACCCTTCTCCTGTTCCCCTATACCTCCCCCAGAACCCCCTCCCTTCTCCCTACCTACCACCCACTATCAAGCCCAACTGCCCACTCTCAATTTCTCTTCCCCAGCTCCTGTTCTTCCTCTCCAAAAAGTGGTCGAAGCAGAAAGCATTGTGTGTGTTCATGTCCCCTTCTCCCTCTCTGATCTCTCATTTCTTATTAATACAAAAACCATTTAACTCTGCCCTCCCTGAATTCCCCAAACCCTTAACTCACTCCTAAGTCTCAATAGTGGGAGTCAATGAAATAGTTTCACAACCCCTCACTACCCCTCTTTTGCAATACCCACAAAAAAGCCACCCGTTCACCCACTCCCTCCCTCCTCTGCTCCCCTTTTTCTGCCAAACTGTCAACCTGAAAGTCTGAAACACTGAAATTCCTATCATTGCTGCCCACCAAACCCCAATATCCTGTCCCTCTTAATGCCCTACAAAATATCAAGCCTACAATTATTAACCTCTTACAAGTAAGCCTTTAGCTTGCTCCTAAATTTTAAGTCTAAGTGTATTATATTCAAAATATATTTGTTAAATAGCTGTCTATCCAAACTGCAAAATTAAAACTTAGCTGCATTTATACTGCTCAAATATTACTAAATGGCTGCTAATTACTAATAAAAGTGTTTCCAAAAAACAAGCTTGCATATTACAAGCAACACTGATTCAAAAAAAAAAAAAAAAATCTTAAAAGCAGTAAAATCAGAAATGTAAAATAATAAAAAGCTTAAAAACAGCCAAACCAAAAAAGTGAAAAGTATGAGTCAAGTTAATGAGCTTTATGTTTCATCTGGTGTGTCTTAAACTCTTTTTGTATTTGTCTGTTCAGTATCAGTGTATATTTTGATACCTCTGGATGATAATATTAAAGTAATAAATGAAAATTTGTAAAAGAGATCTATTCAAATGGCCAAAAAATTAATTAGGTGCTTATATTAATAAATAAGTATGGATGCTAATAAAATTAATTAGCATTATATGTGTAAAAATCTTTAAAATGATGAAAATTGTAAGTTGTAAGTAATGAAGTTAACTACAAACCTCTTCAAAAAAAATTGTTTTTGCCTAAATTGAAACAGTTTATTTTTCTTCACAGAGTGAGATGAGGAATGTGAAACTTAAATGAATATTGAAAAAAGGAAAAAGTTTGTGGAAGTGCTGACTGAAATTTGATAAGTTTGTTCAAGAAAGTGTGCTTTAGGGAAGCGGCTGTGGCTCAATCAGTAGGGCTCTCCCGTTTACCATATGGGAGGCCCAGGTTCGGTTCACAGGGCCTCCTGGTGAAGGCAAGCCCACCCGCACGGCTGCACGGCGTGGTTAGCTGACCCAGCGAGCAGGAGCAGCAAGGGGAGGATAAATGAATAAATAAATAACATCTAAAAAAAAAAGAAAGTGTGCTTTGTCCTAAAATAAGATGGCTGGTTTTCATAAGGCAGAATGGAAGTATATAAGACAAAACTTGAATGCATATGGCAAGTTGTAGAAGGTATTGTAGGAGGTAACATTAAGTAAGGAAATGTGTTCTGTAAAGGTAAAATTTGTCTTAAGATGAAGCAACTATCGTCTATATAATTATGAATAGTTATAAGTTTGTAGAAGCATTGTTTGAACTGAAATATTTAAATAGCTAGTTCCCCAGAAAATCATTATTAAACAGAAACTGAATTGATGCTAATAACAAAACGTAACTACATGACAGAAAAACCTGTTGGAAGCCACCTCAATCTGTTTATTAAAGTGGTAATAAAGAGAAGATGATTTTGATTCCATTGAAAATTTTAGGTTTTCATAAAATAATGGAGAAAGTAGTTTTTCCTGTACTGCTAAAATAAAATACTGTTAATTAATGTAATCATGGTAATTATATGTTGTAAGAAGTTTGCTTTAAAAGAGTTTCCAAAGTCATTTTGGTAACTTAAATATAAAAAAATCCATAAAATATGATTTTATTATTAAGAAAAAAAAAGTAATATTGTCCTAAGATAAAATGACTGGCTGTTAAGAAAGAGAAAAATGTGGGACAAAACCTGAATGAATAGAGAAAGTGCAAAAGGTTTGTGGAAAAAAGTTTTTGTGGTTAAAATTGAATAACATTTATTGGGTTTGTCTTTAAAGTTTTAAAAGCTGTAGTATCAAATAGTATACTGATGCAAAATTAAAATTTTGTTCTTTCTTTGTTAAAGTAACAAAGTTTCTTAAATCATTAGTCTGTTTTAGTAAAAGTTTATAAAGAGTTTTCCTCCTGAATAATCAATATACAAAGAAAAAAAAAGTCTGTTTTATCAAAATAGCTTCTTGTACTTTAACCTTATCGTTTCTTTGCTTGTTTAAGAAAAAACAAGTCTTATCACTTTTAAAGGAATATGATGTTCAAACCTAACAACTTTTAATATTTTGCTTCCTCAAAGTCAAATCCTGAAAAATATCTTTTTACTTTAAATTATTGCAAAAGATTTATTCATTCACCTTGAAAAAAAGTAAAATTATAAAATAGTTAAATTCATTTAATATAAATTGAATAAAAATATTTGAAAACTGTTATAAAATTAAAAGGAATTCTTTAACTTTAATCAAAGTTGTATGAATAAAATGTTCATATGAATACTTAAAAATTGTATAAAATTCCTGAAAATTTAACATTTCAGCATAATATGAGATAAAAGTATGATGTTAATCATGGTTTGTTTTTTTAAAACAATTTATTGAAATATATCATTCATACATGAACATACATAAACTATAAGTGTTCAGTAAACATTGTGAACTTAAAAAACAAATATGCAGAACATCATACAAGGCTCCCACACATCACCCCATCACAAATACTTTGCATAGTTGTGAAACATTTGTTAACAAATTATGAAAGAACATCGTCAAAGTATTACTACTAACATAGTCCATATCTTCCTCCCCTATACATTTTTTTTAAGGATTTATTTATTTACTTACTTACTTTTATCCATTTCCCCTCCTCCCTGCCACCCAATTTTTGCTGTTTTTATGTCCATTTGCTGGGCAACTCTCTGTGTCTGTTTCCTGCCCTCTCTTCTCATCCTTCTCCTGTCTTCACTGGGATTCGATCCTCGGAAACTCCAATGTGGGAGAGAGGCATCCTACTGCCTGCGCCACCTTAGTTTCTGGTTTTTTGGTACATCTCATCTTGGCTCTTTCCCTTGTGTCACTCTCCTGTTATGTCATCATCTTGCAGCGTGGCTCACGGGGCCTGGCAGTTCACACACACGTGGGGCCTGGGGGGCTCACCTGCCTGGAGGTGTATCGCACATGGGGCCTGACAGCTTACCTGGTGAGTCGGATGGCTCACCTGCTCGCGGGACCTGTTGGTGCACCCATGCACGGGGCCTGGCAGTGCACCCATGCATGGGGTCTGGTGGCCCATGTGCCTTCTATATTTTACTTTTTTAAAATATTTTTACCAGGAGGTCCCAACATTCTAACCCAGGTCCCTCCATATGGGTGATGGATGCCCAACTATTTGTGCCACATCCATCCCTCTGCTATATCTCTTAAGATTGACCAAAGATACCTAGAGTTACAGTCTTTTCCCGTACAGGATGGTCATATAATAAATCAGGCTTAGTTTATCACCAGCATTCTAAAAATCCAGACCTACGGAGAAAAACTAGGTCTGGGGACACATGCATGGTTTCTAATATAGCGAATGTTTAGCCTGACCTGATTGTCACAAAATCAGGACAGCGAGAATATTCGCAATCATGGTTTTAATTAATTTAAAAAATAGTTTGTCACAGAAACAACCTCTTTGCCTGGAAATCAAGAAGTGGATGCTTTAACTTGTATTCATCTGATTTGCCCCACCTCCGCTAAAGAAGCAGCTCTATGGCTGCAGGATGAGAGTGGCCATTGGGGGCTGCCAGAGGTTGTGCGCAACAGTAAATTACGGTAAATTAAAATAACACTACTGTTGTATGCAGCAGTCCCAGATATTGCTAGTTTGTTGCAAGAAGTTAATATCCAATTACGTCACTATCACTTTGTTTTAAAACTTGCTAAAGCTTTCTTTAGTATTTCCTTAGGCAAGTTAAGCCAGCCTGCATGCACCTTAATATGAGAAGGCCTACCGTGGAATTTGCAGTGCTTCTCCAAAGCTGTGTGCACAGCCCAACCATCAGTCCTGGCCTAGTGGCAAAAGATCTGGCTGTGTAAAAGAAACCTGTGGCTATAACCCTATTTGTTTATATTGATGATATTGTGTAACCAATAATTCTTTTTCAGAATTAAAAGAAGCATCAGAAACAATGGTATCTTATCTGAAGACCCTAAAATGGGCAAACAATTGGAACAAGCTGCAAAGTCCTTGCTGCTCTGTCAAACTCTTAAGTGTTGTTAAAGTGTAATGTTTTCCCACACCACAAACTCCAAAACAATTAATGGCCTTTTTGGGGTTATTGGGGTACTGAGAACCCTTCATCCCCCATTTAGCTCAGATAGTAAAGCCATTGTATGTGTTAATGAGAAAAAGTTGTACATGGAAATGAGAAAAAAACCCAGCAAGCTGCTTTAAAAAAAAAAAAAAAAGGTGAGAAAAAACAATAACACCAACTCAAGCAGTAAGTGGGGTGAACCTTAACTTACCCTGTGAATTGGATGTGGCCAGCACCAGTATTGGCTTTGGGTGAAGTCTGTGGCAGAGGCAACATTCTAAACAAATACCACTTGAGTTTTAGTCACAATTGTGAGAAGAGGCCAAAGTAAAATATAGCCCCTTAGAGAAGTCACTATGTGCAGCATATCAAGCCCTGTTGCAAATGAAGGGCTTAACCCTATAGTGTACAGTCACTCTAAAGACTGCTATCCTTATCCAGGAATAGATTGTAAAGACTAAGAATGAGATAGAAACAATGAACTGTCATGAGCTGCCCTCTGTGGGAGAATGATCTGTGAAAAAACATCTGAAGTACCTGCCAGCAGTGGCAGGTAACTGTCTATCGTGTCTCTGCCCACTCCTCTAACACCCTTCTCAGAACTGTTGAGGCAGGTGCCCTCAGGAAGATCCAGTGCCATACCATTGAAACCCAAAAAACAGCAGAGTAGCTCCTCAGAAAAAGTGAACATTGTAACTACCAGACCTTGTGGTGCCCAGACCAGCAGTCCCAGCTGCCTGTTACTTGCCAACAGCTCATGAACCTCACCCACGAGTGTCCATTGTACTCACTCCAACAACTGCAACATTGGTCCCCTCCTGCTCTTGAAAGGAGAAAAGTATGCTTCCACTGCTGCAGACATTGCATCAAAACTCTTGTAACCAGCCAGCTACTATTTGCTGCCTAGAAAATGTAAGTGCCTTGTATGGGACGCCAGCCCCAATTGACAGTAACCAAAAAACTATTTACCGGTTAGGGTTAGGGTTAGGGTTAGGGTTTGGGTTTGGGTTTGGGTTAGTCTTAAACTATGAACCAGAATATTGTTTGAACTTTTTATTTAAAAATGATGAAATGAACGGCCTTTTAATAAAAGAGATAAAAGATGATAAAGAATCCTTACAACAATGAACTAAGTTTAAATTCAGTGCTGTGGGCTTCAGCCACAGCTCCAGTTAAAATGCTAACACCAAGACCAAATCAGACACTAAGGTTACAAGTTGAAGTGCCAGCCACTCTATGGCCCAAAAGGGGAAGTAATAATTTGTTGTTGCCTATGCCTCAAACTATACAAACTGAAAAAAAAAAAAAATCATTTTAGCAATAGGCCTATGCAGCCCTACTGGTTAGAAATCTTAAATCCATGAAAATAAAGATCACTCAAAAACATTGTTATAAAATCACAGTTAATAATCTAAAGTCTCCTAGTCCTGCTAAAATTCTATGTGTGTCTATGTAAACTCTT
Organism: Tolypeutes matacus; assembly: GCA_026826555.1. NCBI lineage: Eukaryota > Metazoa > Chordata > Mammalia > Cingulata > Chlamyphoridae > Tolypeutes > Tolypeutes matacus. The sequence goes on from JAKSZT010053887.1 coordinate 30,447,432, forward strand.
CTTATGCCTAAACTGATTTTTAATATGCTTACATACTGTTAAACCCACCAAATTATATAATTTCACTGTCAACCATTAATGTTCAATGTTAACTTACAGCCACTCTCTTATTGTTCCTAACCTCTCTCATATTAATCTTATTAATCCTTCTTCTCAGACTCCTGGGAGCAATAGCCTCACAGCCCACACTGAATTTCACGGCTAATTCCTCTGCTTACCCCACTTGTAACTGTCATTCTCCTCATATCAGCAGGTCCATATACCTTCCATGCAATAACTCAGTTTACCCAAACAACCATCCAAAATGCCACCCATAATCATGTAAATAATCTTCTCCTGCTGCAGAGAATACATTACCAGCTGCTGAACCAAAAACTACAATGAAAAGGAAACAACTAAATCCAATGACGTCCCACAGCAGCAAGAAACAGCTCAATGTGTTGTCACCCCAATTCCTGCTCTCCCTTCCTACCCCTTAACTATATCAAATGGAGTTGGGAATGTTAGCCCAATTTGGCAAAATGATCCGCCCACGACCCCCAGCCGGCCCCCGCCGGCTGGCACCAACAAGTCTCCTCTGCCCCGATAACAAATGGCCAAAACCCCTACCCTTTGTCCCTGAAAGACTCTGCATTTCAACATGTACACCTCATCCTCCCCATAAACTCCTCCCAACAGAGTAAAAGTCAGTACTTTTTCACTGTCCTCAATAATACCCCGCTATTTAAGAGCAAACCCAACTCAGTCAAGCACGCTGAAGTCTCACTTCAGACCCCCGCCATGCCAGTGATCTAATAAACTTTCTCCGGCTGAACTTTGATCTGTCTCTGAGCCTCATTGAACCAGGACCTAACAGGTAGAAGCTTACCGTTACCAGGCTATAAAGCATAAGTTACTTCCCTTACCAAAGTCTGTAGCCATGTGTTGGAGCAAGATGGCTGCTGACGTCTGCAAGGGTTCCTGGGTTCCTCTCTTCCTGGGGCTCATTTTTCTTTGGGCTCAGCTGCTCTGCTCTCTCCACAAGGCCAGCTGTAGACTGTCAGGCCAATGGCCTTTCTCTCTTCCCAGGGCCTCTGCTGTGTCTAATGGAGACTTCTCTCCTTCCTCATGTATCTGCTTCAATGTGTGTTTACTTCCCGGGCTCCAGGATCCAAACTCTACTAATTCCTCTACCTTGTCATTTTCTCTGTGAGTCCCTGTCCACCAAGGGGGTGGGGACTCAACATCCTACTGATGTGGCCCAATCAAAGCCCTAATGATTTTATTCATCAGGTAAAAGTGAAACCTCTGAATTCAATACAATCTAAGGGTATCACTTGCCCAGAGGAGCAGACCAGTTAACAAACATAATCAGTATCTATTTTTGGAATTCATAAACAATATCAAACTGCTACAGTCACTTACCTTCACGACAGCATAGCATACAATTGCTGTCCCAATGTGGCACATGGGGGAACTGAAGCTCAAGTTCACTTAGCTAGAAAGTGATGGATTTTCTCTTTTGAACCTAAAGCCAGCACTTTTTTCACTGGAGTTGATGGCAACTCTGTGGCATTATTGTGTTTGAGCATGATCCCCACTACAATTTTCATATACACCTAGTGATTTGAGGTAGGGTCCAGGTTTTATGAGAGATTGTGCTGTCAAGTCTCAGAGTAACTTTGTTATTTTTTTGAAGCTCCTTGCACTCCCTGGTCATTCAGGGAAATGCTCCTAAGTCAGGGGGCTCAGTCAAATGGTCCCATTGATGAATGTGGTTTTATGTGGGAGCCTACAGCTAATTTTAATCCCATATATGTGTAATGAGTCAGTGCAACATAGAGATAGAGCAGGGCTCTGGAGTCAGACTATGTTTGGATTCTAGCTTACAACCTACATATTGGATAACTTTGAAAAATTAATTAAATTCTCTGTGCCTCAGTTTCCATATATGTAATATTAGGATAATAATAACATTACCTCAGAGGGTTGTTAGGAGAATTAAGTGAGACATTTCATGTGAATAGCTTAGAAAAGGGCCTAGAACATAGTAAGTACTCATTGCATGTTAGTTGCTATAGTTCTATCTCTAGATAGTTTATCTATCTCTTTATCTCTCTACCTCTTTCATACCATATCTTTAATCTATCTATCATCTATCTAATCTCTATCAACTTTTCTATATAACAGCCAGCAAGGAATTACAGATGAGAAAACTGAAACTCAAGAAGTATTAAGAGATTTTCTCAGGATGACACAATTAGTATGTGCTGGAGCTGCAGTTTAATTCCAGATTTAAGTGTTCCAAAGCCCATACTCTACCAACTCTAAGGAAGGTTCAACTCTTGACCAGGTGGTCAGTCAGAAATGCTATGCTGACATCTGCACACAGATGTTCATAGCAACATTATTCACGATTGCCAAAAGTTGGAAATAACCTAGGTGTCCATCAACAGACAAATGGATAAACTGTGGTCTATTCACACAATGGAATATTATGCACTTGTAAGAATAAATGAAGTAGAAAAGCATATGACAACATGGATGAACCTGGAGGACATTATGTTGAGCGAAGCAAGCCAGACACAAAAGGACAAATACTGTATGATTGAGTTGCTATGAACCAAATATATTGTGTAACATATTGTTTGATGAAAAATAAAATTTTATATGTATCCAGTACATTTAATTGAGAAATGTATATTTATTCATCTGTGTTTACTTTTTAGTTTTTAATTGTTTATATATTCAATTATTAAATGTACAAAATAAAGTAAAAAATATATATATTTATGACAAGAAAGAAAAAAAAAGAAATGCTATGCCGAGAATAATTCTGAGGCTGCATCTGGGCTGTATGGGAACGAGTGTGAAAATTTAGCACAGTTTGTGGCCAAAAGTAGGCAGTAAATATGTTGAACTAGAATGGACTGAGCTGTCCAGAGGCTTGCCTTCTTAGAATGGGCCCTTCATACTCTGAGTTTGGGCAGCTACCTTTATTCCCAAATGAAATTTGGCGAGGCTTGTATGTCCAGATGTTAAGACCTTCTATGGTTTCCACCCTTATTTCAAGGGCAAATCTAGGGTAAAAAGATGCCCTGAATTTAAGGTAAAAAAGATAATATAATGTTTTTATTTTACTTAAGGTATTACAATGAAACAATGGCTAGTTTATTCTGCCTACCCTCTTCCTTTCTGTTATGCCTATTCACCCTTCCCCCACCCCCAATTATAAAAGCAAATGGATATTATCTTGAGGGTGGGAAGTAAAAAGGATATAAGGGTAAGAGTTTAGAAATAACATCCTATCTTTGGAACATAATCAGTCTGGGACCATTGATGCTGTTTCATTTTTCATCCCTGATTTAGAGAGTGGTGGAAGTCTGGAATGCTTACTGTTTCATAACAGTCTGGGTAAAATGAGCATTTGACTTGGTTTCATATGCAAACTCTGCTAACTGAGTTAGGTGTGGCCCCAGCAGAGCTCACTCTGGAGACCTTGCCCTTGAGAGGGTTGTCATTTGGACTGAAATCCAATCTAGTGTGCATCCCCAGAGGGAGGCACCTGGTTACCATCTCCTTCCTTTAAGTGGTATTTAGAGCCTGTTTAACTTTTTTTTTTTTTCTCAAGCTGTTTCCCCTGATGTATATAGCTGCTATTTCTGGCTATTCTTTTTTTTTTTTCCCTAACAAATCAATTTTTTGGATACATATTAATAAAGCATGCAATTTATCCAAAGTGTACAATCAATGGTATTTGGTATAATCACATAGTTGTGCATTCATCACTTCAATCATTATTAGAGCATTTTCGTTTTTTCCAGAATAATAATAAAAAACAGACAAACAAACAAGAACATTCTTCACCTTTCAATCTCTCTGTTTCCCCTGCTGTACACAGGTGCTATTTCTAGCTATCCTTGCACAATTATTTGTTTATTTATTAAGTAGTTTTATTGAGATATAGTCACATACCCTATGATCTATCTAAAGTGAATAATCAGTGGCTTCTAGTATAATCATAATGTTGTGCATTCATCATCACAAAAAATTTTAGAATTATTTCATTACTCCAAAAAGAAAAACTCCACACCCCTCAGCATGCCTTCTCTAGATACATAACCACTAATCAATTTTTTCATCTTTATAAATTGATTTATATTTACATTTTATATACGTGGAATCATACGCTATGTTACACAATATATTTAATTCATAGTAATGCAATCATACATTATTTGTCCTTTTGTGTCTGGCTTGCTTCACCTAACATAATGCCCTCTAGATTCATCCATGTTGTCACAAATTTTACGACTTCATTTCTTCTTACCACTGCATAAGATTCCATCATGTGAATACATCACAGTTTGTTTATCCATTCATCTGTTGATGGACACCTGGGTTGTTTCCAACTTTTGGCAATCATGAATAACGCTGCTATAAACATTGGTGTGCCGATGTCTATTTGTGTCACTGATCACAGTTCTTCTGGGTATATGCCCAGTAGTGGTATTGCAGGCTCACAGGGCAAATCTATATTCAACTTTTTTAGGAACTGCCAAATAGTCCTCCAAGTGGCTGTACCATTCTGCATTCCCACCAAGAGTGAAGAAGTGTTCCTATCTCTCCGCATCCTCTCCAACACTTGTAGTTCTGTCTTTTTCATAGTGGCCATTCTGATAGGTGTGAAATGATATCTCATTGTAGTTTTGGTTTGCATTTCCCTAATCATGAGTGATGTTGAACATTTTTTCATTGTTTTTTTTTTTTTTTTTGCCATTTGTATTTCTTCTTTGGAGAAATGTCTATTCAAGTCTTTTGCCCATTTTTTTAATTGGGTCACTTGCCTTTTTTTTTTTTTTAAAGATTTTATTTATTTATTCATCTATCCCCCCCCCTGCTGCTCGCGCTTGCCGGGTCAGCCAACCACGCCGGGCGGGCGGGCCCGCCCCCACCAGGAGGCTCCGGGAACCGAACCCGGGGCCTCCCATATGGCAAACGGGAGCCCCACCGATTGAGCCACAGCCGCCTCCCGGTCACTTGCCTTTTTATTGTAATATCTCTTTATAGATCAAGGATATTAAACCCTTATCGGACATGTGATTTCCAAATATTTTCTCCCATTGAGTTGGCTGCCTTTTCACCCTTTTGACAAAGTCCGGTGAGATGCAAAATTGTTTAGCACTTTTTGATTATGATGAAAGCAGGAGATGGAAACAGATAACTTCTTTCTTTTTTAAAGGAGGTACCAGGGATTGAACTCAGGACCTCGTACTTGGGAAACAGGCACTCAACAATTTGTGCTACATCCTATCCCCAACAGATAACTTCTTGAATCTTCTTTTAGTTCTTAAATAATTTTTATTGGTCACCTTCTACTAGCCAGGTGCAATGCTAAATATTTTTAGGTTTATTATCTCATTTCATTCTCAGAAAGTTCTTAGGGAAGAGGTATCATTACCTTGTCATACAGATAAAGAAGTTTAAGTGATTTGCCAAGGTCATATAACTCCCAATAGGTTAAACCTCACTTATTTATAAACAATTATTGAGCCCCTTCTATGTACCAGGCCCTGGAATAAGCTCGAGAAATAATGAAATGGAAAAGAAGTAGCTGTGCACTCAGATTGCTCACAGTCTAAACACAAAGATGGATCTCTAAACAGATTATATAATCTGATGTGATAGACAAGTGATAACAACTGTGCTGTGCGGAAAGGGAAAGGGTGCCACTGGAGTGAACTTGACAAGCCTGAGGCTCAGGAAGCATCCTGGAAAAGATGCCTCCTAAAATAATTCTTAAGTGATGAGGAAGCATTAAGCTAGTGAAAGAGGGTTGGAGAAGGATTTGAGGCTGTGCATCACAGGCAGAGGGAGGGGGCAGAATGAACAAAGGCATGGAGATGAGAAGCAGTATTGTGTGAGATTCACAATCAGTCTGGAATTGTTGGAACATAAAATCAGGGTAAGGTAGATGTGGAGATAAGGCTAGAGGGGTAGGCAGGTGCCTCATGTCCATGAGGTCATGCTGTTCCTAAGACTCACAATCTTCCCCTTCAACCCTATGTTGTATAAAGAAACAGCTGGAATCCAAAAGATGTCATAGAACTGTTGCTTTTAGGTGAAAGTTTAAAACAGATAGTCTTCTGGGGAGGGGTGAGGTGGTGTTGCTGCAACTTAGAGGATCATTTTCCCTGTGATAGGTTCCTGGGCCCTCTCCTACTAGAGCAAAGCACCTAACTAGAAAAGCAATTGAAGAGCTGGGAACTGGAATATTATCAGTGTGTAATGGTCAGTGATTCCTCTGAATTTCACATCCCCATTGAATGCTGTGATGCAGTAGTTAATGTCAACCTCCTTAGTCCCCCCTCCCCTCCCATACTGGCTCCAACCTCCCCCTATCTTATCTATTGCATCTATTCCCTTTTCCTGCATTGGTCTTTGCTGCCCTTCTCTGAGTCTGTGTGGGATACTTGTCATCTCTGAGATGAACCGAATGTGTGAAGCTTGACCTCCTGAACAGTGTTTCCTAATTGAATGATAGTGCCATCAAATCAGCTATGTAATTCTCTGCCTGGGTCCCCTAGAGTATGGGAAAGGATGAGAAGAAAGCTTTTAAGTGGGAAACACTGCAGCTAGATCAGAGTTTCTCAAAGTGTGATCTGAGCACCCCTTGCATCAGAAGTACTTGTTATAAATGGAGATTAAAGGGTACCAACCCCAGCCTACTGATTCCAAATATCTTGGTATGTAGCACACACACACACACACACGAAAAAAGCCCCCTGGATGCTCCTTAAGCACAATGTAGTAAGAACAATTGCCTTGGACAGGAATCACAAAATGGTGGCGATAAGTCAAACTCACCAGCAAACATATTTTCTTTAACCCTTACAGTGTTTTATAAATCAAAACATTTCACTCAAAAATCTATATTTCTGGCTTCTCTTGAAAAAAAATTTAGAAAGCTAACACTGAGAACATATTCTGGCAACAATTATCTGAAGCTAGGCAAGGACCAGCCCATTTTGCCCAGCCTCACTCACCAGTCCACAGGAGTCAGCAGAACCTCCTAAGCCCTAGTAGCACCACCCGTTTACTTGGGCTTTTCCAGGTCAGGGACTAAGATCCTTAGTCCCTAAAACCAAACACACATGAATAAATGTGTGTTGAATGAATGAATGGGCACAGGCCTGATGACTAGGTCTCCTCCTGGCCTGGGAAACTAAAAGGCAAGTTAGAAAGGGCCCTGATCCTGGGTGAGGGAGACATGGACTCTCACTCTGGCTCTGTGGCTGATATCTTTGACCGTATCACTTCACCTCTCAAAGTCCAAGTGGTCTTAACTATAACTGAATAATAAGGATGGCTTTGACTCTTTCTAAAATTTTTCACCAGAAAACTATAGCTTCTCCAGGCTGCGGGTAAGCAATTGGGTTCCCTTTTTAGGTTGTATGTGTTAGAAGAGGCTATGCTGAAACTCACTCCCAGCAAACCTCTCTCTCTAAAGCACTATACTCTCAAAATACCATCTGTTGAAGTGGCAATTTGGAATCTGTCTGACCTGAGGAGATAGCTGACCCTCCCCATAATCATGGAATGGTACATATTTGTGGAGAAAGGCTAGACTTTCACTCCTTCAGTTTGGGCCTCACAGATAAAGGCCAAACTGCTCCGAATGGTGCAGAAGGCTCTTTTCACTCAGATCCCTGCTCTTAACCCTGTGTCTCTCCCCCTTCCCTCCAACAATAATCAACTAAACTCTTCCCAAGCGCCATGCTGTTCTACACCTCTTGGCCTTTGTACATGCTGTTCCCTCTGCCTCACCCGATTCAGCCATCTGGTATACTCTTACTCTACCTTCAATACACAAAAGAAGTATTGGAAGTCATTCTAGCCTTCTCCCTTCTCCAGGCCTAACTGTTTACTCCCTCCCTCCTCAGTACCTTTACTTTACCTTTTACCTATCTCTGTTGTCAGCTCTATTACAGGACACCCCTCCTTTACATGCCTGGTTCCCCTACCAGACTGTAATGATGTGACACAACATGGATGCACACTAAATGCATCTTGATGAAGGCTGATGAGCTTTAAACTCCAGATATGCTGAATTGACCCTTAATGTCAGAGAAGAGTCCACCGTTAACCCTTGTCCAACCTGCATTCCCCTCCCCCATCACAAATAATTTTGCATTTTGAGATAGGGAATTCATTGCTGACCTTTCAGATTGACAGTGATTTTTGCCATTAGATGAATATCCTATCTTTCTTGACATCTGTGATACATAGCATAGATTGTAGGGATTGTTGCAGGTAATTTTTGTGTGTAGCACTTAAAAATAACAGCATGGTCTAGGGCAGTGTTTCCTAAAACATTATGAGGATTTATCTTCTGGAGAATAGAAATAGTCATAATAAATTGTACTGCTACATTAAAAAGAATAGGGGATGATGTGGGAGAGGGAGGGGGGTGCATGGGAATCC
>JAKSZT010053887.1:30455904-30503519 GCA_026826555.1 Tolypeutes matacus
GGATTCCCATGCACCCCCCTCCCTCTCCCACATCATCCCCTATTCTTTTTAATGTAGCAGTACAATTTATTATGACTATTTCTATTCTCCAGAAGATAAATCCTCATAATGTTTTAGGAAACACTGCCCTAGACCATGCTGTTATTTTTAAGTGCTACACACAAAAATTACCTGCAACAATCCCTACAATCTATGCTATGTATCACAGATGCCAAGAAAGATAGGATATTCATCCAATGGCAAAAATCACTGTCAATCTGAAAGGTCAGCAATGAATTCCCTATCTCAAAATGCAGAATTTGTGATGGGGGAGGGGAATGCAGGTTGGACAAGGGTTAACGGTGGACTCTTCTCTGACATTAAGGGTCAGTTCAGCATATCTGGAGCTTAAGGCTCATCGGCCTTCGTCAAGATGCATTTAGTGTGCATCCATGTTGTGTCACATCATTACAGTCTGGTAGGGGAACCAGGCATGTAAAGGAGGGGTGTCCTGTAATAGAGCTGACAACAGAGATATGTACAAAGGGATACGTACAAGGGGAGCGGGTGTGACTCAGCAGTTGAGCGCCCACCTCCCACATGGGAGGTGCCGAGCTCAGTTTCCAGTACCTCCTAAAGAAGACAACAATGAGCAGACAATGAGCAGACAACAAGCAAAAACAAATGAGCAGGGAAGCAGATGTGGCTCAAGTGGTTGGGCTCCTGTCTACCATATGGGAGGCCCTGAGTTCGGTTCCTGGGGCCTCCTGGTGAGGGCAAGCTGGCCTGCGCCCATGGAGAGCTGACAGCCTGGGCCTGCAGAAAGCTGATGGCCCGTGCCTGTGGAGAGCTGGCGCAGCAAGATGATGCAACTGCTGAGCCACATCTGCTCCCCTGATCAGTGCTTTTGATTAGCTACTTCAGATCACTGGGGACCTGGCTCTGTGGGTAGCTCTTCCACCTGCCCTGGAATAAGGTGGCGGAGGAGACTTAAAGACAGTACACTTCTCACAGGACAGTTGAATGGCTGCATTGGCTGGGCAGGGCCACGTCAAGAAAATGCAGCTTTCAGGAACCATCGAAGAACCTCCTGTGTCCTCCTGATCCCTCTCTCATCCCTTCCCCAGGGCAGTTTGGAGCTGGCCAGCTCTCCCTTTGTGCGTCCCTGGCTTTGTTCCAGCTGGGAAAGACTGACCTGAGAAACTCCAGCTGCCTCCTCTCCCAGAATTTGCACTCCAGGAAAAATCAGCTTGAGACAATGAAAGTAGTATAAGAAACAACTGAGGCAGACAGCCTGGGGGCAAAGGTTTACCTGCTGTAATTGCTTCAGGAAGACCCAGAAGAGAGAGAAGATCTGTTTACTGGAAGTAGGAGGGACATTCAAACTCTTGTAAACAGGGCAAGTCCTAAGGCCATTAGCAAGCACAAGCCCAGGAAAAGACACAGGCCCAGAAAAGACAGGGAGGACCCTGCACTTTGCATTTACCTTGAGCTGACCTGCCTGAAGGAGGAGGGCTAAACTCTCACTTAGAATACCAGCCAATGCAAAACCAGTTTGCAAAGAGGAGGAAAGGTACTTTTACTTAGATATGCTTGGTTTTGTTAGCTCCTGACACTCAAGAAAATCTCTGTCATATCACCAGCTTGTTACAAACTCAAGAAATAGACATTTCAGGGAATAAAATCCCAGTGTTAACATGTAAAAATATTAAAATGTACAGTGAACAACAAAAGATTACAAGACAAACAAACAAACAAACAAACAAAAAAGGAAATGATGGTCCATCCAAAGGAAAAGGATAAAAGTCCAGAAAACATCAATGAAGAAGACCCAACTGTGGACATACTGGAAAAAGATTGTAAAATTGATCCTCACCAGGCACGTATATAATTTGTGCTCTACCTGCCAATTAACATAACCCTAGTAAGACAGTAAAGATGGGATATGTTTAGGTGTCCTGACAGACAAGGCCTTTTGAACATCTTGAAAGTTATATAGCTAGATACTTCTATGGGATATAAATGTATCCTTGTTACCATAGGCATGATATCTGGTTAGACAGAGGCCCAGACAGTAGCTTAAAAAATATTAAACTTTCTTCTTGGAGAAGTCCTGCTACTTTCTCAAATAAGATGCAAAAAGCCCTGGAATGTATAATCCTTAACTAATAAAAGAAAACAGGCCAATAAGCCAAGCCTCAGTCTTAAGGCTTGCACTTTATAAACCTTATTCCTGTAATAATGAAACCAAGCCTAATTACAATTAATGCCTAAGAGTTACATCCTGAAAATCTCCTTGTTACTCAAATGTGGTCTCTCTCTAGGCCAAACTCTGCAAATAAACTCACTACCTCCCCCACATGACTCCCAGGATGAGTCTCCCTGGCACCAAGGGATTATTATCAAGCATTAATCAGTGATGCATGTGGAGAAAGACCTTGACCAAAAGAGGTAAATATTAAATAAAATAGCGTTTTTATGGCTAAGAGATTTCAAAGTGAGTTGGGAGGTCATCCCAGAGGTTACATTTATACAGATCACAGTCAGACTTCACAAACTGCCACAGTTAACAAGCCTCAAGCAAAAGTGTTCCCGAGGGCACTAGGGACATCCAGAAACCATAGGCAAGCCATACGGCCTCATGAAATCAACACACACTCAGCAAGCCCTATCTGGGAGTATATGAAAATATATTTCCCCAATATAACTTAGTTGTACTCATTTATAAATTCCCTAATCATGCTTCTCCTACTCCTTTTATCTGAACCTATAATTTTCAATTTACCTGTAAAATATATTTTTTAGAAACTTAAAATCTTCATATTGTTCATATGCCAGTCGAGCCCTGAAACCCAGCAAATATGCTGCCAACTCCTGCTCTCCAGTTCTTTGGGCTTGCCCTGGACAACTGACAAAATGATGATGATGGACCAGCCTCACCACAAAAGGAGGGAGTATCTTCAATTGTAAACAAAACAATTCCATTCTGCTGTCCCATAATATCTATGTCCTTTCTCAGCCTGAAACAGTCAGAATGAATATCATCCCAAATCCCTTAAAATTGAGGAATGAGCAAAAATGGGGGGGGGGGCAGATTGTAACCACTGACCAAAGCAGATTTATTGTTATTGTAGTTATTGTCTTGTGTTAACTGAGTATTTTGTAACATTGATATAAAAATAAATTTTTGATTAAAAATTGATCTTCAAAAGCTCAAGGAAATGAACAAAAATGCAGAGAAAGAACTAAAGGATAACAGGAAAACAAAGAATAAACAATATGAGAGTCTCAATGAAGAGAGAAAATTTAAAAGGAACCAAACAGAACTACTGGAGTTGAAGACTGCAATAATTGAAATGAAAATTTCCCAGGAGGGTTTCAACAGAAGACTGGAGCTGTCAGAAGAAAGAATCAGCAAACTTCAAGACAAGACAACTGAAATGAGTGAGGCTGAGAGACAGAAAGAAAAATATTTATAAAAAGTGCAAATAGCCTAAGACACCCAAGGGATATCATCAAGCATTCCAATATACACATTATGGGCATCCCAGAAGGAAAGAAAAAGAGAAAGAGGCATAGGGAATATTCAAAGAAATAATGACAGAAAACTTCTCAAACTTAGCAAAAGACATGAATATGCACATCTAAGAAACCCAGAGAAGACCAAACAGAATAAAGTTGAAGAAAAATATGTCCCATAACATACTGATCGAACTGTTGAATGCAAAGCACAAGGAGAGAGTTTTGAAAGTTGCAAGAGAAAAGCAATGTATTATGTACAAGGGAGTCCCAATGAAATTAGGTGCCCATTTCTTATCAGAAACCCTGGAGGCATGAAGGCAGAGGGTGGAAATACTTAAAATGTTGACAGAAAACAATTACCAACTGAGAATTTTATATCCAGCAAGACTTCCTTTCAAAAATGAGGATGAGAGAGAGTTATGGTAAGATGGTGTCAGAGTAGGCAGGCAGGACTCAGCTCTCTCCCAAAAACAGTGGAGAAAGGGCCAAAAGCTTCTGCGGGAACTGTTTTGGGGGTGACCAGGCCAGGAGAGTGCTGCACAACTCCCAGGAGGAGAAAGAACAGAAAGACAAAGAACCCAAAATGACAACCGTGAGTTACTAAACCCCCATGTTGGCTGGGAAGTGCGCCCTTCCTCCACCTTCAAGGCATGTAGCCTGGATAAAACCAATGGCCCACTGCAGCCGACTGAGAGGGGAACAGATGTCATCCTCCCTGGGAAGAGGAACAGTGTGGTGGAAGGAGGAGAATGCTTTCTTTTTAGTGAACTTGGCCAGCAGAGCCTGCTTTGAATCTCAGCTCTGGTCAGACCAAATATACCGGCAAGCAGAGGTTGAAAGAAATACCTCCGTGGAAGTTTCACCAACAAGCACCATCAGATGGCTGGCTGGGAAACTGCAAGAGAAAAACTACTTTTAGTTCTCCCTTAATCTGAACTCCCAGGGAAAGATCTGTGCCACATTAGTGAGTTCCTGGCCCAATTTTTATAACTTAAGCTGTCCATCAGAGTAAATTCACCAACATATTCAGATGCCTAGACATCAGCAAAAAATTACAAGCCATACTAGGAAACAGGAAAAGATGGCCCAGCCAAAGGAACAAACCAAATATCCTGACAAGATACAGGATTGTAGACAATTAATCAATGATAATCACACAAATCTCCTAAATAAATTCAAAGAATGAAGGAAAATATGACTAAAGAGATAAAGGATATTAAGAAGACACTGGGTGTCTTCTTAATATTTGAAACCCTTCAAAGAAAAGTAACAGAGCTTAAGGGAATGAAAGATGGATGAGATTAAAAATATATTAGAGGTACATAACAGCAGATTTGAAGTGATCAAAGACAGAATTAGTGATATTGAGGACAGAACATCTGAACTGGAAAAGATAGGAGAAGAGAAGAGAAAAGAACAGAAAAAATGGAACAGGTCTTGGGGAATTGAATGACAACGCGAAACACACAAACATACACATTATTGGTGTCCTACAAGGGGAAGAAAATGGAAAAGGGGCAGAAAGAATATTTGAGGAAAAAATGACCGAAAACTTCCCAACCCTTATGAAAAACAAAAATATTAATATCCAAGAAGGACAATGTACCTAAAACAGAATAATTGCAAATAGACCTACTCTGAGACAGCTACTATTCATGACAAATATCAGAGATAAAGAGAGGATTCAAAGCAACAAGAGAAAAGCAAGGCATCACATCCAAGGAAATCTTAAGAGAAAAACTTCCAGCCAAGAATTCAGTATCTGGCAAAACATGCATTAAAAAATGAGGGTGAGTTTAAATTCTTCACAGATAAAAACTGAAAAGTATGTTACCAAAACTCCAGTATTACAAGAGAAACTAAAGGGAGTACTGCAGCCTGAAAGGAAAAAAACAAGGGTGAGAGAATTGGAGGAGAGTGTAGAAATGAAGATTATTAGGAAAGTTAAATTAAAGGGTAAAAAGACAGACCATAGTAAGATATGACAATGGGTAGCCAAAGGATAAAATGGATGAAGTAAGTAATACCTTTACAGTAATAACATTGAATGTTAATGGCTTGAACTCCCCAATCAAAAGACATAGGCTGATAGAATGGATAAAAAAAAATATGACTGGAGCAGATATAGCTCAAGTAGTTGAGCACCTGCTTCCCATGCATGAGGTCCTTGATTCAATCCCTAGTACCTCCTAAAAAAAAAAAAAAAAAAAAAAAAAAATGAGCCATCTATATGCTGCCTACAAGGGATTCACTTCAGTCGTAAGGACACACCAGGTTGAAAGTAAAAGGTTGGAAAAAGATACTCCATGCAAACAGTAACCAAAAAAAGATGTGGAGTAGCAATATTAATATCAGACAAAATAGATTTTAAATGCAAAAGTGTTATAAGGGATGAAAATGTCATTATATATTAATAAAAGGGGCAATTCACCCAAAGAAATATTTATGCACCTAATCTGGGTGCCCCAAGATACATGAGGCACACACTGGCAAAACTGAAGGGAGAAATAGATATCTCTACAATCCTAGTTAGAGACTTCAGTACACCATTCTCAGCATTGGAGAGAACATCTGGATAGAGGATAAATAAGGGAACAGAGAGCTTGAATAATATGATAAATGAACTATACTTAACATTTATAGAGCATTACACCTCAAAACAGCAGTATATATATATTTTTTACAAGTGCTCATGGATCCTTCTCCAGGATACACCATACATTTAAAAAGATTGAAATTATACAAAACACTTATCATAATGGAATGAAGCTGGAAATCAATAACAGACAGAAGAAGGGAAAATTCATAAATATATGGAGATTAAACACCACTCTTAAACAGTGAGTCAGAGAAGAAATTGTAAGAGAATTCAGTAAATATCTTGAAATGAATGAAAACAAGAGCACAATATATCAAAACCGATGGGACATTGCTAAGGCACTGCTGAGAGGGAAATTTATAGACCTCAATGCTTACTAAAAAAGAAGAAAGAGCTAAAATCGAAGGTCTAACTGGACACCTGGAGGAACTAGAAAAAGAACAACAAACTAATCCCAAACCAAGCTGAGGAAAGAAATAATAAAGATCAGAGCAGAAATAAATGAAATTGAGGACAAAAGAAAAAAAAATAGAATCAACAAAACTGAAAATCAATTCTTTGAGAAAATCGACAAAACTGACAAACCCTTAGCTAGACTGACAAAGAAAAAAAGAGAGAAGATGCAAATAAATAAAATAAAAAATAAGAGGGGGACATTACCATTGACCCTGCAGAAATAAGAGAGATCATAAAAGGATATTATGAACAACCGTGTTCCAAAAAACTAGACAATGTAGATGAGATGGAGACACACCAACAGCCTACACTGACCCTAGAAGAAATAGAAGACCATGGGTAGCTCAGTGGTTTGAGTGTCTGCTACCCATGTATGAGGTCCCGTGTTCAATTTTTGGTACTTCCTAAAAGTAATAATAAATAAATATGGCAAAGAACTAGGAGACCTCAACAAACCAATCACAAGTAAAGAGATTGAAACAATCATCAAAAGCCTCCCAAAGATGAAAAGCCTGGAGCTAGATGGCTTTACAGGTGAAATCTACCAATCATTTAAAGATGAACTAATACTGCTCTTGCTCAAGCTCTTTCAAAAAATTGAACAGGAACAAACGCTACTGAACTCATTCTATGAAGCCAACATCAAATAAAGATATTATGAAAAAAAGAAAATTACAGACCAGTTTCTCTAATGAATATAGATGCGAAAATCCTCAACAAAATACTTGCAAACTGAATCCAAAAGTACATTAAAAGAATTATACACAGCACGATCAAGTGAGTTTTATCCCAGGTATGCAAGGGTTTTTCAACACAAGGAAATCAATTAGTGTAATAATCCAGTTTAATAAATTGAAGAAGAAAAATCAGATGATCTTTTCCATTGACTCAGAAAGATATTTGACAAAATACAGTTTTCTTGAGAAAAACTCTCCAAAAGACAGGAATAGAAGGAAGCTTTCTCAATATGGTAAAGTGCATATCTGAAAAACCTATGACTAGCATTGTACTCAACAGTGAAAAACTGAAAGCTTTCCTGCTGAGATCAGGAATAAGACAAGGATGCCCACTGTTACCACTGTTATGCATTACCGTGCTAGAAGTTCTAGCTAGAACAGATAGGCTAGAGAAAGAAATAAAAGGCACCCAAATAGGAAATGAAAAAATAAAACTTTTGCTATTTGCTAATGATATGATCCTATATCTAGAAAATCCTGAAAAATCCACAACAAAGGTACTAGAACTAATAGACAAGTACAGCAAAGTGGTGGCATACAAGATTAATACAGAAAAATTAGTAACATTTCTGTTCACTACTGATGAGCAATCTGAGGAGGAAATCAGAAAAAAATCCATTTATACTAGTGACTAAAAGAATGAAATACTTAGGAATAAACGTAACCAAGGTCATAAAGGAGCTGTATTCAAAAAACTATAAGACATTGCTAAAAGAACCCAAAGAAGACTTAAATGGAAGGACATTCCGTGTTCTTGGAATGGAAGACTAACATCGCTAAGATGTCAATTCTACACAAATTGACTTACATATTCAACATGATTCCAATAAAAATGCCAACAGCCTTTATTGCAGAAATGGAAAATACAATTATCAAATTTATTTGGAAAGGTAAAGGGCCCTGGATAGCCAAAAATATCTTTAAAAAGAATGAAGTTGGAGGATTCTCACTTCCTGACTTTAAAGCACATTACTTAGCTACAGCAGTAAAATCAGCATGGTATTAGCATAAAGATAGACTGATTGACCAATGGAGCCAAATTGAGAACTCAGAAATAGACCTTCACATCTACAGTCAACTGATTTTTTTTTTTTTTTTTTTTTTTAAGATTTTATTTATTTATTCATTTATCCCCCCCTTGCTGCTTGTGCTCGCTGGGTCAGCCAACCACGCCGTGCGGGCAGGCCTGCCCTCACCAGGAGGCCCCGGGAACCGAACCCGGGGCCTCCCATATGGTAAACGGGAGCCCTACTGATTGAGCTACAGCCGCTTCCCCAGTCAACTGATTTTTGACAAGGCTGTCAAGGCCACCCAGCTGGACCAAAACAACCAATTCAACAAATAGTGCCGGGAAAACTGGATAATAATATCCAAAAGAAAGAAAAAGGGCCTCTATCTCATACCTTATACAAAAATTAACTCAGAATGGATCAAGGACTTAAATATAAAAAGTTACAACCATAAAACTCTTAGAAGAAAATGTAGGGAAACATCTTCAAGATCTTAGGGTAGGCCATAGTTTCTTAAACCTTATACCCAAAGCACAAGCAACAAAAGAAAAAATAGATAAATGGGACCTCCTCAAAATGAAACACGTTTGTTCTTCAAAAGGCTTTGTCAAGAAAATAAAAGGCAGCCTACTCAATGGGAGAAAATATTTGGAAATCACGTATTTGACAAGGGTTTGATATCCATGTTATATAGAGATCATACAACTCAACAACAAAAAAAGACAAGTAACCCAATTAAAAAATGGGCGAAAGGTGTGAATAGACATTTCTCCAAAGAGGAAATACAAATGGCCAAAAAGCACTTGAAAAAAATGTTCAACATCACTAGCTATTAGGAAAATGCAGCTCAAAACTGCAATGAAAAAAATAATAATAGAAAGAAAAAAAAACTGCAATGAGATAACATTTCACACCTTATAGAATGGCCATTATTTTAAAACAAAACAAAACAAAAAACAACAGAAAACTATAAGTGCTGGAAAGGATGTGGAGAAACAGGAACACTCTTTCACTGTTGGTGGGATGGTGCAGCCTCTGTGGAAGAAAGTTTGGCAGTACCTCAAGAAGCTGAATATAGAAATGCCGTATGATCCAGCAAGCTCATTACTAGGAATATATTCAGAAGAACTGAAAGCAACGATGTGAATTGACATTTGCACCTGCTGTTCATAGCAGCATTATTCACAATTGCTAAAATATGGAACCAGCCCAAGTGTCCATCAATCAATGAATGGATAAACAAAATGTGGTACAATGGAATACATTCAACTGTAAGAACAAATGATATTGGGATGCATATGACAACATAGATGAAGCTAGAGGATATTATGTTGAGTGAAATAACCCAGACACAAAAGGGTAATTAGTGTATGATCTCACTAATATGAAATAAATACCATGAGTAAACTCATGGAGGTAAACTCTAGAGTATAGGTTACCAGGAAATAGAAGGTGGGTTGAGAATGGGTGATGATGCTTAATACATGTAGTATTATTAATATGGTTAATTATAAAAGTATAGAAATGAATAGAGTTGAGAATAACACATTGTAATGAGTATAGCTAATACTGCTGATTTATAAATGTGATTGTGGCTTAAAGGGGTAGTATGTGGAAGTAAATGTCAATTGAAAGGCAACTAGAGAATATGCATTTATTGTTTATGTATGTTCATGTATGAATGATATACTTCAGTAACACTTTATTTATTTATTTATTTATTTATTTTTTTTTTTTTTTTTTTACCAGGAGGTACCGGGGATCGAACCCTGGTCTCTCCATATGGTAGACGGACGCCGAACCTCTTGAGCCACATCCGTTTCCCTGTAACACTTTATTTAAAAACTGAGGATTAGGTTAAGACAGTCCCACATAAAACCAAGCCTAGAGAGTTTATCACCACTAGGCCTGCCCTATAAGCAATGCTAAAGGGAATTCTTTATGTGGAAAAGACACTAGACAGTGGTTCAAAGTGACATAAAGAAATAAGACTTCTGGTACAATAACCATTTGAATAATTATAAATGCCAGTACTATTGTATTGTATTTTTTAGTATGTAACTCCACTTCTTACTTCCTACAGGTAATATAATACAACTGCATAAAAAGTAATGATAAATCTATGCTTTTGGATATACAATGTAGAAAGATAAATTAGTAACAAGTACAGAAAATGGGGGGGGGGACAGAAGGGTATAGGAATAGTGTATGTGTATGCTATTGAAGTCAAGTTGGTATCAAATCAAATATGATTGTGATATATTTAGAATGTTAAATTTTAACCTTGAAAATATATGAAAAATCTATCCAGATAGAAAGAGAAAGAACCCAATATGGTACAATACAAAAAATCAAATAAATATGAAAATAGGTATTAATGGAAGAGTTGAGACATAAAAAAGGTATAAAACTTATAAAGACTAAATAGCAAAATGGCAGAAGAATTTCCTCCATTATCAGTAGTGACTTTAAACATAGATGGAAAAAATGCTCCAGTCAAAAGGCAGAGATTGACAGAATGGATAAAAAAAGCATAAGCCAACTATATTCTATTTACAAGAGACTCACCTTAAATTCAAAGTCACTGGTAGTTTGAATGTGAAAGGATGAACAAAAACATACCTTGCAATTGGTAACCCATAAAACATCTGGGGTAGTATACTAGTATCAGATAAAATAGAATTTTACTAAACATTCCAGGAAGAATTGACACCAATTTTGCTCAAACTCTTCTGAAATTTAAAGAGGATGGCACACTCCCTAATTCAGGCTATGAGTCTAACATCATCTTACTAAAGCCAGATGAAGATACCACAAGAAAAGAAAATTGTAGACCAAACTCTCTTATGAATATAGATGCAAAAATCCTCAACAAAATACTTGCAAACCAAATACAATAGCATATTAAAAAATTACACACCATGATTAAGCAGGATTTATCCCAGATATCCAAGGGTGATTCAACATTAGAAAATCAATTAATGTAATACACCACACTAATACAA
Organism: Tolypeutes matacus; assembly: GCA_026826555.1. Taxonomy (NCBI): domain Eukaryota; kingdom Metazoa; phylum Chordata; class Mammalia; order Cingulata; family Chlamyphoridae; genus Tolypeutes; species Tolypeutes matacus. Next base: position 30,467,213 of record JAKSZT010053887.1, read on the forward strand.
TGAAGGGGGAAAAAAACCCATGGTCATCTCAATTGATGCAGAAAGGCTATTTGACAAAATCCAGCACCTTTCTTGATAAAAAACACGTAGAACACTAGCAACAGAAGCAACCTTCTTCAACATGATATGTTGAAGGGCATATATGAAAACTCACAGCTAACATACTCAATGGTGAAAGACTGAAAGCTTTCCCTCTAAGCTCAGGAACAAGACAAAGATGTCCACCGACACACCTGTTATTCAAGTTTGTACTGGAAGTTCTAGCCAGAACAATTAAAAGAAACAAGAAAAAGAAATAAAAGGCATACAAATTTGAAAAGAAGAAATAATATTTTCACTATTTGCAGTTGACATGATCCTATATTTAGAATGTCCTGGAAAATTGACTACAAAGCTACTAGAGCTAATAAATGAATTCAGCAAATTGTTGGGGTACAAGATCAAAACCCCAAAATCAGTAGTGTTTCCATATACTAGTAATGAACAACTGGTAGAAGAAATCAAGGAAAAATTCCATTCATGACAGCAACTAAAAGAATCAAATATCTAGGAATAAATCTAACCAAAGATGTAAAGGATTTCTACACAGAAAACTATAAAATACTGCTTTTAAAAGAAATCAAAGAAGAACTAAATAAATGGAAGGACATTCCATGTTCATGGATTGTAAGACTAAATATTGTTAAGATGTCAATCCTACTTAAAGTGATTATGCTGGTTTGAGTCTTTTGTGGACCCCAGAAAATCCTGTTCTTAAAGCAAACCCATTCCTGTGCCTGTAAATTGGAACTTTTGATTAGATTCAGTTAAGGAATTTTTTTAATAGATCACTTTTTTTCTCAAATGATGCAGATAACTTATTTTTCTTTTTTAGTTACCACCTCTTTCTTGTCTTTCTTTCTTTCTTTTTTTATTAGAGACGTTGTGAGTTTACAAGACAATCATGTATACCATACAGGATGTCCATACATCACCCCACACCAACACCTTGCATTTTTTGGACACATTTGTTACAAATGATGAAAGAACATAACCAAAATATTAATGCTAACTATAGTCCATAGCTTACATTTGGTTTATTTTTTCATAAACCAACCAATGATTAACACCATGTATTAGTATTGTACATTTGTTATCGTTCATTAGAGAACATTCCCATGTTTGTACCGTTAACCACAGTCCATCATCCACCACATGGTTCGCTGTATTATATAGTCCCAAGCCTTGTACACTCCATCCAAAGTGTATACTCAGTGTTTCTCAGTTTCATCACAAAGTTGTATTATCATTATCTCAGTCATTTTTAGAATGTTTTCATTATGCTAAAAGGAAAAATCCCTAACTCCCTTATATCCCTCCATTTTTTTTCCCTTAGCATTGATATAGTATCTTCTTTGCCATTGATGCAAGAATATTACAATATTACTGTTAATTATAGTCCATAAGTTACATTAGTTGTATACCACCTTTTTCTTAATGGCAGCTATACTGTCCTTTCTTTTCTGAAGAGAAAATGTAGCAAAGACCCCTAAACTTAGATTGGCATTATAAAAGAGAGTAACCATGGTGATTGTGGAAAAATAAAAAGATACAGATTACCTTATAAAATACTGATACTGAAATAGCTTCCATAATGAAGTTGATATAAGGTTCAAATTATTATGGGGAGGGAAGTGGCTGTGGCTCAATTGGCTGGGCTCCCGTTTACTATATGGGAGGTCCCAGGTTCGATTCCCAGGGCCCCCTGGTGAAGGCAAGCCAGCCCCACGGCGCGGTGAGCCGACACAGCAAGATGACTCAACAAAGGGAGACAAGCAGACACAGAAAAACGCAAAAAAAGCAAATGGACACAGCAAGCACAAGCAGGAAGCGGGTATAAATAAATAAAAATAAATCTTAAAAAAAAAAAAAATTATTATGGGGAGCACATGTGGCTCAAGCGGTTCAGCACTTGCTTCCCACATGGGAGGTCCTGGATTTAGTTCCCAGTGCCTCCTAAAAAACAACAAAACAAATGAAAAAAAAACAACTCAGGGGAGCCAATGTGGCTGGCTCAGTGGATGAGCACTGGCTTCCCACATACAAGGCCCTGGTTCAATCCCTGGCCCCTGGTACCTCAAAAAAAAAAAAAAAAAAAAAAAAATTATGGGGTCCCATTTTATGACAGTTGATATTTAAGTTTTGTTTGTTTGTTTTGGTTTTGTTTTTTACATTTTAACCTATCTGGGACAAGGGATATGCTTGGTACTTAGTTTTCTTAGAATAATATTTAATTTTTTTCTGATTGTAAAAATAAATAATTATGTACATTTTGGGAAGCAGAAAATAAAAATTGAAAAATTGATTGCATTTCTAATTTTTTAAAATGTACATTCAGTCCTTAGTTGTTAGAAATGCAGAGTCTCAGGCCACAGCCCAAACCTACTGATACAGAATCAACATTTAACAATATCCCCAGGTGATTTGCTCATTCAAGGGTGAGAAAGGCTAACCTAAAAAATTGTCAGGGTTTTATGATGTAACATTTTAATATTGACATTTATTGAACATCTTATTTTAAGACAGGTTCTAGACACTGTGCCCAATGCTACATATGCATTTTCTCATTTAATTCTCGCCACAAGCTATTCTAGGTCTCTTGCATTTCCTTATGAATTTTTAAATCAATTTCTACAAAAAATCCCACTGGAGTTTTTGTTGCAGCAGTTAAATCTATAGATTAATTCAGAGAAAACTGATATAACATCAAATCTTCTGACACATGAACAAGGTATATCTCTCTATTCATCTAGGTACTCGTTATTTTATTCCATTTAGGTGCTCTTTTATTTCTCATAGCAATAATTTTGAGTTTCTAATGCATTTTTAAAATATTTTCATTAGAAAAGTTATGAGTTTATAGAACAATCACACATGAAATACAAGGCTTCCCATACACCACCCCACCACCAATACCTTGCATTGGTGTGGAACATTTGTTACAGTTGATGGTAGCACCTTTTTATAATTGTGCTATTGCTTTGTTTGTTTGTTTTAAAGATTTATTTTTGTTTATTTATTTATCCCCCCCCTTCCTGCTTGGGCTCGCTGGGTCCATTTGCTTTGCGTTTTTCTGTGTCGGCTTGCCTCCCTTTGTTGCGTCACCTTCCTGCGCCAGCTCACTGTGCCGCACGGGCCGGCTTGCCTTCACCAGGAGGCTCTGGGAATCGAACTCAGGGCCTCCCATATGGTAAACGGAAGCCCAACTAATTGAGCCACAGCCACTTCCCAGTGCTATTGTTTTTTAATAGTTGTTACCTTTGTTACAATTGATGAAAGATTATTAAAATGGTACTATTAACTATTGTCCCTAGTTTACATTAGGTGTATTTTTTCCCCATATACCACCCTATTAATAACACCTTGTATTAGTGTTGTACATTTGTTATAATTCATTAAAGAACATTCTTATACTTTTACTATTAACAATAGTCCATTATCTACAATAAGGTTCACTTTTTTACATGCAGTTCTATGTTTTATCTTTTTTTTTTTTTTAGGTACTGGGACCAGGGATTGAACCCAGAAGCCGGTGCTCAACCATTGAGCCACATTAACTCCCTGAGTTAGTTTTTTCGTTTGTATTGCTTGTTTTTTTTTTTTTTTTTTTTTTTTTTTTAATTTTACCAGGAGGTCCCGGAGATCGAACCCGGGTCCCTCCATATGGTAGACGGACGCTCAACCAGTTGAGCCACCTCCGCCCCCTGCTTGTTTGTTTTTGATGTATTTTAGGAGGCATCAGGAACCAAACCCCGGACCTTCCATGTGGGAAGCAGGTGCTCAACCTCTTGAGGCACATTCGCTCCCCCATTTGATTTTTATTCTAGTAACATATATGACCTGAGGTTTCTCTTTTAACCACATTCATCTATATAATTCAGTGCTTAATTACACTGGCTTTTTTTTTTTCTTTTTTTAATGAAGTGTGCTGGATGTCTCTATAATTTTGTTCAGATGACTGCAGAACCTGGAGAACCTGTTGCTGCTATTGATACATAACATATTGCTATTGGTCTTTACATATATAGATTAGACACACACACTCACACGTATAATTTGAATTTTTGGAAACTTTACCTGTGCTGTCAACTTTGGAAAAAGTATCCCAATTGTACCATGTTGAGCTGTATAGATATTAAAAGCCATATTGGTCTAGAAACCTTAAACTTAGTTTTTTTCCATTTGTACAGGGGTAACACACTGTATTAAATATGTAAGGTCTTATCTACAGAAACTAATAAAGTAAAACCCTAAAAGATGGAGAGAAAAAAAAGTGCATCTGAAGAAAAGAATGTACACCTGGCGAAAGTCAGATTTTGGACTCACTGGGCTCATGTGGACAGGGGCAGCCCACTGGTATTTCCCCCACATGATCACTGAGGCCTACTTTATGCATAAGCAGAGTGGTAGCACCATCTGAAGTATCATCTCAGCAAAGTCAGAAAATGACCATTACTCAGAACCATCTGTAGGCAGGATTTCTCTCCCTGTGGTAAGATACCACCCCTGCAGCATCCCTCCTTCTTTCCTTCCCTCCATCATTACAGAGCATCTCCATGTCTCAGGTCTTACACTGAGCAGCTCTTATAGGGGTTAGTTGCAAAAGTTAATGCTTAATGGAAAAATCGAGTATTGTCAGAATTACTCTTTTTTTAAAAACAATGACTTTTTTTTTAAAGATATATTTTATTTATTTCTCCCCACCTCCTCATTGTTTGCACTTGCTGTGTCTATTAGTTGTGTGCTCGTCTTCTTTTTAGGAGGCACTGGGAACCGAACCTGGGACCTGCCATGTGGGAGGGAGGCACCTAACCGCTTGAGCCACCTCTACTCCCTACTTTGTTGTGTCTCTCATTATGTTTTCCTCCTTGTGTATCTTGTTGTGTCAGCTTGTTGCATCAGCTCACTGTGCCAGCCCATTGTGCCAGCCCACTGTCTTGCTCATCTTTTTTAGGAGGCACCAGGAACCGAACCTGGGATCTCCCATGTTGTAGGCGAGAGCTCAATTGCTTGAGCCACATCTGCTTTCCCAGAATTGCTCTTGAAAATATTTTAACTTGTCCCTAAGTGTGGTGAAATAGTCACACGAGGACTACTGAAAGTAGATTCAGAATGTGGAATGTCATTATTTAAATTGTTATTTCTCTCTCAGTATTTTGTTTTGTTTTGTTCTATTCTATTTGGCTAAAATTGAAATTGTGTGTGTTAAGTATGTATATGATACACATTAGGTGAAATACATTAAAAATTTTCTAATAAGACACAAGTTCATCCTGTTTATAGAGGTCACTCAGGGTTAGGACTGGAGCTGAGGTGCTGGAACGAGAAGATGGTCAAGTAGGACTTCAGCCATCTCTGTAATTTTTTTTCAACAGATACATTTTGTTGAGTCTTTAAAATATCACAAACAGGTCAGGCATCATGTTTCCATAGCTGGGCAACTCTTAGACCTTAGTCATCAGCTTGCTGAAATGTTCTGTTTTCAGAGACATAAATACTATCCAAGATTTTCTTAAATCTTTGTTTTTTAACTGTTGTGGCTTACTAAATCAAAGCAGCTGACGTTGATACAAGTTCAATGCCATTTCCTTCAAACATTAACTCATCTTTCTGGGCTTGAGAGACTAAACAAGCAATGCCTGGTCATATCCAAACCCTGCAGATATATTTTTCCTCCAAGAAATTTCAGATTTCAACAACAGATCCACTCTCCTGAATAACAGTGTTATGGGGAAGTGAACACACACAGACCTCATCATGTGACAGAAGCTCAGTCTAACACCCTTGGTCCTGTTCTGTGCACCACTACAGATAGTGAGAGCTGTGGCCAGTTCCTTTCTATTTCCCCACCATTTGTCAACCTGAAGCCACTTCCTTTCCTTCCCAAGGAGACTGCGTTGCACACTGATGGGGATTGAAGCCCTTCACAGAGTTCCTTCCTCTGGGACCCTTTGTAAACACTGTGCATCCCTTCCCTGTGATATCAGCATTTTCTGGAAAGTTAGACAATTTGCTGAGAATGGTCTTCATTCTTGCAGTAGGTATGGCAAAGCCTCTGCAATGTTTTTATTTTTATTTTCTACAAGGAAATCTTAATCATGTTTTTGTGTAATAGTAAAGAATCTCTGACTACAAGTTGCTAACAATCTATCAGGAGGAGACAGGCATGAAAAGAAACAACAAAACAATACCATAAGTGCTATAATAGCAGCATACTGTGGGAGGCCACAAGGACGGGGAGCAATTAATTTTTCCATGCTATTTAATCTTCTCCCTGCCTTTGTTTCTTAGGAAAACCAGTTAAAGGTGACCTAGATAAGACTTGAGTAGCTTGTTGTGTCTTGCCAGGTCCTTCCCCTGCCTCAGAGAAGTGCAGCTACTATGGTATGTAGGACTAGAGAGGGGGCATGGACACAAAGGAGGAGGCATTTGCATGAATTTCCAATCTTTCACATTGCTTGGTTGTCAGTCATTGCAGGATACTGCCAAGGGTGAGGGGACCATGGATCCCTGCAGTGTACTGGCTTGCAAGTGGTCTCGGCCTTGGTAGTGCTTTCCTTCCTCTTTGTCCTTTGGCAAGTGGAATGGGACAGAGATTATTATTTCCCTGTAATGGACTGGAAAACAGAGGCACAGGAGTCAGAAACAGAAGTGGGAAGCCCATACTGGGGTCCATCTAACTGCTCTTCCTCTTCCCACTGATCGCTTCAGAAGATGGTTATGAATGAACTCAAAGTGAAGAACTCTGAATCCATAGTTACAGAACCACAGAAACCCATTGGATGAATGTTCAGATCTTTTACTTGGCATAGCTCTGTAAAGAGCCTATGGAAGGCCTAGGAAGAAAACCCTACAACTCTTTTTCCTGGGAATGGAGTCCCTCTCAACTGAAAGTCAGGCCTGGTAAAAGGAGAGAGAGAGAGAGAGAGAAAGAAAGGAAGGAAGGAAGGAATGGAGGGAGGAAAGAGAGGGAGGGAGGGAGAGAGAGAGAGAAAGGAAGAATGAGGCAGAATCCACCATGTTTTACACATTTTATCTATGAGATATTGGACAGATCACTTGACCTCTCTGAACCTCAGCTCTTGATCTGTCAAATGGGAAAAAACACCACTTGCCTCACTGGACTACTGTGGGGAACAAATAGAGCCAGTTGCCTGGCCCACAACAGGCCCTAGGAATGTATAATCCTCACCCCCATTCTTTGTTCTTTCCTACAGGGGTACCGGCTGCCCAAACACCTGGTAGGACCTGCCTGGTTTGGAGAGTTGGCTTAGTAGGGGCAATGAAACTCACAAGTCATCTGCAACACTAATGGCTGCACCCCCTCAGAGGTACTCTTCACTCAAAAGTGCTGCTTTTCAAACTATTTTGAGCTGAGAGAACATGAAAAAGAGAGAGACAGAGAGACAGAGAGAGAGAGAGAGAGAGACAGAGAGAGACAAAGAGAGAGAGAGATAAGGAAGGAAAGAAACCCTCGAGGGCATCATTTTTATTGTTCGTTTTCCATGTGGTTCAGTCAGGGGTGTGCACAACCTGAACACATCTTTTCTTTGGATGCGTATGAACAAAGAACACGGTGCTTCTGTCAGCACCTGGTGTTGGCAATGACCACGTTGCATGGTTTTCTACAGGCTTTCTGCTGGATGAAGCCATGTGATGATGGAAGACAGTCATAAAAGTTTCAGGCATTGGCTTAGCAATAAGTTGAGGGTGGGGTGGAAGATTAAATAGCTTCCACCTTAGAATAGCTTCTTTCTAGGGTTCATTCTGAAGTCTGTTATCCCTGAAGATGTTTATTTTTATATTGGTTGAAGCCCTTCACTATAACAGAACTCAAAGTTCACTGAAGTGAAAAATTGAGAATTGTATAAGGATATGTATAAGGCTATCTCATGGAATTCCAAGACAGGAGTACAGTGATGCTGTGGGAAGGTGCTAGAAGAGCAAACTGCAAATCCATTGGGCATTGCTCTACATGTCTGCTGGATTCCTCTCTCCTCCCCACCCCCTACCCCAGCCTGGTAAAATATGGCTGTATAGATTTTCCTGGTTTTACAGGTTATGGTTCTAACCACTTCCCATACGGGGCTGTCTAGGTCACAAATCCCAATTTCCGGTTAGGGTGGTGTCCACCTTGGGCCACTAAGCTACTTACAGCCAGGGAAAGGAGAGACACAGTGCAGATGTGGTGGCTGGAGCCTGTCCCAGTAAATCTGGAGGCACTTCTCCGAGAAAGGGAGGCTCACTGTGAGCAGGACAGACATCGTCAGTACCATTTATGACCAAAGACTGGTGACCCAGGTAGACTGGGTATCTACTCTCTGTAAAGAAAGCAAAAATGACCAGAGATGAAGAAATATAACCAAAGTGACCTGAGTAATAGCCGAGAAGGATGAACAGAGCAGAGGCCCAGGTTCTGGATGTACAAAGACAGAGAAAATGGAATAGGGCTTGATGGGCATCAGGAAAATGGGACAAAGAGAATTCTTGAATGTGATACTTGGCGGTTGAGGAGCATGACAGTGTCACTAGGAGAGAGGCAGAAGGGGGAAAGAAGGAGCAGCCAGGCCACTGCCTTGCTCCCTAGAGCAGAATCTCCCCCTAATGACTCCCACAGAAGCATTTTGTAATCCCTGCTTCTTCCTACATCTCAATTCTCAGAGGGGTCCCTGTCTCCAATCTCCCATATTCTTACCTAATTACAGGGCTTTTAAAAGAGAAATTCAGGGAAGCGGCTGTGGCTCAATCAGTGGGGCTCCCGTTTACCATATGGGAGGCCCCGGGTTCGGTTCCCGGGCCTCCTGGTGGGGGCGGGCCCGCCCGCACGGCGTGGTTGGCTGGCCCGGCGAGCATGGGCAGCAGGGGGGGGATAGATGAATAAATAAATAAAATCTTTTAAAAAATAAAAATAAAAATAAAAATAAATAAATAAAAATAAAAGAGAAATTCAGGCTTTTGGCAGAAATAATAGTAATAATAGTTTCTATTTACTAAGGGCCTGTTATACCCTGACTGCTTTATGTAATTTATCTCTAATTCTCCTAACAACTCTGTGAGGCAAACACTGTTATCCCCATTTTACAGACCAGGAAAATGAGTGTCAGCATGGTGCAGTAACTCGCCCCCAGGCACATGACTACTGAGTGCCAGGCACAGAGTGAGACTGGCTGCCAGTGACCTTCAGTGGTGAGGCCTTCTAAACAGATCTGTTTGACATGGCTTTCGGGGAACCAACACTGCTACACGGTGAAAAGCATAGTGTATATGAATCCCGAGATTCATAAAGGACTGAGATAAAGGGGTCCCTAAAAATGTTTAATTACAGAAGCTTGGTAGAGACAGATATCTGAGGCTGTCATAGTATAAGAGAGGTTGCCATTTAACTAGATTTATTAGGTCTTATCAGGCTGGGGAGAAGACCTGGTACTAATACATGTGAAAATGCTTCACAACACACTGATTTGAGGGTTTGATGAAACAAGTCAGGAAAGACAAATTTTGTAACGTGTTATGTCCTCCATTTGCCAGGGGTTTAAGACCAGTGGGAACAAAGTATACTTGTGATGAAAGGACATATTAGAAAGTACAGGGGGCAGATGTAGCTCAAATGGTTGGGCGTCCATCTCCCATATGGAGGGATCTGGGTTCAGTCCCCGGGACCTCCCAGTAAAAATAAAGAAAAAAAAGAAAAATATAGAAGGTGCGTGGGCTGTCAGTCCCTGCAAGCAGGTGCGCCACCAGGCCCCATGTGGGCGTGCGCTGTCCAGCCCCACCGAGCCACGCAGCAAGATGATGACATAACAGGAGAGTGACACAAGGGAGAGCCAAGACGAGACACACTGAAAAACCAGGAACTGAGGTGCCGCAGGTGGTAGGATGCCTCTCTCCCACATCGGAGGTTCCCAGGATTGAATCCTGGTGAAAACAGGAGGAGAAGGAGGAGAAGAGAGGGCAGGAAACAGATACAAAGAATTGCCCAGTGAATGGATGCAAAAATGGGGGGAAGAGGGGGTGGTAAAAATGGATAAAAGTAAATAAACAAATATATCTTTTTTAAAAAAGAGTACAAAGGAGGACTTTTGATAAGGATGTGGTGAAGAGACTTGCAAAAAAGGCATAAGTCTTTAAGGCAGATAATGGAACATGTCATATACAAGAAAATTTTAATAATCATAAAAGAGAGTCCAAATTCATATAGCCAGTAGATGTATTTGGGTCTGATTAGTTGTACTTGAATTAGTGGCTAATATTTAAAAATCAAAAGATTTTACATCAAATTCTGTGTTGTGGCTTCCCTTGAAAAACTGAAATATCTGGCAAAACTGAGTCTTGTCTGAAAGCAGTCATTGGAGCTGGGAGGCAGATGCCCCCTCGGAAAAGCCAGGAGGTTTCTGTTTTGTTCCCTGCCCCGCTAATCAGGGGTCAACCATCCTGTGTATATTTGATACCTTGCTGTCCCAGGGCCAGTTCCTCTGAAGAATCTGGCTGTTTAAAATGGAAATTGTTTGGTGGGTAAAAACATTTTCTCTTACCTTGTATAAGAGAGAAAAATGTGTTTAACCAGTTTACATTTTGGTCTACTATAATATTGTACAAATTAAGGCAAAATGAGGGCAAGACTGTAAACCCTTAGAGGGCAGGAACCGTGCCTGCTTCTTTACAGCTGAATCCCCCACATGCTAGAACATCACTGATGCCCCTAAATACAGAATGAGTGAATGAAGGAGTGAAGGAGTGAATGAAAGTATAACGGGGCACACACTGACTGACCACGACCCTTAGAGAAAAAAGAGAAAAAGCGTGACTGAGGGCACAGGACATAAAGAAAGAAAAGCACAGAAGCGCAAGACTTTCTCATGAATGTCACTGATTTGGGGGCAGGAGCAGATAGAGATGAAAGAACTGAGCAGCAACCTTGATAGAAAATGTGCGGAACAGGGGGTGAATCTCTTCACAAGACGGCGAGAATGCAGAAATGTGTGATGCTCTTACTCAGAGATGAAATACTGAAAGAGAGAAGCAGAATAAAAGGAAAAGGGACAAACTGCTTACTAAGGAACTGGGGTAGATAAAATTTAGTATATCCAGGAGGAATGTTTGGTTATATGGGGAAAAGGGAATATAAATAAGTAAAATTATTCCAGAAACTTGTATAACTTGTAATAAAATAAAAATTACACTGGCATCTCTGGTAATAGAGACATCTAAATGTCTGTCTTCTTAGATCATTTAGCAGTGAGCTGCCAGGAGGCAAGAGGCGGGTGGAATGAGCTTTTAATAGGCTCTGTGATTAAGGCCCCTGTATAGAGAAAGTGAAGTGGAGGCTAAATCAATTGAGCACAGCGTGTTCAATTGGGAGCATATGGTGGTTTGGAGCTATGTACCCCTGAAAAACATGTTCTTAAATTTAATCCATTCCTATGAGTGTGAACCCATTGTAAGTAGGACCTTTTGATGAAGTTACTTCAATTATGGTGTGACCTAACTCAATCAGGATGAGTCTTAATCCTTTTACTGGAGTCCTTTATAAGCAGAATGAAATTCAGACACACAGGGAGAATGCCATGGGAAGAAGCTTGAAGTCAATGGAACCCAGAGAAGCTAGGACAGGCTGCCATGTGCATTGCCATGAGACAGAGGAGCCAAGGATCAAGGATCACTGGCAGCCAGCCCGAGTGCCACAGTTTTCAAGAAGAAAGCATTGCCTTGATGATACCTTGCTTTGAACTTTTCCTACCTTTAAAATTGTGAGCCAATAAAATTCCATTGTTTAAGTCAACCTGTTGCATGGTATTTGCTTTAGCAATGAGGAAATTAAAACAGGGCATAAAATGGCTAACATTTTACAAGCCTATTGGGCCAATCAACAGTCTTAGACCTCTCTAATCATTCTCTTGCATGTAGGAAGCTGAAGTAAGAAATTAGCTCTAGATGGGGTCTTCCTTCCAGCACTCACAAAGCTCCCACACTGTAATGGAAACAGCTGGCAGAGCCTGGCTTGAGAGTCTGGCCACTCAGTCCAGAATGAAAACACAGACTTTGGGGAACAGAGTTTGGTTAATTTTTAAATGTTTACTTGAACAACTATTAAGCAACCACTCTGCCCCCAAAGGTGTTGTAGGTACTAGGGATGTCAGGATGAATATAAATGGATAAAAATCCTGTACTCAGACAGCTGATCTTCTACTGAGAGTGGGGAAAGGAAGAAAAAAATAAACAATGATGCTCATAAATGTGCTCTACAAATAGTGCTTTTCAGATTCTGATGTGCATGTGGAGAGCTTGCTAAGACAGATTGCTGGGCTCCATGCCCAGAGACCGATTCAGTAGTCTGTGGTGGAGCCAGAGAGGTTGCATTTCTAACAAACTCAGATGATGCTACTCAGAGTGCAATGTGAATAAACTGTAGAAGTCCAAGGTCACAACTACCTTTAAGAGGAAAGATTTAGTACCTAGTTTGCCCCTCATAGTATAATTACCAAGATAAGTTTATAAGCTCTCCAGGGAATTCTTAGGCAGTTTGAGAAGCACTGCTAGAGCCAGAGAAAGATGTGAATTCTTGGTCCCTTCCATAAAAGAGTTTCCCAGCTAATGGGAGTGGAAGGATATTAACCAAAATTGAAATAACACAATTTTTGTTTAAATATGGAGAAACCACAATGTGTTGCTATTTCAAGACCTTGAGGGAATGAAAAACTGATGAGAAATGATTTGTGTTGATTTAATAAACCACATATTTAAAAATAACCTTGTTCAGTATTCTGAGAGGGAGTTTTTACTTTGTTGGTAGGTACTTACATAGATAAATCCTTTCTGTAGTGAAATATGTATCAAAAGCCTTTAAAATAATGCTTTTAATTTGGTAATTTCTCTTTTAGAACTTTAACTTAATGAACCAATCATTGATATGGATAAATATGTATTTTTACTTTTTAAATAAATTAAACCTTTTACTTTGAGATAACTATAGGTTGACATGTTGTTGTAATAAATAATTCAGAGAGATCCTTTGTACTCTTAACCCCGTTTTCCCCAATGGTAACATTTTGCAAAACTATAGAGCAATATCACAACCAGAATATTAACATTGATACAACCCACAGATTTTATTCAGATGCCCCTAGTATTACATGTACTCCTTTGTATTACTTATAGGTTTGTGTATCCACTGCCAGTCAAAATATAGAACAATTCCATAATCACAAAGGCCCCTCAGGTTGTCCTTTTATAACCTCACCTACTTCCTGATATGCATAAATATTTAGCTATAAGGATGCTCCTAAAGAAATTCTTTTTAATGGTTAAAAATGGAAATAACCTCAATATTTACAAATAGGATATTGAAAGCATAAATTATGGTATAGCCATGAAACAAAACAAATACCATGTATTTAAGTGAGTGTTGTAGCAGGATATCAGTGACCAATGACTTGGAAAGATGTTCATGATATGTTACATAGAAATAACTTTTTAGTGTGGGTTGAGACATGCTAGAACCCATGTCATCCAGATGTATCTTCTTTTAAGTATGTCTATAAGCATATAAAAAAGAATAGATAAATAAACTTATTTATAAATCAGAAAAAAAAAAAAAAAAGAATAGAAGGAGATAAAATATCTTAGTGTATCTCCTTCTACTCTTTTTTTTGTTGTTCTATTTATTTATTATTGTTGTCTATTCTTTTTTATATGTTATATATGAGTGTTTTTATTTTCTTCTTTTTTACTTGTTCATATTTTTTTAAAGTTCTATATTGACCATGTATAACCTTTTTTTTTTTTTTTTACTGGGAGGTCCCGGGGATCGAACCTGGGTCCCTCCATATGGGAGACGGATGCCCAACCAGTTGAGCTACATCCGACCCCCATGTATTACTTTTGAAATAAGAATTTTAAAAGTTGATTAAAATAAAAGAAACAATGCAAAATAACTGTATGCCAATAAATTAGATAACCTAGACAAAATGGATAAATTCTTTGAAACATGTAAACTACTTATATTGACTCAAAAAGAATAGAAGATCTCAAAAAATCAATTACTAGTAAAGAGATTGAATCAGTAATCAAAAACCTCCCAAAAAAGAAAAGCCCAGGTCCAGATGGCTTCAGAGGAGAATTCAACCAAATATTCCAAGAAGACTTAACTCCAATTCTGCTCAAACTCACCCAAAAAATTGAAGAGGAGGAAAGGAAACACTCCCTAATTCATTCTATAAGGCCAACATTACCCTCATACCAAAGCCAAATAAAGATACTACAAGAAAAGCAAAGGACAGACCAATATCTCCTATGAATAGAAATTTTAAAATCCTCAACAAAATACCAGCAAAACAAATCCAACAGCTTGTTAGAAGAATTATACAACAAGATAATGTGGGATTTATTCCTGGTATGCAAGGTTGGTTCAACATAAGAAAACCAATTAATGTATTACACTTCATTAACGGAATGAAGGAAAAAAACCCACATCATCATTTCAGTTGATGCAGAAAAGGTATTTAACAAAATCCAGCACCACTTCATGATAAATATACTTAGTACCCTAGGAATATTAGCAAACTTCCTTAATATGATAAAAGGCATATATGAAAAGTCCACAGCTAACATTCTACTTAATGGTGAAAGAATGAAAGCTTTCTCTTAAGATCAGGAACAAGACAAAGATGTCCACTGTCACCAATGTTATTCAATAATGTACTGGAAGTACTAGCCAGAACAATTAGATAAGAAAAAGAAATAAAGCCCTTTCTCTCTCTGAGCACTGGTGTCACTATAATGATTTCAGTATGTATCGGGCAGGTTTTTGGCAACAAGCTCCCAGAGTAGGGATAATGGAAAGCTACCTAAAGTGGGGACAATGACAAGCTATCCTTTTGTTTCATCTCAACAAGGCTAAGAATATAATCCTGTACCAGGAGAAGAGCTATGGAAATGGATAGGAAAAGGCAGACCCACAAAGTGAGATGAAGAGGGAAAAAAATCACAGGATTAACAAAAACATCTCAGAGTGTTGTAAAAGAAAATACTGCACCAGATAATGTGAAACAGGCAAGGAAGACTTTATTCAAGGGAATAGCAGGGGAGATAGAGAACTCAACTCTGATGAAACAAAGGACGGCCTGCTTTTCTGGGTTTAGTGAGGTTGCCAATAGGACCACTTGGTAAGGAAGGTTTTCCTCTTGGGTAATTAGGCCACCTGCAGTCTGTAAGGGCTGGGAGAGAGGAGGAGGGAGGAAAGGAATACCCAGGTAGGAGCCTTTCAGGCAAATGGGCCCTGTACAGGCCAGGGTGAGAGGGATGGGGCAGGGGGAAGGTTGGGGGTGAGTTTGATATTTAGAATAATTAGGGTCTGGAAGTTGTGTCGTTCCCCCCACAACCCACCACAATCAAGTTGTTTTTTTCTGCAGTCCCACAGCTGCAAGGTTGTCAGGACTGGGGAAGAAGTGGGGAGGGATGGGAGAGGAGTGAGGCCAACAGCTTGGTCAAGAGAAAGAAAAACAGACTTGGTCAGTGTATTAGTCAGCCAAAGGGGTGCTGATGCAAAGTACCAGAAATCTGTTAGTTTTTATAAAGGGTGTTTATTTGGGGTAAAAGCAGCTACAAGGCCCTAAAGAGTCCAGCGCAAGGTTACTGCCTTACCAAACTCTGTTGCCACAGGTTAAAACAAGATGGCAGGTGATGTCTGCGAGGGTTCAGCCTTTCTCTTCCAAATTAAGTCTCCATGGGTCCAGCTCCTTCCGATCTCAGCTGTAGGCTGGCATAGGGCTCATCTCTCTTCCCAGGGCCTTTGCCATGTCTACGGAGCTCTCTCTCTTCTCGCGCATGTCTGCTTCTGTATATCTACTTCTGTGTTCTTGAGTGAATGTCCGTTTATCTAGCCCACAAAGGGGGTGGGGACTCAAACTGAGTCGCCATAATGACTTGGTCAAATCAAAGCCCTAATCTTAACATAATTTAATCAAAGACATCTCAGCTGAATCTAATACAATCAAAGGGCATCACACCCAGAGGAAAAGACCAGTTTACAAACATAATCAAATATCTTTTTTGGAGTTCATAAATAATATCAAACTGCTATAGTCAGGGTAAAGGAATTGGAAACCACCTGAGGCCAACATTTAAAGAAGATCATGGTTGCTAGCATTTTTGAGGGCTTACTTCATGCCAGGCTGTGAGAATCCATTTAAATTTTTTAAGTTCTTTATTCCCTCCAAGAATCCAAGACATTATTGTTGCCAATTTACAGGTGAGGCAACGGAGGTTAAGCACATTGCCTCAGGTCTCAGGTGGGTAGTGGGAGCCAGGCTTTCTGCTCTGGCACCTGCATGTCAGCCATCAAGCAATTCTCCTTTCTCCTTGGTAGGAGCACCTCCAGGCCCAGCAGTCCTGTGACTTCTGCTCCCATATCCATTTGTGGACTGCAGTGAACACATTCATAGTCTGGTGGATAGAGCAAAATATTTCTTTTCTGTTTCTATCCAGTTACCTTTGGGATGGGTAGACACCTCTTTTTTTTTTTTTTAAAAAAAAAAAAAAAAAAAAAACAACTAAAATTTTCATTATAAAGAGCAGAATATTTTGTTTTATCTTTAAGAAGATGTTCACTATTTATATTAAAAGACATATCTGTAAGAATTGAATAAACTCCATAAGCTCAGCCTTCACCCTCTTTAACATACCTGAGGAATGTTGCTACCAAAACATGTATGTAAGAGAAATATATTAAGAATAAAGGAGGTAGCAGATGTAGCTCAAGTGGTTGAATGCCTGCTTCCCACATATGATGTCCCGGGTTCGATCCCCAGTACTTCCTAAAAACAAACAAACGAAAATACCAACTCTCACTGGGGAGTGGATGTAGCTCAGTCGTTGAGTGCCTGCTTCCTATGCACAAGGTCCCGGGTTCAATCCCTGATGCCTCCTAAAAAATAAATAAAAAACAAAGGGCCAGTAGTGGTATTGCCTGGTCACGTGGCAAGTCTATATTCAACTTCTTTGGGAACTGCCAAACAGTCCTCCACAGTGGCTGTACCATTCTGCATTCCCACCAACAGTGAAGTGTTCAGGAGATTTTTAAACCCACCTTCCCACCCACTCACTAGCAGATGAGAAACAATGATCCTGTCCCAGCAACAACCTTCCTCCTTAGGGGTTGCTCTCCTTTGTAAAAATGAACTCTTGATTAAACCAATAGCACAAGGGAAGATCCCTGGGGACCTGAGCTTGCAGGCTGGAGTGGAATGGAGGCCCAGCAGGGCTGGTGGGAGTGGGGTAGAGCTAGGACTGTGGGGAGCCATGCTGCGCCAGTGTGAAACCCAGCTTGAGTGGGCTGGGATTACAGAGATACATGGTGCCTAGCCCTGAACATCCAGAATTCTCCAGGTCCACCCCATATGGTGGGGACAGGGGAAAGGAGACTGGAAATCCAAGCCAGGAAAGATGCACGATTCCCAGGTTCCAAAGGGGCAAGCAGGGAACTAGCTGATGGAGAAACTGGGGGAAAATCCTGGAGAAAGGGGGTCTTCTGCTCCCCTGGGGTGGGGAATGGTATAAAGAGACAGATGGGAAACTTGGTGCTAAGGGAGGCCATGCTATGTAGCAGTCAAGGGCAGAGACGCCGGAGCCAGGCCCCAGCTCTCTCACTTACTTGCCTTGTAACTTTGGGCAATTTACCCAACATCTCTGTGCCTCTGTTTCCTCTTCTGTAAAATTGGCCTTCAAAAGCACAGACCTTAGTGGCTCACAAAGGAAGAAGCACTTGGGACATGCCTGTTCCAAAATGAATGTTCCATAAACAGCAGCTATTTTTATCAAAACGAAGAGAAGCTGCCACCAAGGGTAGTCAGAACCTTGGACTCTGGAGTCAGGCAGACATGGGTTTCAGTCATTTGTTTACCTCTCACTAGCTGTGACTTCCTTGAGCAACTTTACCTTCTCCATTGCATCTGGGTATCATTCTGGACTCTTCCCTCTCCTTTGCCCATCTCAACTTTCAAGGATATCTACATCCTTCATGCCTTCCAAGATCACCTCTTCCTCTTGTCCTCAAGGCACCCACCTTGGTTCAGGATCTCCTCATTTCTTACCAGGACAGTTGGGGCAGCCACTCCTTCTGGGTAGACACCTCTTTCCCATCCTCTCTCCTTCCTTTTCTATCCCTCTCCCTACCCCCACCCCCAGGAGCCCTCTCAGCTTCATCCTGGCACCACCAACCCTTGTATTCAGGCTGGGGGAAGGAGTCAGGGGATCACCCCTAAAAGTCTGAGTTTGTCAAGTCCCTTTGCCTCATTCCTCAAATTCTTAAGAGCAGAAGGGCCATTTAAGAGACAAGCCTCTATCTTGCTAATACTGATTACCTTGATTAGAAGAATAATAAATAAAGACCATCAAAAGTCTGAAACTGGGGCTCGCTAAACTGAAAATGAAAGTGCTAGTACACCGAGGAAGGACACTAAAGAAGCCAATATTCTGAGTTCAGGTTTCCCTGGTTCGGAGGGCGATTATAAACACTGCCATTTGTCACTGTTAGGTTTCATGTCACTGATGCCAGAAAACCTGGTTTCAAAGAGATCTGAAATGGGTTGTGTGTGATTCTAAGGGCTCTTGGGTAATTTAATAGAGGAGCTGGTATGCCCATGCTTGAATCTTGGTGAGCTGTTGCTTTAAAATTCTTAGCATTGAAGGTGAATTAAATATATCTTTTTGGTGAAATGCTCCTCTTCCCTGCAGGAATGAGGAGCAAAGTGGGTGAAGGAAATAGAGGACCCTAAGTGGCTGCACACTGCCTAATTGTTGGATACTTGAATCCTCAAAATTTCCTTATTTTGAGCAGAAATTCACTTCCTATTGTTCAGGTCTTCACTTTGAAACCTGCAGAACATAGGGCCTTCTCTTCCAAGTAACCACCCGTGGGTTTCTGTTCTTCAGGAGAAAAAGCCCTATACCTTTATATATGTATGCTTGTTCTAGTATGCAGTTCCCAGGCCCCAACATCCTGATCATTCCACTCTGGTTTACTCAAGTTTGCCAATATCCCTTTTAAAGTATGGCACTAGGAATTGAAAGTTTTTTTTTCCCCCTGTGGCTCAGAAAAGAGTAGTTATATTGCAAGCATAATGTACGAGCAAGGCAGAGGGTAAGAGAAATGGAAATGAGTTTAAGGAAGTGAGCTCGAGGACTGGAAAGACGGTATTGAAGATGCTTTGATGGTACTGAAAAACTGGGAATAATGATCCAGAGGTAAGATGACTTGGGGTTTGCTATGTTTCCTGGTAGGAAATAGGAAATATAGGCCTGGAGGAAGAATAAGAGGTTAGGACCAAAGAGAGCTGGGTCTGGATGTAAGGGGTGGTAGCTAATCCATTTGCTCAGTGTCTAGGATCATCTGGCTGTGCCAGATATTTTCTTGGTGTTGATCTTCACCACCATTTTGTAAGGTAGGAATTACTATCCTCATAAAGAGGGTGAGGCTGAAAAAGGTTAAGTAACTTGCCCAGGGCCAATCAACTACTAAGGTGAAGGGCTGGAATTCCAAGTCAGGTCAGTTCTCAGGGAGTGTGGCCAGTGCCTCAAAAACCTGTTCCCAAACCAGTGGTGTCAAAGTATGAATCACTGAGGAATGCTAGTGAATGAAATCTTCCTAGGTGTTCTGTAGACTGTTGTTTGCAGATTGAAAGTTTAGGAAATAATAAAGTCTATAGTTTCTTGGGAGGCTAGATAGTACAGAGCATCCAGGCTTCAGATCATATCTCTGCCCACATTTAGCTTATCCATTCATCTGTTGATGAACACTTGGGTTGCTTCCACCTTTTGGTAATTGTGAGTAATGCTGCTATGAACATTGGTGTACAAGTATCTGAGTTCCTGTTTTCAATTTCTTTGGGTGTGTATCTAGGAGTGGAATTGGAAGGTCATATGGTATTCTATAATTTAACTTTTCAAGGAACCACCTTACTGCTTTCCACAGGGGCTGCACTATTTCACATTCCCACCCAAAGAGATTCTTGTGGGAGATTTTGAGGGCAGAAGTGCAGCAGCATTTTGTAACTCACATACATCCTTGTTTATCTGCTGGATCACCTCACTGGCATGAGGCAATGGGCAGGCCTCTCCTGCATCCTTCTTCAGCTTCTCTGACTTCTGGGCCAGGTGTATGTCTTTAGATGTGGGAAGAAGGGCCCCCAATTCTGTAGGACACCCATACCATCAAGGTCAGAGGCACAGGTTTCATTCATCCTTGAGGGCTCCAGCTTGTTCTTGCTTGCCCCACCCCCCCCCAACTTCCCCCACTTTACATCCATCTTCTCTTCCCAACTGCTTTACCAATTAAATATATCTCCCAGTTAGGGTTGCCAGATTTCGCAAATAAAAATACCCAGTCAAATCTGAATTTCAGATAAACAACAAATAACTTTTTAGTTTAAGTATGTTTAACTGAAGTTCAGATTAGACTGGGCATCCTGATTTTTTTAATTTGCCAAATTTGGCAACCCTGAGAATGGGAGAATAAGCAACTAGAGAAATGTGTATATATTTGGTGCACTCGGCTGGGTATTGCCACTTGAGGATGGAGACTGTGAATTTACAATGATCCCAATTAATTCCCAGCTGAGTGCTTTTCTCCAGCAGCACTTGAGTGCCCAGGTGCAAGTAAGCAAAGGCAGATAACTGGATTCATCCAGAGTTGGGACGTGCTGGTATCAGGGGAGTACTGGTAAGAAGCACAAGAGAGTTTCCGGCAGTGGTTTGCAAACTTGAGTTTGCATCACCAGAGGGCTTGTTAAAACACAGATTGCAGAGCCCCACCCCCAGAGTGTTTGATTCAGAAGGTCTGAAATTTGCTCTTCTAACAAGTATAGTTGGTGCAGGGATCTGCACTTTGAGACCTGCTATTTAGACTGGAATGGGGGCACCATGGGGTCAAAAGTAGATAAGGGGAGATTTCCAGGAAGATGGCAGATTAGAAAGACACAGGACTCTCTTCTCTCACAGAAAAATAGCTGGAGGTCAGGCAGAAAAGGTCTAGAAAAAAAAAAAAGTGCTAAGATTTAGAACACCAGAGGAAGGCTAGACACTGCCCAGAGAGAGTGGAACAGGAAAGTTACCTGACTTAAGACGGTGAATACGATGGGAGGTGGAGGACTGTATGTCAGCATGACTTGTTTTATGATGAAATTATATAGCAAGGCTTTAATGCCGTTTGGGCAGGTAAGCTTCTGCTCCTTTGTTGTGCTCAAATGTATTTTCTTCTTTCATCTCCTCTTTTTTTCACTCCCCTTCCTCCTGCTGGCCTCCTTTTCTCTTTCTTTTCCTTTCTCAGATTATCCTTTCAGGTTTTCTTAAATTTATATTTTGTAAGAGGATTTTGTTGTACAAGGTTTTGCATCCTTATTGACTCTGACTGGCTTTTATTTTCCTCTCCAAAATCAAGTTTTTGTTCTCAACATCATGTCCAGTCACTGTTTTGGTTTTGGCATTATCAATATCAAATGTACAAACGGTTCTTGCTAACCAACACCAGGTATATCTGATGTTCAGATGAGTTCCAATAAAAATAATTTTTTTTTTCAAAAAAAAAAAAAAAAAAAAAAAGACGGTGAATAGACTACAGCTGTGGCTGCCGGTGCCCCTCCTCTGGCCTCGGGGTCTGCGACTACAGATAAAGGGGGCTGCAGGGACCCACCTCCCCAGGAAAGATGAGAGAGAGGGATGCAGTCTAAAGCTGACTCAGCTTTTAACCCTCAGATTTGGTCTGCTGTGCCCCTCCAGCCCTTCCAGGCCGGGTGGGGCCATGCCATTGTTTGCTTTGGGAGCCTGCATCGGCCTAAATTGATCTGACCCATTAAATGCCCTCTCTACTGACCAGGACTGGTTGTTGAGGAAGCAGAGGAGGGTGGAATTATTTCCTACCTGGGGAAAAAAGAGGGGGCTGCCAGCAAAGGTTGCAGAACTGCCTCTGAGAACGTTTGATTTACCAGGCTCTTAGCCTCCTGGCAGGAACCTCTGTCACATTGATCTAGTAAACACACTCCTGCCAGGTTTTGAAAGGCCTGTTGAGGTGCGCCATCTGCTGGCCAGCTAAGGAAGTGCATGTAAGGGAATTAGAAGTAAAAAAGTAAGAGAGGCCTTTCCCGCCTTTATAGCCTCCCTCCCCAAGGCCCTTGGAAGTAAGTCTGCAGCCCTTACTGGATCCAGGGCCCATATTTGAGCAATTTACAGGGACAATCATAAAGACCTAGAACATATTGAACCAAGAATCAAAGAATAGCAATAACACAATCTCCAGCCACTAAATCCCTACAAAAGAGAGATAAATTTAGCACAGAGCAAACACACCATCATAATCAGATGTCTAGACATCAGCAAAAAGTTACAAGCCACACTAAGAAAAATGCCCAAGCAAAGGAAAATATCAAAGATCCAGATAAGACACAGGATTTGAGACAACTAATCAATGAGATTAATACACATTTCTAAAATCAAATTAATGAGTTGAAAGAATATATGGCTAAAGAGATAAAGAAGATCAAGAAGACACTGAGCAAGCACAGAGAAGAATTTGAAAACTTGAAGAGAATAATAAGAGAGCTCATGGGAATGAAAGACATGATAGGTGAGATCAACAATACATTAGAGGCATACAACAGCAGACTCAAAATGATAGGAGAAGGAATAAGTGATATAAAGACAGCATAACAGGAATTGAAGAGAGAAAAGAACAGAGTGAAAAGAGTGGAAAAAATTGAGCAGGGGCTCAGGGAGTTGAATGATAACACAGAATGCAACAACATACGTGTCATGGGAATTTCAGAAGGAAAAGGGAAGGGAAAAGGGGCATAAAGAATATTTGAGGATGGCAAAAAAACACATGAAGAAATGCTCAACATCACTCATGATTAGGGAAATGCAAATCAAAACTACAATGAGATATCATTTCACACCTATCAGAATGGCCACTATTAAAAAGACAGAGAACTACAAGTGCTGGAGAGGATGTGGAGAGATAGGAACACTTTTTCACTGTTGGTGGGAATGCAGGATGGTACAACCACTATGGAGGACTGTTTGGCAGTTCCTAAAGAAATTGAATATAGACTTGCCACGTGACCCTGCAATACCACTACTGGGTATATACCCAGAAGAACTGAGAGCCGTGACACGAACAGACATCTGCACACCGATGTTCATAACCACATTATTCATCATTGCCAAAAGTTGGAAACAACCCAGGTGTCCATCAACAGATGAATGGATAAACAAACTGTGGTCTATTCACACGATGGAATATTATGCAGCTGTAAGAAGAAATGAAGTCATAAAGCATATGGCAACATGGATGAATCTGGAGGACATTATGTTGAGTGAAGCAAGCCAGACACAAAAGGACAAATACTGTATGAATGCATTACTATGAACCAAATATATTGTGTAATATATTGTTTGATTCACACACAAAAAAAACAAAAAAACAAACAAAAAACAAAACAACAACAACAACAACAAAAAGAATATTTGAGGAAATAATGGCTGAAAATTTCCCAACTCTCACAAAGAAAATGAACTTATATGACCAAGAAGTGCAGCATACACCAATCAGAATACATGTGAATAAAAGTTATCAAAGACACGTACTACTCAGAATGTCAAACATCAAAGATAAATAGAAAATTCTGAAAGCAGCAAGGGAGAAGCAAACCATCACACAAAAGGGACACTCAGTAAGATTTATTGTAGGTTTCTCATCAGAAACCACAGAGATGAGAAGACAGTGGTATGATGCAATTAGGATACTGAAAGAGGGAAGCGGCTGTGGCTCAATCAGTAGGGCTCCCGTTTACCATATGGGAGGCCCCGGGTTCGGTTCCCGGGGCCTCCTGGTAAAGGCAAGCCCACCCGCACGGCGTGGTTAGCTGACCCAGCGAGCACAAGCAGCAAGGGGGGGATAAATGAATAAATAAATAAAATCTTAAAAAAAAAAAAAAAGGATACTGAAAGAAAAACTGCCAGCTGAGAATTCTTGATCCAGCAAAATTGTCTTTCAAATTTGAAGGTGAGTTTAAAATAATCACAAACAATCAGAAACTAAGAGAGTTTGTTTAAAAGCATCCATCTTTGAGGGAAATATTAAAGGGGAACTTAGAGCCTGAGAGAAAAATACAGGAGAGAGAGACTTGGAGGAGAGGGTAGAAGACAAGAATAGCAGAAAGGATAAGCAAAAGAGTAAAAAGACAGAAAAAAATATGATATGATATATGAAAACCAAAGAACAAAATGGTGGATATAAATAATGCATTTACATTATTGATTGGGATTAAACTCCCAATCAAAAGATATAGGTTGACAGAATGAATAAAAAAACACGAGCTATCCATATGCTGCCTACAAAAGACTCACCTTAGGCCCACGAATACAAACCCGCTGAAAGTGAAAGGTTGGAAAAAGATACTCCATTCAAACAGTAGCCAAAAAAGACCAGGGGTAGCTATACTAATATTGGACAAAACAAGACTTTAAAGACAAAAAAGTTATAGGAGATACAGAAGGCCATTCTATATTAATAAAAGGAACAATCCACCTGGAAGAAATAATAGTCATAAATATCTATGCACCTAACCAGGGTGCCCCAATATACATGAGGCAAACTCTGGCAAAAACTGAAGGGAGAAATAGACATCTCTACATTAATAGTTGGAGACTTCAACACACCACTTGCATCATGATTTATTTTTATTTTTATTTTTTTAAGATTTATTTATTTATTGCCGCCCCCCTCCCACCCCATTGTTTGCACTCACTGTTCGCTCTCTGTGTCTGTTCATTGTGTGCTCGTCTTCTTTTTAGAAGGCATCGGAAACCGAACCCCGGACCTCCCATGTAGGAGGAAGGCGCCCAATTGCTTAAGCCACCTCCACTCCCTGCTTGTTGTGTCTCCTGTTGTGTCTCCTCATTGCATCATCTTGTTGCATCAGTTCACTGTGCCAGCCTGTCATGTCAGCCTGCTGTCTTGCTCGTCTTCTTTAGGAGGCACTGGGAACCGAACCTGGGACATCACACGAGGTAGGTGGGTGTCCAGCTACTTTAGCCACATCCAGTTCCCCTCTCACATTATTAGACAGAACAACTAGACAGAAGATCAACAAGGAAACAGAGAACTTGAACAAAATTATAAATGAGCTAGACCTAATAGACATTTACAGAATGTTGTACTCAAACTCAGCAGGTTATACTTTCTTCCGAAATGCTCATGGATCTTTCTCCAGGATAGACCACATGCTAAGTCACAATGCAAGGCTCAATAAATATAAAAAGATTGAAATTATACAAAGCACCTCCTCAGGTTATAATGGAATGAAACTAGAAATAAATAGATGTGAAAGAGGTAAATCTGCATATGTGTAGAGGCTGAACAACACACTCCTTAATAATCAGTGGGTCAAAGAAGAAATTGTAAGTGAAATTAGTAAATATATTGAGACCAATGAAAACAAGAACACAACTTATGGGATACAATTAAGGCAGTGCTGAGAGGGAAATTTATAGCCCTAAACACCTATATTTAAAAAGGAGAAAGAGCTAAAATCAAAGATTCAACTGAAAAACTTGAGGAACTAGAAAAAGAACAGCAAATCATTCCCAATGCAAGCAGAAGAAAAGAAATAATAAAGACTAGAGCAGAAATAATCGAAATTGAGAACAAAAAACATTAGAGAAAATCAACAAAACCAAAAGCTGGTTCTTTGAGAAGATCAATAAAATTGACAAACCCCTAGAGACTAACAAAAAAGAGAGAAGATGCAAATAAATACAATCAGAAATGAAAGTGGGGAAGTTACGACTGACCTCCACAGAAATAAAAAGGATAAGATGATATTAGGAGAAACTATATGCCAACAAACTAGACAACCTAGATAAAATGGACAAATTCCAAGAAATGCACAAACAACCTACACTGATGCTACAAGAAATACAAGAATTTAACAAACCAATCACATTTAAAGAGATTGAATCATTCTCAAAAATTTCCCAACAAAGAAAAGTCCAGGACTAGATGGCTTTACAGGTGAATTCTACAAGCATTTCGAGAAGAATCAACACCAATACTGTTTAAACTCTTCCAAATCATTGAAAAGGAGTGAAAATTACCCAATACATTTTATGAAGCCATCATCATCCTAATACCAAGCCAGATAAAGATAATACAAGAAAAGAAAATTACAGACTAATATCTCTAATGAACACAGATGAGAAGATTCTCATCAAAAACTTGCAAATTGAATCCAACAGCATATCAAAAGAATTACATCACAACCAAGTGGGATTTATTCCTGATTGCAAGCGTGGTTCAACAATAAGAAAATCAATTAATGTAATACACCACATTAACAAATTGAAGGGGAAAAAAATCACATGATCATCTTGATTGATGCAGAAAAGGCATTCGACAAAATCCAGCATTCTTTCTTGATAAAACGACCTCAAAAAATAGAAATACAAAGAAAATTCCTCAATATGATAAAGACATATATGAAAAAAAAAACATAGCCAATATCATACTCAATGGGGGAAGGTTGAAAGCTTTCCCTCTAAGATGAGGAGCAAGACAAGGATGCCCACTATCACCATTGTTATTCAACATTGAGCTTGAAGTTCTAACTAGAGAAATTACAAGAAAAAAATAAAAGGCACCAATTAGGAAAAGAGGAAGAAAATTCTCACTATTCGTGAATGGCATGATCTTATATTTAGAAAATTTTGAAATGTCTATGACAAAGCTCCTTGAGTTAATAAACGAGTTCAGCAAAGTGACAGGATACAAGATCAACACGAAAAAATCAGTAATGTTTTTGTACACTAGTATTGAACAATCTGAGATGGAAATGAGGGGGAAAATTCCATCTATAATAGCAACAAAAAGACTCAAATACCTAGGAATCAATTTAACCAAAGAAGTACAGGACCTATATGCAGAAAGCATCAAAACAATGCTAAAAGAAATCAATGAACACCTAAACAAATGGATAAACATTCCGTGTTCATGGATTGGAAGAACAAATATGGTGAAGGTGTCAATCTTACCCAAACTTATTTATAGATTCAATGCAATACCAATCAAAATTCCAATAGCCTACTTTACAGAAATAGAAAAGGCATTTACCAAATTCATTTGAAAGGTGAAGTGCACTTGAATAACCAAACGCATTCTCAAAAAGAAGAGTGAGGGAGGAATTTCACTGCTTTTACCTTGAAACACACTACAAAGCTTCAGTGGTCAAAACAGCATGGTATTGACATAAAGATAGATACATTGATCAGTGGATTAGAATTGATAGTCCTGAAATAAACCCTTACCTTTATGGCCAACTGGTTCTCGACAAACCTACCAAGTCCATATTAATGGGACAAAACAGTCTCTGAAGCAAATGATGCTGGGAGCACTGGATATCCATAACCAAAAGAATGAAAGAGACCCTTATCTCACTCCCTACACAAAATCAACTCAAAATGGATCAAAGACCTAAATATAAAGGCCAAGACCATAAAGCTACTAGAAGAAAATGTAGAGAAACATCTTAAAGACCCTGTGGTAGGTGGTGGTTTCTTGAACCTTACACCCAGAGCATGAGCAACAAAAGAAAGATAGATAAATGGACCTCCTCAATATCAAACACATTTGCACCTCAAAGTCTTTGTCGAAAGGGTGAAAAGGCAGCCGACTCAATGGGAGAAAATATTTGGAAATCATATATTCGATAAAGGGTTTAATATCCATGATATATAAAAAGGTCCCACAATTCAACAATAAAAAGACAAACGACCAGATTAAAAAATGGACAAAAGACTTGAATAGACAGTTGTCCAAAGAAGAAATACAAATGGAAGAAAAAAAAAAAACACTTGAAAAAATATTCACCATCACTTGCAATTAAGGAAATGCCACAAAACTATTCGAAATGGCTACTGTTAAAAAGACAGAACTACAAGTGTTGGAGAGGATGTGGAGAGATAGGAACACTATTCACTATTGGTGGGAATGCAAAATGGTATAGCTACTGTGGAGGACTGTTTGGCAATTCCTAAAAAAGTTGAATATAGACTTGCCACATGACCTGGCAATACATAGCTGCTATTTCTGGCTACTACTGGGTATATACTCAGAAGAACTGAGAGCAGTGACACAAATAGACATCTGTACACCGATATTCATAGCAGTGCTATTCATGATTGCCAAAAGTTGGAAACAACCCAGGTGTCCATCAACTGATGAATGGATAAACAAACTGTGGTCTATTCACACAATGGAATATTATGCAACTGTAAGAAGAAATGAAGTCGTAAAGCATATGGCAACATGGATGAACCTGGAGGACATGATGTTGAGTGAGGCAAGCCAGACACAAAAGGACAAATACTGTATGATTGTGCTGCTATGAACTAAATATATTGTTTAATCTCATGGAGTTAATAACTTGAATAGGGGTTACCAGAAAATAGATTAAGGTTAGAGAATGGAAAGCTGAGGGTTAACTTGTGCAGAATTGGTAAAAAGGATGTGTGTTAATCTTTGGAAATGAATAGAAAAGGTGAGAGCACAGCATAATATTAGTAACTAGCAGTACTTTTATGTGGGTATGACAGTGGTTTAAAGGGAAAGTCTTAGGTAATGTATATTACTAAATGGAAAGCTAAAAATTGTAACCAGAAACTATATAGCATAGTAAAACTGCATGTGAAATATGAACATGGGTAAAATTGCATATATAAGACTGTTTTCCTTTGAAACTGAACAAATGTATGTTAATACTACAAGATGTTAGTACCAGACAAAAAAAAACATTATGCTAAGTGAAAGAAACCAGACACAAAGTACTACATATTGTATGATTCCATTTATATAATATGTAAATATAAATCAGTTTATAAAGATGGAATTATATTGGCTTAGAGGTTATGTAGGGCTGGGGAAGGATAGAGATATTGAGGGGTGACTGCTAAGGGGTGTGCAGTTTTTCTTTTTGGAGTAATGAAATTGTTCCAAAATTTTTTTGTGGTGATGAATGCACAACATTGTGATTATACAAAAGCCATTGATTATACACTTTATTTATTTATTTATTTATTTTTGATTATACACTTTAGATAGATTGTAATGTATGTAAATAGATCTCAATAAAACTGCTTAATAAATGAATAAATAATTGTGCAAGAATAGCCAGAAATAGCAGCTATGTACATCAGGGGAAACAAAGAGAGATTGAGAGGTGAGGAATTTTCTTGTTTGCTTTTCTGTTTTCTGCTTATTATAATTACTATTATTGAAATAATGAAAATGGTCTAATAATGATTGAAGTGATGAGTACACAACTATGTGATTATACTAAATAGCATTGATTGTACACTTTGGATGAATTGTATGCTTTATTAATATGTATCAATAAAATAGATTTGTTTTAAAAAAACCTCTCAATGTAAAGGGGTAAAGCTTTTTTTGTCTATTTTTTTTTGTTTTATTATTATTATTATTGGAATAATGAAAATGGTCTAATAATGATTGTACTATGCAATTATACCAAATGCCATTGCTTATACTATTTGGATGGATTGTATCCTTTATTGATATGTATCAATAAAATTGATTTTTTTAAAAAACCATTGATTATACACTTTGGATGAATAGTATGGTATGTGTCATATATCTCAACAAAATTACTTAAAAATAAATAAATGTGCACAAATAGCCAGAAATAGCAGCTATGTATGGCAGGGGAAGCATAGAGAGATTGAGAGATGAAGAATTTTCTTGTTCATTTGTCATTTTTTTGTTTATTACTATTATTAATATTATTGAAATAATGAAAATGCTCTAATAACGATTGAAATGATGAATGCAGAACTATGTGATTATACCAAATACCACTGATAGTACACTTTGATGAATTGTATGCTTGATGAATATGTACCAATAAAATTGATTTGTTTGGAAAAAAAAATAGATACAGGGAGGGAGCAAGAATGGGAGGAGGCTGATGGGGCACACTCGTTACAAAAAGGGAGCTCACATTCGTTGCCTTCGCAGTGACGCTACCCCCTTCTTCTCTTTTCTCTGTTCTAAATTTGGACTATGTACCATCTCTGTCCTTCCTCTAATATTGGCGTCTACTTTCCGTTTTACCAGGAACTGTCTGTGAACTCTGGTAACATGAAAACGGCGTCCAGTCAGACCCGTGAGAGGCTGGGCATCAAAACAAGTACACTGGGTGGGGGCAACATTGTGACAGAGGTGGCAGAAGTGCTTTGAGGCCACGAATGGTGAGGGCTGTTCCAGGAAGAGCATCCACATTAATACTGAAAAAAGAGGTTAGGAGTTGGGAAAGAAGGGCAAAGAAGGAAATGTGGGGGAAAGAAGAAAAGATCTTGTTTCCTGGCGAAGCTCTTCGGGAACCAAGATATCCCCCTTAAGAAGTTTTGTGGCTAAGTCCTTTCTCCATCTTGGGTTAGGCCATGGAATAATTCATTTTGTCCAACTTTTCAAGAAACAAGGCCTTAAATGGAAAGGAGCTAGATTTTATTAGTATATAATGCATTGGTTACTTTACATGTGAAATAGCTCTGCAAACATTACAAAATATTTCATTTACTTTCATAGGTATATTTTTTGTTTCTTAATACTTTTATGTACCACATTGCCTTTAGTGGATTTATTTTATAATTTTAAAAATAATAAGCATTTTAAAAAGGCTTGCCCCTTCTCCCCATATTAGTGCATTCCTTGCTGTTCAGGGAGAGCAATGAAGAAGAAGGTGTACTTGTAGGTCATGGGATACAGGGAAAGATGGGATTGACTATCTCTTTGGTAGCCCCAGAAAGGAGATGGGAAGCATTTTAAATAACTATCATAAGGAACCCTTATAAAGAACAAAATATTGAAAAATTCTTAGGAATATAATGTTAGGTGAAAAAAAGAGGATAAAAGCTTTTGGTTTCAAGATGTAAAACTATGCAGATATTTTTATTGAAATAAATATATATTTAGTTAGGAACAATTTTAGCACATAGAAACATATCTCTAAGTATGTTCATCTTTTGAGAAAGATTTAAAAAACGCATGTGGGCAACTAAGCAGGAAGGAGAGAGTGAGAAAGATGTGCATGCGCGTGTGCATATGTGTGAACGATAAAGAGAGGAGATGAAGACAGAGAAAACTGCACAGAGGATAAGACTCCCCGGAGTCGAGGATGTGTGTATGTGTGCATGCCTGCCATTCTTAATTGTAAGCTTTATTACTCAGTGCTGTCTTCTTGCATGTCTCATTTACAACAGCCTGGGAAGATAGTGAGAGCCATCACAGCCATCATTGTCATCACCATCAACATCAGGATAATGCAGTAAAGAAAAAAGTAGGGAAGCGGATGTGGCTCAGGCGACTGAGCTCCCACCTACCACATGGGAGGTCTGGGTTCGGTTTCTGATGCCTCCTGAAGAAGATAGGCTGGCGCGACAGGCTGGCACGGTGAGCTGACGCAACAAGATGATGCAGTAGATGACGCAACCAAGAGACACAGCGAGGAAACACAATGAGGGACGCAACAAAGCAGGGTGTGGAGATGGCTCAGGTGATTAGGTGTCTCCCTCCCACACGGGAAGTCCCGGGTTTGGTTCATGGTGCTTCCTAAAAAGAGAAGACCAGCACACAACAAACAGACACAGCACATGCAAGCAACGGGGGGAGGGGATGAATAAATACATCTTTAAAAACTAAACAGGGAAACGGATGTGGCTCAAGAGGGTCGGCGTCCGTCTACCATATGGAGAGACCGGGGTTCAATCCCTGGTACCTCCCGGTAAAAAAAATAATAATAATAAATAAACAATAATTTTTTTAAAAAGGCAAAAGTAGTTAATCTGACATTTATTGAATGATTATTATGTCAGACTGTGCTAGGTGTTTTACCTGTATTATCTCAATACTTTCAAAATCCCTGTGAGATTCATATTATTCCCCCTTTTCAGATGAGGATGTTTGCCAGGAATGGGATGTGAAACAAAGCCTCCTCCCCACCTCCTCTAAAGTCCACACCTAAGCTCTGTATTCATTGCTTTTAAGATTACATTTTTCAAATCGTAAAGGACATTTTCACCTGGAGGTATGAGGTCTGGAAAGCCAGGAAAGGTGAGGTTGGGGAAGGGGAAGCAGAAGGAGGAGGAGAAGTGGGCATTATAAATCTCACCTCAAATTTACTTTGGTTTCTCACTTTCTTCTTTAGGGTGTAAAAACAGGGAACACAGAAAGATCTTTAAGGAACTGTTCCAACCCGCCTTCTTTGATGTCTCTGTGGTAAAATGTTGTGACACAGTGGAACTCTGTAGGGTGCTGAAAGTAAAGTGGAAGTGTTGCGGGATTGGGGCCTGAGCCAAGGGGAGAGCTGAGCTCCCAGGAAAAGGGAAGGAAGCTCTAAAGGCAAACATCGGCGACAAGCCCGGGGTTCCTATTCCTAATACATATAAACACTTGTGAATCAGTAAGAAAAAAGACAAATACCTCTACTGGAAAAATGATCAGGAGATTTGAAGATGTAAGCATCAAAAAAAAAAAAAAAAAAAGAAATACTGGTAACAAATAAACATGAAAAATCTTCATTAGTACAGACAATCAAATTGGAATTAGAGTGTGTTTTAACGGGTTGTGATGTTACAGTATTCTTTCACACTCATGGGTTATACTAACTTTAACTGACTTAGAACATATTTCTGGGAAGCGGCTGTGGCTCAATCAGTAGGGCTCCCGTTTACCATATGGGAGGCCCCGGGTTCGGTTCCCGGGGCCTCCTGGTGAAGGCAAGCCCGCCACGCACGGTGTGGTTAGCTGACCCAGCGAGCATAAGCAGCAAGGGGGGGATAAATGAATAAATAAATAAAGTCTTAAAAACAAAAAAAACAAAAAAAAAACATATTTCTAACCACACTGAGTACAGTGCAACCAGGAATATATCTCATTTTTACAGTAATGTCTGCCTATAATGGCAACAAATTATATCTCTAAAGAGTGAATGTGATAGCCTTTCAGAAAATGGATGAATAGAGGAAATATGTACTACTTTTTTTTTTTTTAAAGGAAATACCAAAGTTAGGGTGGAGTTTGTAAAATCTTGGGTCTATTTGTGACTAAGGCCATAGTCTGTTTAACATGTTTTTCAAGCACACTCTAGGAATATGGTCTCTTCTATGGAGTTTGTGAACAGTGTGCATACTTTTAATTATGTACTGACAATGGAAATTTTAAAATAGGATACTATAGCCCCATTATATTAAAGTGTGTGTGTGTGTGTGTGTGTGTGTGTATTTGTAAAGGTATCTGGAGGGTGCAATAGCAGTGGTTGATTTTGAGTGGTGAAGTTTTATTTCCTTTACTGTTTTCTTAGTTGTTTAAATTTTTACAATAAGCACTCCATTTTTATATTTGGGAGGATATATTTTCATTTTCAGAGGGGAAAAGTGACTCAAAGATTAAAAGGCTTTTGAAAACTACCCCCCACCCCCCGCAACCACCAAACTTTTATACCACCATTCCACCTACTTGCCCCTTTTCTCCTCCAAAGGAATATCCTACCAAAATTCCCATCTACATGTCCTTTCATGTTTGACTTATTATTATTTTTTAATTTATTTATTTATCCCCCCTTGCTGCTTGTGCTCGCTGTGTCCATTTGCTGTGCATTTTTCTGTGTCTGCTTGGCTCCCTTTTGTTGCGTCATCTTGCTGCGCCAGCTCACCATGCCATGCGAGCCGTTGGCTCACTGTGCCGGGTGGGCCGTCGGCCAACTTGCCTTCACCAGGAGGCTCCGGAATCGAACCTGGAGCCTCTCATATGGTAAATGGGAGCCCAACCACTTGAGCCACATCCGCTTCCCTGACAGTTTTGAAAGAGCCAATTATGCCTTCTGCCTTCTCACCCTCCTGGTTGTCTCTTCCTTCACCTGTTTATCTTTTCTGCCATGGTGGGCTACAGAATACAGTGGACCTGGGGGCAGGATTAACAGATGTCCTGTGCTGTGTGAATAATACCAAGGCAATTGTCCTCTACCTGGGACTTGCCAGAAAGTTCTTCAGGGAACCAGTGGCTCTTTCCACTTTCCTGGAGAGTTGTGATATGGCTGAACTTATTATCACTTCTCACAAGGTGTAGGGGGCAAAGTAGACACACAGCTGAATGCTTTGAGAGTTCAGAAAAGGCGAGCATTGCCAGAAGAGGAAGGTCCTGGTGGGAACAGCGTCTCTGGATAGATTAAGGAGACCACAGTCATGTCCCTTGACGTTGTGTGTTTAGCTTAGCTGTGAAATTCAGCATGAGCTCTCAGCCAACTAGAGAGGACACTTATTTAGTGGAAAATGTAATGTATTTTCTAATCATTCTGTTTCATTTTTATGGAAATTGTCCTGGGGAGAAATGTTGCCACCTGCAGATATTTGTGATATGTGAATGATGAGAAAACAACCATTGCATGTTTTGTAGGATCAATAGTTTGTGCACCCTGGTCAAGTGGGCCGAAATGACATAACATCAGGACAATCTAAATCCACACTGGTTTCCTGCCAGATTTTTATGAGGGCAACAAATAACCTGTCAGCACTCAAAGGGATAGTGATGTTGAGAACACTAGCTCTCAGCATGATTATTTATCCATGAAATCGTAATATGTGAGGGCTTTTTCCTTTGAGAAATCAGGACCTCAGCATTTGAAGAACATCATAATCCATCACATCTGCCCTAATTATAAGACTAACAGAGACATACATGATCAAAAGTGTAAGATAAATTCCTGAACAAGTTTTTCCAACTAGGGATAAGTCTACAAAGACATCATAATTTAGAGACCCAAACAGTCAATTCTCACAAAATAATTAGGGATTAGAATTAATAATGTAAGGAAATGGGCTTTTCCCAAAATAGGAAAATAGGAGGCAGATCCTGCTTTCCCCCTGAGGTGAGATTGTAGAAAAGGTTTGTGAATCTTTCCTTAAAAGAAGCATCAGGCATATAAATTAAGTTCTTCCTGAATAGTGATGTCAACCCACCTATGAAAGGACAGTGGGACAGCACAAAATGAAGCATCTCAGATGAGCAAAACCCTCTCTCCAGCAGACATTGTCACTAGCAGCATAATCCTGTTTGGGATTGGGGACCAACGCAAGCTATGCTGGGACATGCAACACTTCAACTCTTTGTGGCTACATTAACTTTGGTTATCTTCAGTGAAATACATCAAACCTAATTGTATACACATTCACAGACGCCCATGTATGTGTGAGCACATGTGAAATCTCTTCCCATCAATCTGCAGTTCTCTTGAAATGTCACTAGGAGAGTTATAATAGGGGGAAAAGCCAGGGGTGGTTGAGATAGTGACTTGAATATTTTCAAATGAGGCAATGTCAGAAGATTGTTTAGTCACTAACATCCCCGTTGAAACTGAAAAGAATGACTGTTAGTATTGAATCTAAGCTATACTAATGTCTATAGGAAGAAAAAACATTTCTATACTTATAAAATGGGAAAAGTATTGGTGAATTGCCATATCATTACATTCGATTACATATGTGGGCTACTATCCCATTGTCCAATTTTTTTTTTTTTCACTTTTTTTTTTTTTAGCTTTATTTTGTACATTTAATAATTGAAAACATAAACAATTAAAAACTAAAAAGCCAGTTTCACTTTTAAAATGTCCTTAATGAAGCAGTTAAAAGCATTACTTTTATTAAATCTTTTTTTTTTTTTTTTAAAGATTTTATTTATTTATTCATTTATTCCCCCACTTGCTGCTTGTGCTCGCCGGGTTAGCCAACCACGCCGTGCGGGCGGGCCCCTGCCCCCACCAGGAGGCCCCGGGAACCGAACCCGGGGCCTCCCATATGGTAAACGGGAGCCCCACTGATTGAGCCACAGCCGCTTCCCTACTTTTATTAAATCTAAACCTACTCTTTGCCTATAGGGACTTCAGCCATATTGAATTAAGGCCCATCCTTATTCAGCTGGGGCACATCTTTTTTTTTTTTTTAACTTTATTTTCGACATTTAATAATTGAAAACATAAGCAACAAAAAACTAAAAAGTAAACACAGATGAATAAATATATACATTTCTCAATTAAATGTAATGGATACATGTAAATTTTTTTCTTGTTTTGTTTTTTGTTTTTTTTTTTGTTTTTTTTTGTATATGTGAATCAAACAATATATTACACAATATATTTGGTTCATAGTAATGCATTCA
>JAKSZT010053887.1:30508519-30569237 GCA_026826555.1 Tolypeutes matacus
TGCTGTATTCCTTTTCTTGGGCCATGTCTTCTATTTTCTTAGTATGGTCCATAATTTTCTGTTGTGCTTAGGCATCTGGTTAGTTTGTATTTTACTTAGATGCTCTATCTCTTTCTTTTTTATGGGGTTTTAGTGGCAGGAGGCTGTGAGTTACCACCACTCTTTGATTTTTGGCTCAACCTTGATTGTTAGGATTGTTCTGCTGGTTGCTCAAAACTGGGCACTGGACCCAGTAATTGGTTGTAGAGTCGTTTCCTAGGGCCTTGGGCAGGGAGGCTATAGAAACCAGGAAAAGACTCTCTTACTTATTAATTTTCTTATGTGTACTTCCTTGGTCTGCCAGGAGATGGCGCTTTTTGGCTGCTCTCAATTCAATGCCTGGTCGGAGCGTATTTGTTGTGACACAGACCAGATCAATATGATAGAGCTCCTGTCCGGGAGCTAGGAGCCCTGTGATTCAAACTTTCTTTTTTTTTTTTTTACCGGGAGGTCATGGGGATCGAACCCAGGTCCCTCCATATGGTAGACGGATGCCCAACCATTTGAGCCACATCCGCCCCCTCAAACTTTCTGAGACAGTTCTCCAGACTTCTCTTGTAGCGTCCCCCTTTTCCCAGCTAGGAAATATTTCCACTCCCTTCTGAATCTTCAACAATCAGTCCCTGTTAGTAGAGGATGAGATTGGGAGGTTTGTATACCTTTAGCCCCTTGCAGCCTCCAAGGCAAACAATTGCGCAGCCCCACCCAGCCCTGGAAGGGCTCTCGGACATGGCAGGCCAAACCTGGGAGTCCAAAGCAGGGTCAGCCCCAGGCTCTCTCTCCCCTCTCCCATGGTGTCCTCAACAATTAGTCCAGGCTAGAAGAGAGGGAGGTTGCGAGGATCGGATTTCTCCAGTCCTTTCTGGACTCCAAGGGCAAACCGCCATGTGGAAGGGTCCGTGGGGCTCTGCAGCCCAAATTTCAGGTCCGAACCTGAGTCAGCCTAAGGCTGTGTCCCTCTCTCTCCCCTTTCCGGGAGTGGCAGATCCCTGAAGCCCCCTTTGTCTGTATTCGCAGGCCCAGGGGCCCGAGAATTCTGAAGAGTGTGGGGGACGGTGCTGGCAGCAGCAGAAGCTGCTACTTGCAACTCACAGTTCTGTTGTTGCGATTTCCCTCTTCTGTCCCTCTCTCCTCTGGGTGGTGTGCAGCCTTCACCTGCTGACCTAAACCCTAGAAGATCTTTTTCGGGGCTGTTTCAGCTTGTCCTCTAGCTATTTTTCTGGAGAAGAGATTCCCGTGTCTTACTAGTCCGCCATCTTCCCGGAAGTCCCGTGTCCAATTTGTTTTAAACATTAAAAAATGAACTTCTGGAGTGCTGTCACAGCTGTTGCCATGGTAAGAGGAGAGGACACGATTGCTAGGCCACGGGGCTCTCCAAGGTCTCTTGGATGCTAGGGGCATTCCACAACTCAAAATAGGTGACCAGCAGTTTTGCTGATGGTGCTCAGACAGTAACTTTAGTCCAGGACATGGTATTTGTGGCAGTTTGATATGATTGATGAATTCCAAAAAGAAATACTGATTATGTTTGTAAACTGGTCTATTCCTCTGGGCTAGTGATACCCTTAGATTGTATTGAATTCAGAGATTTCACTTTTACTTGATTAAATTATGACTAGAGCTTTGATTGGGCCACATCAGTAGGACATCAAGTCTCCATCTCCTTGGTGGGCGGGGACTCACAAAGAAAACACAGCAGAGGAATGCTGGAGCCCCAGGAAGTAAATACACAGAGAAGCAGGCATGTGAGGAAAGACAGAAGGCTCCATTAAACACAGCAGAGACCCCAGGAAGAGAGCCAAGCCATTCACCTGATAGTTCCAGCTGGCTTGTGGAGAGAGCAGAGCAGCTGAGCCCAGAGGGAAACAAGCCCCAGGAGAGAGACTAGACTAATCCCAGTCTACAGCTGATGTTGGAAGAAGCTGGGACCACTGAGCCCTAAGAGGAAGAGGAAGCCTGAACCCTCACAGATGTCAGCAGCCATCTTGCACCAACAGATGGCAACAGACTTTGGTGAGGGAAGTAACTTATGCTTTATGGCCTGGTAACTGTAAGCTTCTATCCCAAATAAATACCCTTCATAAAAGCTAACAAATTTCTGGTACTTTGCATCAGCACCCCTTTGGCTGACTAATAACAATATTGGTCCAGAAATCTTGGCTGTAGTTATGAAGATTTTTGATGCTGCCAAAGCACCTATTCAGTACAAGGAGTGGAATGTTTCTGCCATTCAAGGACCCGGAGGAAAATGGATGATCCCTTCAGAAGCCAAAGAGTCCATGGATAAGAAGAAGAGGGGCTTGAAAGGCCCTTTAAAGACCCCAATTGCTGCTGGTCACCCATCTATGAATTTATTGCTGCATAAAACATTTGACTTTTATGCAAATGTCTGACCATATGTCTCAATTGA
Source organism: Tolypeutes matacus (assembly GCA_026826555.1). Classification (NCBI taxonomy): domain Eukaryota; kingdom Metazoa; phylum Chordata; class Mammalia; order Cingulata; family Chlamyphoridae; genus Tolypeutes; species Tolypeutes matacus. The sequence goes on from JAKSZT010053887.1 coordinate 30,510,969, forward strand.
AGGCTATAAAACTCCTTACATGGATGTAGATTCTGTCACCATTTGAAAGAATACAGGAGAATATAGTGGAATTGAACATGTGATCATTGATGAGCTGTGCAGAGTATCGAGCTCATCAATGAGGTGAGCAAGTGCATTGTTTAGTTTGCCTTTGAGTGTGCGTGGAATAATCAGTGGAGCAATGTCACAGTTGTGCACAAAGCCAAATCATGTGAAAGTCAGATGGGCTTTTTCTGCAAAAATTCAGGGAAATTGGAGAAAACTTTACAGCTATTAAATTTAATAAGATGTATTTTGATACAATACGTTTAAATATGGTACAAGATCCATCCCAATTTGAAGCTCTTGTTATGCCAAATTTGTATGGAGACCTCCTTGTGATCTGTGTGCAGGATTGATCAGAGGTCTTGGTGTGACATCAAGCAGCAACCCTGGAGCCAACAGGGTGGCAATCTTCAACTCTGTTCATGGAACCGCCCCAGATATTGCAGGCAAGGGCATGGCCAGTCCCATGGCCTTCCTACTCAGTGCTGTGATGAAGCTGCATCACATGAGACTTGCTGACTATGCTGAAAAAATTGAGGCTCATATTTTGCTACAATTAAAGATGGAAGGAGCCAACAAAAGAATTGAGAGGCAATGTGTATTAGCCAAAGGGGTGCTGATGCAAAGCACCAGAAATCTGTTGGCCTTTATAAAGGGTATTTATTTGGGGTAAAAGCTTATAGTTATAAGGCCTTAAAGAGTCCAACTCAAGGTACCATAAGAGGTACTTTCTCACCAAAGTCTGTTGCCATGTGTTGAAGCAAGATGGCAGGTGGTCTCTGCCTGGTCTCTCCTTCCTTCTCCTCTCAAGGCTCCTTGGGCCCAGCTTCTTCCAATCTTAGCTGTAGGCTGGCGTGGGGCTTGTCTCTCTTCCCAGGGCTTTAGCTGTTTGAGCCTTCTCCTTTCTGTCACATGACTAGATCGAAATGACCAAGTTCTCTCCTCTTCCATGTCTATGGAGCTCTCTCTCTCTCTCCCTGTGTATCTTCTCTGTCTTCTTGAGTGAGTGCCCATTTATATCAGCCCACCAAGGTGTGGGGGACTTAACCTGAGTTACACTCTACTGATGTGGTAGAATCAAAGCCCTAATCTTAACATAATTTAATCAAAGACATCTCAGCTGAATCTAATTCAAGCAAAGGGTATCCCACCCAGAGGAACAGACAAGTTTACAAACATAATCCATAAATAATCTCAAACTTGCAATACAATGCAAAATGCTCAGGCTTGGGAAGCGGCTGTGGCTCAATCAGTGGGGCTCCCGTTTGCCATGTGGGAGGCCCCGGGTTCGGTTCCTGGGGCCTCCTGGTGGGGGAGGGCCCGCCCGCACGGCGTGGTTGGCTGACCCGGCAAGCGCAGGCGGCAGGGGGGGTGATGAATGAATAAATAAATGGAATCTTTAAAAAAAAAAAAATGCTCAGGCTTCACAGAGGAAATCTGTCACTGAATAGAAGATTTAGATTAACACTTTTACAAATGGAACTCCCATCAGTCACTCCTAATGGACACCACATAAATCTTTATGTAGAATACCCACCCTATGTGTGCATTTGGTTTGCTTGTTTCATCACAGAGTCAATTTTTAGAACTGGCCTTTTTTTTAGCAAAATCTGTGCAAAGGATGCAGGTGATGTTCCTAGGCCTGCTTTCAAAGGACTTGTTTCTAAGTGCTTGTTTTATTTATTAAATGTCTACCTGGGAAACATTTTTTGGTAAATTTTAAGTAGATTCTATCATTTGCCATTGTTAACCATTTTATACTTTGGTTAAAACAGTTTTTCTGGGAAGCGGCTGTGGCTCAATCAGTAGGGCTCCCGTTTACCATATAGGAGGCCCCGGGTTCGGTTCCCGGGGCCTCCTGGTGAAGGCAAGCCCGCCACGCATGGCGTGGTTAGCTGACCCAGCAAGCACAAGCAGCAAGGGGGGGATGAATGAATAAATAAATAAAATCTTTAAAAAAAAAAAAAAATAACAGTTTTTCTTTAGCTATAAACATGATACAGAATTAATAAGAAAAACTGTTTTTTTCTTATTTCCATACAATGGAAATAAAACAGAATACTGATATAATAGCACAAGATAATATTCTTATAAACTAAAGGGGCAAAAGAAAAATTTCCTGGCACAGTTCACACCAAAAATATTGAATGTGGTATTTTTCTTATTAATGATATGAAAAATAAAGACAGTTTATCCTTTACATGAATAACTGAGTATGAATAAAGACTTCAGATCCAAGAAATACATAATGAGAGATGTAATTTTTGTTAACAAAGTTTAGGTAATATATTGCGTATAAATACAAGTGCATTGTATATTCAATTACATTGTCTGTGAGAGCTTTTAATGAAGCAAAGATGTGGCACTTCCTTTTATTTGGACACACACTGAGATCATGAGTAGCATGGTCTTTGAGCCACTGTACTAATTCTCTGATTGGGCCATGGGAACTGATGGTTCTGTGTATTTATTCTTGGGCAATGTGCATGTAACTGTCTAGAAATGGGCCACACTCCAGTTGATACTGCTGGGGGTGAGATTGCTGAATGGCCTGATCACATATATTTTGGCTCCAACAGAGGAACTTAGGATGCTAGCTGTTAATTTCATATTTCAGCAGCTGCTCCTTCCCCTTCCCCACAGAACCAAATCATCGTTTTCTACCTCAACACACCAGTAAGAGATGAGATTGTAGAGACTGGAGCAGACCTAATCTGAGTGGACTTACATAAATTGTGCCACGCTGGGGCTTGAGCTCAGCTTTGACCTTCAGGCCCTTCCCTGCCAACACCAAGTTTCTTAGCATGATATTTCTGAATCTTCAGATCTAAGTCACCATTTTTATGAACTCTTTGGCTGCATACCAAAGTGCCCTCTCTTGGTCCTTGTGTAACATCAAAAACCCTGACATTATATAATGCACCCAGGAAAAAAGAATTTCTTAACCACTATCTCTGTCTGGGTCCTTTTTATTTTATTTTCTTGTCTGTTTGCTTGTTTTTTTCTTTTTTTTACCGGGAGGTCCCGGGGATCGAACCCGGGTCCCTCCATATGGGAGATGGACGCCCAACGAGTTGAGCCACATCCAACCCTGTGTCTGGGTCCTTTTTAAAGCTTGTAATCAGACTTACAATCTTCTGTTTTGCTTTGTTTAAGATGGCGCTTCCTTTAATTTATTGGACTGTGCTAATTATCAGTGGCTCTTAGATTCATACTAATAAGGAATTCCAAAAATTAAAAAGAAAAAAACAAAAAAAAATATTCTGGTGGAATCTTAACAAAGCTTATTTTTTTTTGAGGTACCAGAGCTGGGGGTTGGACCCAGGACCTCGTATGTGGGAAGGCTGCGCTCAACCACTGAGCCACATTGGCTACCCAGAGTCGTTTTTTGTTTGTTTGTTTCCTTGTTGTTTTTTGTTTGTTTGTTTTTAGGAGGCACCAGGGACCGAACCCGGGACCTCCCATGTGGGAAGCAGGCGCTCAACTTGAGCCACCTCTGTTCCCCGAAGCTGATTTAAATAAACCCCTCCATTTCAGCAAATTTACTAGAGAGGTTGTAAGAAAAAGGCTAATTGTGTGATAATATTTTATGAACAGATGAAAGGTATGAACATACCAAATATATGAGCTGTAGACAGCTTTATCTTCAGTATACTGTGCAAATAATACTGGATTTATTAAACTACTTGAAGAAATTTATTCTATGTTGTTTTAGCTACTTATATTAAACATTTAAGCTCTAAAAAAATCTAAATAGTATTATTAATTTAAAAATTTCCATAAAGATCTCAGTTCAACAATTAGGTCACACGAGTTATGTTCAATCAATTTCACAAAGTGCTGGGCTCCCCTCCCCCAGTGCTGAACGGCCCTAAGTGCAAACCACAGAGACACGTGCTGGGTACTTTCTCCCATATTATGTTCAGGTTGGGAGGAAGACTCATGACTCCATGACTACAGTCACAATACATGTAGTGGTGCTGCCTAAGGTGTGGTACTGGAATGTGTCAGGTGGTCTTGCAATGAGAGTCCTGGTCCTCAGCCTAGAACAAAAGGCACTGGAGTAACCTTCAGCCAGAGCTACCTGCCCTGGCTTGTTTTAGCCTGCTCTCTTTCCTGAGGGGGGAGGGGCTGCTCTTGACAACTTTACATAAACCCTGTCTGCATTCTTTAAGTAGGACAATTTTACTCAAGTTTAAAATAAAAACTCTGAATTATGTTTCATAATAAAAATCTCATCAGCCCCAAATAGAACACATGGGTATTTTGTCCCCTATCCAGATTTTCAAATGGTCTTAAGTAAAGACAAGTCACAAATCAGTTTCCATTTTTATTCAAGTTGTGTTTTTCTAAGGAATATATTACACTTAAAAGTTCAATATCATAAATAAAGGTTAGTCCTTAAATCTTCTATTTTATTTTTTTTTAATGTCAACATAAAAATAATTCACCCCTCCCTCCCCAATCCTGATCCAATGAATAGAGAAAAAATAAAAAAATCTTCCTTTTAGGTAAATTCTTTCTTCATAATAAGTAGTACGGCCTTTATTAAAATTGGTACTTCTCCTGGACTTAAAGGACATGGAACAAGTGACTGCGGCCCACTGTGAAAGGGATCTATGGGGCTGTGAATGACTTCCCCCTCCTGAGGCTGGGCCTACAGAGCTGCCTTAGACATAAGCTCTTCTCTATCCATTCAGTATCTAAGGACATGGACGGCACTAAGACATGAAGCACAAGACACTGTGATGAAAATGGCATGCAAACTGGCATGAGGCAGGAGTTGGATCAGAGCCGGCATTGACCTAGCAATTCTGGATGAGCATTAGGAATGGAATTTTAGGGCTGGAAGGATTCTGGGAAATCATCTAGTAATTTTACAGATAAGGAACTTGAGCCTTTGGGCCTTATTCAGTTTGTCTTCTAATATTTAAGATAACAATGATAAAATTTCATGGAATATTAGGATATACTTCTTTAAGTATCTTCCTAAAACTACTTAAGACTCATAAGTTTATACTTAAACCTCAAATATTGATAAACTCTATACCTACATATAAGGCTGAAAACTAATTTTAAGCATCATTTATAACATTTTCAGAATGTTATATTTGGTCTCAAGGAAAACACGTACCCTATAGGAAAAATATAAGGGTTACTTATTTTTAAGAGGGAAATGTTTTTCAGGAGAATATTGGAGAGAGCTATGCTAAGAATACCAACTGCTTGCCAGTTTCCTTAAAGCGGTCAGCTCAAGTGTACTGACATGGCTTCTGCTTTTCTTCCTGTAAATTCTGTTCTTGAAAACCTGAGGGACAATTTCACTTGATATTTTTGAAAACTGGGAGCTTAATACGATCAAAATGAGCCTAAGTCTGAACTGAAAACCGAGGTAGTCAGTTTTTATAAAGACCTGACCTTCTTTGAGTCAGAAAGGGACTCCACCCTACAGTCCCTAAGTTAGCTGTTCTGCACTCCTCTTCCTGCCCCACCTCACGTTCACCGTGGCTGCCGCCTGCTCAGTCTCTTTTCACTGTGAACTGGCTATGGAGAGCATAACCCGCCACAGCACAACATTTTGGCCATGGTGAATTCTTCACTTGTAGCTGAATTTTAGCTCACTAATTCTGCAGTGAAATCTCAGGTTTAAAAGACATTCTTTTTCTTTGCCTCACTGTCATATTCTAAGTGACCCGAACTTGCCTCTTGTAACGTCTTATGGGTTAGTGGCTCTCTGAGTCTTCACTGAATACACCATGCAGAAATCAGTGATGAGCAGCCATTTTCAAGCCTTACTGAAGAGGAAGGAAGACAGTAATGTCCTTAGCCTCAGGAGCTCAAGAACTCTTGACATCATACTTTCATCAAATTTCATATTTGTGCAGAAAAAACACTGGGCTTCTAGATTCCAAGCTTAATAAATATATATATAGGGAAAAAATGTCATTTATAATATTTTCTCCAGAAAGTCATTAGTGCAAATATAATTATATCAATAAAAAATAAAGCAAAAATATCTTTCAAGTATAAAAAGCACCATGCTTGGAAACAATGATACCTAAATGACATTACTGCACAACAGCCAAAAGATAATTGAATCTATCACTGTGAATCTCAAATATATTATCAATCCATAGCATTTTTGGTGAAATTCTTTATACAACTTTACAGTTTTTCATAATTACATAGGCATATAAGTTTAGATTATTTATGTTTCTTTAAAAATATATTCTATGCTTTTCTAGAACCTTCAACAATTTAAAGTATGCCAGGTATGGGCAGAAAACTGAGCAATGGCCTATATATCATTACTATGAGCTTCTAACTGAAGTTGGCTAAGGCAGAATCCCCCAGCCTCTCAGAATGACAAATACCTCCCATTTAAAACTACATGCAAATATGCCTTTTTCAATTTATGCACGTAAAAAAAAGTGATTTTCCTATATGCAGTGGTTGCTGTTTGGCTCTACTGCCAAATAGTCAGTTGGAATTACTCCTTGGGAATTTTGCTGCTTGCGCTGCTTGCTCACTCACAATTTCTTGAATGAAGTGCTCAATAACTATATACTGAATTGAAGGGCCAACCAATGAATGAAAGAATGAATGAATGTTTTTCTAAGCATTATGTTTATAATGCCACAGGACTTCATTAGCTTTAGGAAGGAAAATTGGACATCACTCCACTATTAAATTATTTGAAATCAGAATTACTAAGTAGGGTTGGTAATCACTGGTACCACAGCAGAATTGCTTCTGAGGACCAGAATCTATGTAATAACAGGAAGAATATCAAATACAGGAAGCAAAGGACATTTAAAGCTAAGGCAGTCTTCCAACTTCTATGGACTAAGCCATGTTATACTGCAAAGTTGATCCTATTGGATAGGCCTTACACCAAACATAAACTTTGCTATTAGAAAACAATCCAGACCATCTTGTTTTAGCTTAAATTCTTCTTCTTATACATCTTTGATATCTTCATTGGCCAAGAAGGAATAGTTTTATTTTTGTTTGATTACAGTTGTCATCACTATTACCTAAAAACATACAATTATATTTTCTTCTGTTTGCACGACTTCAGTGTTTTTTACAGGGCAGATTTTTTCTCTCCCTCTGCTTCCACCTTTTTTCAAGTCATTATTAAAAATTAATGGAGACTCTAATTGGAAGCTGAGCATCAATGAATACAAATACAGCTGAAGACTGTAAGACACACTTATGATGGCTCAGTAGTAAAAGTGCCACACACTGGTTTGTAAAAGTCAAGCATGATTAAATCATGAGATTTAGCAAAACATAATTAAAAAAAAATCTTTAGAACAATGAAATCAATGATTTAAGTGTACCATATACAGTCATTAAATTAAAAAATGATGTAGAAATCTCAATTCAACTATTTTCTGTAAAGCAAAAGACAATTTGTACTTTTGAGGGCAGGATCCACAACTTACAACCTTGCAATAACTCAATAATTAGCTGCTGTTTAAGTTAATGCAGTACCAATGATGAACTTTTCCATAGTTTAAGGTTTATGAAAATGCTGAGGTATGTAATTAGTTTGAAAATTCCACAATTATGCCATTTTCAAAGCAAAACTTCAGGAAGATTATGTATCCTGAAAAATAAAGAGACTTGATGTCTCAGAATTCCTTCTACTTCTCCAAGCTCTGAGACTGCTGGGCTGCCGCTGTGTGACTGCGGTGACGCTTTGCTTCAAGTTTCGACTGTGGTCAACACTTCCAAGACAAAGTCAGGAATGCCACTTCTGCCTTCTCAATAGGTTGGTTATCGCTCGGATTTTGTACTTTTTTCAGAGGAACACAACACAAAAGAATGTCTTGAGCATTCACCTTTCCTTTCCTAGTGCCACACACACAGAAGAAATCCAGCCAGCAGAGGAAATAGATTGGCTAGCAGGAGCCAAAGGGTGATCACCACGCTGGAGGAACAGGAACAGAGATCTAGGGTTGAAAACAACACTTATGATTATAGAAAAAAGACTTTCTTTAGACATTTTTGAAATAGCCAGTAAATATTGACAGATGAGTATAGAGGGTTTTTCAAAGGTAAACAGGGACCACTTTGGAGAGCAGAATCAAAAGCAAATCTGAAATCTAGACATTCAAAGTTACTTTTTAAAATATTTTTGGAGGAAGAACAAAACATTTATGGAGGAAGAAACAGAAGATGTATCTTCTATATCCAGGTTTAAAAAAAGATACCTGAGAAAAGAAAGAAATGCTTTCATCCCAGCAAAGCTAAGGATGCCACAAGGGAGAATAAATAAATATCTTGGTTATTTTGAGATGGGATGCAGGACCCTTTTCTTTTATTCTTCATTGTCCCTTCTAAGTAGGGTGACCATATAGTTTATCATCCCAAATCAGGATATTTTGAGAATGAAAAGGAGTGAATTTAATAATTACACCAGCACAACAGGCACATGAACTATCCCAGGCAAACTAGGACACACAGTTCCCTTTTTTAACATGTCTGCCCATCTATTCATATCAATCAGCACAGGCTTGATTTGGAAACAGCAGAAGATTCTATGGGCTTTGGGTACTAGGAATATATTTTTTTAATAATACTTTTTCTCATTGGTTAAAATTGTTTTCCAAAACAATTCTCATACTGGAAAACATTTTTATAGCTGTTGAGAGATCAGGCCACTGTGACTTTAGGATGAGCTGTCCTTTTTAATATTTAAACACTAAAGATGAGTCTTTAAGGAACCAACCAAGTCGAAGTTGGACTCACTTAAATCTGACAAGGTAGCTTGTCTTCAGCTACAGAATGAGTAGAATGCTAATGTCAAAGCATTGGAGCCTGCTCTTCTGAGCACTACACAGGGTAGAACAATTATTTTTAAAAATTACTTTATTACATATAAGCCAGGTAACCCACTAGGAACATAAATTCTTCCCCAATGGAACCAGCTGGTATTTGCTAGATCCTATGAAAAACCCACTTGGCCTAGAACAATGTTCTCAAAGTTCCCTAGACCAAAAGCATCATCACTTGGGAACCTGTTAAAAATGGAAATTCTCAGACCTCAGCCCTAGATCTTCTGAATCAGAAACTCTGGGGCTCAGCAATGTGTGTTTTAACATGATTCTGATGCATGCTACAGTGTAAGAACTTCTGACTTAGAGCTGTGCTATACAATATAGAAGCATTAGCTATATGTAGCTATTTAAATTAAAATTAATTAAAACTGAATAAAATAAAAAAATTAGTTCCTTGATTACACCAGCCACACATCACATGTTCAGTAATCACATGTGGCTAGTGACTACTGTGTTGGACAGTACAGATTTCCATTATCCCCAGAAAGTTTTATTGGACAAATTATAGTCTAGTTCATTGTGTAGAGTGGCCTTGGCTGGAGTAAGGAATGGATCCTGGAGTCACTTTATCTCCTGATTCTTGATTTGGCCCAAAGGAAACAGGCAGGAGAACTAGGTGTTGTTTATCTACTGTTGGTACTAAAATTTAGCAAGCTATTAAAACATTAATAGCAGCTCTGGAACATTTTTTTGGCATTAAACATCATGCAAGGTTAAACAAGCCAGGCACATAAGGTCAGATACTCTATGATTCAACTTTTGTGAATTATCTAGAACAGGCAAATTTATAGAGACAGAAAGTGGATTAGAGGTTACCAGGGGATGGCGGAAGGGAAAACTGGGAGTTACTGCTTAATGGGTACAGAGTTTGTTTGGGGTATGAAAAATTTTGGAAATGGATGGTAGTGATGGGTATATGACATTGTGAATGCAATTAATGCCACTGAATTGTATACTTAAAAATAGTTAAAATGGCAAATCTTATTTTAGATATATTTTACCACAAAAAAATTAAAAAATAAACACAATCCACAACACTTTCTAAGACCATTTTCTTCAAAAAGAAAAGACACAAAATGGGTAATTCAAAATGAATTGGAGTCATTCAGAGCTGGGTTTAGATCTGAACAGAATTATTTATTAGTGCAAATATTCTCACTGTCCTGACTTTGTGATAATCAGGGTAGGCTAAACATTTGCCATATTAGAAACCATGCATGTGTCCCCAGACCTAGTTTTTCTCTCTAGGTCTGGTTTTTAGAATGCTGGTGATAAACTAAGCCTGATTTATTATATGATCATCCTGTATGGAAAAAGACTGTAACTCTAGGTATCTTTGGTCAACCTTAAGAGATGTAGCAGGTGGATGGATGTGGCTCAAATATTTGGGTGTCTGTCTCCCATATGGAGGGACCTTGGTTCGATCCCCGGGACCTCCTGGTAAAAATTTAAAAAAAGAAAAATATAGAAGGCGTGCGGGCTGCCAGGACCCATGCGCAGATGTGCCATCAGGCCCCGCGAGCGGGTGAGCCCCCCCAGACCCCACGAACCACTCAGCAAGAAATGACATAACAGGAGAGTGACACAAGAGATAGCCAAGACAAGACGTACTGAAAAACCAGGAACTAAGGTGGTGCAAGTGGTAGGACACCTCTCTCCCATGTGGGAGGCTCCGAGGTTTGAATCCCAGTGAAGACAGGAGGAGAAGGAGGAGAAGAGAGGGCAAGAAAGAGACACAGAGAGTTGCGAAGCAAATGGACACAAAAACAGCAAAAATGGGGGGGGAAGGTAAAAATGGATTAAATAAATAAATCCTTAAAAAAAAAAGTATAGGGGAGTAAGATACGGTCTATAGTTAACAGTAATACTTTGACGATGCTCTTTCATGATTTGTTAAATGTTTCGCAACAATGCAAAGTATTTGTGGTGGGGTGATGTGTGGGAGCCCTGTATGATGTTATGCATGTTTGTTTTCTAAGTTCACAATGTTTACTGAACACTTATAGTTTATGTATGTTCTTGTATGAATGATACACTTCAATAAATTGTTTTTAAAAAAAGGATTATTTATTAGCTGTGACTGTGGATGCATTACTTAATCTGCCTACACCTTAGTTTTCTCATGTGTCAAATCAAGATGATAATCCCTACCTCCTAGGTTCTGTAATGACTAAATGCAATGATAGGTTAAAAGCACTTGGTAGTAGGGTCTCTACCCCACACTATTTTTTCAACATATTCACTTGTCTTTATCATGCTTCAGGGCAGGAACTTTCATCATTTCAAAGCCCCTAGACCGAGTTTGGCTTTCTCCACATTTACATTCTTTTAATAAACTCTCCCACAAGTCTTACATGGCTTAATCAACTGGAGGTAACTTTCCTTTTATCTCAATTAACTGCTAATGGTCTCAATTCCTGTCCACCTCTTTGAAAATGAGATGATAGTTTCTTACAGTAAACTATGGGATTAGGTCTGAGGTTGGGAACTCCACAGAACCACCTATTTATATACCAGCAGCCCTCTAATTCTAGCCAAAGCAACTTCACAGGAAAAAGTCATCCTGTCAGCTTCACATTAAAAGTAAAAATTACCTGAGAGTATTTAACACTATTCCATTTATTAAAACACATTTACTGTATACCACATCAAAAGGATCTAAGATTTTATATCATTTCAAATAATTCATTGTGTTATTCCCATTATAAAAGCAGAAAACTCAGTTGGAGTACAGTGCAGAAAAGAGTCTGTTAACTCTATGTTTAGCAGTCCTGAGACTGCTTTCTTTGAAAGTCCTGCTTGCAAGGCCAGTCAGTGGCTGCTATCTGGGAAATGGATTTTGGGAGGGTTCCTGCCATTCCCTAACTGATAAGAGTGGCTCACTGTGCCTAAACTGTTTGAACACACTGTGGTTTATGCTGAACACCAGCTTTCCTTCTGGGAGTCTGGAATTTTAGGTAAGTGCTAGGCAGTGCTGCCCATGTAACCAGCTCCACCAAAATAACCTTGGGCACAGAATCTCTAATGAGCTTCCCCAATAGACAACACTTCACACATGTTGTTACAACTTGTTGCTGGTGGAATTAAGCATGTTTAGTAAGACTCTACTGGGAGAGGACTCTTGGAACTTGCATCTGGTGTCCTCCAGATTTTGTCCATGTGCCTTTTCCCTTTATTGATTTTGCTTTGCATCTCTTCACTGTAATAAATCTTAGACGTGAGTACAATGACATGCTCAGTCCTAAGAGTCCTTCTAGAAAATCACCAAACCTGTGGGTGGTCTTGGGGACCCTAATACAAGTACTAATATCCCAAAACTTGCCCTCTACTTATAGCTCATATCTAGATAAAGCCCCCAGGATTTAAAAAAGAAAGGAAATTAAAACTTAGAGTTGGAGAAACTTTGCCTTGTAACTGAATGTAGATCTCTAAAACCAGACCATGGATTAGGCATAGACCATTTTTTTGACTGAGAAAATGAAACATTGCATAAGATCTTTATTATTCATATTCTAAAATGTCAAACTGCCATAAAATCTCAGAGGTCATTTAAATCAAAGATTTAGTTCAGAATTCATGAATTTTGCTTTTATAAATCCTAGCAATGGGTCATCAGTCTCAGTCTCAACATCTTCAATAATGGGGAATGCATTCTTCTCGAGGTAGCCATTTCCTTTAGCCTCCTGGTTCTGAAGGATTTAACTGGAATCTATCTCCTTTGCAACTTCAAACTATTGGTTCCAATTCTACTCTCTGGATTCTCAAAAGATAAGTATAAAATCCCTCACTGAAAATTATCACCTTCTCTTTGGCATTTTATGTCTTTCTGTCTCACTTTGTATGTATACTCATGTCTCCTTACAGCTTTCACTTTGTGGGTATGTCAATCCCTTTTTCAAGTATCTTTCCTAGTGTCTTCCCCACTCTCTTACATGGTTATATGATTAAAAATACATTTGAAAAAAAAAAATACATTTGAGGGGAAGTGGATGTGGCTCAAGCAATTGGGCGCCTGCCTCCCACATGGGAAGTCCTGGGTTCGGTTCCTGGTGCCTCCTAAAGAAGACAAGCAGACAACACAATGAGCAGACACCACAACCAGCAGAGGCCACAAACTGCAGAGGCTGCAACCAGCAGAGGCTGTAACCACCGCAACCAGCAGATGCTGCCACCAGCAGTCACAGCAACCAGCAGATGTCACAAACTAGCAGATGCTGCGAACCACAGATGCCACAACCAGCAGATGCCACAACAAGGAGACACCACAACTGCCACAATGAGCAGATGATGCAACCAGCAGGGAGCAGAAGTAGCTCAAAATGGTTGGGCACTTGTCTCCCACATGGGAGGTCCCGGGTTCAACTCCCAGTGCTTCCTAAGGAAGATGAGCAGAAAATGAGCCGAGAGATGAGGGAGCCATCTCGGGGTGGGGGGAGGGGGTGTGTGTGGGGGTAAAAACAATAAAAACAAAATTTATTTAAAAAATACATTTGACTGCTTTTTGTATTTATTGAGTAAAATTTTGTGGTTTTTTTTTCCTACTCTTAATTTCAAATAATGGATTAATCATTCACTTTTTATTTGTGGCCTGCAATAATTTTTGCGTGTATGTGCAAGACAGATGTTTTTCAAACAGAAAGCTTCCTTACCCTTTCCCTTCCTAAACGGAATTGTCAAGTTTCCCTACCTCAGATTTCTAATAATGGTGGGATGCAAGGATTTTTCCCATAAAACTACAATCAGAAAAGAAGAACCTGTTTTAGAGGTTGAAGAGAATTTTCAACATCCTATAAAAAGGAAACTCCCTTTTTCACCTTACCGTCTCTATTCCAACCACAGAGACTACTTACCCATCGGTAGAGCTCGGGTCAGGTTAGAAACTGGAGGATCTGTTTCTGGAGGACAGAGCTCACAGAAGTCCCAACATGATGGGCAGAGTAGGTTTCCATCGTGAATCCAGCCGTTCATCTGAATACTGACAGGAAGGACCTGCCCAGCCCGACTACACAAATATGAAATATCCTGGACCCAAACCTTCAGACCTTGAGGAGAGCAAGAAACCTTCGAATAGGGGGAAAAAAAATCAGGCCACTAAGATTCTAGGAAATGAGACTTCTCCTTCACTTCAGGGATATACATTAGAATTTATTTATATATAATACTGGCTATAAAAGCACAATTTGGGGTGTGGGTTAAGTTATTCAGGTTCTAAAAGAATTTTACCTGGTACTAATAGTTAAAATTTGAGTCTAGTACTTTTTTTTTTAGAATGTGATGGAAGCTATGAATACCTTTCTCGAAAAAAATAAGGCATCTGTAATGGCATTTGGTGCCTCGTCACCTTGTCCTCTTTAAATTCCCCTTTTGACGGACCACCTCAAGTTAATCCTGCGCTGGGCATAACTGCAACTAGCAAGGCCTGAATCTCCTTATGGTTTGGATGATAGCTGCCCACAGCTTCTCCAAATTCTGCTTCTGCCTATTTAGTTTAAAACTGTCAATCTCCATTATCCACGAGAAAGCACTATTCCTTCTCTCTGGGTCTCAATAAAGGCAAAAGCCTGGGACCTACATGTGCTCTCCCCTCTTCCTCCACAGCACCTCGCAGGAGCTTAGGTTGGGTAAGACCTGGCCCCCCCCCCTCTTCCATTCTCCCCTCTTCTCCTCCTGACTTTTTGATTCAATAAAGTAGTCCTTATGTGCATTCTCAGCTATCTGCTATCTGTGTTTGTGTCTCATCACCTGAAGAACTTCCACATAACATCCCAAACAGCACCAAACAGCTTTACATATTATTTGGATACACAAATCCCTGAAGTCAAGTAATTAGGAATAACACTTTTTTTACATTCCAGTACCTTCATGTATTTTAGCTTAAATCTTCTGTCAAGAAGCCGTCAATCATGTAATTTCCCCCATTAGCCACTAACTTTTTTTTTTTTTAGTTAGGCCAGTAAAAAGAATATATTTGGGAAATGGGGAAAGAACAGAGCTTGCTGAGAAATGGGAGAGAAAGATGGAAGTACACACCAAGATTTGGTGCAGGACCCTCGAGGCAGAGAGAGCCTAGTCACTAACTTTTTTTTTTTTTAAAGATTTTATTTATTGGGAAGCGGCTGTGGCTCAATCAGTAGGGCTCCCGTTTGCCATATGGGAGGCCCGGGTTCGGTTCCCGGGGCCTCCTGGTGAGGGCGGGCCCGCCCGCACGGCGTGGTTGGCTGGCCCAGTGAGCACGGGCAGCAAGGGGGGGATAGATGAATAAATAAATAAAATCTTTTTTTTTTTTTTAAAGATTTTATTTATTCATTCATTCATCCCCACCTTGCTGCCTGTGCTCGCTGGGTCAGCCAACCACGCCGCGCGGGCGGGCCCGCCCTCACCAGGAGGCCCCGGGAACCGAACCCGGGGCCCCCCACATGGCAAAAGGGAGCCCCACTGATTGAGCCACAGCCGCCTCCCATAGTCACTAACTTTTAAAGTTGAATTTTTATTAGTTTTTTTTTTCAATTACAAAAATAACATATGCTTATCGTAAAAAGGGAAAAAAAGGATGTAGCATATAAACGTACAGAAAGTTCCCCATTCTTTCTCCCTACCCCAAATCCTCTGCTTAGAGATTAAAAAGTCATAGTAATTTTATCTAGACTGCTAACATCTTTAAAGACAGGACTCTCACCTCATCTGCAAGTTGTAATAATGAGAACTATTTTAAAAACAAATACATTAAAGCTAAATTTTAAAACATTTCAAAATGACTATGTCTTCTTCAAACTTGCTTTCTATAAAGACTTCACAGTAATTTCAATGTACTATCTTCACTTTAAATGTTTCTGGAACTTCTCTCCTGGAACTACTTTTAAAATCAGTGCATGCTTCTGAATATGTTTAATGGTGGCTAACTTTTATCCTTTGTAAGTACGTTTAGTTATTGGAAATAGCCAAAAGTTACTCAGAACCAAGTCTGGTAAGGGTAGTTGACTAAAGTAATTAATACAAGTTAACATGAGTGTGATGCAAAATACTGACCCTGATTATTTTAGATGGCTACTAAACTACTTCTACAGGCAATTTCAAAAGAAAAGTTCCAAAAGTATACTTGAACAAGGGTGTCAATTTTGAAATAACTCTATCATCGGTTAAGTTGAAATATAAAACTCATTTGGAAATTTAAGTTATAGGCTATCAAGAAAGACAACAACAAGGTGTGACTTCATATAATCCCACAAATCTGTCATTCAATGATCTACATCTAGTAAGTACCACTATGCCTACAGTGCAATGTAATCATTCTTATAAGTGTGAAGTGATTAAGCACTGTGTTTGGTGCTAAAAAGGATACCAAAGAAGACCATGACACAGTGTAGAGAGGAATGGGATGTAAATATATTTTTCCCCACCAAAATTAACAATGTCTGACTGTTTTATGATTAAGAGTCAATAAATGGTAGAAACAAGAGCAATACGAGACCAGAATGAAAAGTTGCATGGATGAAATAACAGTTATAGCCTAAAGATGTACACAAGATTTATATCAGAGTGAAGTAGGTGTTACAGGTTGGGAAATAGAATGTGTGTGGCTTAGGGAAGAGAATTATCAGAGTGTGCTGACAGGACAAGAGGAAGCCCTCCTTGATGAAGTTTAAGTATTCCTATTGTAGAATTCTGATAATTAAGCATGGACAGGTAGTGTAGATATACAAGTAGATTTAGGTTTAGCAGATCTGAGAAATATGGATTAGATTAAAGGCTATTTAAGAAACAGACCCTCAGATTTTCCTCCTTCATTATGAGTGGCTGGTCCACACCATTCCTAATTCAGAACACTGGAGATTTATATTCTAGAAGGTAAAAACAGGGGATTCCTGTTCTGGGGACACCAACTACATATGGAAAGTTTGAATGTCATTCTGAAAATAAGGGATCTAAGTAAAATTTTACATATTAAATATCCAGACCTCTAGCATTTAAACCCTAGTTCCTAGAATACTGACAGCTTTGCACACAGCTCCAGGCAAAACATTGGAGGTTTCCTCTGAGGAATCTGACCAGTCCGAAAGAAAAAAAGCTAAAGATACAGTTACCAAAGGTTTGGCAAGGAAACAGTTCTACAGTGAAGACCAGAGTCAACAAGCCCTATGTTCATGCATAGAGGTGCCAATTGGCTTGTAGTTAGTTCTTGAATATGAGAAGACTGTTAAAAATCACCAAAAAATAGACTAAACTCATTAAATTTCAGAAAAATGGGGGTATAGTGAGTAGTTAAGGAAAAGAATTTACTAGCCTACACAGAGGGTGAAAAAAAAGATGACATACAAATGATAAAAAATCATTATAAGGGAAGCGGATGTGGCTCATGCAGTTGGGCACCTGCCTACCACACAAGAGGTCCTGGGTTTGGTTCCTGGTGCCTCCTAAAGAAGATGAGCAAGTCAGCAAGCTGATGTGCCAGGCCAGCATGGCCAGCTGTGCAATGAGATGACACAATAAGGAGACACAATGAGAGACACAAGTAGGGAGAAGGTGGGCTCAAGCACCTCCCTCCCACATGGGAGGTTCTGGGTTCAGTTCCCGGTGCCTCCTAAAAAGAAGATGAGCAGACACAGAGAGCACACAACAGACATAGAGAGCAGACAGCAAGCACAAACAACAAGGGTGGGAGGGAGAAATAAATAAATAAATCTTTTTTAAAAATCAGAATGACAATGGGAACTAGAATACAAAGGAAAAATGCCTTCAGAATTCTGATGGAAAATAATTTTACCAAAGAAAATTATATCCAATCAAACCACCAGCAAGTGCAATGGTAGAACAGTGATGCTTTCAGATATGTGAGATCTCAAAATATTTTTCTCTCACATACTCTTTCTCAAAAAGCCTCTAGTGGTTGAGTGATGTGTGGGTCCCCTATATGATGTTATGCATATTTGTTTTGCAAGTTCACAACTTTTACTATACACTTATTGTTTATGTATGTTCATGTATGAATGATATACTTCAATTAAAAAAAAAAAAAAAAAGGCCTCTAGAAGGGAGTGGGTGTAGCTCAGGGGCTGAACAATATCGGATTTGATCCCTGGTATCTCCTAAAAACAAAAACAAACAAACCAACAAATGAGAAAACCAACACTCATTGGGAACAGATTAGCTTAGTCATTGAGCACCTGCTTCCCATGTATGAGGTCCTGGGTTCAATCCCCAGTACCTCCTAAAAAAAAAAAAAAAAAAAAATAGGGTAGCTAATACTAGAGAAGCAAGGGGAATCTCTAGGACAATCACGACTGACAATCCCAAAATGACAGTTCTGGAAAATCTAAAGAGAATCTAGTCTAGATTGGTGCAGGTCAAAAATTTCCAGAAGAGATTTCCTAAGATGGAATTGATAGGATACCTAAAGTATCTGACTACATAAGCCCAACTGGGAGAAGAGTTTGGAATTAAATTAGTGTTAAGTACATAGAAAACTAAGCAAATGAAAAAAAAAAAGATAATAATTAATAAATCGGGGGGGGGGTAGGGAATGTTGGGGAGAATCAGAGAAGAAATCATTGTATACTACATGGCTCAGTATTTACCTAGCTATAGTAATGTAAACAGTGAATATCTAAATTTACCCCTTGGACTATGGGAAATTATGAAGTGGGTCTGGTGGGAAGAGCAGTTAAAACAGTTAAATACTCTTCATCAAAAACCAATAGATTATGCCTAAAATGGAAACATTTTGAAAGAATAATATAAGTTTTTTATAAATAAGAAGGCAGATCATTAAAAAAAATCAGCTAAGAATTGAAAGTGATATCTCTGGGAAAAAGCAAATAGTCTTAGAAAGTAAAACCGGGGGCTGCTGGGCTTTAAAGACTTGTAGAAAAATTTGACTCAAACAATTTGCATGTATAACTTTGATCATAATCAAGACAGAAAGAATCAGTTATGACAAAAAGGATCAATGTGGTCATGAAATTAAGATGGGAATAGGAAAACTACTTAGGAAGCTCTGAAGTGATAAGGGCTTGAACTATTGAAGATGAACCTAAAATAATATTTTAGGTAATCTAAGCACCTCTTAAAATATATGTATATATATATATATATATATATATAACATTTTTGTAAGCAAATACACATATATGCATATATATTTATATATCATTTTACAAATGTTTGTATGTATTGTGAGAATTTTGATTTTTACCCATAATAAAAAAAAAAAAAGTGAAACAAATAAATGCAAAAGATTTCAGTAAGAAAAGTAGTCTTAAAACTTACTTAAGATGTGGCTCAAATGGTTGGGCATCCATCTCCCATATGGAAGGACATGGGTTTGATACTTGGGACCACCCAGTAAAATTAAAAAAAAAAGAAAAATATAGAAGGTGCGTAGGCCGCCAGGTCCTGTACGCAGGTGCGCCGTCAGGCCCCACGAGCAGGTGAGCCCCCCAGGCCCCATGAGCAGGTGCGTCACCAGTCCTACACGAGCCACACAGCAAGATGATGATGTAACAGGAGCGTGACACAAGGGAGAGCCAAGATGAGACGTGCCGAAAAATCAGGAACTAAGGTGGCGCAGGTGGTAGGATGACTCTCTCCCACATCGGAGGTTCTGAGGATTGAATCCCAGTGAAGACAGGCGAAGGATGAGAAGAGAGGAAAGGAAAGAGACATAGAGAATTTCCCAGGGAATTGACACAAAAACCCCCAGCAAAAACGGGGGGGTGTGGGTGGGGGTGCAAAAATGGATAAAAATAAATAAATAAATCTTTAAAAAGAAAACAAAACTTACTAATGGATTTGTCTTTATAGTACAGAAAATAGAAAATAATCAGTTTGGTTTCTAGTCTGAGAGACTGAATGTTGTGCCATTCTACCTGGAAGTAGGATAAATGAGAGGAAAAGGTGTTTAGAAGAGGATAATAAACTGGATTTTAGAAGCCTAGTTAGCTCTTGTGGCTAAAATGATACAAGGAATTCTTATTCTTCAGTTTTCAGTATCACAGTCTCCTTCCTGACATCCATTGGTAGAGTATGGAATATTCATTAAGTTGGATGCATCTAAGTTACAGAATGCCTATACCTTAAGTTCTTAATAAGGTGATGTGGTTAATATCAGATATGCAAATAAGATAATTAAGAAAATAGTAATCTGCTGCCTTTGGATTTCTAATTTCAAAGGAAAAGACCTATTAGTAATTAGCAGTCAATTTATGAATTCTTATAATCCATGCTTGGCTCAGGCCTTTTAAAACAAAATTGTAAATGTTTTTCCATTACAAAAAGTAATATTTGTTAAAGAACAAAATTACATATTTACCATTATTTCCATGGGATAAATGCCTAGAAATAAAATTATTATGAAGCTTACTGATATATAGCAATTATGTATTTTTAAATAGATGGAGAAAGGCAATTTCTTGCAAAGAAATGATAATATTTTCACAAGACACAAACATCCAAACTAATATTTACATACATAAACAAGATAATTAATCAGTAAACTAATTTAACTATATAAAAATATTCAAAATGCATTAAAATATAAAAACTGTATAATGATTAAAAATTATATACATTTGGTATATAATTATTAACAATCATATAGTTTACCTGATAACATCCACTTCCCCAGTCTGGGTAACTCAGTTTCCTTTCACACTTTTCCATGACAAATGCTGATTTCTGAATTAGACAAATGGATTGAGGTCCATACTTTTCAGCAGCATAGTTTTTAAAAAGGTCTGAAGTAAACCAGAAAAGTCTTTTTAAAATTTGACTTTTGAAAACAATTTGGAAATTGCTCAAAAAATTACAAAAGAATAACCATATGACCCAGCAACTCCACTCCTAGGTGTATACACAAAATGACTGAAACCAGGGACTCAAACAGATACTTCTACACAGCAGCAGAATTCACAATAGCCAAAAGGTATTAAACAACTCAAGTATCCATCAACAGATAAGCAAAATGTGGTATAAATTTACCATGGAATATTATTTCACCATGAAAAAGAATGAAATTCTGATATATGTGATAACATAAGTGAACTTTGATAACATCACGCTAAGTAAAATAAGCCAGACACAAAAGGATATGTATTGTATGATTCTGCTTAAATGAAATATCTAGAATAAATAAGTTCATAAGAATAGAAAGTAGATTAGAGGTTATCAAGGGCTGGGGCCGGGAAGGAAAGAGGGAGTTAATGCTTAATAGGTACAGAGTTTCTGTTCTGGGTGATAAAAAAGTTTTGGTGGTGGATGGTGTTGATGGTAGCACAATGTAAATGTAATTGATACCACTGAGTTGTACACTTAAAAATGGTTAAAATGGCAAACTTTGTGTTTTATATATGTTACCACAATTAAAAACAGAGTTTTCTCTGGCTGATTGCAAAAGAGGAAGTTAAAGATTCAAAGCACAAGAAGGATTTGATGTGTCATTGCTAGCTTGAAGATGCAGGGAGACACTTCAAGCAATGCAGGTGGCCTCTAGAAGAGTAACTCTGGCTGTAAGCTAGCAAGGATAGCAGGAACTCAGTCCTGCAACTGCAAGGAACTGAATTCTGCCAACAAGAATGAGCCTCCAGAAAAGAATGCAATCCCGGCCCTGCGAGACTCTGAACAGAGAACCCAGTCAGGCCATACCTGAATTTCTGACCTACAGAACCGTGAGCTAATAAATGGGTGTTTTAAAACTGGAAATAATATTAATATTAATAACAGCATTTACTTTATGATTATTTGTCAGTTTGTAATGTATGGTTGTTTGAACTTTGCTGATTGTATATTAAAAAATATATTTTATAATAAAAGTTAAAAAAAAAAAAAAAAGAAACCTCAAAAAAGAACCTTGTTCTTTTGGCTCAAAGAACAAGAAATGCATTCTTACAGTGAAAATTTGCTTTAAAAATCAAACAGGGAGGCAGATGTGGCTCAAGCGATTGGGCTCCTGCCAACCACATGGGAGGTCCGTGGTTTGGTTTCCGGTGCCTCCTAAAGAAGACAGCGAGCTGGCACGATGGGCAGGTGCGGCAAAGCTGACACAACAAGATGACACAAGAGACACGAGAAGGAAAAGATAATGAGAGACACAACAAAGCAGGGAGCAGAGGTTCCTGGTGCCTCCTAAAGAGGATGAGCAGGACGGGGAGCTGGCGTGACAGGCAGGCACAGCGAGCTGATGCGACAGGATGACACAACAAGAGACACAGGAGGAAAAGCATTACAAGAGACACAACAAAGCAGGGAACGGAAGTGGCTCAAGCAATTAGGCACCTCCCTCCCACATCCAAGGTCCCAGGTTCGGTTCCCGGTGCCTCTTAATGAAACAAAGAAGACAAACAGACACAGCAAGTGCAAATAATGAGGAGGTGGGGGAGAGATAAATAAATTAAATAAATCTTAAAAAAAAAAAAAAACTTGCTTAATGGAAATTTTCGATTAAAAAAAAAAATCAAGAGAAACATAAGGCTCCAAATTCAAACTGGGTTCTCAATAAAGGAATTAGTGAGAGAAAATTGTGCTATCAGTTTTATTCTCCCCAAGGGAATAAAACTGGGCCCAAAGGAGACCCTGGTACTAAGAATCACTAGATGCCTAGCTACCAAGAGAAGAATAGTTTCACTGGTGGCCTCAATAGGAATTACTTCCCAAGTGACCCATGATAGGATGATGATGATGATGTTGGCTTTTTTGGGGTGTTGGATCCTTGCAAAGTTTTACTTGGCTCTTCAGCTAACTTGTGCCACCTCTTGGAAGTCTATAATTAATATGCTGATGTAGTCTCGGGCTAAGCACAAACCTGCAGAGGTAGGGGACAGAATGACCTCTAAATCCCTAAAGTACAGAGGGATGATGTTCTTAATCCCTAGCAATAATTTGCTTTTTCACACTTTATACAACAGTTAAATTTCATCTTTTAAAAGAAGAGATTTCGAATAGCCCATTTTTAGAATGTTATAAAGGTATTTTATTTTATATCAGTTATGAAAAATGTCAATTGTATAGCTAAGAAAGAAAATGTGATACAGAATAAAATAGAACTCTATTTTTATTTATGAGTATTTCAAAGTCCTCAAAAAAGCATAGTGGTCAGTCTCTAAAACAGGAGTTGGCAAACTACAACTCTCAGGTCTACTCCTGCCTCCGACCTATTTTTTGTTGTTTTCTTTTTTAATGATGGATTCCTCTAGGTTCTTGGCTATGTTACATAAAAGAATTTAAGAACATGCTGGGTTAGTCAGGCCAGTAGTTTATTGAGAAATGGGAGAAAAGAACAGAATTATACACCTGAAGTGTGGATGCGGGCTCCTCTAGGCATAGAGAATGCACTTGTTTCTATAAATAAGTTTTATTGGAACACAGGAATCTATTCATTTACTATTGGCTATGGCAGCTTTCACACTGCAACAGCATAGTTGAGCAGTTGCAACAGAAACTGTAGAGCCCACAAAACCTAAAATATTTAAAATCTGACCTTTATAGAAAAAATTTTGCCAATTCCAGCTTTAAAACAATTAAATACAAGCTTCTATCTTTCACAAATCCATAATTGACAGATCTGTGCATTTCTCTTGCTTTAACCTGGAACTGTTGAATTGTTATAAGACTTCAAGACATTTATTAAACAGGTAAGCAATGGAAAAAAATGACTACACAAACTTAATTAAATCCAGGTTTAGGAATAAAGGTAAAAGCATCATGGAAATTAAACATTTAAGTGACTTAGGTATGTTTTAAAGTATATAATGTGGGGTTAGACCCAGAGACTGATGCCTTATCAGTGGGCTCTATTTTGGAATCTGTGCTCCTGAGAGTGACAGAATTGGACTCAAATAAGTCCTCCCTGCACATGGTTCATCAGTCCCTTCTATTCAAACCTATATGTGATGCTGAAGTTTTTAGGTATACTTCCAGAGACTGGAGCCTCTGGCCTACCTATGTGCCAGGTGTGCATGGAATCTCGATGGAGCTGCAACTCCTACCCTACAGCTCAATGGACTCATCCAAGTCACCTGGCGAGGAGACAACGATGGGCAGCGGCCATCCCAGGGAATGGAGAGGGCCTGCATCTGCAGGCAGGATCATCCCACCCACCATATCCATGGGATATAAGCCCTCTCTCACTTGGAGGTGGAGTGGACATCACCATCCCAGTCCCCTCAGGATTGGGGGAAGAACTATCAACTAGAATGGACTTGATGGTATTCTGTTGTTCACATATGGTGATTCTAGCAATGGAAGAAATTATAACAATGAGGTGGAGCCAGTGGCCACTAGACACTTTTGGGGCAGGCAGGGGATGAGCAGTTGAAATACAGGGGCTTCTTTGGGATTTGGAGGTTGTCCTGAGTACCTTTGTGGCAACGGATGTAGGCCATTTTAAAATAACACATACCACTAAGTCCATTGAGGGTGGTGGGCCACACTTGTGGGAGATGTTTGTGTGGGATGTGGTGGGAGGTGTGGGAGATGGGCAACATGGGAATCCCAGTGGGTTCCGTGTAATATTTTGGGTACCTAAGCACCTCTTAAAATATATTTATATATATACATAAATAACATTTTTGTAAGCAAATGCACATATATGCATATACATTTATATATCATTTTGCAAATGTTGGTATGTATTGTGAAAATTTTGATTTTTACCCACAATAAAAAAAATAAATAAATAAAGTATATAATGAGAGGGAAAAAAAAAAAAGTTAAAATTTACATGACCACAGAGAAAAAATCTTATTGCTTTTAATTAATATCCCAGATGTGAGAAATGTCTGTTTACAAAGGTGGTTAGTAAGAGCTAATGCTGAATACCCAACTGCCATACTGTTTATTATTTTGATGACCTTTTCATTTATATGTATTAAAAGGGAATAAATAGTATGGCAGTTTGGTATTGTTTATGAATTCCAAAAATAGATATTGGATTGTGTTTATAAACTGGTATGTTCCTCTGGGCGTACTAGATTGTATTAGATTCAGAGGTTTCGCTTTTATTTTATTAAATCAAGATTAGGGCTTTTATTTCACTCAGTTTTGAGTCCCTGCCTCCCCCCCCCCTTTGTGGGCTATATAAATGGATGCTCAATCAAAGAAAGGGAAGTAAATACATGGAGAAGGAAGTAAATACACAGAGAGCTTAGTTTTGGGTGCTGGAGCCCCAGAGAGAGAGCCGAGCCATTCGCCTGATAGCTTGCAGCTGAAAAGACCAGAGCCCTAAACAGCTGAGAAAGCCTGGAAAGAAATGAGCCTGGGGAGAGATGAACCTTATGCTAGCTTACAGCTGAGATCAGAGGAAGCTGGGACCACGGAACCTTAGGAGGAAGAGGAAGGCTGAACCTTCACAGAGACCAGCAGCCATCTTGCTCCAAAATGTGGCAACAGACTTTGGTGAGGGAAGTAACTTACTCTTTATAGCCTTGTGACTGTAAGCTTCTACCCCAAATAAATATCCTTTACAAAAGCCAATAGATTTCTGGTATTTTGCATCAGTACCCTTTTGGCTGCCTAATACAAATAGTATGGCAATATATCCTACTGGCCATGGTATAAAAGTATCATTTGATATCTGAAGAGTGACATGATACTTCTAAATTACATAAAATGCACACTCTTCAGAAAAAGAAAAAAAATAGGATACATAACGTGTTTTAACAGAAAGAGCCCTGCACTGGAAAATCTCCTACTCTGAGATCAACTAATTGTATCACATAGTGTCTCTTCAACCATCTGTGAAATATGATAATATCTTTCCTATGTCCCTCATAGGGTATATAGAATAATAAAATGAAATGATAAGATGAAAGTGCTTTGCAAGTGAAAAGTGCCATGTACTGTTAAAATGTAGTGTACATCCATGCATGTATGTACCTAACAGTTGACAATTTTTTCTGTCGTACAATTCTAAGTACTTATATCAAATTCATTTAATTCTCACAACAACCCTATGACATAGGTATTATTATCACCATTTTACAAATAAGGAAAACTGAGACAGAGAGAAGTTAAGTAATTTCTCACAGATGGAAAGCAGTGGAACTGTAATACAAATCAGTCTGATTCCAGGGTGCCTTTAAACACTATTTTTTTTTTTTTTAAAGATTTTATTTATTTATTCATTTATCCCCCCCTTGCTGCTTGTGCTCGCTGGGTCAGCTAACCACGCCGTGCGGGCGGGCTTGCCTTCACCAGGAGGCCCCGGAAACCGAACCCGGGGCCTCCCATATGGTAAACGGGAGCCCTACTGATTGAGCCACAGCCGCTTCCCTAAACACTATTTTATATTGCTGATATTATAATTTTAATATGTAAATAACACTTCATTTCACTAGACTACTAACCTGGTTGATTTTCCAATATTCTACAATCTGAGCTGCGCTGATATTCACCACTTAAATGCCAACTGAATTCCTGCCTGAAAGGGCAATAGTCAGCAATTTCTACTGAACCACCATAATAAGCCAAATCTTCTGCAGGTATTCCACTGAGTTCATCAAAGTACTACAAAAAATCATTGGGAAGACAGGAGAATAAGAAAAACATTCTGTAAAATAAAAATAAAGTTCATGGGCAATTTATAGCAATTCTCTAATGATGTAAAACTCAATATATTAATGTCCTTTTCTTCATACATAGTATATAACACAAAGAAGATTATAATATTGTATCTGAGGGGTGTTTCAAGATTCTTCTAGTTTTAGAAATTAGCAAGGTAAGGAAATTAATCTAAGATATTTATTAGGATCACAAATTTGACTCATGTTTTAAAAGGATGAAATTGAATTACACTGAGCAAAAGGAAGAGTGTGTTTTAAGAGGTGACAAATACAAAACTAGTGCATAGGATTAAGATATTCTAAACGTAATGTTCCTCTAGTGTTTTATGAAGACTAAATTTATATGTTGTTTGAACAAACTTGAAAAAATTTTTGAGAAAATAAATGGGATCATATATATATAATTCTTAGAACACCAAAGGAACAAGACTCCAGGTAAATTTCAAAGATATTCACATTTTAAACCAATTTGTTGAGTTATATATTACTATGTCTGGAAATATAGTGGCCAGCCTAATCTGTGTGAAGAATTGAGCAGGATCATAAATACATGTAGGAAGTCCAAAATTTGGCATCTACAATCTTAAATTAGCTTCTGAGCTATCACTTCTGCCTAAAGTGTCCTTTGTAAATAGCAGGTAGAGCTGAGGTTTTGAGAGGTAGCCTCAAAAAAGGTTAAACTAGAGATTCAGACAGAACATTTGAGATAATTTCCTTCATCTTTTAGATCCCATGAGTCAAACCTTTTCCAAGGTATTTCCAAAGCTTCTAAGTTAATTGGAGTAAAGTTCTTAAGTTATTTTCTTTAAAGAATCTTGTCTGTATAAAATAGAGAACTATAAGATGAAGACTTTGGAACAATTAGAAAGAAAATGCAAAGAGTTTAAAACAGGCCAAAACAAATATTCCAAATATCATCTGCCATTACTACAAGGCATTGCTAGATATTAACTAATTACATGCTATTAACACATTAGTTATGAAGAAATAGAGTATTTTTTAAGGTTGATTTTTTAAACTTATGGAAAACAAATGGGGCCTTTAAATTGATAAATTTAGGAGAATAAACTCTTCTCATTCAAAGTGAGGAATACTTTTTAAACATTGATTCCTATAATCAAGCCTAAAACGAAAACAAGTGTTACCTGGTACTCTTGTGGTAAAGGTTTCGGGAACTTCTGCAAATTACACACTGCAACGGCTCTCTGGTCCTGTCTACAAGTTAGCTGCAATGGATTACTTCTGAGCGTGTCACAGTAAGGGCTCAGCATCTGCCTCCTGCACACAAAGATAAGCACCATGGTATCAAACTTTATTTTTTCTGTTTAAGACTGAAAACATGGCGAAATGTTTATACGGTAACTACAAAAAGGGACATAAAATTGTATATACAGAATAACATCTATGTAAACACACCAAAAACCTATGAGCAGAAATGTCTAGAAGAATATTTAACAGCAAAAGATTAACAGTGGTAACATTTGGGTGGCAGACTTTAAAGAAAATTTACAATTCCATTCTAGAGCTTGTCAATATATTTTAATAGTTTAAAACTAATTGCTGAGTCAGGTTAAATTTATTTTTCAAATAGTAAAAGAAAATGCTTAATGTAGATGTAGAATAATAACACTAAATGCATTAGAGCAATATTTCACTGGTAGTAAATAAAATCCCATTTATGTCTTTCTCTGCTTTGCCAGTAAAATTGAGTTCTGCAGGCCTGCTTTGTATTTTTAATGCCAACTAATGAAATTCCAATCCTGGCCTAAAAATACAAGTCTTCATAATTTACAAAAGGAGCCTTAGAAAGAGATGGAGGTAATGTCCCCTCTGCCCTGCAGCTACAAAGAGAGAAATTTTTTCTATGCTATAATCTAGCTCAAAGAATCTTGTTTGACATTTTAAATGGGAAACATTCACAAAATAACTATTCATGTTTTCCTGTACAAAATGTAGATTATGTGAATATTCCTAATTGTTACCAACTTATTCTGTTCTGTGTTAATATAAATTTAATGTTAGAAGTATAATTTGAAAAAAGGGGTCTTGTAATTCTCCAAAGACATCAGACATTGTTGCCATATCCTATAAAAATAATCTTTAAACAAATCTATAATTCTGATTGGTCACGTAACTGATAATTTGTTTGTCATAATAAAATGTTATAAATGAAATCTCAGTATTTCTAAACAGCATAAATTCTATCAAGACTGGTCTGTCAAACTGGAATGGGATCCCTGTTATTTTTCCTCTTCTCCTACACGCTTGTTTAGGAAAAAAAGCCTATGTTAAAGTTTATATTTTAAGGAAGATTGATACTTGTCTCATTTAAATTAACACAGTAAATCTCTAGAGAATTAAAGCTTCTTGAGATACAACATGTAAACGACCTACCACAGTCTTTAATAAACTTGAAGCAACACAGTGTAACAGGAACAGAAAGTTCTTAAAGTTATCACACAGGCAGCTAAAAGCAATCCACAATCCCGGCCATAACCACTTACTTGGTATCTTTCCTAAGCTTCAGTTGCAAAGCTCTCAGTGCCTAGCACATAGAAGTTACTCAAAAAATGTAATTTCCACTGTTCACACAATTTTTATAAAACATTTATAGAAGGCAATTTTATAACTTCCCATGACAAAGTTTCCAAAGAATATGACCAGTAATTCTTACTAAACCACTCTTGCATTACCATGAAATTCATTTCCTTTTTCTCTAAAATAAAACAGTGTATTTACTTAAAATAAATTAAAAAAATGAATGTTGGCAAAATGAATAAAGAGAATCTATTGGAGTGGTATAACTGCTTTACTTTACTGAAAGACGAAGTTAAAAATGCTGATTATTGGGATGAACCTTGAAGACACCATGTTTTGTGAAATAAGCCAGACACGAAAGGACAAGTATTACATGATCTCACTGATATGAAATTAGAATAAGCAAATTCAGAGAGTCAGAAACTAGAATACAGATTACCTGGATGGTGGTAGGGAATGAGGAGAAAATACTTAAAATGTACAGAGTTTCTATTTGGGTTGATGGAAAATTTTTGGTAATGGATGGTGGTGATGGTAGTATAACATTGTGAACATAATTAACAGCATTGAATTATGGTTTTGAATGTAGTTAAAAGGGGAAATTTTAGGTTGTATTTATGTTTATTGAACAAAAATTAAAAAAAAAAAAAAAAACAAACCCACATAGGACTCTACAACACAAACAGTACCCTAATATGAGCCATGGATAATAGTTAGTAGTATAATTGTAAAAATGTTCTTTCATGAATTTTAACAAATGTACCACTGTAATGGAAGGTATAAATAATGGGGTGGTAAACAGGAACTCTGTATTTTATGCATGATTTTTCAGCAAACCTACAATGTCTCTAATTTTTCTTAAAAAAGGTGATTCTAAAAATACCAAAGTGGGAAACAGATGTGGCTCAAGCGATTGGGCTTCCGTCTACCACATAGGAGGTCCAGGGTTCAATTCCCGGGACCTCCTGGTCAAAGGCAAGCTGGCCCACGCGGCTAGCTGGCCTGAGCGGAGAGCTGGCCCGTGCAGGAGTGCTGGCCTGCACAGAGAGCTGGCATGGCATGATGATGCAACAAAAAGAGACACAGAAGAGAGACAATAAGAGATGCAGCAGACCAGGGAGCTGAGGTGGCGCAAGAGACTGAGTGCCTCTCTCCCACTGCAGAAGGTCCCAGGATCAGTTCCCGGTACCGTCTAAAGAGAAGATAAGCAGACACAGAAGAACACAGAGAGCAGACAGCGAGCACAAAAACAACAAGAGCGGGGGAGAAATAAATCTTTAAAAAAATTAAAAAATACAAATACCAAAGTTAGAGCTGTTCAAGATTCATGGCTTACAACCTCTAGAGCAGCATGGTCCAAAAGAATTTTCTGCAATGATGGAAATGTTCTATATCTGTGCTGTTCAATATGGGAGTCAATAACTGTATGTGCCTAGTGCAACTGAGGAACTGAATTTTAAATTTTAACTTTAAATAGCCACATGCAGCTATGGTACCATATTGGACAGTGTAGCTCCAGAGCCAACATTAATATCAAACAAGTGAGGCAGAGGAGTTGGGTGATTTTATCAGATTCAGTTGCTTCAAAACATAGAATGAACCTTATTTAGTGTGTGCATAGCTTCAAGTGTTTCAAATGAGTAAGCTCTGCTTAACCCGTCCCTTCTCAAGCAGGTTGCCCAGCAAAGAAGAAGGAGAGGAATCATAGCTGATGAGACTCAGAAGTTAAGCACCAGTCACATGACTAAAAAAAGGGCCACACTGGACTCTCCAAGACAACTTAGGGTGTAGCCAGGTTGAGCCTCTGGTGCCAGAAGTTGGATTCTGTTCTGTAAATATTTCTGGACTTCAATGTGCTGCAAGTGGAACATGTGAATGCTTATGACAGGAGTCAGCAAACTTCAACCCTTGAGTCAAATCCTACCTACAGGCCGTTTTTAATAAATAAAGTTGTACTGGAACACAGGCAGGCCCATTTGTCTTATCTATGATGGCTTTTACTGTACAACAGCAAAGTTAAGTAATTGGACAGAGACCATATAGCCCACAAAGCCTAAAATATTTACTATCTGGCCCTTCACATAAAAAGTTTGTCATTCCCTGGCTTACGGTTCAAAGGAAAGAATCCAGAGGCCCCATAGTTATTGTTTTGAAGAATGAGGGAAGGAAATCTCCCTCTCTCTTTGGTCTTAGGTGATATTATAATTGGGACTCAAAGGGGGAACAAAGAGCAGAGTAGTAGTTAACAAAATAAAAATATTGTGAAGATGTCAATCCTATCCAAACTGATTTATAAATTCAATGCAAAATTCCAACTGCCTACTTTACAGAAATAGAAAAGGCAGTTTCGTCTAGTAAGGTGTGAATCCAGTATGTTGTTTAGTTTTGCAAAATGAGTAAAATATATGCTTCATTGACTTCTATGTTCTTAACATGACTTATGAACAATGTAAAAACAAAAGTTTCATCTAGTGAGTTGTGAATATGTTATGTTGTTTAGTGCCCCAAACTGAGTAAAATATATGCTTCATTCACTTCTCTGCACTTCTTTTGACTTACAATTTAAAAATAGTCATTCCATCTAGTGAGCTGTGAATCAGGTATGTTTTTTATTCTAGAATATGGAAAGGCAAAGGAAACAGAAAAAATAACACAATTTTGAAGCAAAGGAAACAGAAAAAATAACACAATTTTGAAAAGAATAAAGTGGGAGGAATCACTCTACCCAATTTCAAGACTTACTATAGAGGTACAGTAATCAAGACTGGTATTGGTGGAGGGTGGACGGGCAGACATAGATCAATAGAACAGAATAGAGAACCTAAAAACAGATCCACACGTGTATGCCTAACTGATTTTTTACAAAGGTGAAAAAGATTTCAATGGTGTAAAGATAACCCTTTCAATAAATTGTGCTGAAGCAATTAGATATCCACAGGCAACAAATGAACTTCAACCTAAGTATCCCACCTTATACAAAAAGTAATTCAAAATGGGTCATGGATTTAAATATAAAACATAAAACTAAAAAACTTTTGGGGAAAAATAGGAGAAAATCTTCAGGATCTAAGGCTAGGCAATGAATTCTTAGACTTGACACCAAAAGCGAGATACATAAAAGGACAAATTGGTAAAATAGACTATCAAAATTTAAAATTTGATCTGCGCAAGACCCTTTTAAGAGGATGTGGTAGACTGAATTATGCACCCCAATGAAAGACACGTTCTTCATCTTAATCCAAGTTCCTGTGGGTGTGAACCCATTTGTAAATAGGACCTCTTGAAGGTGTATTATCAGTTAAGATGTGAACTCATGTGTAAATAGGCTCTTTAAAGACCCTATTTAGGTATGACCCAACTGAATCAGAGTGGGCCTTGGTAGTATCACTGGAGGCTTTATAAAGAGAAGGCCACAGGAAGAAGCTGGAAATCGTGGAAACTGGAAAAGCAGACATAAGGAGAAAAAGATCTTTATCTGACAGGAGGCAGAGACGCAAGCCAAGAAGCCCTAAAGAGTGTGGCAAGCCAGCACCAGAACACTACATATTACAGGAGGAAAGCATGGCCTTGCCAATGCCTTTAATTTTGGACAAAATTAAACACACAATAACCATATAATATTACAATGCACTTCTGGACATTTATCCCAGAGAAATAAAGACATATACTCAAACAAAAATCTGTACACGAATGTGGATAGCAGCTTTATTCTTTTTTAAAAACTTATTTCTGAAATACTTTCAAACATACAGGCCAGTTACAAAAATAATAAAACCCCATACAGAGAATTCCAACATACATCTACTCTGGTACATACATACATATACCCAGATCCACCAATTTGAACATTCTGCCACATTTGCTGTATCTTTCTACCTACCTACCTTTCTAACTACCTACCCACCCACCTAGCTACCTACCATGTCTGCCTATTTATCAATCCATTTTCTGAATACTCGAGTGTAGACTGTATATATCATGCTCCTTGAACACTTATTACTGCCATGTACATTTCCTAAGAACAAGGACATTCACTTATTGTAACCACCTTAAGTACAGTTATCAAGTTCAAGAAATTCAACATTGACATAAAGCTTAAAGTCTATATTACAATTTTTTCATACGTCCCAATAATGTCCCTTTGAGTCTTTCCTCCTCCCTTGCTAGATCCATTGAGGATCATATCTTACATTTAATTGCCATTGTCTCTTTAGTTGCACTTTTTTTTTTTTTTTAAATTCTGGGTATATATACATAATATAAACTTTCCCATCATAACCACTCTCAAGCATATCATTCAGTGGAATTAATCACATCCACAATATTGTGGTACACTCACCACTTTCCATTACTCAAATTTCCCCATCTCCCCCAAAAGAAACCCTAACCATTATGCATTAATCCCCATCTTCCCTGCCCCCTGCCTCTGGAAACCTGTACTCTAAGATTTGTCTCTCTGAGTTTGTAAATTCTATATTTTCTTTGTATTTACAGTGGGGCTTAAACATAACATCCTAAATCTGTCACAATCATTTGCTTTGGTTCCAACTTCAACAGTATATACATCCTAAAGCTGCAACAATATCTTTTCCTTTGATACCAATTTAACTTCAATGGTATACACAAATTATGTTCCTTTACCCATCTGTCCCACCACCTTTATGTAGTTCTCATCATAAATTACATGTTTATACATTCTAAGTCCAAAACCACTGATTTGTCATTATGTTTTATGCATTTGCCTTTCAGACCCGTGGAAAGTAAAAAGTAAAGTTACAAACCAAAAACACAATAGTACTGGCATTTATATTTACCCATGTTGTTACTCTCTGTGGAGATGTTTATACCTTCTTGAGGTTTCGATATATTATCTATTATCCTTTCCTTTCAACCTGCAGAACTTTCTTTAGCATCTCTTGTAGGACTGGTCTAGCAGTGATGAAATTCCTCAGCTTTTGTTTATCTGAGACTGTCTTAATCTCTCATTTCTGAAGACAGTTTCGCCAAGTATAAAATTCTTTTTTTTTTTTTAACTTTATTTTGTACATTTAATAATTAAAAACATAAGCAATTAAAAACTAAAGAGTAAACACAGATGAATAAATATATACATTTCTCAATTAAATGTAATGGATACATGTAAATTTTTTTGGTGTTTCCTTTTTTGTTTGTTTGTTTTTTTTGTGAATCAAACAATATATTACACAATATATTTGGTTCATAGTAATGCATTCATACAGTATTTGTCCTTTTGTGTCTGGCTTACTTCACCAACATAATGTCCTCCAGGTTCATCCATGTTGCCATATGCTTTATGACTTCATTTCTTCTTACAGCTGCATAATATTCCATCGTGTGAATAGACCACAGTTTGTTTATCCACTCGTCTCTTGATGAACACCTGGGTTGTTTCCAACTTTTGGCAATGGTGAATAATGTTGCTGTGAACATCGGTGTGCAGATGTCTGTTCGTGTCACTGCTCTCAGTTCTTCTGGGTATATACCCAGTAGTGGTATTGCAGGGTCACATGGCAAGTCTATATTCAACTTCTTTAGGAACTGCCAAACAGTCCTCCATAGTGGTTGTACCATCCTGCATTCCCACCAACAGTGAAGAAGTGTTCTTATCTCTCCACATCCTCTACAACACTTGTAGTTCTCTGTCTTTTTAATAGCAGCTATTCTGATAGGTGTGAAATGATATCTCATTGTAGTTTTGATTTGCATTACTCTAATCATGAGTGATGTTGAGTATTTCTTC
Organism: Tolypeutes matacus; assembly: GCA_026826555.1. Taxonomy (NCBI): domain Eukaryota; kingdom Metazoa; phylum Chordata; class Mammalia; order Cingulata; family Chlamyphoridae; genus Tolypeutes; species Tolypeutes matacus. The sequence goes on from JAKSZT010053887.1 coordinate 30,545,711, forward strand.
ATGTGTTTTTTTGCCATTTGTATTTCCTCTTTGGAGAAATGTCTATTCAAGTCTTTTGCCCATTTTTTAATTGAGTCATTTGTCTTTTTATTGTTGAGTTGTAACATCTCTTTATTTATCTTGGATATTAAACCCTTATCAGATATGTGATTTCCAAATATTTTTTCCCATTGAGTTGGCTGTCTTTTCACCCTTCTGACAAAGTCCTGTGAGGTACAAAAGTGTTTAATTTTGAGTAGGTCCCATTTCTCTACTTTTTCTTTTGTTGCACGTGCTTTGGGTATAAGGTCCAAGAAACCACCACCTACTACAAGGTCTTGAAGATGTTTCCCTACATTTTCTTCTAGTAGTTTTATGGTCCTGGCTTTTATATTTAGATCTTTGATCCATTTTGAGTTGATTCTTATATAGGGGGTGAGATAGGGGTCCTCTTTCATTCTTTTGGTTATAGATATCCAGTTCTCCCAACACCATTGTTGAAGAGACTGTTTTTTTCCCATCAGTGCGGGCTTGGTAGGTTTGTCAAAAACCAGTTGACTATATAGGTAAGGGTATCTCTCAGGATTCTCAATTCTATTCCACTGATCGATATGTCTATCTTTATGCCAGTACCATGCTGTTTTGACCACTGTAGCTTTGTAATATGTTTCAAGGACAGGCAGTGAAATTCCTCCCACATCGCTCTTCTTTTTTAGAATGCTTTTGGCTATTCGGGTGCACTTACCCTTCCAGAAGAATTTGGTAATTACCTTCTTTAATTCTGTAAAGTAAGTTGTTGGGATTTTGATTGGTATTGCATTGAATTTATAAATCGGTTTGGGCAAGATTGACATCTTCACGATATTTATTCTTCCAATCCATGAACATGAAAAGTCTTTCCATTTGTTTAGGTCTTTTTAAATTTCTTTTTGCGTTGTTTTGTAGTTTTCTGCATATAGGTCCTGTACTTCTTTGGTTAAATTAACTCCTAGGTATTTGAGTCTTTTTGTTGCTATTGAAAATGGAATTTTCTTCCTGATTTCCTCCTCAGATTGTTCAGTACTAGTGTACAAAAACATTACTGATTTTTGCGTGTTGATCTTGTATCCTGCCACTTTGCTGAACTCATTTATTAGTTCAAGTAGCTTTGTTGTGGATACTTCAGGATTTTCTAAATACAGGATCATGTCAACCACAAACAGTGAGAGTTTTACTTCCTCTTTTCCTATTTGGACACCTTTAATTTTTTTGTCTTGTCTAATTGCCCTAGCTAGAACTTCTAGTACAATGTTGAATAACAATGATGGCAGTGGGCATCCTTGTCTTGTTCCTGATCTTAGAGGGAAAGCTTTCAACCTTTCCCCATTGAGTATGATGTTGGCTGTGGGTTTTTCATATATGCCTTTTATCATATTGAGGAATTTTCCTTTTATTCCTATCTTTTGCCGTATTTTTATCAAAAAAGGATGTTGGATTTTGTTGAATGCCTTTTCTGCATCTATTGAGATGATCATGTGGTTTTTTCCCTTCAATTTTTTAATGTGGTGTATTACATTGATTGATTTTCTTATGTTGAACCAGCCTTGCATACCAGGAATAAATCCCACTTGGTCACGATGTATAAGTCTTTTGATATGCTGTTGGATTCGATTTGCAAGTATTTTGTTGAGAATTTTTGCAACTATGTTCATTAGAGAGATTGGTCTGTAATTTCTTTTCTTGTGGAATCTTTATCTGGCTTTGGTATTAGGATGATGTTTGCTTCATAAAATGTGTTGGGTAATTTTCCCTCCTCTTCAACTTTTTGGAAGAGTTTAAACAGGATTGGTATTAATTCGTTTTGAAATGCTTGGTAGAATTCACTTGTGAAGCCATCTGGACATGGACTTTTCTTTGCTGGGAGATTTTTGATGACAGATTCAATCTCCTTAATTGTGATTGGTTTGTTAAGTTCTTGTATTTCTTGTAGTGTCAGTGTGGGTTGGTTGTGCATTTCTAGAAATTTGTCCATTTCATCCAGGTTGTCTAGTTTGTTGGCATATAGTTTCTCATAATATCCTCTTATGATTCTTTTTATTTCTGTGAGGTCATTTGTAATTCCCCCCCTTTCATTTCTGATTGTATTTATTTGCATCGTCTCTCTTTTTTTCTTTGTTAGTCTAGCGAGGGGTTTGTCAATTTTACTGATCTTCTCAAAGAACCAGCTTTTGGTTTTGTTGATTTTCACTCTTGTTTTTCTGTTCTCATTTTCATTTATTTCTGCTCTAATCTTTATTATTTCTTTCCTTCTGCTTGCTTTGGGATTGGTTTGCTGTTCTTTTTCTAGTTTCTCAAGTTGTTCAGTTAAATCTTTGAGTTTAGCTCTTTCTTGTTTTTTAGTATAGGCATTTAAGGCTACAAATTTCCCTCTCAAGACTGCCTTCGCTGTATCCCATAAGTTTTGATACGTTGTGTTCTCATTTTAATTTGTCTCAATATATTTACTGATTTCACTTGCAATTTCTTCTTTGACCCACCGAATATTTAGGAGTGTGTCGTTCAGTCTCCACACATTTGCAAATTTCCTTTTTTCCTGTCTGTTATTGATTTCCAGTTTCATTCCATTATGATCTGAGAAGGTGCTTTGTATAATTTCAATCTTTTTATATTTATTGAGAGCTGTATTGTGACCTAACATGTGGTCTATCCTGGAGAAAGATCCATGGGCACTTGAGAAGAATGTATAACCTGCTGAGTTTGGATGCTGTGTTCTGTATATGTCTGTTAGGCCTAACTTGTTTATCATATTGTTCAAGTTCTCTGTTTCCTTGTTGATCTTCTGTCTAGTTGTTCTATCTAATGATGTGAGAGGAGTGTTGAAGTCTCCGACGATTATTATAGAAATGTCTATTTCTCCCTTCAGTTTTGCCAGAGTTTGTCTCATATAGTTTGGGGCAACCTGGTTAGGTGCGTAGATATTTATGACTGTTATATCTTCCTGGAGGATCGTCCCTTTTATTAATATATAATGGCCTTCTGCATCTCTTATCACCTTTTTTTGTATTTAAAGTCTGTTTTGTCTGATGTTAGTATAGCTACCCCTGCTCTTTTTGTTTGCTATTCGCGTGGAGTATCTTTTTCCAACCTTTTACTTTCAGCCGGTTTGTATCCCTGGGTCTGAGGTGAGTTTCTTGTAAGCAGCATATGGATGACTCATGTTTTTTTATCCATTCTGTCAGCCTGTATCTTTTGACTGAGGAATTTAATCCATTCACATTCAATGATATTACTGAAAATGCACTATTTATTTCCTTCATTTTATTCTTTGGTTTTCATAGGTCATCTTGTTTTTGTTTCTCTTTTTACTCTTTTGGTTATCCTTTCTGCTTTTCTTTCTTCTAAACTCTCCTCCAAGCCTCTCTCTCCTGTCTTTTTCTTTCAGGTTCTAAGGCTTCCTTTAATATTTCCTGCAAAGGTGGATTCTTTTTTGCAAACTCTCTTAGTTTCTGTTTGTTTGTGAATACTTTATATTCACCTTCATATTTGAAGGACAGTTTTGCTGGGTAAAGAATTCTCGGCTGGCAGTTTTTCTCTTTCAGTTTCCTAATTGTATCATACCACTGTCTTCTCGCCTCCATGGTTTTTGAAGAGAAATCTGCACTAAATCTTACTGGACTTCCTTTGTATGTGATCGTTTGCTTCTCTCTTGCTGATCTGAGAATTTTCTCTTTATCTTTTACATTTGACATTCTGAATAATATGTGTCTTGGCGTAGGTCTATTTGGATTTATTCTCATTGGTGTACGGTGTGCTTCTTAGACATGTAAGTTCATTTCTTTCATTAGAGTTGGGAAATTTTCAGCTATTATTTCCACAAATACTCTTTCTGCCCATTTTCCTTTCTCTTCTCCTTCTGGATCTCCCATGACACGTATGTTCTTGCGTTTTGTGTTGTCATTCAACTCTCTGAGCCCCTGCTCCATTTTTTCCATTCTTTTCTCTCTGTTCATTTCTCTCTTCAATTTTAGCTGCTCTGTCTTCAGTATCACTTATTCTTTCTTCTATCATTTCGAGCCTGCTCTTTATGCTCAAATGTATTTTTGACTTCACCTATTGTGTCTTTCATTCCCATGAACTCCGTTACTTTTCTGTTCATGATTTCAAATTCTTATTTACATTCCCGCAATGACTTCTTGATGTCATTGATCTCTTTAACTATATTCTCTTTCATCTCATTAATTTGATTTTGGAAATGTGTGCTCATCTCACTGATTAGTTCTCTCAAATTCTGCATCTCTTCTGGGACTTTGCTGTATTCCTTTTCTTGGGCCATGTCTTCTATTTTCTTAGTATGGCCCGTAATTTTTTGCTGGTGCTTAGGCATCTGGTTAGGTTGTATTTTACTTAGATGCTCTATCTCTTTCTTTTTTATAGGGTTTTAGTGGCAGGAGGCTGTGAGTTACCACAGCTCTTTGATTTTTGGCTCAACCTTGATTGTTAGGATTGTTCTGCTGGGTGCTCAAAACTGGGCACTGGACTCAGTAATTGGTTGTAAAGTTGTTTCCTAGGGCCTCGGACAGGGGGCTATAGAGGCTAGCAAAAGCCTCTCCTTCTTATTAATTTTCTTATGTGTACTTCCTTGGTCTGCCAGGAGATGGCGCTTGTTGGCAGCGCTCAATTCAATGCCTGGTCGGAGCGTATTTGTTGTGACACGACCAGATCAATGTGATAGAGCTTCCTGTCTGGGGGCTAAGAGCCTTGTAATTCAAACTTTTTGAGACCGTTCTCCAGACTTCTCTGGTAGCACCCCTCTTTTCCCAGCTAGGAAATATTTTCACTCCCTTCTGAATCCTCAACAATCAGTCCCTGTTAGTAGAGGAGGAGATTGGGAATTTGTATATCTTTAACCACTTGCAGGCTCCAAGGCAAACAATTGCGCAGCCCCACTCGGCCTGGAAGGGCTCTCGGGACAGGGCAGACCAAACCTTCGAGTCAAAAGTAGGGTCAGCCCCAGGCTTTCTCTCCCCTCTCCTGTGGAGTCCTCAACAATTAGTCCAGGCTAGAAGAGAGGGAGGTTGCAAGGGTCAGATTTCTCCAGTCTTTCCTAGGCTCCCAGGGCAAACTGCCATGTAGAAGGGTCCGTGGGGCTCCGCAGCCCAAGTTTCAGGTCAGAACCTGAGTCAGCCTAAGGCTGTGTCCCTCTCTCTACCCTTTCCGGAAGTGGTAGATCCCTGGAGCCCCCTTTGTGGTCGCAGGCCCAGTGGCCCAAGAATTCTAAAGAGTATGGGAGAGAGTGACGGCAGCAGCAGAAGCTGCTAGTTCCAACTCACGGTTCTGTCGTCACGATTTCCCTCTTTTGTCCCTCTCTCCTCTTGGTGGTGTGCAGCCTTCACATGCTGTCCTAAACCCTAGAAGATCTCTTTCGGGGCTGTTTCAGCCTATCCTCTAGCTATTTTTCTGGAGAAGAGATTCCCATGTCTTACTAGTCTGCCATCTTCCTGGAAGTCTTGTGTCTAGGACAATTTTTAAAATTTCTTTGCCTGCTATGTCCAAGTCTGGTCAACCTCATTAATGGATTCTAATGCTTTAATATTTTCCATTGCCTGGGCTATCACTTCCTGTTTCTTTGTATGATTTGTAATCTTTTGTTAAGAGTTGGACATTTTGATATGTTAATGTGTTATTGCTGGAAGTTGACTGTGAACATGTTTCTTAAGCTTGTATCCAGCTAGTGTTATGACAGAGCCTTTCTTGAATATTGGGAGGTAACAAAAAAAAAAAAAAAAGGAAAAAAAAAGTCAACATCTTTCCCAGTCCTTGCAGATTGACTGGTACAGGTGGTCTCCTTCAGGGCTTATCCATACAATGAGATTAGAGAATAGCTCTAGTCCAAAGCATAGGGGCCTCCCTGAATCTTAATGCATATGCATCTTGTCTTGGGCATGCATATGTGGCCCTAAGAATACTCCCATTTACATTGATACAAATGTCTCCTCTTCCCTAGGAAACTCTTTCCTCACAGTCCCAGGCACTGTATGCCCTACAGAGTACAATTCCTTGCCCCAGGCAGTATGTCTTGACTGCTGTCTCATTACATTCTATAGTAGAGCTCTGTGAGCCACCTTCTACATGCAGGGCAAATTCTGGGATAGCAAGTTCCTCAGGCACCCATTAGACAGTTTGGGCAAGACATACATGGTCCCATTATGTACAGAAGGGCTACCTTTCTCCCTCCAGTACTGGGAAAAGGGATCTATGCTGTGAGTGTAGACTGGCTCTGTGCTGAGCTGGTGAGTGGTGAGGAAGGGGACAGCCAGGGCACTATGATATCCTACCACTTTTAATTAGCCTTTTCTTTATTTGTTGACTGCCTTATTATTACAATCCTTTAACTGTTTTCTGGAGCTTTGAGAAAGATGTTTTTCTGCCAGTTCTTGCTAGTTGTTCAAAGCTTCTGTGGTGTAACTGAGCCCTGAAGCATTTCACTCCACCATCTTGATTGGGATGAGGCAGCAGCTTTATTGTTAAAATAAACTGGAAACAACTCAGATGTCCTTTAGTGGGTGAATGGGTAGACAAATTATGGTGTATTCATGCCATGGAATACTATTCAGCCAGTAAAGTAACTGACTCTTTTGAGAACCCTCTGATCTTTACATCTAAGAAATAGTTTGGAGGCCTGTTTCTCTGCTCACACAGAGAATTCTCCACTATTAGTTCAATTTCCTTCCTCTGTTAATCAGTTATCTTAGACCTTTGCTGCCACCTTATCTCCTACATATATCACTAAATGTTTCTGTAATCTTGCTACCCCATTATCAACTTGGAATTCTTTTTTTTTTTTTTTTTTAAGATTTTATTTATTTATTCATTTATCCCCCCTTGCTGCTTGTGCTCGCCGGGCCAGCCAACCACGCCGTGCGGGCGGGCTTGCCCTCACCAGGAGGCCCCGGGAAGCGAACCCGGGGCCTCCCATATGGTAAACGGGAGCCCCACTGATTGAGCCACAGCCGCTTCCCTCAACTTGGAATTCTTAAGATGTTATTTATGACCGTCACGTGCAGAATAGCTGCCTGCTCCCCTGCATGTATACCCTAACCTTTTGTATGTGAAAAAGAGAATAAAAACGGTTTTGGGGATCAGCTCGAGAGAATAGCTTCTTCAGCTGTTCTACCCCTGACATCTTTCAACCTCCATGTTCAGAGTAATTTCATTGCACCATCGCAGGCTCTGCTGGACAGACACCCTCAAGACTTTGCAGGATGGATTCCTGCAAGTGGTGACCACCGACGTGAGTCGGACCAACAGTGCAATTGGTACGTCAATGGGATGAAATTGATCCAGATAATTCATCATCCCAACGTAAGGAACAGCAAAGCCCACTCGGGACATTTGCCCATGTGTCAAGAATTCAATCAGGGGTATTATCTATTTCATCATGGGTTCAGGACTCTCAAAAGAGCAAAAGGTTTTTGTTAAAATCATTCAGCAATTACTAAAGGCAGCTAACTGTATGGTAAAAGAAACTCAACTGTTCACTTTATTAGTTAGTCCGAAATTTCTGCCCCTGATTTTCCGACAAAGGAATGTTAGACTTAGAATTATGGAAGCAGGTAGGAAAAAACCTAAAAGAAAATATTAACAGGGAGAGAAAATTCCCGCCTCTGCTCTTATAACCTGGAGCCTAGTAAAAACAACTTTATGCCCGCTTTACACCCCTTCCCAGCCTACTGCTCCTCCAGAGGAGTCCCCACCCAAAAGTCCTATAGCTTTAGACAAAGAGGAAGCTCCCCTTCCTTCTCCCTCTCCACCTCCTTCCCCACGTCCTCTTAAGAAATCCACAATTCCTAAGAAAGAAGAAACTTTACTCCCGCTTCCTCCTCCTCCACCTTCAGTCTTCTTTGAAACTCAGACACCTTGCCCTGCTATGAAAGAATGTCTAAAAGAAGTCCTTGAGGCTGGAGAATGCCACACTTTACCAGTGGCTCTCCAAAATGGACAGCCACAACATGATTCACTTCCCTATTCTATATTTAAAGAATTGAGAAAAAGTATCAGTGACAACAGGTTTCATAATTCTTTCACTAGAGGTATTTTAGAGGCCATAGCCAACAGCTATCTTATGTGCCCCTGGTACTGGAAATCTTTGGTTAAAATGTTAGTCTCCCAGCCCAATTTAGTGTTTGTCAACTAAAATATCAAGAAGGCTGCACTTGATATTCAGCAGAAGTGCTGAATAAAGCCCTTATCAATGAAATTATGCTTGTAAGAAAACATTCTGCCAAAGAATTAACTAAGATAAAACATTCCAGCAGCTGGTCTGCAAACCCCTTACTGCCTATATGATAATGTGGCAGTGGGCTGGTGGGGGCTGATAAAATTACACCGCTGGAAGAGCAGGAGAACTTGGCAACAGAGTTTCTAGAAAAATTCTCAAAAGCAATAAAATCAAAGATATATGTTTCTATTGATGTATTGTAACTCATTTTGTGTTTGTCTGTTTGTTTAGTGTCAGTGTATATTTTGATACCTCTGGATGGTAATATTAAATTGATAAATGAAAATTATTAAAAGAGCTCTATTCAAATGGCCAAACATTAAATAAGCACTTATATTAACAAATAAATATGGATAATAACTTAAAATAATAAAAATAGTTTTAACCAAATTGAATTATTATTTTGACAAATTTGTTTAGTATTGATGGTAATTGTATGTTGTAAAAGGCTTGCTTGGAAACAGTTTCCAAAATCATTTTGGTAACTTATGTATAGAAGGTATATAGAATGTGTTCTTATTATTTAAAAAAAAAAAGAAAATAATTTTGTCCTAAGATAAAATGACTGGTTATTAAGAAAAGGTAAAAAGTGTGACAAAGCCTGAATGATCACAGAAAGTGCAGAAGGTGCATGAAAAAAGAATTTTTGTCGTCAAAGTCAAGTAGGATTTGATGGGTTTATCCATAAAGTTTTAAAAGCTTTGTTCTTTCTCAAAGTTTCTTAAATCATTGGTCTGTTTTAGTGGAAGTTTATAAAGAGTTTTTCTCCTGAATAATCAGTATACAGAGAAAAAAAAAAAAAAAGGTCTGTTTTATCAAAATAGCTTTTTGTACTTTAACCTTATTGTTTCCTTAGAGAAACAAGTCTTTTTTTTTTTTAAGAAACAAATCATCACTTTTAAAAAACAATGTTCAAACCTGCTTTCTCAAAGTCAAATCCTGAAAAGTAGCTTTTTATTTCAAACTATTGCAAAAGATTTGTTCTTTCACCTTGAAAAAGGTAAAGTAATAAAATAATTGCTTTTATTTTATTTTTTATTTATTTATTTTTTAAAGATTTTATTTATTTATTCATTTATCACCCCCTTGCTGCTTGTGCTCGCTGGGTCAGCTAACCACGCCGTGCGGGCGGGCTTGCCCTCACCAGGAGGCCCGGGAACCGAACCCTGGGCCTCCCATATGGCAAACGGGAGCCCTACTGATTGAGCCACAGCCGCTTCCCAAAATAATTGCTTTTATTTAATATGTTATAGTCTAAATGGAAAGTATTTGAAATTGTTCTAAAATTAAAAGGTATTCTTTAACCCTCTGTTAATTAAAGTTATATGAATAAAACGTTCATATAAATACTTAAAAAGTGTACAAAATTCCTAAAAATTTAACGATGTTTATGTGTCACAGAAACAACCTCTCTGCCTAAAAACCAAGAGGTGGATGCTTTAACTCATGTTTATTTAATTTATCCCACCTCTGCTAAAGAAGCAGCTCTATAGCTGCAGAAAGAAAGCAGCCATTAGGGGCTGCCCGGGGTAGTATATAACAATAAATTATAGTAAATTAAAATAACACCACTGCAGTATGCAACAGTCCCAAATATTGCTAATTTGTTGCAAAAAATTAATATCCAGTTATGTCACTTCACATTGTTTTGAAACTTGCTAAGGCTTTCTTTAGTATCTCCTTAAACAATTCAGGCCAGCCTGCAAACTGGCTTTCCTATAAGAAAGTCAACAATAAACTAAGTTTAAAGTCAACACTCTGAGTCACAGCCCCTAACAGCAGAACCAACGCAGGTATTAAGATTACAAGTTAAAGTGCTGCCCCTCAGCCCAAATAGAAAATAATAATTTGTTGTTGCCTATGCCTCAAGCTATACAAAATAGAGAAAATAAAGTAATTTTAATCATGCTATTAGCCTATATAACCTCACTGGTTAGAAATCTCAACCCATAAAAAATAAAAGTTTATTCACTGGATGTCTGCTAGTTAAAAGTCTTATTATTGCTTGTTGTTATATAATCTACATAGTTATGAATTTTATATATAAAATGCTTAAATACTAATCAAAACTTTAACAATACATTACATACTTAAGTAATTTGATAACTTGTAAATTACACATAAATATATATTATTAAATGTATATGTAAGTCACTTCTTTTGAGTTTAAACACTCCTAAAACCAAATGTATTAGGAAAAAATTTAGTGGGTATTATTCAAAACTAAAAGTGAAACATCATGCAAAAAACTTTGTTAATCAACAAACTAATGCCTTGCTAGTCAGCACTATTCATATTTCAAAAAAAATAATAAGAACTAGAAGAGTAATCACATCAGGGATGTTTTATAACAAATAAAAACAGATAAAGTGCATTCCAGAAAGTGTTGTGTTCCTTCCTGAGGAGGCTGGCCACTTCCTCAAGGGCTCACAAGTTGGCATCTATAATGTCAAGTTCATTAATCCTGAACACAATAAAAAAGATAGTCAGCCAATTAGAGTCCCACCCTAAGAAAAAGTGCTTTACACAAATGTTTTCAATCAAAACTCTAGTATCAGCTACTAATTCAAAACTTCCCAGCCAAAAGCTAGATGTTGGTGAGTTTATAAGTAAAACTGCTCTATTCATCTATCATTCTATAACTCTGTTCAATATTAATTTAATATTTTAATTGATTACGTTATTTTTTGTTTCTCACTCTAATTATCAGTATAAACTTATTAAACTAAATATACATATTAGCATTCCTCTTGTATCTATCCAGCACTCTAACTAAAAATAAGCCAGGTGTTCTCCCAGTTTAATGAGCATATAAATGTATGTATACATATTATAAAAGATCAAAATATAACAGTTAAACCCCTTTTTATAAACAATCCTTCACTTATTTTATATTCTTTCAATTATTAACAAAAGTTCACTAACTAAATATCAATAAAAGGTCCTACCACAAGAAACGCTTAATAGCCCCACCATTTGTCAATATTATGTCTTTCAGGCTTTACGCCCTACTCATTCTACCTTTCCACAAATATGTATTTATCATTACATGAATAATATCCTCACTGCAGTCCCCTCAGAAGCACTTTTAACACAACTCTATAAACATGTCCAAAATTCTCTTACTCAAACTAGTTTCCAAATAACCCCTAATAAAGTCCAATTAACTCAGCCTTAAAAATATTTAAAATATGTCATATCATCTAATACAATAAAACAAAAAAGGAGGAGTATGGATATCTCCCCTAGAAATACAATAGCCTTAGCACTATATACTTTAAATTTTTAAAATTGTGATAAAGACAGTCTCTCAGCAGTTGAAAAACATTTCTCCCCTCATCAGGAGAGTCATCAAACACAAGCCAAAATTTTGTATAAGGAAATGATAGGAGATAGATCTTGGAAGGGACCCTGTGACCTCATAATGTGGGGGAGAGGGTATGCTTGTGTGCTTACTCCAACAGGGCCCTGGTGGCTGCCAGCAAAAAATGTGAAGCTATACCATGAACTGGAAAGACCACCCATTCAACCCAATACCACACATGGAGAAGAGAGCGATGGAAGAACAAAAAAACTCCTGGACGCAATTATGCCATAACACTATCCAAACTCAGGGAGTAACTTGGGGAAATCTTAAACAATTAAACCTAAAAAATTCGTTAGTACACTTACTATTTTCATTATTTCAGCCATTATCATAGCTGCCGCTGCCACCACTATGGCAGCCACCTTAACAGTATCTATCCAAACTGCTCATGTTGTTAATCAATTTATGACCAATGTTACCAACAAACTTATGATTCAGACTCATATTGATAATAATATTCTTACCAAACTTGATGCTTTAGAATCTTCTATCCTCTGGATAGATGAAAACCAACAAGCTCGGCTTATCAAACAAGATTTGCATTGTGATTGGGAACATATAAAAATTAGTGTCACTCCTTTGCCTTGGAATAGCTACCAACTTTCTTGGGAACAAGTTAAAACTCACCTTCAAGGAGCCTTCTCCTCCCATTTACAGGGAGAAGTACTGGCTCTCCAGCAATGCCTAGAACATCAACTATCTCTAATGCAACTTCTTGCTCTACAAAAAGTGCTTCAAACACTTAATGATGATTTACAGTGGTTAAATCCCTCAAATTGGTTTCATGGCCTAAACATACAAATCTGGATAATATCTCTCATCGGAAAAATCATGCTTCTTGTTTTATTGTTAATTCTTAGTTTAATCTGCCAAGCCCTTTCTCGAGCTCATCACTGACCTTCACTCCCCCCTACGGAGGTAGGACACTGACCGTCACTCCTCCCAAGGGAGGTCTCCTGCCACTATGGCTATTTTGTTTCCCACACACAGCTCAGTTAGAACCCAGATAGCAGGCAGCGACCTGGCCTTGCTATTACTATCAAAATCTGTCTCCCATCTGTTTACTTTGAACTATCAGGAAGGGGGCAGTTTTTATAAAGGACTGTGTCAGGATACTTTTCCCTCTTCTTTTTCTTGTTGTTTAAACAGAAAAGGGAACGAAGGTGGCTCAAGCAGTTGGGTGCCCAGTCTCCCACATGGGAGGTCCTGGGTTCAGTTCCCGGTGCCTCCTAAAGAAGACGAGCAAGACAGTAAGCTGACATGATGGGCTGGAGCGGCAAGCTGATGCAACGGGATGACAAAATGAAGAGACACAACAAGTAGGGAGTGGAGGTGGCTCAAGCGATTGGGCACCTCCCTCCCACATTGAAGGTTCCGGGTTTGGTTCCTGGTGCCTCCTAAAAAGAAAATGAGCACACAACAAACAGGCACAGAGAGCAGACAGTGAGCACAAACAATGGCGTGTGGGGGAGTATAAATAAATAAAATAAATCTTTTTAAAAAAGTATTCAAAAGTACCTTTAGGAAGCCAAAGTGGCTCAAGTGGTTGGGCTCCCGTTTATGGGAGGCCCAGGTTTGATTCCCAGGGCCTCCTGGTGAAGGTAAGCTGGCCCACGCAGTGCAGTGAGCTGATAGCATGGTAAGCTGACACAACAAAGGGAGACAAGCAGACACAGAAAAAGGCACAGCAAATGGACACAGCAAGCACAAGCAGCAAGGGGAGGATAAATAAATAAATAAAATAAATCTTTAAAAAAAAGTACCTTTATATTTCTGATACTGAATCAACAATTACATCTATGCTTACGTGTGCTCTCTCTGGTGAAAAGAGAAAGAATGATAAAAGTATGCAAAAATTTTGCAAAGTACATGTATTTATGAATTATAAGCTTAATAAAAATGTTTATGGTTCTGATTCCTATATTGTGGATTCTTTCAGTATGTGATTAAAAAAAAAAAAACCGCAACTATTTCGTGTGAAATGATTACCAAGTAGATGGTTTTATACACATTTTGAGATTGAGTGAGTCAGACCACATTTTGAAAATAGCTGACATTTTAGGATCAGGATAAAGAACAAAATCAGAACTGAATTGTGTAATCAAAGACACTGTAAGGAAATACATTCTTACTTTTGTCTCTGCTGATCAATCCAGAATTTACAGCTCCTCCTGACAAAGTCACAGCCCATTCCTCGGCCCCAGTCTAACTTCTCGGCCATGCTGTAATTAGCTTTATACCAGCTGTGGAAATAATTCAAATAAAGCAATTTTTAATACTATCATTTTTAAAACGACCTTACCATACCAATTACAAATCTCAACAATGAGCAAACTAGGACCTTACAAGGACTTTCATGACCATCACCACAGACGAGCATTTCCAAAGCCCTGTTGCACAAGGATCACTGTAGCAGGGATTGGGTCACTTCATCTATGATCAGTGTACTCATATTCAGGGGGAAAAAAAAAAAGCCACATTTCAATCGCAATTCCAAAGATGACAGAAACCACAGAGTAGAAAGTGCTTAAAGTGTGATGCAAGGGAAATAAGGACCAAAGAAACAGAAAAGGAATGAGAGAAAAAGAGACAGGAGTAAATTTAAGAAGAAGTAGTGGAATTACTAGTGAGCTAAACTTTTCCTAAACTGATTAGTTGGCCCTAGTTTCTTGCTTCTCTGGCCTTGAATTTGTGACATTCTGTCAAATCCAGTCCTTGTTTGTGACTAAATACTTTTAAAATGCTGTAATTTCAGAAAGCAAAGAGGCTTGATTTAGTTTATTGACAAATCTGATCAAAGGTAATGAACTTATTTTTATTAGTTCTTTTTCTTTATTCTTCACAAAAGATTAGTTTGCAAAAGTTGTTAAATTATACAAAATAGTCTCTTATCTGCCTGTATTATATCTTGACCCTTTAGCACTACCAAAACAGTAGATAAAAACATAGGCTCAAAGGCTGACAGAATGGCAAGACACATCTCCTCCACTCTACCTTTCCACAACTGCTGCAATTCCAAATGCCTGTAAGTTCTGCAGCTACAATGTATTACATTTTAGCTAACCTGGTATTATAAGATCTACAGCTCAATTTAACAATTTGATCAGACAAAAGATGTGCCTCTAACCTTGTGTACTAGCAATTATTTTAGTAGTGCCTAGGTTAGGAAGTTCTTTTCCCTATGGATAAAATGTAAAGTAATTAAATATCATTGCTAGTACAAATTGATTAATGTAGCGCACACGATCAGAGGTGTGTTACTCAATCACCAGAAAGGCACTCCAGCTACATTTCTTGAGATCTTAACACCTTTTTCTTTGCAGCTCTTCCCATACTGTATCAGCCAATAGTTATTTATTAAGTACTTGTTATATGCTAGGCAATTTGCTAATTGCTAAGGGGACAAACAGTTTCTGCCCTAATGAAGCTTTTACTCTAATGGGGAATTCCGACAGATATTAAAATAAAAAATCGCAAATGTGATGAATGCTACAAAGAAGTATGACTTGCTAATAGGAGCAACTTGACAGGGAAACTGAAATTGGTCTGGTATATAAGCAATGGCCTAAACCCAGACGCATAAGCAGAAATTAACTGAAGGGGCAGTAGAGAATGAGAAGCAGGAGGGTTTCTTAGTGGCATTAGTGCATTGTGAAATCAACTTAGTAGGTCATCATTTTTTCTCTTTCTTTTTCAATAGATAGAATAAAATAGATTTTTCTCTAATCAATAGAATATTTGAGAAAGACTCAATGCATGGTCCTCTATCATATTGATCTGGTCTGTATTGCTGTGAACACACTCTGACCAGGCTTTGAACTGAGAGGGATGTTGAAGAGCGCCATCTGCTGGCCAGCAAAGGAAATGAGCATGAACAAACTAAAAGTAAACGAGAGGCTTTTTCTAGCCTTTAAAGCCCCATTCCCCAAGGACCTTCAACATGGGTCCAGGACTCAGTCTTGAGCAACTAACAGGGACAATCCTAAAGACCCAGCACAGGTTGAACCAAGAATCAAAGAACAGCAGTAACACAGCCGCCCGTCATTAATTCCCTATGAAAGAGAGAGAAACTGGGCATCTGAATAAATTCACCATCATAATCAGATGCTAGACATCAGCAAAAAATTACAAGCCATACTAAGAACATGGAAGAAATGGCCTGAGTAAAGGAATATATCAAAGACCCAGATGACGCACAGGATTTTTATTTATTTATTTATTTACTTTACCCATTTTAACCGCCCCCTTCCCCATTTTCTGTTTTGTGTCCATTCGCTGGGCAATTCTCTGTGCCTGTTTCCTGCCATCTCTTCTCATCCTCCTCCTCCAGTCTTCACCAGGATTAGATCCTGGAGACCTCCGGTGTAGGAGAGAGGTGTTCTGCCACCTGCGCCACCTCAGTTCCTGGTTTTCGGAGCTTTCGGAGCATCTCGTCTTGTCTCTCCCCTGCTTCTCTCTCCTGTTACATCATCATCTTGCTGCATGGCTCCCGGGGCCTGGTGGCTCACTGGCACACAGAGCCTGGCAGCCCATGCGCCTTCTGTGTATGTGTGTATATATATATATATATACTGGGAGGTCCCAGGGATTGAACCCAGGTCCCTCCATATGGCAGACAGACGCCCAACCATTTGAGCCACATCCGCTCTGGGGCACAGGATTCGAGACAACTAATTAACAAGATTCATACAAATGTCCAAAATCAAATTAAAGAGTTGAAAGACAATAAGGCTAACAAGACAAAGGACATCAAGAAGACACTGAGAGACACAAAGAAGACTTTGAAAACCTGAATAGAAAAATAAGAGAGCTCATGGGAACGAAAAACACTATAAGAGAGATCAAAAGCACATTAGAGGGAGGCGGATGGGCTCAAGCAATTGGGTTCCCGTCTACCATATAGGAGGTCCAGGGTTTGATTCCCGGGGCCTCCTGGTGAAGGCAAGCTGGCCCACATGTAGAGCTGGCCCGCGTGGAGAGCTGACCCACGTGGAGAGCTGGCCCACATGGAGTGCTGGCCCATGCAGGAGTGCTGGCCCGCGCAGGAGAGCTGGCCCGAGCTGAGTGCTGGTCCAAGCAGAGAGCTGGTGCAGCAAGATGATACAACAAAAAGACAGAGGAGAGACAATAAGAAATGCAGCAGACCAGGGAGCTGAGGTGGCGCAAGAGATTGAGCGCCTCTCTCCTGCTCCAGAAAGTCCCAGGATCGGTTCCCAGTGCTGCCTAAGGAGATGACAAGCAGACCCAGAAGAATACACAGCAAATGGACACAGAGAACAGATAGCAAGCGCAAAAACAACAAGGGGGTGGGGAGAAATAAATAAATAAATCTTAAAAAAAAAAAAATTAGAGGCATACAATAGCAGACTCGAAATTATATAAGAAAGAATAAGTGATATTGAAGACAGAACAACTGAAATTGAACACAGAGAAAAAATGGAAAAAATTGAGCAGGAGCTCAGGGAGTTGAATGACAACACAAAATGCAACAACATATGTGTCATGGGAGTTCCAGAAGGAGAAGAAAAGCAAAAAGGGGCAGAAAGTGTAATTGAGGAAATAATGGATGAAAATTTCCCAACTTTCATGAAAGAAATGAACTTACATGTCCAAGAAGCGCAGTGTACACCAATCATATTAAATGCAAATAAACCTACTCTAAGACACATGCTACTTTAGAACGTCAAATGTTAAAGATAAAGAGAAAATTCTGAGAGTAGCAAGGGAGAAGCAAACCACCACACACAAGAGACATTAAATAGAACAACTAGACAGAAGATCAATAAGGAAACAGAGAACTTGGACAATATGATAAATGAACTTCCAAACAAACATATACAAAATGTTGCATCCCAAACAGTAGGTTATACATTCTTCTCAGGTGCTCATATCTTTCTCCAGGACAGACCAAATATTATGTCCCAAGGCATGCCTCAATAATGTGCAAAGATTGAAATAAAGTACCTTCTCAGATCATAATGGAATGAAACTGGAAATCAATAATAAATGGGAAAGGGGAATATTCGCAAATGTGTAAAGGCTGAACACACTCTTAAACAATCAGAGGGTCAAAGAAGAAATTGTAGTGAAATCAATAAATATATTGAGATGAATGAGAAGAACACAACTTATCAAAACTTATAGGATACAATGGGCCAGTGCTGAGAAGGAAATTTATAGCTCTCAATGCCTACATTAAAAAGAATGGAGGGAAACGGATGTGGCTCAAGTGATTGGGCTCCCATCTACTATAGAGGAGGTCCAGGGTTCGATTCTGGGGGCTTCCTGGTGAAAGGCAAGCTGGCCTGCATGGTGAGCTGGCCCAAGTGGAGAGCTGGCCCATGTGGACTGCTGGCATGTGTGGAATGCTGGCCTGCACAGGAATGCTGGACCATGCAGCAGTGCTGGTCCTCACAGAATGCAGGCCGAAGCAGAGAGCTGGCACAGAAAGATGACAAAAAGAGACACCGAGAAGAGACAATAAGAGACCACAGCAGAACAGGGAGTTCAGGTGGCGCAAGAGATTGAGTGCCTCTCTCCCACTCTGGAAGGTCCCAGGATCGGTTCCGAGTGCCGCCTAAAGAGAAGACAAGCAGACACAGAAGAACACACAGAGAGCAGACAGCAAGTGCAAAAACAATGGGGGGGATATAAATAAATAAATAAATAAGAGAGCAGACGTGGCTCAAGTAGTTGGGCACCTGCCTGCCACATGGGAGGTCCCAGGTTCAGTTCCTGGTGATTCCTGAGGAAACAAAAACAAACAACAAGACAAATGATAAAACCAACTCAGGGAAGCCGATGTGAGCTTATGGTTGAGCACTGGCTTCTAACATACGATGTCTGGGGTCAATCCCTGGCCCCTGCTACCTCAAAAAAAAAAAAAAAAAGAAAGAAAGAAAATGAGAGCAAATGTGGCTCAAGCAGTTAAGTGCCTGCCTCCCACATGGGAGGTCCCAGGTTCGGTTCAGTTGTCTCCTAAAGAAGAAAAACAAACAAGTAGACAATGAGCAAAAACAACATACAGACAAGGAGCAAAACGAACAAGCAAAACAACAAGCAGGCAAAGAGCAAAAAACAAAACAAGCAGAGAGTATATGTGGCTCAAACAGTTGAGCACATAGGAGGTCCTAGATTCCAGTTGCCTCCTATAGAAAAAACAGACAATGAGCAAACAATGAGCAAAGAACAACAACAATGAACAGTCAACAAGCAGATAACGAAGCAAAAACAACAGCAAACAATGAGCACAAGCAATGAGCAAACAAACAGACAAGGGAGCCATCTCAGGGAGGGAAAATTTTAAAAATTTAAAAAAAGAAGAAAGACCTAAAATCAAAGATCAAAGATCTAACTGAACAACTGGAGAAATAAAAACAAACAAACGAACAAACAAACAAAAACCCAGCAAACCATTCCCAAAGCAAGCAGAAAGAAAGAAATATTAAAGATTAGAGCAGAATTAATGAAATTGAGAACACAAAAACAATAGAGAAAATCAACAAAATCAAAAGCTGGTTCTATGAAAAGATCAATAAAATTGACAAACCCCTGTCTAGACAAAGAAAAAAAAAGAGAGAAGATGCAAATAAATAAAATCAGAAATGAAAAGGGAGAAGTTATGACTGACTCCACAGAAATACAAAGGATCATAAGAGGATACTATGAGAAACTGTATGGCAACAAACTAGACAACTTATATGAAATGGACAATTTATTAGAAACAACCTACACTGAAACTAAAAAAATACAAGAAATTAAACCAATCAATCAAAAGTAGAGAGATTGAACCAGTCATCAAAAATCTCCCAATAGAAGATGGCGACAGACTAATAGGCAAAGCTGTATGCACTCACAAACACAATGGAGAAAGAGCCAAAGCTGTCCAAGTGACCTGCTTTGGGGGTCAGAGACCAGGACAGTGCTAGACAACTCCCAGGAGGGTGAGAGACAGAGAGATGAAGAAGGCAAAACAACAAATGTGAGTTATCAAGCCCCTGTGGTGGCAGGAAGGGCTCCCCTCCCCCACCCCCAAGATATTAAGCTGGGGTAAAACCCCTGGCTCACTGCAGCCGACTGAGAGGGAAACAGATATCTTTCTCCCTGTTAGCTGTTTCAAAGGAAAAGAGAGAGGAGGTTAGGGTGCTTTTCTTTATTGAATTTGGCCAGCAGAGCCCACTTTGAACCTCCCATCCAGAGATTCAACACAGGAACACAAACAGCTGAGACTGAAACACTTCCATGGAAAGCTGTGCTGACTAGCAACATCTGCTGGCCTATCTGGAAACTGAATATACAAAAACTTCGCATGCTCTGTATCCAACCCCTGGGAAAAATCTGTGCCCCACTAGTGAGTCCCTGGACCAATTTTGAAAACTTAAGCTGGGTAATTTTAAAGACTGAGAATAAGTTGAACCAAATAGCAAAGAAGATCTGTGGGAAAAAAACAACAACAATGGGCCAGAGAGAGAAAGTAGCCATCAGAATAAATTCACCAACATATTGAGATGCCTAGAAATCAGCAAAAAATTACAAGCCATACTCAGTGATAATCACATAACTCTCCTAAATCACTTTAAAGAATTTATAGAAAATCTGACTTAAGAAATAAAGGATATTAAAAAGACACTGGGAGGGCACAAAGACAATTTGAAACCCTTCAAAGAAAAGTAACAGGCCTTTTGGGAATAAAAGACATGATGGATGAGATTAATTAGAGGCACATAAGAGCAGATTTGAATTGCCTGAAGACAGAAATACTGATTTCGAAGACAGAACATCTAACCTGGAAAAGACAGAACAGAAAGAGGAGAGAATGCAAAAAAAAAAAAAAAAAAAAAAAAAAAGGAACAGAGTCTCAGGGAATTTTCGAAGACAGAACATCTGAACTAGTAAAAAATAGGAGAAAAGAAAGAGAAGAGCATGGAAAAAAAGGAATAGTCTCAGGGAATTGAATGACAACATGAAATGCACAAACATTCGTGTTATCAGTGTCCCAGAAGGAGAAGAGAATGGAAAAGGGGTAGAAAGAACATTTGAGGAAATAATGAACGAAAACTTCCCACCCTTATGAAGGACATAAATATCAATATCTAAACAGAATAAATCTGATTAGACCTTGTATTAGTCAGGGTTCTCTCAGGAAACAGAATCAACAGGAGATATTTGTCAATAATATGAGATTTTATAAGAGTCTCTCACACAACCGTGGGGATGCACAAGTCCAGGTGCCGCAGGCAGGCTGCAAACCAGGGGCTCTGATGAAAGTCCAATGAAAAATCCTTGACGAGTTTCTGGGAGAAGTTGGCTGTCCACAGATGAGCTGGGAAATTCTCCCTGAATGTTGAAATCACTTCCCCTTTTAAGGCATTCGACTGATTGGATAAAAGTGTCACCCATTGCTGATGCAATCTCCCTGATTGATTCAGATGTAATCAGCCATCCATGCAGTAAACTCACTGGTGATCGAAGTCCATAGATGCTCTTGTATTACAATTAGCCCAGTGCTTGCTGGACCTAATACCTGGACACAATTACCTGACTGAGTTGACACATTAGCCTAACCATCACAGTCTACCCCTTGTCAACTTGACAACCATACACATTACCCTAAACCATACTTAGTCTCTAAGTAAAAACAATAAAAGACAAGCATACATATATATTTCCGCCTAACAATGTTCAACTCCCTTGCGTTCAACTGGAAACACATTAATTCCCCACAGAATAGGGTGCAAGTCCTTGGGTAATATTCACTCTTAAACTTGACAACTTTAAATATTATGTCATGAAATTAATACAACTTTTCATATGATAGGGGAAAAGGTTGAGGAAGAAAACAAAGAAATTCATTTTGTGTATATATACAATCATACTCATAACGAAACAAGGAAGAAGGGTTCATGACTATTACAGTCCTCATTTCTGTAACTGGTCACGTGGTCGAAGTTCATATTTATTACTACCTTCTTCCACTACCCATTCCATGTTCCCGTTACCTTCAGCAAGCACTTCAGCTGGCCATGGTTCTTTGCCTGGTGGGGTGACCCAAACTTTTATTCTCGACGATTTTAGGCCATTGTTAGTCCTGCTTGAATTGGTTTGTTGCAATTTTCCATTGACTTTAATCACAGGGCATGGCAGTACTAGGAGATGCCCTAGAGGATCTCCTGCATTCTAAGAAAACTCTTCTTTACCCCCATTATGTAGGTACAGTCCTATTTCCCCTTGATAGTCAGGATCAATCACCCCAGCCAGTACAGTAATTCCCTTATTTGCCTGTTGATTCACAGGTAAGAGGAGCCCAAAGTGGCCGGGTGGCAGTCTTAACTTCCAGTTCAATGGAATCATTGTTGTGTTCCCTGATGGCAGCACTCCTCCTTTTGGGACTAAAACTTGTAGACAAAGCAGAGCTTAAGCTTGCAGGGACAGGAAGCAAAAATTTTCCTAGTGGGTCACTAGGGGTAATAGTGAGTGGTGCCACTCCCATTTCCCCCCTTGATTCCTGGACCCATGAATCCTGGTTATGCGAAAAACAGCACCATAGAGTGGATGCTGATTTAGAGCATACACAGCCTCCTTGAGAACACTGCCCCAGCCCTGCAAGGTATTGCCACCTAGTTGGCACCATAATTGAGTCTTCAAAAGACCATTCCACCATTCTATTAATCCAGCTGCTTCAGGGTGACGGGGAACATGGTGAGACCAGTGAATTCCATGGGCATGTGCCCATTCCCGCACATCATTTGCTGTGAAATGGGTTCCTTGATTAGAAGCAATGCTGTGTGGAATGCCATGGCGGTAGATAAGACATTCGGTAAATCCACGGATGGTAGTTTTGGAAGAAGCATTGTGTGCCGGAAATGCGAACCCATATCCAGAGTATGTGTCTATTCCAGTTAAAACAAATTGCTGCCCCTTCCGTGGTGGAAGTGGCCCAATGTAGTCAACCTGCCACCAGGTAGCAGGCTGGTCACCTCTAGGAATGGTGCCATATCAGGTGCTGAGTGTGGATGTCTGCTGCTGGCAGATTGGGCATTCAGCAGTGGCTGTAGCCAAGTCAGCCTTGGTGAGGGGAAGTCCATGTTGCTGAACCCATGCATAACCTCCATTCCTACCTCCATGGCCACTTTGTTCATGAGCCCATTGGGCAATGACAGGAGTAGCTGGGGAAAGAGGCTGAGCATTAGCCACAGAGCGGGTCTTCTTATCCTCTTGATTATTAAACTCTTCCTCTGCTGAAGTCACCCTCTGGTGAGCATTCACATGGGACACAAATATGTTCATGTTTTTTGCCCACTCAGAAAGGTCTATCCACATACCTCTTCCCCAGACCTCCTTGTCACCAATTTTCCAATCATATTCCTTCCAAGTCCCTGACTATCCAGCCAAACCATTGGCAACAGCCATGAATCAGTGCACCTCTGGTAATTTCTTCTTCCAAGCAAAATGAACCACTAGGTGCACTGCTTGAAGTTCTGCCCAATGAGAGGATTTGCTTATTGCCAGCTCATGCCATGGACTGTTAGCAACCTCTTCATTATTGGAAAGGGAGTCATTAGTAACCTTGAGTGCAATTAGCGGAGAGAGCCAATTACAAAACTCCGAGAACTACCTCAGACATCCCATGTTTAAGACTCTGTTCCTCAAGAACCACTTCTGATACCAAGCTGTATTAGTCAGGGTTCTCTAGGAAAACAGAATCAACAGGAGATATCTGTCAATAATATAAGATTTTATGAGAGTCTCTCACACAACTGTGGGGATGCACAAGTCCAGGTTCCGCAGGCAGGCTGCAAACCAGGGGCTCCGATAAAAGTCCAATGAAAGGTCCTTGATGAGTTTCTGGGAGAAGTTGGCTGTCCAACAATGAGCTGGGAAATTCTCTCTGAATGTTGAAATCACTTCCCCCCCCCCTTTTTTTT
>JAKSZT010053887.1:30569337-30608795 GCA_026826555.1 Tolypeutes matacus
GGCAAGGATAGCATTTTATTTTATTTTTTTCAGATTTTTTTTTTTTTTTTTTTTTTTTTTAACCGGGAGGTCCCGGGGATCCAACCCAGGTCCCTCCATATGGGAGACAGACACCCTACCAATTGAGCCACATCCGTCCCCCTGTCACTTCCCCTTTTAAGGCATTCGACTGATTGGATAAAAGTGTCACCCATTGCTGATGCAATCTCCCTGATTGATGCAGATGTAATCAGCCATCCATGCAGTAAACTCACTGGTGATCGAAGTCCATAGATGCTCTTGTATTACAATTAGCCCAGTGCTTGCTGGACCTAACACCTGGACACAATTACCTGACTGAGTTGACACATTAGCCTAACCATCACAGACCTACTCCCAGATACCTACTATTCAGAATGACAAATATCAGAGATAAAGAGAGGAATCTGAAAGCAGTAAGAGAAAAGCAAAACATCAGGTACAAGGGAAACTCGATAAGATTAAATGCCAACCTCTCATCAGAAACCATGGAGGAGAGAAGAAACTGGTGTGATGTATTTAAGGTACTGAAAGAGAAAAACTGCCAGCTAAGAATTCTGTATGTGGCAAAGCTGCCCTTCAAAAATGAGAGTTCAAATCTTCACAGATAAACAAAAACTGATAGAATATGTTACCAAAAGACCAGATTTGCAAGAGATACTAAAGCGGGTGCTGCAGCCTGAAAGGAAAAAACAAGGGTGAGAGATTTGGAGAAGAGTTTAGAAATGAAGATTATTAGGAAAGGTAAACTAAAGAATAAGAAGACAGACAATAGAACAGTATGACAATAGAGAGTCAAATGGATGAAGTAAGTAATGCCTTTATAGCAATAACACTGAATGTGAATGGACTGAACTCCCTGATCAAAAGGCATAGACTGATAGAACAGATAAAAAAAAAATATGAACCATCTATATGTTGTCTAGGGAAACAGAATCAACAGGAGATATCTGTCAATAATATAAGATTTTATGAGAGTCTCTCACACAACTGTGGGGATTCACAAGTCCAGGACCCACCTCAGATGTAAGGACACAACCAAGTTAAAAGTGAAAGGCTGGAAAAAGGTATTCCATGCAAATAGTAACCAAAAAAGAGCTGGAATAGACTAGATAAATGTAAAATAAAAACTATAGCATATGAACAATACTTACTCAGTGCAACTGGCAAATTGTTCCTGTGATCAATATTCTGTAATTTTTTTCATACAGAAAAAAACAGTTGCTTTTAATTGAGGCGGACTGGAGAAGATATATATATATATTTGAAAGGTTAATTTTATTCATTTATTCCCCCACCCCTTGTTTTTTTTGCACTTGCTGTCTGCTCTCTATGTCCATTCACTGTCTGCCCTCTGTGTCTGTTTGTCTTCTCGTCTTTTCTTTAGGAGGCACTGGGAATTGATCCCGGGACCTCCGATGTGGGAGAGAGGCACTCAGTCGCTTGAGCCACCTCAGCTCCCTGGTTGGTTGTGTCTCTCATTGTCTCTCCTCTATGTCTTTTTTTTTGTTGTTGCGCCAGCTCTCTGCGCAGGCCAGTTCACCACGTGGGCCAGCTCGGCTTCACCAGGAGGCCCTGGGAATTGAGCCCAGGACCCCCCATATGGTAGATGGGAGCCCAATTGCTTGAGCCACACCCACTTCCCGAGATATATTTTTGGATACTTCATTTTTCTTAAACCCTTTCTTATTCATACTCTTTAATTAAATTAATCTATCTTGATCAATAATGATTTAGTATGACTACTGTTGAACAAGATTTTGAATTTTTCTACCTCATAAAATTATGAGTTGGCAAGTTGTTATCTGCTGTAATTCATTCCAATAAGATGTGAAGAACTCTCAAATAGGAATTTGATTATCTAGAAAGAATTATGGCTTAAATGGAGATTAAATAACTAATCAATAATTTATTTCATTCTTAGAGATTATTATGCCCAATAGTTAGGGCTGTAATATAAAAATTTTAATTAGTTAGAATTCATATCTATTATATTTGAATTATTACTTACAATTATAAATGTTTGTTGCTATGCTATTTTTTATAATTGATTTTATTAAATCTACCCTAGCCTTTGCACTCACTTGTACAATTTGTAATTTCTTTCAATCTATTTTTCTATTTATTTTACAATTTTACAATAAAGGACTTCTTAAGAGCTAAAGAAAAAACCACCATTGATTATACATTTTGCATCAATCATATGGTATGTGAATATATCTCAACAAAACTGTTTAATAAGCAAAAAAATAATTGTGCAAGAATAGCCAGAAATAGGGAGCGAAGGTGGCTCAAGAGATTGAGTACCTCCCTCCCACATGGGAAGTCCCGGGATGGGTTCCTGCTGCCTCCTAAAAAAAGAGGATGAGCAGACAGCAAGCATAAACAATGGGAGGGGAGCAGGGGAGAAATAAATAAATAATATAAATTTTTTTTTTTTTTTTTTTTTTTAAAGAATATCCAGAAATAGCAGCTATGGACAGCAGAGGAAACAGAGAGATTGAGAGATGAGGAATTTTCTTGTTTGTCTGTTTTTTTGTTTATTATTATTATTGAAATAATGAAAATGCTTTAATAATGATTGAAGTGATGAATGCACAACTATGTGATTATACCAAATACCACTGATTGTACACTTTGGATAAATAGTATGCTTTATTAATATGTATCAAAAAAATTGATTTGTTTAAAAAAAATTCTCCCAACAAAGAAAAGTCCAGGACAGGATGCCTTCACAGGTGAATTCTACCAAGCATTTTGAGAATTAACACCAATCCTGTTTAAACTCTTCCAAAAAACTGAAGAGGAGGGAAAATTACCCAACACTTTTTATGAAGCCAGCATTACCGGAACACCAAAACCAGATAAAGATACAACAAAAAGAAAATTACAGACCAATCTCTCTAATGAACATTGAGCGAAGATTCTCAACAAAATACTTACAAAATCCAACAGCATATCAAAAGACTTATAGGGAAGCGGCTGTGGCTCAATCAGTGGGGCTCCCGTTTACCATATGGGAGGCCCAGGTTCGGTTCCCGGGGCCTCCTGGTGAAGGCAAGCCCGCCCGCACGGCGTGGTTGGCTGACCCAGCGAGCACAAGCAGCAAGGGGGGGATAAATAAATGAATAAATAAATAAAATCTTTAAAAAAAAAAAAAAAAAAAAAAAAAAAGACTTATACATCACGACCAAGTGGGATTTATTCCTTGTATGCAAGGGTGGTTCAACATAAGAAAATCAGTTAACACAATACACTACATTAACAAATTGAAGGAAAAAACCACATGATCATCTTGATCAATGCAGTGACCCAGCAATACCCCGAAAAACTGAGAGCAGTGACATGAACAGACTTCTGTACACTGATGTTCATAGTGGCGTTATTCACGATTGTCATGAGATGGAAAAAACCCAGGTGTCCATCAACCGATGAATGGATAAACAAACTGTGGTGTATACACAGAATGGAATATTATGCAGCTGTAAGAAGAAATGCAACATGTATGAACCTGGAGGACATTATGCTGAGTAAAACAAGCTAGACAGGAAAGGACAAATATGGTATGATTGTGCTATTATGAACTAAATATATTGTGTAAACTCATGGAGTTAATTAACTTGATATGGGTCACCAGAAAATAGAATGAGGTTAGAGAATGGAAAGCTGAGGGTTAACTTGTGCAGAACTGGTAAAAAGGATGTGTGTTAATCTTTGTAAATGAATAGAAAAGATGAAAGCACAACATAATGTTTGCAACTAACTGTGCCATTATTTAGGTATGACAGAGGTTGAATGGGAAAGTCTAAGGTCATGTATATTACTAAAAGGAAACCTAAAAAATGTAACATGGGACTGTATAGCACAGTAAAACCTCATGTGCAATATGACTATGGGTAATATTGCATATATAAGACTGTTTTCTTTGAACAAATGTATGTTAATGCAACAAGATGTTAATATCAGACATAAAAAAAAACCACATTATGATAAGTGAAAGAAGCCAGACACAAAGTACTACATATTGCATGATTCCATTTATATAAAATGTAAATATAAATCAATTTATAAAGATGGAATTAGATTACTGGTCATGTAAGCCTGGGGAAAGATAGATAGATTGAGAGGTGACTGCTAAGGGGTGTGGGTTTCTTCTTGGAGTAATAAAATTGTTCTAAAATTTTTTGTGGTGACGAATGAACAACACTGTGATTATACTAAAAAGCCATTGATTGTACACTTTGGATATATTGTATGGTATGTTAATATATCTCAATAAAATGGTTTTAAAATAAATAAATAAATAAGCAAGGGTGTTTACTCAACTGTGTACAATTCCCCAAACTCATTAAACTGTATAATAAAAATAGGTGAAATTTATTCTAGGTGAACCAAGCATCAATATAGTTTGGGAGATAATATAGGAATTTTCTTTTTACTCTATCTCTGCCAAGTTATCAGAGTAAGAAATGACAGCATTGGTATCTAGACAGATTTGAGGTCAATTCTGGGTCATCTTCTTACTGGCTCTGTGACCTGGATGAGTTGTGCTTTGTATGAAATGGAAATCATCTCTACGTCATGGCATAGTTGACATTTACATAGATCTATAGCATGCCTTGAACAAGACCTCTCAGTAAAGATGTCAAATAAATGATGGCCATTTATTTAAAAGAAAAAAAAAAGCAAGAATAGCCAGAAATAGCAGCTATGTACAGCAGGGGAAGCATAGAGATATTGAGAGTTGATGAATTTTTTTATTTCTTTGTTTTATTCTTTATCATTATTATTATTAAAAAATGGAAATGCTCTAATAATGAATGAAGTATGAATACACAACTATGTGATTATACCAATACCACAGACTGTATACTTGGGATGGATAGTATGTTTTATTAATATGCATCAATAAAATTGATTTGTAAAAAAAACCCAATGTGTTGTGAGTATCTTCCATGTCAATAAACATATAATATCTTTAATGAATACTATAATTTAATAAATCCTTGATTCGAGGACTTAAAAAACAAAACTCTATTAGGTAGATTTTAGTTTTATCCCTATTTTATAGATATGGGAACTGAGGTACAGAAAGGTTAAGTAACTTACCCAAGGTTACAAGCTAGTATGTAGCAGAGCTAGGATTTGAATCAAGGGAGTTTGGCATCAATGTCTGTGTGTTTTGAAATATAATCCATATACCATAAAATGAACCATTTTTTAAAAATTGAAATATAATTTACACACCATAAAATGAACCATTTTGAAGTATTCAATTCAGTGGTTTTCAGTATATTCACCACTATTAGTTCTAGAAAGTTTTGATGATCCCAAAAATAAATCCCATACCCTCACCATCAGCTCCTGGCAACTACTAATTTGTTTCCTGTCTCTATGGATTTGCCCATTCTGGACATTTCATATAAATGGAATCATAAAATATGTGACTTTTTATGCCTGGCTTCTTTCATTTAGCGTAATGTTTTCAAGGTTCATCCATTATGTAGTGTATATCAATACTTCATTCCTTTATATAGCTGCATAATATTTCATTGTATTCACAGACCACATTTGGTTTATACATTCATCAGGTGATACAGAGTTGTTTCTACTTTTTGGCTATTATTAATAATGCTGCTATGAAAATTCACATACAAGTTTTTATGTGGACATATGCTTTTAATTCTCTTAGGTATATACCTGGCAGTGGTCATATGATAAGTCTATGTTTAACATTTTGAGGGACTGCCAAACTGTTTGCAAAGTGGCAGAACCATATTATATTTTCGCCAATAATTCCAATTTCCCTATAAACTCACCAACACTTGTTATTGTTTGTCTTTTTTATTATAGATATCTTACTGGGTATGAAATGGCATCTCATTATGGTTTTGTTTTGGATTTAACTAATGGCTAAATCCAAAATGATGTTAAGCATATTTTCATGGGCTTATTGGTCATCTGTAGAGAATGTCTACTCATAAACCTCGTGCATTTTTTATGTAGGTTGTCTTTTTACTGATGAGTAGTAAGAGTTTTTTATATATTCTGGATACTAGACCATGATCAGATACATGATTTATAACTATTTTCTCCCACTGTTAGGTGTCTTTTTCCTTTTTTTTTTTTTTTTTTTTTTTTTAAGTAGAGAATGGATATAGTTTATATTGCTTAGCAAAGCTGGGATCAGGATGGTGCTGACAAAACAATGAGAGTTTTGTACCTGATGGCAAAGTGATGATACTTATAATTTTAATTTTGTTCTAGTGAAAACCATGAATGAATAAGGAAGCTAATAGTTTGTTTCCCTTTCCCTTTTAACAAAAGGCTTACTCCATACATAAATGAAGGTTAGAACCCTCTACCTTCAAAATTCCAACTTCCTTTAACTTTTTTTTTTTTTAAGATTTTATTTATTTATTCATGTATCCCCCCCTTGCTGCTTGTGCTCGCTGGGTCAGCTAACCACGCCGTGCGGGCGGGCTTGCCTTCACCAGGAGGCCCCGGGAACCGAACCCGGAGCCTCCCATATGGTAAACGGGAGCCCCACTGATTGAGCCACAGCCGCTTCCCATTAACTTTTTTTTAACAAATCAATTTTACTGATACATTTTAATAAAGCATATAATTCATCCAAAGTACACAATCAATGGTATTTGGCATAATTACATAATGGTGCATTCACCACTTCGATCATTAGAGCATTTTCATTGTTTCAATAATAATAGCAAAAAACAGACAAACACACAAGAAAATTTTTCACTTCTCAATCTATCTCTGTTTCCCCTGCTGTACATAGCTGCTATTCCTGGCTATTCTCACACCATTTATTTATTTATTAAGCAGTTTTATTGAGATATAGTCACATTCCATGTGATCTATCCAAAGTGTATAATCAATGGCTTTTAGTATAATCACAATGTTGTGTATTCCTCACAAGAACTTTTTAGAACAATTTCATTACTCCAAAAAGAAAAACTCCACATCCCTTAGCACGCATTCCCTAGCCCTACATAACCTCTAATCAAATTTCATCTTTATAAATTGATTTATATTTACATTTTATATAAATGGAATCATACAATATGTTACACAATATATTTAGTTCACAGTAAGGCAATCATACAGTATTTGTCCTTTTGGGTCTGGCTTGCTTCATTCAACATAATGTCCTCCAGGTTCATCCATATTGATATATGCTTCACAACTTCATTTCTTCTTGCAGTTGCATAATATTCCATCATGTGAATACACCACAGATTGTTTATTCATTCATCAGTTGATGGACACCAGGGTTGTTTCCAACTTTTGGCAATCATGAATAATGCCGCTATGAACATAAGTGTGCAGATGTCTATTCGTGTCACTGCTCTCAATTCTTCTGGGTATATATCCAGTAGTGGTATTAGAGGGTCACGTGGCAAATCTATATTCAACTTCTTTAGGAACTGCCAAACAGTCCTCCATAGTGGCTGCACCAGTCTGCATTCCCACCAACAGTGAAGAAGTGTTCCTCTCTCTCCACATCCCCTCCAACACTTGTAGTTCTCTATCTTTTTCAATAGTGGCCATTTTTAATAGTATCTCATTGTAGTTTGGGTTTGTATTTCCCTAATCACTAGCGATGTTGAACATTTTTTCATGTGTTCTTTTGCCATATGTATTTCTTCTTTGGACAAATGTCTATTCAAGTGTTTTCCCAATTTTTTAATTGGGTCATTTGTCTTTTTTATTGTTGAGTTGTAACATGTCTTTATATATCATGGATATTAAACCCTTAGAGGAGACCTTGATAATGTAATTTAACCAATTTGTGTTCATATGCACATCTTTTAAAACACTGGAGGAACAATTGAATTTGTTTTTAGGATTATATGTGATAAAAGTACCTGGAGAGAATTTTTTGGAGTAATGCTTCCATAATTTGTTAAGCTGCCTTTTGTCTGCTACTTTATTTTCTGAATTTGAAATAAAGTTTAAAAAACAAAAACTAAAAACAAAAACACCATTGAACCGTACTACACAGATTGGTGAACCATAATGTGGAACTATGGACTTTAGTTAATATTAGTTCATCAACTGTAACAAATGTTATCACACTAATGCAAAATGTTAATAGGGACAAAAGTATATGTGAGGGGGGTGTATGGGAACTCTGTATTTTCTGTATGATTTTATGTAACCTACAAGTGCTCTAAAAAAAATTTTTTTTTTTAAACTTTGAAACCTGAATGCAAATTCATCAGATTATCTCCCAGGAGCTTAAATGTCTAATGTCTTCACAATAATCACCTCACAAATCACAGAAAATAATCATTAAATATCAGTTTCCTCAATGATAAAAACTTTAAATGTATAAGATTTGGTCAAATATATTATGTTAAGAACATGTCAACAGAAAGTTTCTGAATGTTTCTAGACAATGAATTAAGCAAACTTTTATTGAAGCATAAATTGTGGTACAGAAATACATTTCAACTGATCTAAATTCAACATCATGAAAACATAATACCAAACTCTGCCTTCCTCTATCACACTAAAATTTAGATTATTCAATCTACAGTTTTCATTTTTCTAGGCTTTTTTTTCCATACAAATTTGTGCATTTTATCAACATTAGATAGAATTCTTAAATCTATTTTTTTTTTTAAATCAGACCTCAAGCCAAAAAATGTCATTAAATCTACTGAGATAATGTTCAACAACAAAATTCACTTTGAGTGTTGGTCCCCAAAAAAACAAAGCACTGAGTAGCGGATGTGGCTCAAGTGGTTGAGCACCTGCTTCCCACATGGGAGGTCACAGGATTGGTCCCCGGTGCCTCCTAATAAACAAACAACAGCAAATGAAAAAAACTAACTCAGGGGAGCCAACGTGGCTCAGTGGTTGAGTGCCAGCTTCCCACATAAGAGGTCCTGAGCTCATTCCCTGGCCCTGGTACCATTAAAAAGAAAAACAAAAGGTGTGTGTATGTGTGGGGGGGTTGAAGGCCAAAGAGGTAAAATGATAAAACTCTTAGAAAGAACAAAACATAGGTATAAATCTTAATGACTTTGGATTAGGCAATAGTTTCTTAAATATAGCACTCAAAGAAAAAAATAGTTTCACCTTGTGAAAATTAAAAACTTTTATGCTGTAAACGGTAACATACAACATTACTTGTATATGCTGGATTTCCCAGATAGTTGCATAATCATTCTGCTAGATCAAACCCTAGAAATTCTGATGCGTGAGCTTGATAACAGCAGTTATGGACTAGTTCTACATGAAAGATGGTTATACTGCAAAGGATGTCACTCATGAGAGTAGAATTTGTGATCTGATATCATGGTCTGTCTTTGATGCCACACTGTTCAATCCTATGAATATTTGATGAATGAAATTAAATCATATGGAATTTACTGGAGTATTCACATCACTCCAGAACCACAGTTTTATGTTAACTTTGAAACAAACTTAAGCCAGACATCCTATGATGACCCCATCAGGAATGTTATGAAAGTCTTCAAGCTAACAAAGTATGTGACTACCCTATTTGTAAATCAGACTTCTAAATGACACACATTGCTTTTTTCTATTCAGAAGATTTAAAGTTTTAAATGTCTTGATTGCCAGAGTGCTATGTTCAACGATTACAACTTGGTTTTTACCAGTTTTGCTAAGCAGCAGCAGCAACAGAGCTGCTTAATAAAAAAGAAGAAAAAAATTCAAAAAGAGAAGGTGGTGACTGCTTTCTCGATAACGATCCCGGGGTCCATGCATTCTGTAACCACCACCTTGTAGTTGCAGGAAGCCCATAGTGTAATTATTTTGAATTGTATTCATTGTATCAAGGGGTTAGTTATTTTGCATGAATGCTTTCATCTGTGTTTAGGTATTCTATGCCACTTTTGATGTGAAACTGATGTGCATTGTAGAAAAAATCTTTTACTGTATGAAACTTTACAACACCTGTGAAAACAGTTCAATTTGGTTCATGCTAGCATGTATTTCTACAGGTATCATCCAAAATGCCACCCAGGCAAGGCTTTTGTCCTCATTATTTGTTAACCTCTACCTAATCTGGGACTATTCTATTAAATTGCTAGCAGAATTTTACATCCAGTTACCTCCATTTCTAGGATGTATTTTCTACTAATGTTATTGAAACCAATTTCTACTTCATACAGATATTTTTTTAGCAACAACAATTAAAGCTTTTCTTCCACGAGTCAAGTCCTCTTAAGAAAATGATTGCACTTATTCATTTTGTGAATTATTTTGACATCATTGCTCTCTCCATTTGTAGTCCTCACCATGGAGTTCCTTCCTCTAGGCCCTCCAAATAAAGCAATGCACTCTTACACAGTGGGTTTAAGTAATTTTATACCACCAAAAGGGAAGGGGAAGTGGATCCTGGTCTCAGTTTTCTTTTAAGTTCAAATGAATTTGGCTTCCTTTTTATTGACATGGGCTTCTTTGGAATATGGTGACAAAAATAAATTAGAGTATTGTAGATTGAGACTAGTTAGGCTGTCACTGGCAGAACTCTGTGGAAATCTTATGCTATCCTGTGGTCAACCATAACTGAGATTAGCTTCTCATGAATACCATGCCTTTACTACTACCTAAGTAGTAGTATAAATGGAGGTTTTTTTACAAAATTTATTAGCAGGGAGATTTAGCTTAAAGGTTATACTGGATTCAGTAAGTCAAGTCAGCTTGGATCGTTGACTTTAACTTTTACTTTAGCAACCATTTCCACTGGTTCTCATTAATAATATGAAAACTATGGTTCAAAGCAGAATCAACGTCTTTATTATCTTGTGACTTAGAGTTCTGTGACTGTGTGATGCGTGTGACACTGTTCTGACTTCATCTCTTCCTCTCATTATGGTGGTTCCACTATTATTTGTTGGGATAAGTGAATGACTGCTCAGAATGAGAGCTGTCCACGTTATTCAGGCATTCGCAGTGAAGCAGAATACTATTCATAAAATTACGTAACATAAAATCACAAAATACTCACCTAATGGGAAATGACTAGAAATATAGGCTTTCAAGAGTTGGCATCTTTTTAGCTATATTTGCAAATATTGTGGGATTTAAGCAACTAAGAGAACAGTGAAGTTAGCTAAATATTCTGTTTCTTCTTGCCAATATATTTTTTTATTCTTTCAGGATTGGTGCAGTGATGTTTTGTTCCTTCTGCGTTTATTAATGAAATATGTTTAAGTGTTTCTTTCTAAACAGAATCTACTTGGTTTGAAATCAAGTGGTTAGAACACTGACTTATTTGCTGAAATTTCATTGAAGAAGCGTTTAAGCCAATGTGTAATCAGTTTAATTCTGTAACTAGCATAGAACCTAATGTTTCAGTGCTTTGGGTATTTTTTTGTTTTGTTTGTGAGGTACTGGGGCTGGGGATTGAACCCCGGACCTGGTATGTGGGAAGCCAGTGCTCAACCACTGAGCCACACTGGCTCCCCTGAGTTGTTTTTTGTTGTTGTTTTTGTTGTTTCTGTTTGTTTGCTGGCTTGTTTTGTTTGTTTGTTTTGTTTTTTAGGAGGCACCAGGGACTGAACCCAGGACCTCCAAAGTGGGAAGCAGGCGCTAAACTGCTTAAGACACATCTACTCCCAGTTCAACCCATTTTGAGTGGACTTTTGTATTTTGTGTGAAGCAAAGGTTCATTCTTTTGCATGGTAATGCCTAGTTGTCCCAGCACCATTTGTTGAAACAACTACTCTGAATCCCCACTGAATTGTCTTGACACCTTTGTCAAGCATCTGTTTTTTTTAAATTAGAGGAGCTGTAGGTTTACAGAAAAATCATGCAGAAAACACCTTGTATTAGTATGGTACATTTGTTACAATTGACGAAAGAATATTTTTATAATTACACTATTACTATTCTCCATGGTTTACATTAGTGTTTACATTAGAACCATTAGTATGGTTCTTTTTTTTTTTAAGTAACAAATACACAGACTAATATTTTCCTCTTTAACCACATTGATGTTAATTACACTCACAATGTTGTCATACCATCACCATGCTCCATTATCAAAACTTCCCATCAATCCCAACAGGAATTCTGTACCAATTAAGCTTTAACCCTCCATTCCCCACTCCCACCTTCTCCTCAATCCCTGGTACATTCTAGTTTCTGACACTATGAATTTGCTTATTCTAATTATTTCATATCAGTGAGATCACACAATATTTGTCCTTTTGTGCCTGGCTTATTTCACTCAACATGATGTTTTCAAAGTTCAGTTATGCTGTCCCATGTTAACAGAACTTCATTGCTATTCACAGCTACATAATATTCCATTAAATGTATATAACACATTTTGTTTATCCATTTATTGGTTGTTTTTTTCTTAAAGATTTATTTCATTTATTTATTTCTCTCCTTCCCCTTGTTGTTTGCACTTGCTGTGTCTATTTGTCTTCCTTGTTTCTTTAGGAGGCACCGGAAGCTGAGCCCAGGACCTCTGAGGTGAGAGGGAGGTGCCTAATTGCTTGAGCCACCTCTGCTCCCTACTTTGTTGTGTCTCTCATGTTTTTCCTCCGAGTTTCTTGTTGCAACAGCTCACCGCACTTCCCTGTTGTGTCTGCTCACTGTCTTCCTTAGGAGGCACAAGGGAACCTTTGCTCCCAACTTTGTTGTGTCTCTCATTATGTTTTTTGTTCTAGTGTCTCTTCCTGTGTCAGCTCGCCACGCCTGCCCGTTGCACCAGCTTGCTGTCTTCTTTAGGAGGCACCAGGATCCGAAACAGCAACCTCCCATGTGGTAGGCGGGAACCCAGGTGCCTGAGCCACACCCACTTCCCCATTCATTGGTTGTTGAACACTTGGGTTACACTTCCATATTTTGGCAATCGTGAATAAAGCTGCTGTGAACTTCTGTGTGCAAATATCTGTTTGAGACTCTGCTTTCGATTTTTTGGGTATATCCCTAGTAGCGGCATTGCCAAGTCATATGATAATTCTATACTTAGCTTCCTAAGGAACTGCCAAACTGTCTTCCACAGTGGCAGCACCATTTAACATCCCCACCAGCAATGAATGAGTGTTCCTATTTCTCCACATCCTCTCCAATACTTGTAATTTTCCACTTTTGAAATTGTAGCCATTTTAGAGGGAGTAAAATGGTATTATATTTTGGTTTTGATTTGCTTTTCCCTTATGGCTAATGATATTGAGCATCTTTTCATGTGCTTTTTGGCCATTCGTATATCTTCTTTGGAGAAATGTCTATTCAAACCTTTTGCCCATTTTTAATTGAGTTGTTTGTCTTTTTGTTAAGTGAGGGATTTTTTAAAGACATTATGGATATTATGAATATTAAACCTTTATCTGATATGTGATTTCCAAATATTTTCTTCCATTGTGTAGGATGTTGTCTAACTTTCATGATAAAGTCCTATAAGGCACAAACATTTTTAATTTTCATGAGATCCCATATTTCTATTTTTTCTTTTGTTGCTTGTGCTTCGGGTAAAAAGTCTAAGAAACCACTGCCTAACACAAGGTCCTGAAGAGGGTTCCCTACATTTTCTTCTAGGAGTTTTATAGTTCTGGCTCTTATATATTGAGGTCTTTGATCCATTTGAGTTGATTTTAATATAAGGGGTGCTCCTTCTTTTTTTTTTTTTTTTTTTTTTAATAGATGGAAGTCCAGTTTTCTCAGCTCCATTTGTTGAGGAGACTATTCTTTCCCAAATGAGTGGTCTTTGCCACCTTGTCAAAAATTGGTTGGCCATAAATTTGAGGGTTGATTTTTGAGCTGTCAATTTGATTCTATATATCTTTAAGTCTGACCCTGTGCCAGTACTGTTGGAATTTTGATTGGGATTGCACTGAATCTGTAAACTGCTCTGAGTAGAACTGACATCTTGACATATATAGTCTTCCAATCCATAAGCATGGAAGGCCTTTAATTTATTTGTTTCTTTGATTTCTTTCAGTAATGTTTTGTAGTTTTCCATATACAAGTCCTTTCCATCCTTGGTTAAATTTATTCATAGAAATTTGATTCTTTTAGTTGCTATTGTGAATGGAATTTTTAAAACTTTTCTCTTCAGATTGTTCATTACTAGTATATAGGAGAGCCCTCACATTCCTTTCCTCCTTAGAAAGGTGGAGACACTGCAACCCCCTGCTCCTGGCCAGCACACTACCCAGATATGAAGAAACCAGTGGACATGTTGGAAAGATGGACCCTTGTGCCTTGGAAAGAGGATTGTTTGTCCCTCATTGGAAATCTCTATCCAGGCTATTCAGGTCTGCTCTCTCAAAGTTGGGGGCAGGGGAGAGGTGGGGAAAGCTGAAATTATTAAAACCAGGTAAGAAAGAGGTAAAATGATTATCAATGTTACAGAAAGGAAGAAAAATAATTACAGGGAATTGTATGAACAACTACGTTCAGACCAACAATTTAGAAAACTTAGATGAAATGAACAAATTCCTAGAAAGACACAAACTCCCAAATCTGGCTCAATAAGAAATAAGAAGCCTGAATAGGCATACAGCAAGTATAGAGATTTAATTAGTAATTTCAAAACTTCTCACCAAGAAAGGCTACAGAATAGAAGGCTTTACGGGTGAATTCTATCAAACATTTAAAGAATTATTATGTTCTTCACAATCTCTCTCAAAAGCAAAAGATGAGGGAACACTCCCAGTTCATTCAATGAGGTCAGTATTACAGTGATACCAAAGCCAGACAAAAACATCACAAGAAAGTAGACAACAGACTAATAATTCTTATGAATATAGATGTAAAAATCACCAATAAAATACTAGCAAACCAAACCTAACAAAAAATGAAAAGGATTATGTACAATAACCAAGTGGAATTTATCCCAAGAATGCAAACTTTGTTGGAAAAAAATCAATTAACTTGCAACAAATTATATTTATAGAATAAAGGACAAAAACTATATAATCATCTCAACAGAGGGAGAAAACTTATTTGGCACAAACAATAGAGGAGTATATGGGAACACTAATTTTTTACATGATTTCTCTGTAAACCTACAACTCCTCTAATTAAAAAAAATTAAAAATAGTAATAATAATAATAGGACATATCTCACAGGCCTGTGTATTGGGTGTTTAAATTAGGTAATCCATGTAAATTGCTTCACACAGTGCTTAGAACACAGAATCTCTCAATAAATGCTGGCTACTACTAATAATAAATAGTACAATTATAAGAAAGTGCTACCATCAATTGTAACAAATGTTCCACACCAATGCTAGGTGTTGGTAGTGGGATGGTTTATGGGAAACCTGTATTTTATGCATGATTGTTTTGTAAACTCATAACTTCTCTAATAAATTTTTTTAAAATATTGTTTCTTACCTATTTCTTCCTCTCTCATTCAAGCAGTTTATCTCAAGAACTTCTTAGAATCTCACATTTTTATTGAAACTGTCCTCAGGATGACCTCTGTATTTTTAAAATCTTATACCTCTTTGACTCCTCAAAAACTTAATGCAATGTCACCAAATTTCATAGTTTTAATTACATTTCTACCACCAATTTTCAAACTTGATTCCATCTGCAAATGCTCGCTCAGGCTGTCTTGGGGAGAGAGAGAGGACAATGATGCTATTTAAGCAGGTATGATTTCATTTGCTTGGTATGTAAGGGGTTTGTAAAATATTTCATTTAAAGATAGTGTTTTACTTCTTTATAGAAAATTCTGCTTTAAAACCCAGTAATCGGGAGTGGATGTAGCTCAAATGGTTGAACACTAGCTTCCCATGTACGAGGTCTCAGGTTCAATCCTTGGTACCTCCTAAAAACAAACAAATGAAAAAACCAACTCTACTGGGGAGTGGCTATAGCTCAGTGGTTGAGTGCCTGCTTCCCATGTACAAGGTCCTGGGTTCAATCCCCAGTACCTGCCAAAAAAAAAAAAAACAACAACCAGTAATCTATATGTCACCAATTTCCTTTACAATTTAAATAAGTATTTGTATTAGTCTTTCTTTTATGTTTCTTTTATGTAACTCTGCTTATTAGAAAAAAAAATGATCACTACCTAGGGCCTCAAATATTTACTGAATAAATGAATGGAGGTAGCATATTGGACAGCTGACAGCACAAAATTCAAAGAATTAACAAGTTCAAATTGATTTAGTGTAAAATATCAGTATTTTCTTAAGACATACTCTTAGTATTCATATAATTTTTTTTTTAAAGGAGTTACCAGGAATTGAACCTAGGACCTTGTATGTGGGAGGCAGGTACTCAACCACCGAGCTACATCCGCTTCCAGTATTCATATAATTTTAATTAAAAATCCATATAATAGTCTCACAGCTCTCTTACCCAGTGTCCTCCATTAATGCCAGAGTGATACGAGAGAGGACTCGGTTCTGTGTGTGAGAGCCAGTCATTGCTTCATTCTGAAAATCACAAACAGATTAATTATAAGATCGGACTCTCAATAATTTCTGATACCTCTGATGTATATTTAAAATGTGTTAAGTTGAGAGGCTGACAAAATATTCACTTAAAATGGT
Organism: Tolypeutes matacus; assembly: GCA_026826555.1. NCBI lineage: Eukaryota > Metazoa > Chordata > Mammalia > Cingulata > Chlamyphoridae > Tolypeutes > Tolypeutes matacus. Next base: position 30,585,879 of record JAKSZT010053887.1, read on the forward strand.
GAAATAAAGTTTATGGGCATATAGTCCAAAGAAGCTGTTTACCTCTATATGCAGTATCTTTTAACTGTGAAAGATTGGAAAACATTTTCAAACATTTGTCTGACAGTAACAAAGCTAAATAGCTTTACAGCAGCTCTGTTTGACAGTGTTGTGCTGGAAATAGCAATTTATCTTAGAAACCAAGATGCAGATTTCGAGATTTCTGAAAACAAAAATTTGACACCAAATAAATGTGAATAGCATCCTTTGCCCTATTTAAAGTCAGGACTAGAAAGGAACTGAGTTTCAGAAATGAATGAGGAAGGCACTGTGGTGCCCAACTCTCGCATTCTTACATGTGTGTCTCTGAGCACTCATGGGCATGTCTGGGTGGCCCAGTACATGGCAAGTGAGTTAGCCTGGGGTGATGCCTTGGTCCTGGGAATGAACTTCATTGGGCTTTGATTCTATGGGCTTCCTTTGTTTTACTTTTTTCTTTTTTAACTGCTGGCCTCCACTTTAAAAAAAATTTCATTGTAGTAAAATATATATATATTATATATATAACAAAATTTCCCATTTTAGCTGTTTTTAAGTGTACAATTCAGTAGTATTATATTCAAAATGCTGTGCTGCCATCACCACCATCCATTACCAAAACTTTTTCAGCACTCTACAGTATTTCCTTTTTTCTTTACACTCCATGCAGGTTACATAAATTTAAGTTTGAAAGCATGTTTGTGAATTCTAAGGAGAATACTTTGGTTTTGTCTGTCTCAAATATATGGCATTTCAAAACAATTAATAAATATTTTTGTTGTTTTTAACTCCTATAATATCTTTAGATCTCCTTACCACTTCTTACATCTTTGAAGATCTTACTGCAAATACATTACCAGGAAATGATTTTGTGTTATCCTGTAGACTCCTTTTTTTAAAAAGATTTTATTTATTTATTCATTTATCCCCCCCTCGCTGGGTCAGCTAACCATGCCGTGCAGGTGGGCTTGCCCTCACCAGGAGGCCCCGGGAACCGAACCCGGGGCCTCCCATATGGTAAACGGGAGCCCTACTGATTGAGCCACAGCTGCTTCCCATGTAGGCTCCTTAAATGCAACAAAAGACTGAACAGAATTTATGGTAGTCAAATGTTATGTCTGAACTTTAAAATAAGTCATAATGTGTTATTAATAAATAAGAAGTTCTAGCAATTGTTTTTACCTTCAGTATAAACTAGTGTAATAATTTTGAAAAGGCAAACTTGATTGAATATCTTCATGTGAAAAAGCTTTAAAAAGTAGCTTTTCTGCTACATAATGTGGCACAGATGGCTCATGAGCACAGGACACTGGGTTTTGCTTCCTATACTTTATGTCTGATGCTACCACAAATCTGTATGGATTCTGTATTTAACACAGAGGTGGTACAAGCCCTCAGGACTGCACCAAAGACTACACACAACCTTTATATGGTGAAAAATTTGTGTGTCTTATTTGTTTCATTTATGGGTGGGACAAGGTTGGTATTATTGTCTCAACAGTCACTATTCATCTTAAGTTATGGTTGGTTATGTAATCACATGCTATATATTGTGAACCATGCAATAGAACAGAACTGTTTATATAATCATCTTTGGAGACCTGAAATTCTCACTCTCAGTTAATATGGTAATACTCAGTGTAAGGTGGTGCAAATATCCAAGGGAATGGTGGGTGGTAGAAAGGATATATGAAATGGGATCTAGAGGGCTTCACATTAAGCCAATCATGTTAAACTAACACTGGTCCAGTGCAGATGAAGTACTGTATTGTGAGGGGTATGCAGTCATTAAAGGATGGCTAGATAGGAGATTCCATCTGAGGAAAGGATAAACACTCAGATTTTGTTTTGTTTTTTTTAAATGAATAAAATATTTCTGTATGTTTTTTTGTGTGTGCAAATAAATGCATATCAGGTCTTGAAAGGGATTTCCCTAAGTTTGAGCATTTCTAGGTTTTAATGCTATCCTTTTGCTTATTATTAAATATTTGCTTACCATGCAATTTGGGAGCCTCTACATGTTTCCTTTTTTAAAGTTCCTTTATTAAAAGTGGTTAAGCATAGAAAGCTATTTTTGTTTGATATTTTGAATTTTAAGTTTATATTTCATTATATGAATCTAATGAAATTTCTTAAGTGTTTCAGAGTTAATGTGCCTTTTTTGGTAATTCTGTTTGGAATAAAATTAGGTTTTTGTTTTTAAAAATGGTGAAATACATAAGTCTTCTTTAAAATAAGGTTGAAGCTTAAAGCTAAATCTATTTTTTGTCCCAAATGTCTCCATTATGTATAATTTCCCTGGAGTGGTAGGCCACTGGCATTTAGAAATGTGATGAATATCAAGACAAATATATATGGAAACAAAAATACCATAAAAATATTACACTTTCTAGGGAAAGTAAATTGGGTGATTGAGACAGATGCCCATATAATTTAGGGAGGAAATAACTGCCTGCCTTACACAGAAACTGCTTTCACAGCCTTCAACTTTGTGATCACATAAACATACACTAATTTGCAAAAGAAGTATGAGAGAATCATAGGACCAAGGGATATGCATGAAGGACCTAAAAAATAATCAAGGTCTACTATCCACCAGTGTTTTTATTCATATCATAATACGAATATATGAAACTGATGGAATTACTACTCTCAAGTCCTCTACTGAAAAGTTCATAAATTTTCATTTCTGGCCATTCTGCAGCTTTCTGAAGGGAATCACTTCAGAAAATTGCTGAGAGAAAACAAGCTGATATTCCTATAGCAGAAATAAGTATATGTGTCTTTCATAAATGCCCATCACTATTTCTTTGGAGTCACATAGGTAAGAACAGTCAGCACAGGCATTAATTTCATTCTTTTCAATGTATTAGCTTTGGTCATTAGGTATGTAAGCTGCTACTATCTAAATGTCTAAACAGACATTAAAAAAAATTTTAAATGCATATACCCTTTGACCAAGAAATTCCACTCCCAGGGATTTATCCTTTCTCTTTCTCTATAAACAAATCTAACCTTGGGTTAACTTTTTAGCCTCTTTCCGTAGGCACCTAATAAAGCTGGAATGTCAGCTGTGTTGCCAAGCAATAATACTTATGGAAAAAAGACCCCCTGATTTGACTGAGGACTAGGATTATGGTAAACAATTCCAACTGAATACATGCTTGGAAGTTACCATTTGGGACTTCCCTGCGTGCAGTGGTTCTTATGGGTGTGTCCCCAACAGGGATCTGGAAGCTATGTTATAGAGCTGTTAAAAGTTAAGATATTGGTTCCTGTTTGGGATATGATACTTGTAATGCAGGGTGGTTCCTGTACACATCTGTTGTGGTCTTGTGCCTCTGCACCTGAGCTGGAGAGGAAGGGAGTGAAGCACAAAGAAAAGCCCCTAAACCTCTTTATGGAACACAAGAGAAATGCGTGACTCTGCTGGGCTGGCATGCTCTGCTTCCTGTGCAGTATTCTTCTAAGTGAATCTTTTTAACAGTGTGGCCTATTTGTTCTTTGTGAGTTTGATTGTTTAGTCTAACCTAAGAACACCTGCTGGAACACCATTGGAAGGCACTTCAGATACATATAAACTCATTACAGCATTGTTAATAATAAAAAAAATTAAAACGCAGCTGTTCTTCAACAGAGGAATGTTACTTTACAGACATACAATGTAACACTATGCAGCTGTTTAAAAAAAATGAGTAGGTCCAAGTACACAGTCTCTTCTGCTAAAGCATGTGTTTCTGCAATGTGAATGCACTTACATAAGAATGGCAAATAAGGGAGTAACTTCAGGATAGACTGGAATCATGCTGACTCAGTGATTTTTCCCCAGCATCTTAATGTTTTGTGCCTTGAAGTAATAGCAGCTAAATACAAAGTGCACTAATAGAGCTGAATGTAGAAAATGACAGAGAAATACCATAGAAAGTGACAAAGGAATACCATATCGTACATGATGCCTGTTCACTTCATAGTCTTCCTCTTGGTTCAATATGGCCAGAGTCTGTGTCTTGGAAATATTTACTGCACAGTTCTCTCTAATCTTTGTACATTTTACCCTTGTCTTTGTTATTCAAATTTATAGCCTTCCATCAAGCTACCACTACTTGCTGTTGTTTAAGGTAAAGAAATAGAGTAAATAGAGGATTTATCTTATTGTTTTTAGTGTCTGATTTTGAAGAATGAGGTTTTTCAGAAAAGCATACATTGCATTAGAGCAGTAGCACCTGCAGTGCCTTGGAAAGATGTCTAAGTTATATCATTAAGTAAAAAAAAAAGTTCATAAATGTATGAATCCATTTGTATTAAAAAAAATAAAAATAAACTATCTACTTCCAGAATATAAAACTTAATTAAATAGTGGTCATATCTGGAAAGTGAGCCTGGAGAGCGGAAGGGGAAAAGAGACTTTTTTAACTTTTCACTTTATAACCTATTATATGGCTTGAATAACTTTTATCATGACTATGAATTAATGCTATTAAAGAAGAATAAGTCTAGTAAAATTTTAAAATAAACTGACCTCTAATAACCGCTTTTCCCAATGGTTGAGCTCAGTGCCCATACCACCTTGATTTTCAAGTTCCATTCCTTCCAGAACTGGACAGTTAAAATGTTTTCGTGCTTCATCCTAAGAATCAGAAAATAAAAATACACCTCACAAAGCAAAATAAGATAATGGCAAACTCTATATCACACTGGGTATAATAAAGCAGACATTTTAAAATTACTTTGAGGAGAAGAGAGAATGCCACTAAAAATATGGTTTTTAATGTAATTAAATGAAATATTGTGATGCTGTCACATTCTTCATTGCTAGCAAACTATTTCTCTTAATATTTTATTCTGTATTTGAAGATTTTGATTCTAAGTCACAAATATTAAAAAACATTACAGACTAATATGATTGACACTTGTAAATCTTGTGTCAACAACAATTTTAATGCAGGTATAAACCTTGCATTTATTATGGATGTAGTCTTTGTAAGAAAAAAAGTTGTTCAGCATAATATAATTTTGCATGATTAGTTTTATCTTTCACTTAGAGATTTCAAGGACTGGAAATATCCTAAGAACAGTTCATATCTTCAGATAGCAGAGAGATGAATGTAGACAAGGAAGGGGTACGGGAAAGCAGGTCATTAAATAGGGGGATGAAAGGGACCTCAACTGAAACAACCAGCAGTAATGAAAATAGCGCCAGGAGTCCTACAAGGTATCACAACAGACACGGCACTGGCCTAAAACAGTGGGCAGGATGGGAGCCATGAGAATCATTACCAAATGTTTATTTCCTCAGATTTCTCTTGGCCTGTAGCTTTACTGCACTGACTTTAAATTACTTTTTCTACTGTAAGTTTCTGAAATTTAACCACAAGTTCTTAAACATTAATGATCAGCAAAGAAAGGACCATAATAAAAAAAATTACAGATGGCTAATGAGACAGGAAGAATTTCAGTAATACTTACAACAACACGAGGTGTTACTAGGAGATATACAGGGTGATGAACTATCATATTATCCCGAACATCCCAGAGTCTCTCCACTTTCTGAACTACTTTATCACTCCACTGATACAATCCAAGACTGCAATTACAGAATGAAAAGATGGCCATTTTTAAAAATGTACTTTAATCACTTTAAATGTAAAAATGTCCAAAAATGTGAATATGACATTAAAATATTTAAGAGCTTACTATTTACCAAGTCCTTGCAAAATACTTCATAATATTTTCAACAAGCCTATGAGATTATCATCACTATTTTGTAGATGAGGAGATATAAATTTAGAGAGATTAAGTAACTTGTTCAAACATAGTTCATAGTTAATACTTGGCTAAGTTGACAATGAATAACTTCCTTCTGACAAATAGTATTGAATGAAATAAAATTGAGTCCAGTGACAGATTCAGGTATATAAGGAAACTTAACATACAACAAAGATAGCATTTTAATTTAGTGGGAAAGGATAATTTGTTTAATAACTGTGCCATGAAATTGATTATCCACTTAGATAAAAAAGCCAAACCTCTAACTCATCCCATACACAAATATAAATTCCTGCAAGACGTCAGAGAAAACAGAGGGGTAAGGACCTCTGAAAATTCTTTTCTCCATGAAAGCAATGAAAAAATTGGCAAAAATTGTCAGACTCAATTTTTTTTAACTTACTTTTTTTTTTTTTAATGAGGTACTGGGTACCAGGGATTGAACCCAGGACCTCATTTTGTGGAAAGCTGGCACTCAACCACTGAGCCACACTGGCTTCTCCAAGTTGGCTCTTTCGTTTGTTTTGCTTGTAGTTTTGCTTTTTGTATTTTCAGGAGGCACCAGGAACTGAATCCAGGATCTCCCATGTAGATGTCCAACTGCTTGAGCCACATCCACTCCCAAAACTTTCTTTTGTTATTACTGCAAATACAAATCTATCTTCAATGTTCAGCTTTTTTTTTTTTTTTTAAAGGCAGTATGGGGGATTGAACCCAGGATCTCACACATGGAAATCAGGCACTCAACCACCTGAGCTACATCTGCTCCCACAGTCATTTTCTTAAAGAACTCTAGAAATTAACAAAAGGCTTGCAGCATTCTGGGAAATGTTTATTCAAGAAAAATGAATGTATTGCAGTAAGAACAACAAGCTTTGTGGTGTTTTACCATCTTTCCTCTCCAACATTGTGGGAGCCTTGAAAATCAACACCCATAATCATGGTATAAACTAGCAGTCCCCAAAGGGGGAAGAAAAGGATTGGAGGTCCTTCAAAGACTCATTCCCAGAGAATTGTCATTATGTGAACTGTCTGGTGGTTCCTTGGAAGATCCCATTTGCAAAGCTGTCTTTATTTGACATGACTGGGAGTTTGCCTAGTGAGAAAAGTCTTTTCCTGGAGGCATATATTGACAATAATTAGAAGCAATGGTTTAACTTTCTAGCTGCCTGGACAACAGTGGGAGAAAGTACTTAAAGTAAACGTGGGGTGGAGTGGATGTAGCTCAAGTGGTTGAGCACCTGCTTCCCAAGTATGAGGTCCCAGGTTCGATCCCCAATACTTCCTAAAAACAAACAAACAAACAAACAAATGAAAAGACCAACTCTCACTGGGGAGCAGGTGTAGCTCAGTGGTTGAGTACCTGCTTCCCAAATATGACATCCTGGGTTCAATCCCTGGTACCTACAAAAAAAAATGTAAACCTGCGGAAGCTGTCCCTAGGGACTTTAAAAAGTAGCAACAGATCAGTTAGGAATCTAGAAGGTCATGTGCATGCAAAGGGCTGTACGAGTGGCTATAGCTGTGAACATGTTCAGAAAAAAACTAAAAAGGCCCTAAGCTCCTACCTCTGACTGACCTTAAGGCTCTGCACTAGCAGGAAGTGAAGGCAAAGGCAGAGTTAACTGCCAGCTGAAAGCTGAAGGAGTGTTCCAACGTGCATAAAGAACCGCTAAATAAAGACTGAGAGACTTAGAGGTTTAAAGAAATCTCTGTATAATCATTAGCTGACTACTAAGCTAACTAAGTAGAGACTTTAGTGGCCACACAATCTATAAAATACAGACTTTACAGAATTAGTTCAGAAAGTCACTAAACAAACAAATGACAACAACAACAACAAGCCCTGGGGAAGGGGGAAAATCTAATTTCCATGTTGTCATCTTATATTATTTAAGATATCTTATTTTCAACCAAAAAAAAAAAAAAAAAAACCCCAGTATAATGCATGCAAAGAAACAAGAAGGTATGGTGACACAACAGGAAAAACAGCAATCAATAGAAACCACCCCAAGGAAGTAAAGACATTGAACTTATTAGACAAAGACTTTAAATCAGCTATTTTAATTACATTCAAAGAGCTAAAGGAATCCATGTCCAAAGAACGAAAGGAAAGTGTAAGAATGATATATCCCAAATCAGAAAATATTTATAAAGAGATAGAAATTATTAAAAAGAATCAAATAGAAATTCTGGAATTAGAAAGTATAATAACAAATGAAAAATTCATTAGAACAACTCAACAGCAGATTTTAGCAGCAGAAGAAAAAATCAGTGAATTTGAAAATAGGTCAATTGAAATGATCTGGTCTGAGGAACAAAAAGAAGAAAGAAAAATGAACTTAGTTTCAGAGACTTATAGGACACCATCAAATATACCAACATACACATAAAGAGAGTCCCAGAGAAGAGGAAGGGGCAGAATGAATATTTGAAGAAATAATGGCTGAAAATTTCCTAAATTTGATGAAACACATGATTCTACAAATTCAAGAAGCTCTACAAACTCCAAGTAGGATAAACTCAAAGAAATCCATTGTAGCAGTTTGGTATTATTTATGAATTCCAAAAATAGATATTGGATTATGCTTGTAAACTGGTCTGTTCCTCGGGATGTGATTAAATTATGACTAGGGCTTTGATTGGGCCATGTCAGTAGGACCCTGAGTCCTTGCCCCTTGGTGAGCAGGGACTCAGAGATATAGATAGTAACTCAAATCCACATGAAGGTAAGCATGAAAGATAGTATAAACACATTTGTCTGTAATTCCTTTTTTTCCATGTGATTTCAAAGAAAACTGCATGAAGCAATAATTATAATCTACATTGATGGACATATCATGTATAAGTAATTTGTGACACTAATAGCATAGGAAGGGAGACTGCAGTTATGTAGGAATAAAGTTCTTATGTACTATTAAATTTAGGTGAGTATTAATCCAAAATAAATTGGATTAAGATTTATATTGGATCAAGATCTTAATAAATTAATAAATTAAGGTGTTAAATGGTAATCCCAAGGGCAACCACTAAGAAAATAACTCAAATATATATAGTTTAAAAAATGACAAGGGGGGGTGGGACCCAAGTGAGGCGGCGAGGCAGGAGCTGGTAGCTTCGGCAGCAACCATGGCGTATAACAGCCTTACGGTGGCCCTCATCATGATGAGCGTGTTCTGGGGCTTTGTCGGCCTCTTTGTGCCCTGGTTCATCCCAAAGGGTCCCAAATGGGGAGTTATCATCACCATGTTGGTGACCTGTTCAGTTTGCTGCTATCTCTTTTGGCTGATTGCAATTCTGGCCCAACTCAACCCTCTTTTTGGACCACAATTGAAAAATGAGGGAGGCGGCTGTGGCTCAATCAGTAGGGCTCCCGTTTACCATATGGGAGGCCCCGGGTTCGGTTCCCGGGGCCTCCTGGTGGGGGCAGGACCGCCCGCACGGCGTGGTTGGCTGACCCAGCGAGCACAAGCAGCAAGGGGGGGATAAATGAATAAATAGATAAAATCTTTAAAAAAAAAAAAAAAAAAAATGAAACCATCTGGTATCTCAAGCATCATTGGCCTTGAGGAATAAGATGTCCTCTACCATACTCAAGTCATTGAGGTCATGAAGAGAATTCCTCTAGATGCAAAATCACCTCCAACCCCAGACTACCTTCCTTGACTCATCCATTTGGGCATTAGCTGCCTTAAACGTCCATGCCACATTTGAGTATCTTATTCTAAAACACAGTATTTTTTCCTGTCACCTTTTTTTGATGAATGATGTGCCTATTTAACCTATATTGTGCTGACTCTACAAATTGTGTATGCGGTCTTCTGAGATGAAAGGTGCTATTCTTCTCAGAAATATAGTATTCTCTTCTTGGAATCTGTGGATTTGAAGATGGCGCTTGCCTGTTCACACCATGAGAATCAGTGAAGTGTTTAAGACCAGCCCAAGAAACTGCTGCAAGACAACTAAGACTCCAGTGGGGTGGTCAATAACGATAGCACGTTCGGAGGGAAGATCTGTCCCCACACGATAGAATTAAACCAAACTATATTTTCAGGATGAATTTCTTATTTCTGCCAACTTTTGGAATAAATTATTTTTCTGCTTTCTATGGAAAAAAAAAAACGACAAGGGAATTCAAATGGCATGCTAGAAAATATCTCCAAAGAAGGCAATAATGGGGGAATGAAGGAAAAAAAAAAGACATATCACATATAAGAAATCAACAGCAAATGCGTGATATAAATCCTACCTTATCAACAGATATACTAAATGGAGATGTATTAAACTTTCCAATTAAAAGGCAGAGACTGGCAGAATAGTTTTTTTTATAAAAAACATGATACAAGCGTACCCTGTCTACAAGAGACACAATTTAGATTCAAAGACACAAATAGGTTGAAAGTAAAAGGATTAAAAAAGAAAAACCATGATAACAGTATCTAAAAGAGAAGTGGGGTGGCTATAACAGTACCAGGCACAATAGACCTAAGACAAAAATTGTTACTAGAGACAAAGAAGGACATTTTATAATGATTAAAAGGCCAATCCATCAAGGAGGTATAACAATTATAAACAGATATGCACCTAACTCCAAAATACATGAGGCAAAAGTAAATTCCAATTAAGGCTATGAATGTAAAAAAAATAAAAATAAAACATTAATTTACTAGAAGAAAATTTAGGAAAATATTTTAATAATCTTTAGAAGTCAGGAACTTTAAGCAATACAGGAAACTGAGAAGTCATAAAGGAAAACATAGATGAATTTAATGCTATGAATTTTTTTTAAATTTCAGAATAGCAAAAATAGGAAATGAAGTAAAAAGATATATAACCAAATGGAAGAAATATTGGCAACAAATACAAAAAAGGATTAATATCCCTAATTTATAAAGAGCTCCTAGAAAGAATTAGAAAAGGACAACCTGAAAGACTAAAGAAATAAAAGAGAAAATGCAAATTACTAAAATTTCACTAATAGTCCTGCAAATACAAATTACAATGAGATATCATATTTCACCTATCAGATTGGCCAAAAAAAAAAGAAAGGAAGGGAAGGGAGAGGGAGAGGAAGAGGGAGAGAGGGAGGGGGAGGGGAAGGGGGAGGAAAGAAGAGATTTACAATATCCAGTACTGGTCTGGTGGTAAAAAAAGTATTCATACATTCCTAGTGGGAGTATGCTTTGCTGCAAACATTTTGAAAAATGTAATATGGCAGTTTTTATTAAAACATATAATGTACATAGATTTTAAACCAGCAATCCCATTTTAGGGAATCTATTCCATAGAAATACTACAAAAGTTATTATACATAAACACACATTTATTGTAGAAAATTATGATGAACATTAATTTTACTAGATTATTTCTATCATAATCCCCATGAATCTCTCAATTCTCACCCATAAAATAGAAAGGCTATTTTTACCCAACATTTTATTATGAAAATTTCAAACATATGAAAATATTGAAAGACTTGTGAATACCCTTATATCAAATACCCACCACCTAAATTCAACAATTAACATTTTGTTATATTTGTTTGATCATATATCTGTTAGTTTAATCATGCCTTAGAGAGGTTATTCTTATTCCATGGTAAGGGAGGTGTAAACATAAATAGTGAACAAAGCCAGAATGAAAATAGACAGCTTTCACCTTTTTAATCATTCTAACACCCTTCTCACTGCCCTCATTCTAGATTAATAGTTTCTCAAATAGACAGGCTACGACCAAATCCAATTCTATATATCTATCAACTGAATTTCTTATTACTCCATTATCTCTGTTTACACTGGATAATTTCATGCTTTTGAGGGATATTCTCAATGCAAGAAAGCACTGCAAGTTATCTGCTTAATAATGATTTTGTATGTGGGTATCTCTCTTCTCCTTACTTACACCACAGATGATGCTTATCTCACTATTTGTATGTTTTCCATAAAGAAACACAAGTCTTAGGAAAGACCAGGCTTCTCTTATGCCACCAAACAAGCAAACACAACCTAGGAAAACATCTATTTCTACATTAGAATTTTGTTTCTTTAAATGTGCTCCAAAAAATTTCATATTGGAATACAGTATTATCTTTATTTAATCTAATCACCTTAAAAGAAATATTTTTAATTGAAATAAAATATACATAAAATGAACAAATCTTAAGTGTAAAGACTGATTAATTTTTTATCCTATACCTGTATACCACCACTCTAATCAGGATACAGAATGTCAACATCCCCAAAAGGTTTCCTCATGCCCCTTTCCAATCTATATCCAACCTCATATATTCCCTGAGATAAAACCACCAATCTGACTTTTATCAATAGATGTTTTTGAACTTTGTACAAATGGCCTATCTGACTTCTTTCACTCAAAATTATATCTGTGAGATTTACCTGTATTGTTTTATTTATTTCTATGTAGTTTTCCACTGTCTGAATATACCAAAATTTATTTATCCACCCTATAACTGATGGTTCTTTGAGTGGTTTTCATTTTTTGGCTGGTAATAACAAAACTACCATGAATATTCTTGCTTAAGTCTTTTTGTGGTCATGTGCTCTTAATTTATAGATTTTTTAATAAAAATGTATGCAAATGGTTACAGTTCTGTGACTGATAATCTACATAAACTTCTTGTTATATTTCTTAGTATTTCTTAGTATTGCTTATTTTAAGCCCTGGCCTCTGGATCAATCAAAGCTGTTAAATAAAATGTCAATTAACATGTAAATATTGCCATATTTAGGGAATACACCAAAATTTAGCCAATGCACATTTTCCCACAGCCTCACTATACTGTTAAATAATGCAAGTTACAATATGGAAGAAAAGAGCCTGGTCTAACAAGAGAGTCCTAGCACTTTGGACAAGTCACTTAAGCTTTCTGCATCTTAATTTTTTCATCTGTAAAATAAAATTTGTAGCCAAATGACCTCTTACATTCTATCTTAGTATCTACAATTTCCTTAGGACACCCACAAAGCCATAACTTTTTATGGCATCTAACACACTATGATTCTCAAATTTTAATCTTAGTGTCCTCATAAACAAAGGGAAAGACAAGGACATAATAGGAAGAACAAGAATGAAAATAACAAATACCTATAATTAAAAGGTGGAAGACCATCTGCAAATCTTGATGTTAGAGGATTTCCATCTTTGTCATGGTAGAATGCAAACAATCCAGCAGAGAAACCCTATAAGAAGTTTAAAATGTCTTAAAGAGAAAAATACCAAGTTCTATTATAGAAATCATAACATGCCTGCTGTCTGAGATCTTCTGCATAAAAGCATCATGCCAATGCTTTCACGAGAACTTCTCATTTATTGGAATTGGACAATAATTAAGTGTCCCATATTGACCAATTTTAAATTCTAATTACTTGAGATATTTGAAAAAGATATTTTTTCAGAATATCATTCCAAAATGCATGACACATTTTAAAATCATGTTCAGTATAAATACAATAAACATCTGTTACTGTACTATAGTGATATCTTCAGGCACTATTAAAGAGTTCAAAAGCCATATACCAAAGAGCCTCAGCTATTGTGTTTTTTAATTCCTTTGTCTGTCTGCTTTTAAAGTTATTTTTGTTTTGTTTTTTTGTTTCATAATGTATCAGGTATCACTTCTGCATGCTGGACAAGAGTTGAAACGATAGATGCAATACACTGAATTGCAAGGATTGACACATGCCTAAAATAAAATAGAAGAATTTAATTAAGAATTACTATAGGAGTCGGATGTGGCTCAACTGGTTGGGCGTCCGACTCCCACATGGAGGGACCGGGGTTCGTTTCCCGGGACCTCCCGGTAAAAAAAAAAAAAAAAGAATTACTATAAAGATGTACATTTTTATGTGTTCAAATACACACAGAAGAAATCACTACTTAGCTAACATTTTCCTTTCCTTTAATTTTGAGAAAGTAGTAAGTCATTACGATTTCCGTCCTACAAGGAATTCTATGGCTTTCAGAAGCAGCAGCAGCCCAGAACCCTGTTACAAGCTATATATTTTCACAGCCCTTTTAGCATTCGTTATTTATAAATCTTAGAATCTGAGGGGAAGAAAACCTTCTGTGAAAAACTTTGTGAGGAAACCTAAGGCACCAAGAGTAATAGTTAACACAGTCCTGGGTTGTGGTTATAAACAATGCAATTATTTAAGAACAAATCTATCACAGTTGATCCTCTTCATCTGAACTTAGGCTCTATAACAGCATCCAGGTAATGCTACTGCTGAAAACCATTACAATACAGCATAAGGGGAGAGGGGAGTAGGAGACCATGTATGCTGATAAGAGCACTCATAGGGAAGTGGAAGTGGCTCAAGCAGTTGAGTGCCACCTCCCACATGGGAGGTCCCAGGTTCAGTTCCTGGTGCCTCCTAAAGAAGAAAAACAAACAATGAGCAGACATCAAGCAAAAACAACAAGCAGTCAATGAGCAGACAACGAGCAAAAACAACAAGCAGACAACAAGCAAAAACAAACGAGCAAGGAGTAGATGTGGCTAAAGGAGTTGGGTGCCCGCCTCCCACATGGGAGGTCCCGGGTTCCGTTCCCAGTGCCTCCTGAAGAAAAAAAAAACAAGCAGACAAGGAGCAAAAACAAAGAGCAAAAACAATGAGTCAACAGACAAGGGCACCATCTCAGGGGGTGGGAGTGAAGAGCACTCATAAAAATTCAAAGTCAGAATGAGAGCTTAGGCCAAGATGGCGTTAGTGTAGCACACACTGTAAGCTCCCAGAGCAAGGCGGATTGTGGACGGGGTCCTGCCTGGGGGTCTGTGCTGTGCGCGCATGGAATGAGAAGCTTGGGACATCTATCTGTGCGGATCAACAGCGTGGACGGAACGGTAGAGATTCTTGAGTTTTAAGCCTGCCAGTGGTGGTTGGCATGGACGGCTGAGCCCCGCGGTTAGGGAGAAAAATATATATATATAAAACGGCCGATTGGAGCCGCAAGCAGGGCTCAGCAACCAGGACATATACTTGTCAAAATGTCCAATGCTCATGACAAAGAGAAAATACTCAAGGCAGCAAGAGAAAACAGAACCATCACATACAAGGGAAGCACAATAAGATTAAGTACTGATTTCTCAGCTGAAACCATGGAGGCAAAAAGACAGTGGTATGACATAGTCAAAATATTGAAAGAAAAAAAACTTCCAGCCATGAATTCTCTATCCAGAAAAACTGGCATTCAAAAATGATGGAGAACTCAAAATATTCACAGATAAACAGAAATTAAGAGAGTATGTCAATAAGAAACCAGCACTTCAAGAAATGCTAAAGGAAGCTCTACAAGTTGAAAGGAAAAAACAAGGGAGAGAGAGTTGGAGGAGAGTTTAAAAACAACTGAAAAGACAAAAAGAGAAACAAAACAACATATGACATACATTAACCCAAAGAAAAAATGGCTGAAGTAAGAAATTCGTTACGAGTAACAACACTGAAAGTTAATGGCTTAAATTCACCAATCAAGAGACACAGATTGGCAGAATGGATAAGAAAATATGATCCATCTATATGCTGTCTACAAGAAACCCACCTTTGATCCAGGGATTCAAGGAGGCTGAAAGTGAATGGCTGGAAAACCATTTTACAAGCTAACAATAGCCAAAAAAGGGCAGGAGTAGCTATTCTAATATCAGACAAAATAGACTTTAAGATGGATACTACATATTAGTAAAAGGAGTAATCTCTCAAGAAGAGAGAACAATCATCAACATTTACACACCTAATCGGGGTGCCTCAAAATACGTGCGGCAAACTCCGGAAAAACTAAGAGGAGAAATAAATGCCTCTACAATTATAGCAGGGGACTTCAACACATCACTATCATCATTAGACAGAACATCTAGATGGAGAATCAATAAAGAAACAAAGGCACTCAACAATACATTAGAAGACCTGGACTTAATAGACACGTACAGAACACTACACACAAATACAGCAGGATTTACATTCTTCTCAAGTGCACATGGAACATACTCCAAAATAGACCACATGCTAGGCCACAGAACAACTCTCAATGAATTCAGAAAGATTGAGATTATACAAAGTAACTTCTCTGACCACAACGGAATGAAATTGGAAATCACTAAGGGCCAGAGAAACAGGTTAGGCACAAGGATATGGAAGTTAAATAACACACTTAGACAAACAGTGGGTCAAAGAGGAAATCTCAAAAGAAATCAGTAACTACCTTGAAACTAATGAAAACGACAACACAACATATCAAAACCTATGGGATGCAGCAAAAGCAGTCCTGAGAGGGAAGTTCATAGCCATAAATTCATATATTAAAAAGGAAGAAAAAGCTAAAATTGAAGACCTAACTGCACACTTGGAGGAATTGGAAAACAACAACAAACTAAACCTAAAGGAAGTACAAAGAAGGAAATAACAAAGATTAGAGCAGAACTTAATGAAATAGAGAATAAGAAAGCACTGGAAACAATAAACAAAACCAAAAGCTGGTTCTCTGAGAATATCAATAAAATTGACAAACTCTTAGCCAGACTAACAAAGAAAAAGAGAGAACAGATGCAAATACATAAAATAAGGAATGAGTAAGGGGATATCACTACTGACCCCACAGAAATAAAGAGTATCATAAGAGGATACTTTGAAAAATTATATGCCAACAAGAATGATAATTTAAAGGAAATTGACAAGTTTCTAGAAACCCACAAACAGCTGACATTGATGAAAGAAGAAATAGATGAACTCAACAGTCCAATTACAAGTAAAGAGATAGACTCAGTCATCAAAAACTTCCCAACTAAGAAGAGTCCAGGACCAGATGGCTTCACAGCTGAATTCTGCCAAACATTCCAGAAAGAGCTAACACCAATTCTACTTAAGCTCTTCCAAAAAATAGAAGTAGAAGGAATATTGCCTAACTCATTCTACGATGCCAACATTACCCTAATACCAAAATCAAATAAAGATACCACAAAAAAGGAAAATTACTGACCAATTTCTCTAATGAACCTAGATGCTAAAATCCTCAACAAAATACTTGCTAATCGCATTCAACAACATATCAAAAGGATTATACACCATGACCAAGTGGGTTTCTTGCCGGGTATGCAAGGATGGTTCAATATAAGAAAATCAATCAATGTAATACACCCCATTAACAGATTGAAAGAAAAAAACCACATGATCATCTCTATAGATGCAGAAAAAGCATTCAACAAAATATAGCACTTTCCTCATAAAAACACTACAAAAGATAGGAATAGACGGAAAGTTTCTGAATATGATAAAGGGTATGTATGAAAAACCCAAAGCTAACATCATTTTCAATGGTGAAATCCTAAAAGCCTTCCCTCTGAGATCAGGAACTAGACAAGGATGCCCACTATCACCACTCCTATTTAACATTGTCTTAGAAGTACTTGTGCGAGCACTGAGACAAGAAAAGGACATAAAAGGCATCCAGATTGGAAAAGAAGAAGTAAAAATTTCATTATTTGCATATGACATGATCCTATACATAGAAAGCCCTGAGAAATCTACAACAAGGCTTCTAGAACTTATAAAGGAGTTCAGTAATGTTGCAGGCTATAAGATCAATGCTCAAAAATCAGTAGCATTTCTGTACATCAATAATGAGCAAACTGAGGAGGAAATCAGGAAAAAAATACCATTTACAATAGTAACTAAAAGAATCAAATACCTAGGAATAAAATTAACTAAAGATGTAAAGGATATACAGAAAACTACACAACACTGTTAAAGGAAATCAAAGAAGACTTAAATAAATGGAAAAAATATTCCCTGTTCATGGATAGGAAGACTAAACATCATCAAGATGTCTATCCTACCCAAACTAATCTACAAATTTAATGCAATCCCAATACAAGTCAACACTGTATTTTTTAAGGAACTGGAAAAACTAACCACAAAATATATTTGGAGAGGCAAGAGGCCCCGAATTGCCAAAGACATATTGAAAAAGAAAAATGAAGTTGAGGTATCACACTACCTGACTTTAAAACATACTACAAAGCTACAGTAATCAAAATTGTGTGGTATTGGCTAAAGGATAGACCTACTGACCAATGGAACCAAATTGAGAGTTCTGATATAGATGCTCGCATATACAGTTATCTGATATTTGACAAGGCCAGGAAGCCCACTCAGTTGGGAGAGAATGGCCTTTTTAACAAGTGGTGCTTGGAGAACTGGATATCCATATCCAAAAGAATGAGAGAAGAATACCATCTCACACCTTATACAAAAATCAACTCAAGATGGATCAAAGATCTAAATATAAGAGCCAAAACCATAAATACCTTGGAAGATAATGTAGGGAAGCATCTACAGGACCTTGTAATAGGAAATGGTTTCATGAACTTCACAGCCAAAGCACGGGCAGCAAGAGAAAAAATAGATAAATGGGATCTCATCAAAATTAAAAACTTCTACACCTCAAAGGATGTTATTAAGAAAATAAAAAGGCAGCCTACCCAATGGGAGAAAATATTTGGCAACCATGTATCTGATAGGAGCCTAATATCCTGCATATATAAAGAAATCCTACACCTTGAAAATAAAAAGACAAACAACCCATTTAAAAAATGGGCAAGTGACCTGAAAAGACACTTCTCCAAGGAAGAAACACAAATGGCTAAAAAGCACATGAAAAAATGCTCAACATCACTTGCTATCAGGGAAATGCAAATCAAAACTACAATGAGATACCATCTTACATCCATCAGAATGGTAGCTATTAAAAAACAGCAGACACTAAATGTTGGAGAGGATGTGGAGGAATAGGAACCCTCATCCACTGGTGGGACTGTGGTATGGTCCAGCCACTGTGGAGGACAGTTTGGTGGTTCCTCAGAAAACTAACAATAGATCTTCTGTATGATCCAGCAATTCCACTGCTGGGTATATACCCAGAAGAACTGAAAGCAAAGACACAAACAGATATATGCACACCAATGTTCATAGCTGCATTGTTCACCATTGCCAAAAGTTGGAATCAGCCCCAGTGCCCATCAACAGATGAATGGATAAGCAAAATGTGGTACATACATACAATGGAATATTACTCAGCTGTAAGAAGGAATTAAGTGCTAACACATGGAATAACGTGGATGAATCTTGAAGACCTTATGTTGAGTGAAGCAAGCCAGGCACTGAAGGATGAACAGTATATGACCTCACTGATTTGAACTGAGGAAAGTGAGCAGTCTCTGAGAACCATTGTCTGAAAGATAGGTTAACAAGGGAGAGAAAGAGAAGAGCAGGCTTTGAGCCATCACCCATATGGACATAATCTATGGTAAAGGGATAGTTGCATATTGAAGGATAGGACAGATGGGTAGTGATATTACTGGGTTTGGTGGTGCAGCGTTGACAGGTGGGTAGATTAGAAAGGGCAGGTTCAAATACCCAGGGCATGTAACTATGAACCTTGACATTCCATGAGTCAAGACAGGGGAGTGTCATATGCCCCAGGGGGGTGGGGAGGAAGGAACAGCTAAGATCTAACGGGGTATTTAGTGGTCATGGGAAAGGTTTTTCATTACCTTACAGTAATGGACACAGGACATGGTAAATATCATCAAAACTTATTAAACTATATCGTCTAAATTGTAAACTATACTGTAAATCATTGACAATGTTTAGTTGCTATATTTTGCTATCTGTATAACAGTTATAACAATGCTAACATCCAAAAAAAAAAGGGGGGGTTAATGTGGGGTGGAGAAGTGGGGGGTGGTTTGGTATCTGGGAGTCTCTGGTATTCCGTGTGTGACTTTGCTGTGACCTAAAACTTCTTTGAAAATTAAATGAAAATTTGGGAGACATTGGGGATTGAGAGGGGGAAGGTGTCACGGTACACCGGACATCCGATAACACAGTGATAAAAGGACAAAGAGAATATATATATATATATAATTTTTTTTAAAGGCATTTCTTCTACTTTTTTTTCCATTTTTTTAAATGTCCCAATCCGCTAATTATACTGTTTTGTTTGTTTTTTGATTGTTTGTTTTTTTGTTTTTTTTTTCCTGAGTTTCCTTATGTTTGTTTCTTGCATGTAAGCTTATCATTGTTGTTTCTTTTTCCTATTAAGTGTATTTGAGTATTATATGGGCTACATGTTCATGGAAGATTTAGATCACAGAAGGGTTACAATGGGTACTGCAGGGGATTATTGGTGGGAGGTGTCTGGGAGGGGGGATTCATGGGAGTAAGTTCATCTGAATATACAAGAAAGATATACAAAATTGTTCAAAAGATCAAAGGATGGGGCATGGTCACAGTGGGTAGACAATCACTCAATAAATGAGGGAATCTGAATTCCTAGCCTGGAGAGCTCTGCCACATTCTCCAAGGGAGCAGCAACAGTCCTCTGAGTGCACGGACAGTGTCTGTCAAAAGAAGATGGCCGGGAAGCGGCTGTGGCTCAATCAGTAGGGCTCCCGTTTACCATATGGGAGGCCCTGGGTTCGGTTCCCGGGGCCTCCTGGTGAAGGCAAGCCCGCCCGCATGGCGTGGTTAGCTGACCCAGCGAGCACAAGCAGCAAGGGGGGGATAAATGAATAAATAAATAAAATCTTTAAAAAAAAAAAAGAGGATGGCCCACTGATGAGTTCTTGTTATTGATGACTACCCTTATGAGTCTTTGCTCTTGAAACTGAAACGGAGCTTACTATTATGGGGTGCCTAAGGGTTGCTACCTGAGAGCCTCCTTGTTGCTCAAATGTGGCCTCTCTCTAAGCCAAACTCAGCATATGAATGCATTACCTTCCCCCCAACGTGGGACCTGACTCCTGGGGATGAGCCTCCCTGGCAACGAGGGATTAATACCAAGTGCCAACTGGCAACACAACTGGAAAAAGACCTTGAATAAAAGGGGGAAAAGGTAAAGACAAATGAGTTCAAGTGGCTAAGAGACTTCAAAGAGAGTCGGGAGGTCATCCCAGAGGTAACGCTTATACACACCTCAGTAGGAGCTCATAGAACATCAAAGTGCATATCACCCCACACAGAGGGGCTCCTGAGAACTCTGGAGACACCCAGGTCCTATATAAGGGAGGACAGCACCAGAGATTGACGCCTTATCAGTGAGCTCAATTTTGGAATCTGTGCTCCTGAGAGTGACAGAATTGGACTCAAATAAGTCCTCCCTGCACATGGTTCATCATTTTCTTCTATTCAAACCTATATGTGATGCTGGAGTTTTTAGGTATACTTCCAGAGACTGGAGCCTTTGGCCTACCTATGTGCCAGGTGTGCGTGGAATCTCGGTGGAGATGCAACTCCTACCCTACAGCTCAATGGACTCATCCAAGTCACCTGGCGAGGAGACAACGATGGGCAGCGGCCATCCCAGGGAATGGAGAGGGCCTGCATCTGCAGGCAGGATCATCCCACCCACCATATCCATGGGATATAAGCCCTCTCTCACTTGGAGGTAGAGTGGACATCACCATCCCAGTCCCCTCAGGATTGGGGGAAGAACTATGGACTAGGGTGGACTTAATGGTATTCTGTTGTACACATATGGTGATTCTAGCAACGGAAGAAATTATAACAGCGAGGTGGAGCCGGTGGCCACTGGATACTTTAGGGGCAGGGAAGGGATGTGCAGTTGAAATACAGGGGCTTTATCAGGACTTGGAGGTTGTCCTGAGTGCTGTTGTGGCAACGGATGTAGGCCAATTTAAATCAGCACACATCATTCAGAACTGTGTGGAAGAGAGTGTGGTCTACGATGTGAACTGTGGTCTATGGTTGATGGCAAGGCCCCAGGATGTGTAAGTCCATTGAGGGTGATGGGCCACACTTGTGGGAGACGTTTGTGTGGGATGTGGTGGGAGGTATGTGAGGTGGGGAACATGGGAATCCCTGTAGGTTCTGTGTAATATTTAGGTAATCTAAGCACCTTTTAAAATATATATATGAATATATATATATAAATAACATTTTTGTAAGCAAATGGACATATATGCATATATATTTATATATCATTTTACAAATATTGGTATGTATTGTGAAAAATTTGATTTTTACCCACAATAAAAAATAAAAAATAAAAAAAAAAAGAGGACTTCCGGGAAGATGGCGGACTAGTAAGACATGGGAATCTCTTCTCCAGAAAAATAGCTAGAGGACAAGCTGAAACAGCCCCGAAAAAGATCTTCTAGGATTAAGGACAGCAGGTGAAGGCTGCACACCACCCAGAGGAGAGAGGGACAGAAGAGGGAAATCACAACTACAGAACATGGAGTTTCAAGTAGCAGCTTCTGCTGCTGCCGGCACCCTCCCCAACATTCTTCAGAATTCTCGGGCCCCTGGGCCTGCGACCACAGACAAAGGGGGCTTCAGGGATCTGCCACTCCCGGAAAGGGGAGAGAGAGGGACACAGCCTTAGGCTGACTCAGGTTCTGACCTGTACATTTGGGCTGCAGAGCACCACGGACCCTTCCACACGGCGGTTTGCCCTGGGAGCCTAGAAAGGGCTGGAGAAATCCGACCCTTGCAACCTCCCTCTCTTCTAGCCTGGACTAATTGTTGAGGACACTACGGGAGTGGGGAGAGAGAGCCTGGGGATGACCCTGCTTTGGACTCCCAGGTTTGGTCTGCCCTGTCCCAAGAGCCCTTCCAGGCTGGGTGGGGCTGCGCCATTGTTTGCCTTGGAGCCTGCAAGGGGCTAAAGATATACAAACCTCCCAATCTCCTCCTCTACTAACAGGGACTGATTGTTGAGGATTCAGAAGGGAGTGGAAATATTTCCTAGCTGGGAAAAGGGGGGCGCTACGAGAGAAGTCTGGAGAACGGTCTCAGAAAGTATGAATCACAGGGCTCCTGGCCCCCAGACAGGAAGCTCTATCACATTGATCTGGTCTGTGTCACAACAAATACACTCCGACCAGGCATTCAATTGAGAGCAGCCAAAAGGCGCCATCTCCTGGCAGACCAAGGAAGTACACATAAGAAAATTAATAAGTAAGAGAGGCTTTTCCTGGCCTCTATAGCCTCCCTGACCGAGGCCCTAGGAAACAACTCTACAACCAATTACTGGGTCCAGTGCCCAGTTTTGGGCAACCAGCAGAACAATCCTAACAATCAAGGTTGAGCCAAAAATCAA